>CM051831.1:56154177-56754177 GCA_028451465.1 Erethizon dorsatum
CGGCAACATAAGTATGGACGGCACCGTTTAACCTCTCTCTGCATCACACAGTCCGCTAGCCCAGTGCAGTGTACAGAGCAACACGGGGTCACACTGCCTTCCTTCCAGGCACGTCAGCCCGAGTGAAGTCTGTTCTTGGCAGGTTCTGTGAGAAAAAGCAACACCCTGTGTGAGTCGGTGTGGAAGGGAAAGTGTGGGTGGCAGCGTTCCAGCACTGAGAAGGAGTCCGTGCTCAGGGGGACAGATGTCCTGCTAGGAAGCCATTGCAAATATTGTTTGAAAAATGACTGAGCTCTGTTGTTTGAATTCAACTACTTGACACATAGAAAGTTTGCCATTTCTCATGACCTGGTGTAGCATTGCTGACAAGCTAAGCATGTGACATTTGGGAGCTTTGACAGACTACTAATGGCTGCTTCTTGACTCACAGGACCTCTCCCCACCGCCCAGGCTCCCTGGGAAGCACTCGGGACACCCCAAGTCTGCCATCGGGCTGCAAAATCCCCAGTGCCCATCATGCAGGCAATCTGAATCCAAACGAGCATCCACAGCCCTTCTGGTTAGGACAGAGGAACATATACACAGGGAAAGAGGGAGACAGACAGAGGGACAGACAGACAGAGACACAGAAAGAGCCAGTGTATGCATCTGGGGAAATCATGCTAATGCCCCTGGAAACCCACAGTCTGGGAAACCTAGTGGACACAGTACACGGGATGATGTAGCCCTGCACACTTCCACACTGTGTGCACACCTCTGACCCCATGCTGCTGGGTCGTGGGCCCTCAGAGGATTTCTGCCCCCCCAAACACACAGCCCCGGCCCATGCACACATGGCATGGGGAGCCTGCCACGTGACCTCTCCTGCTTCACCACCTTGAGGATACTCGCTGTGCCCAGGGCCCTGTGCTGAACACTCTGCGTGCACCATCTGTAATTCTCACTGCTGCGGCACAGTGTTGGAGTTTCCTGAGGGAGGAGGGGTCCGCAGCCAATGCTCACTCCTGCCACTGGGTGGCAGCAACTGGAGGTGAGAAGTGTCTGCCCTACACAGGAAGTGAAACCCGCTGAAGGATAAGAGGATGTTTGCTGAAGGTGGATAAAGGAACTAAAGCCCACACCCAGCTCTCTAGTCAATCGGCATCAGTTCAATGACGTGGGACAAGAAATCACCAACCCAGCACTCACACTGAGCTCACACTTGCATTCCCAAGCGCAGTCTTCAAGGACCTTTATGAGTGTCACATAGTTAGTTAGTCCTGGGAATGCAGCAAGGCAGGACAGGAGACTGGACTGTTCTTCCACCCGGTTTTATATGGTTTGCATTTATCTAGGAACTACAGAATGCCCTTGTAAGAAGATACCACATAAAATAAATAAAAATGAAAGGTCAGTTGCTACCAAACTTGAGTCAGAATTTAGCAGCTTTGTGTGACCCAGAGACTTTAGCTGACCTATGTCTTTCTTACCCACAGAAAAAATCTGCTACACAGTGTTGCCCAATGGGATTAAAGGAATTCACCCACGTAACCACCTTCTCCGTGAGAGTCTTCGATTCACTGGTAGTCAGTAGCAGTATCCAGTACCTCTCTGCAGCTCCTACCCTGTTTATCATGAACTCATTCTGGCCCCATGAACACTAATCATCCGTTGTGTAGTGGCATAGACTGCAGCTTGGAGAGGTGTCAGGGTGCCCCAACTCCTGTGGTGCTGTCATCTTACAGATGGCACTGAGGGGAAGAGAGCTCTAAATCGGGATATCTGTCATCACCCTCACTGGATCTGACGCATATAGTGGATGGTTCTGTCCAGGGCCTGCTGTGGTGGCCTGCAGAATTCTACTCTCAAGTCTCAGACCACAGCTACAGCATTACCTGCCTCCTCTCCAAGACCTTCCATGGCTCCCTTTGGTCTCTGGGACTTTGTTCTCAGCTCTGCTTCTAAGAACCGTTAAGAGCTGGCTCTTTTCACACTTTCTGTTGTATCAGCATTTCTCTAATCCACCAGGTATATTTTCATGCCTCCAGACTGTAACAGTGGCTGTTCTGGGCTTCTCCCTCCCTTCCATTCTTTATTTTTATTTTTATTTTATTGGTGCATTTTGATATACATAATGATCACTTTCATCATAGGGAATTTGTATCTGAATATATCTCAATTCTTCTTTTTTCCTATTTCCCTCACCTCCCTTCAACCCCCTTCCTATCCTTATTTACAAAAGATTTGTTTCCATTTTTCCTTCTCTTCTCTTTTTTTTTCCTTGTCCCTTCTTTCCTTTCCTCCTCCCCCCTCCCTTGTTTGACTTCCAATTTGAACATTTTCTTCCCATTTCCCAATACTATTATACATTTTGGTCCTTATTATAATTTCAGTTTCTCACACCAGACAGATCATGTGATATTTGAACATGTATGTCAGATTTATTTCACTTAAGACTATGGTCTCAAGGTGCATCCATTTAGCTAAAAATCTCTCAAGCTTATCGTTCTTTATGACAGAGTAGGACTCCATTGAAAAAGACCACACCTTTATCCATTCATTGATTGATAAGCATGTGGGTTGTTTCCAAGATTTAGCTATTACAAACTGTGCTGTTATAAACATGAGTGCGTGTATATCATTGTGGTATGATGCTTTTAGTTCTTTCAGGAAGATACCAAGAAGGGAATAGCTGGGTTGAATGGAACCTCTAATCCCAGTTTTTTTGAAGAATCTCTACACTGATTTCTATGGTGGTGGCACCAGTCTACATTCCCACCAACAGTGGAGAAGGGTTCCTTTTCTCCGCAGCCCTGCCAGCATTTGTTATTAGTTAATTTCTTGATGAAAGCTATTTTTTCCGCAAAGAGATGGAATCTCAGTGTTGTTTTAATTTGCATCTCTCAAACAACGAGTGATGTCGAACATTTTTTTATATATTTATTTGCCATTTGTATGTCTTCATCTGAGAAATGTCTGTCCGTTCCAGATGGCCATATTTGGATTGGGCCTTTAAATTTGGGGGTCTGATTTTTTTTAGTTCTTTATATTTTCTAGATATTAGTCCTTTGTCTGAGAACTGAAAAAAAAATTGTCCACACTGCAGGTTGTGTCTTCACTCTGTTAGTGATTTCTTTTGCTGTGAAAAGATTTTTAGTAAGATGAGATCCCAGTTGTTGATTCTTTGAAGTATTTCTCCGTGTGGTCAGGATTTTGTTCATAAAGTCTTTGCCTACACCAATATCTTCAAGAGTTCTACCTATTCTATTTTCCAGCAGCTTTATTGTTTCTGTTTTAGTAGTTAGATCTTTGATCCATTTCTATTTTAGTTTAGTGCATAGTCTAGTTTTAATCTTCAGCATGTGGAAAGCCAGTTTTTCGAGCACCATTTATTAAAGAGGCTATCTTTCTTCCAGAGAAGGCGTTTGTTCCATTGTCAAAGATAAACTAACTGAGTGTGGCTGGAGTTGTTTCTGCATGTTCTAGTCTGTTCCATTGAAATGCGGGGGCGTTTTTTGTTTTGTTTTATGTCTTGTCAGTCCCATACTGTTTTTATCACAGTAGCTTTGTAGTATAATTTCAAGTCAGGAATTGTGAAGCCCTCTACCTTGCCTTTATTGCCCAGAATTGCTTTTGCTATTCTATGTCTCTTCTGGCTCCAAGTGAATTTTAGAATTGTTTTCTCTAATTCTGTGAGATATGCTATTGGTATTTTGATCAGGGTTGCATTAAATCTGTATAACAATTTTGGAAGTGTGGCCATTTTGACTATATTGATTCTTCCTATCCAAGAACAAGGGATTTCTTTTCATTTTCTGAAATCCTTTTACATCTCCTTTTCTTCAGAGGACTGTAATTTTCAGTGCAAAGGTTTTTTTTTACTTCTGTCGTTAGACTGATTCCTAAGTGTTTCAATTTTTTTGATGCTATTATGAAAGGTGTGGTTTCCCTAATTTCTCTCTGAGTTTGATATTTGTGTACAGGAATGCTATTGATTTTTGAATGTTGACTTTGTATCCAGCTATGCTACTGATTTTGGTTATTAAATCTAGAAATCTTGTGGTGGAGTTTTTGGGGTCTTCTATGTAGAGTATCATGTCATCTGCAAATAATAATTTAACTTCTTCCTTTCCTATCCTTATTCCTTTTATTTCTCTCTCTTGTCTAATCTTCTTGCTAATGTTTTCAGAACTATATTGAATAAGAGTGGTGATAGTGGACATCCTTGTCATCCTGATTTTCACATGAGAGCTTTCAGTTTTTGACCATTTAGTATGATGATGGCAGTTGATTTCTCATACATGGCTTTTATCAGATTTAGATAAAAACCATCTATTCCAATTTTCTGTAGAGTTTTTATCATGAATGGGTATTGGACTTTGTCAAGTGCTTTTTCTGCAGCTATTGAGATGAACTATATGGTTTTTGTCCTTGGCTCTGTTGATGTGGTATATTACATTTGTTGATTTCAGTATGTTGAACCATCCCTGTATCCCTGGGATGAATCTCACTTGGTCAGGGTGTATAATCTTCTTGGTGATTTACTGCATTTTGTTTGTCAGTATCTTATTGAGGGTTTTTGTTTCTATGTCCATTAGGGAGATTGGCCTGTAGTTCTCTTTCTTGGTTGGGTCCTTCTCTGGGTTTTGCATCAGGGAACAGCTTGCTTCCAGGGATGACTTTGGGAGTATTGCTTCCCTTTCAATTTCAATCAAGAGTTTAAGAAGTGGTGGCATTAGAGTGAATCCTTCAGGATCTGGGTTTTTCTTTGTTGGTAGTTTTCAAATTATGCCTTCAATTTCATTAACTGATATTGAGTTATTTAGAATCTTTACATCTTCTTGATTCAGCTTTGGGAATTCATGTGTGTCTAGGAATCACTCCATTTCTTTTGTGTTTTCCATCTTATTAGAATACAGATTCTAAAAGTATGCATTAATAATCTGGATATCTGCAGGATCTGTGGTGATTTTACCCTTTTCATTTCTAATTGCATTGATTTGAGTCTTTTCTTCCTTTTTTTTTTTTGATAAGGTTGGCTAAGTGTTTTCCAATTTTATTTAATCTCTCCAAGAAACAACTCTTTGATTCATTGATTCTTTATGTTGTTTTCTTAGTCTCAATTGCATTATTTTCTGCTCTTATCTTTATAATTTCCTCCCTTGTATAAGATTTGGACTTGACTTGCTCTGCTTTTTGTAGAGGCTTGAGGTTCAACATTAGGTTATTTATTTGAACTTGTTCTGTTTTACTGTTATTGGAATTTACTGCTGTAAATTTCCCTAGTAGGACTACTTTCACTGCATCCCATAGGTTCCAGGATATTGTATTGGCATTATTGTTTAATTGCAGAAACTGTCTAACTTATTAAATTTAATTTGTGACCCATTGGTTGTTCTGCAGGGTGTTAATTTTCATTTGTTTATGTAGTTTTCATGATTTCTTTTGCAACTGATTTCCAATTTCATTGCACTATGGTCCAATAATATCCATGGGATAATTTCAATTCCTTTGCACTTACTAAGCATGTTCTTTGGTCTAGTATATGGTCCATTTTGGAGAAAGTCTCATGTGCAGCTGAGAAGAATGTGTATTCTGATGTTGTGGAGTAGAACAATCTGTAGACATCTACTAAGTCTGTTAGTCCTAAAATTTGGTTCAGTTCTAATATTTCTTTGTTGATTTTTTTCTAGTTGATGTATTTGTGACAGTGGGGTATTGAATTTCCCCATTACAATTGTATTAGTGCTTATCTGATTTTTCATGTCCATTATAATATTTGTGTAATATAGTTTGGTGTGACGGTATTTGGTGCATATATATTTATGATTGTTATCTCTTCTTCTTGGACTGTTCCCTTAACAAGGATGTAGTTAACTTCTTAGTTTTTCTTGATCAGTCCTGGCTTGAAATCTACTTTGTCTGCAAATAGAATAGCTACCTCTGCTTCTTTCTGCATTTCTGTCACATGGAGTATTCTTTTTATTTTATTCTTTGACTTTCAGTCTGTCAATTTCTTTTTTTTTTTTTTTTTTTTTTGGTGGGTACCGGGGGTCGACCTCAGGACCTCGTGTACCAGCAGGCACCCGGCCGCTGAGCGATATCACTGGCCCTTTTTTTGTATGTGGGTTCCAGGAGTCGAACTCGGACTCTCGCACTTGCCAGGCAGGTGCTTACACCGCTGAGCCATCTCGCTGGCCCTCAATTTCTTTTTTAATTAAATGGGTTTGTTTTATGGAGCATATTGTTGGATCTTTTTTTTTTTTTTTTTTGTGGGTACCGGGGGTCGACCTCAGGACTTCGCACGCCAGCAGGCGCCCGTGCCGCTGAGCGACATCACCGGCCCTTTTTTCATATGTGGGTTCCGGGAGTCGAACTTGGGCCCTCACGCTTGCTAGGCAGGTGCTTACGCTGCTGAGCCATCTCACCAGCCCTGGATGTCATTTCTTGATCCATTCTGCCACTCTGGTTTTTTTTGATTGGTGAATTAAGGCCATTAACATTGATGGCTATAACTGATACATATTGACTTATCTTTGTCATGTTATTTTTCTGTTGTTGGTTCCCTCCCCCACCCCTTTGTATAATTACTTGCCTTGCCTGGTGCATTCATTCTTTTGGGGTTCATGGAGTTATAGTCTTTGTTATCTCTTTCTAGAATGTCCTTCAGAACATATTTGAGTGCTGTTTTGGTGGTCATGAATTTCTTCAGGTGTTTTTTGTCATGAAAGTATCTTATTTCTCCATGAATTTGGAAAGATAATTTTGTGGGGTACATTAATCTGGGTTGCAGGTTGTTTTCTTTTAAGGCTGGAAATACTTCATTCCAAGCTCTTCTTGATTTAAGAGTTTGTGTTGAGAAGTCTGCTGTGATTCTGATGTGTTTTCTTTCATAGGTGATTTGTTTTGTTTTGTTTTGTTTTGTTTTGTTTTCTCAAACAGCTTTTAATATTGTCATCTTGTGTTGAATTTCTGAAATCCTGACCATTATATGCCTTGGGGTAGATTTTTTTTTTTACATTATAGCTAATTGGAATCTGTATGCCTTGCTTATCCCTATGTCAAATTCTTTTTCCATGTTTGGGAAGTTTTCTGCCATTACTTCTGTGAACAGCATTTTATGTCATTTGCACTGTCTTCTGCTTTTTCATTGCTTCTGATCAATCTTATCTTATTCTTCTTTGCATTATCTAGCAGCTATTGGATTGATTTTTTGTGGTCCCTTGCTATTTTTTCAGAAAGCTTTCTTTTCATAATCACTAACCAAAGCCCTATCTTCTATATCTAATATTCGGTCTTCACATTGGCTCATTCTGCTATGTATACTTTCAATGGAATTTTTTTTCCTCCTAGATATCTGTTTGAATCTGTTTCATGGATTCTAATTCTTTCCTATGTTGGGTGTTCATGATTTCCAACATTTTCTTTAGCTCCTCTATTTTTTTTTTTTTTTATCTGTATGTGCTCTAGAGCCACTAACCATGACTTTCAACATGGTCACCATCTCTGTAGTTACCTGAGAGATTATTTCTGATTTGATTTTTTCTAGAGCCTCATTCATCTACTTTGTTACTTCTTTTGTTACCACCTCAGAGAGTCCAGATGGGTGGTTTTGGATTGTTTCACTTCATTGCCTCCTGGGTTTGCCTTTGGTGAGCTGGAAGTCTAGGGTTGCATCTTGCTTAAGTGTCTTCTCGTTTTCTTCTTTTTCTTTCTTTCTTTTTTTTTTTTTTTTTTGCTTTAATTCCTGTGTTGAAACTTGTAAATTGCTTATGGTGAGTAACTTTATTGCTAGTATTTTAGAACCCTTAAGAAATGACTGCCTCTCAGAAATGTTTTCCAGCTGCAGTTGGCTTTTGGGTTTTGAGTCTGTTGCAAGATCCTACCTCTTCAATTTATTGAGGATAAGAAATTGCTGCCTATTTGGTTTAACTCCTGGTTCTTTGGCTCTGGCCTATGGTATTTTTTATTACCCTTAGGCAGTCTCAGTCTTGGCATACTAGGAAGAACAACTGATTAGACCAATCATGTCACCTTGGCTAAAGTAGTAAAATCAGCAATAACAACACCATCAAATACAGCCTAAAAATGGCAAACTGTGATAACTTTTAATTTGCCATGTTTAACCATATGAACTACATTTGTGGTTATTTAACAAAATCTAAAACTATCCATAAAATAGTATACAGTAAATAAGCCCTCAATATGGCAATTTTATTCTCAGGAGAGAGAATTTAAAGGGATTTGGGGGGAAAATAGAGAAATAGAAGAAAAGATTAAAAGCAAGTCTGGAGAACGAAAGAAGGTTACACAAACTTTGGAAAACTGGTGAAGAAGACAAGAGTAAAAGAAGGTAGAAATGCAAACAAGAACAGAACAACAAAACTAGAAACAATGTTCACACTCATAGAAAAATAAAAATAAACAATCGAGAAAAAACAACACAAAAACAAGAAAAGAAAAACAGGAAAAAAGAATAAGAAAAAATAATGCTCACTTCAAGGCATGTCTCTGCTGTCACTAGTATACAAAGTGGGCAGACAGAATCCAGATCCCTGAAGATTTATGGTGAGGTAGTGGATAACGCCAGCAAGCCTGCACCTTTAGTTCCACTGAATTTCAGTCTGGTTTCTGGCTATGAGGCTGGAACCCAATTTGTTCAGCCTGAAACACTGTGTGCTTCCTGACAGCTTGAACTCTGCTCTCTGCTGGCTTGAACTCAGCTTCTTGGCCTCCTGCCAACTTGAACTCAGCAACCTCACCCTGACACTGGCAGCTGCTAGATGGAGCAAGCCCACAGCTCCTCTAAGTTCTAAGATCAGTTGGCCCTCTCTGAGATGGCCATTGGCCAATCGCCTTTTTCTGGGGGACACCTGAACCTGAATAACTCACCAGCCACTGCAGTCTGCTGCATCCACTGCTCTGTTTCACTGGTGCATTAATCCATGAAGGCCTCTGGAGTCATCAGTAGTCACCATGTGTCTGCAGGTTCAAGCCACCCCAGCCATGCACTGAGTCAGGGCTCAGGGGGAATGTGCCAATGGCACATCCTCCTTCATTGAAGGCTCTCTCTTCACTCTCCCCATGAGCTTCAATTCTCACTTCAGATCCTTCCTGGATTCCACGGACACACTTTCCACCTTCTTCTCTTCCTCACATTGCTATATTCTAGCATCTTGACACCTAGTATCAGAGAATCTCTTTCTTCAGTCTTCAACACTCCCCCATCTTCCCAAAAGTCTCCCTCCCTCCCATTCTGACCTCTCCTTCAGTCCTAGGACAGGTCACACTGTAGCTGCTATTCATTGATGGTCTGTTTTCCTTGTTATTCAGGGGTCCAATAGGGACGGAACCATGAAGCACATTTCCCTTTGACCAAGGGTGGGCACCCAGGAAATGTGCCACCTATGGATTGAAACCAGAGCAGATCTCACAGCAAGGGAGCTGTGCCCTGGAACATAGCTTGGGATTATCATTGGCACAGGACACAGCATATCCAGGATGTGCATTCCCCTCCCCTGCTCCTGGCAGTGTGGAGCTGGAGGGAGTGTGATAAGGCAGGTAAGAGTTACATGCCTCCTCTTGGCACTACAGACTAGTTTGTTGACTGAATAAAGCAGGCCAGACCTCCCCTGAGTGCTGTGAACACCCTGGTGCAGAAACTGAGGACAATATCCAATTTGAAATCTTGATTTTTTTTTTTTTTTTTTTGTACCAGGAATCAAACTCAGGACCTCATCCTTGCCAGGCAGGTGCTATGCCACTGAGATAAATCCCCAGCCCTCCAATTTGAAATCTTTAAAGTGGATACAACACAATTTCAGCAATGCAGATGATTTGTGTTTCTGTTAGCAGCAATGCCATTGGTAAAACCTGTCCCTGATATCCAACACAGTGAACAAACCTCCATCTGATCATGCACTGTTTTAAACACCTATGTGGTCACAGGATTGGGGGAGTGTCATGAAAGTGGGTGGGACTATTCTCCTTCCTAGGAGGCACTTATATACGTGACTTACTGGAAGGAAATTTATTTGCCATTTGCTGATTCATTTCTAACGTCTTTCACTAACAACTGAAGAAAAGCATTACACCTTTTGAAATATACCTGATTCACTGAGTTCGTCATTTAAAACAATTGCTCCCTGTGGGTTACTTGTCTTATATGCTTAGTGCAGATTTAAAGCCTACCCATGCTGTTGCTGGAACCCAGCCGAAGGCCTGGGAGAGAGGAAGAATGAGGGGTGGTGCTAGAGGACACGTCTACAGGGTGACTCCATCCTGTTTCAGGCCAGGTGGAAGCAGGGTACAGCACTAAGGAGCTGGCAAGGGTGGATGGGAAGACCTGCCAGCTTAGCACCCAGCAGTTGGCTTGCCATAGGAAAAACCCTATGGCAGCCAGTTAGGGCTCTGGAATGTCTTAGAAATCATGGAAATATTCTTACATAGACAATTCACACATGTTAAAAGGAAATTTATCAGCTTGTTTTAGTTGCAGCTTCTAATTTTTAAAAACATTTAGTAATATTTTCTCCCTTTCCCACATTTTAATTCTCATAGATTTACTGGTGTTGAGCAAATGCTTTCTTTTGTGTCAATTCTTGCATATGCATTCATTTCAGCTGCATTAAACATCTAGGCATGGTGGTGCATACCTGTAAATCCAGAACTCCTGCAGCCTGACGCAGAAGGATCCCAAGTTTGAGCCAAGCCTAGGCAACTTAGCAAGACCTTGTCTCGCTAAGACAAGGGCTGGGGATGAGGCTCAATGTGAAGGTCCTGGGCTCAATCCCCAGTACCATAAGTAGAAATAAAATGGTATATTAAACAATGATCAAAGAAAGATCTCAAATACTTGAAAATGACTCATCAAGTTCCTGCATACCTACGCTGCCCTATTACACACCCTAAGTTGCATACTTCTCCTACACATCACCTGTTTTATGCTGCCAGCCCTTTCTTTGGCTGTTCTCTGTCTACAAAGGACTTCCCTCTTCTCCCTCTTCTCAACATTTTTTAGGTATCTTGGTTTCCAGCTCAAATACCATTCCCTTCAGGAAGTTGCCTACTTATTCCCTCCACAGAGGCAGCAAATTCTAGGCCTCAGAGCCCACCTGGCCTTTATTTCTAAACAAGTGGCCTAGATCTTCCTGAGCAGTGGGGTTCTCAAATATGGGCAACAGGGTTCCCACTCCTCTGTCTGTTCCTTCCCTGTTACTTTTCCTTGGGTTTTGCCAGGATGGAATTGTAGGAGAGTCCAGGACAGATTGCAAATGATGGCTAGGTAAGTCTCTTTAGAAAATTTTGTGGGGCCAAGGGTAGTGACATTGATTCAGGTGGAGAAGTTATAATCACATGCAACAATCACAATTTTTGAGGGCTAGCAAAGGCCAGAACCTACCACTGGGTAATGCTGGGTGTTCATTTTGAGTCCAGTAAGTGTTGGGCTAGATTCAGAGACTAAGATAGTCCCTGGGCTACCTAGCTTTCCTGTGGGATGGATGGAAAGAGTAGGAAAGGAAAAGGAACACAAGTATGGTGTGGGGAGACTCAGGCCAGAGCAGTGCTTGAAGTGAATGTGAAGAGAAAGGGACCTTGGAACAATAGTTCCAGGCTTATGGAATGCATGGTTAAATATTTGAACAGATCTGCAATGACTTCAGCTGAGCAAAGTCAATAATAACTTATTCTCAGAGATGTTTTCTCTGGCCATGTGCTCCTCCTGCCCCTCTGATAAACTTCCTGCCTCATAAGCTTGCTTAAACTAGGTTGACATGTCATACAGTAAACCATCCCATGGCTTTCCTGTCCCTTGACCCAAACTCCTACACCAGTGGTGATGAACCTATGGCATTGGGTGTTTTTTGTTTTTCCTTTAAGGTAAAAGATGTTAATGTATGAGGGTTTTTTTTTTTAGACCAAAAATTCAGTATTCAGGTTTAATTGCAGTGTTTGCCCTTTGGGTTACAGTTTGGGCACTCATGTATAAAAGGCTTGCCATCTCTTCTATACAAATGTTGCAAATGTTTTTGTTTTTGTTTTGCATCTTTGTTCTCATGTTCTTGAGTTACTAATAAAGAGCCATGGAGGTTTCAGTTTGGGGCTGTTTTCCTGAGACTTTGGATCAGCCTTTCTGGGCCTCTCAGTGCTTGAACTAAATCAAGTAATTTTTCATCCTGTATATCACCACAGTCACACACACTGACAAATGGTACCCAGTGTGGGGCTCTTTGGAAACTCATCATGGGAGATGAAACTTGGTGCTGCATATCAGCATGTAAGTCAAGAAACTGTGAGGTGAAAAACTAGAAGAGAAAAAGTGAAGTAACCTCCAGCTACAGTTCAGTGTAGACCAACCTGCCAAAGCCTAGAAAAGGAACAAGGATGCAATGACCCTTCACCCTACATAATGGGACACAGACAGCCAAAGAATAGCCTGGCAAGTCTCAGCAATCTCACAGCCTACATCTTTTTAACCCAGAGGTTACCACTGTGAATTTCTTAGTAAACAGGGGCAGTGTTTCTTTATACACTCTTTCTCTTATCTTTTGCTTTCATTCTCTTGCTTGTGTTACTGTTGTGGGATCACCTACAGGTCTCCTAGCTATCCAATTGCTAGGTGAGTGAATGGTTCATCTATTTTTCTTTTTGCTCTTTTACTTTCATTTCTTCTGCTTTTCCTACAATATGGGTCAAATTTTATCTCAAAGAAAAAATGATTTAAGCAACATTTACAATGTCTCTTAAAAACATCTGACTGTAAGACAAAAAAAAAATTTTAAAGGCTAAAGTCAACAACTCCAAGCCAGTAAAGTATGCTCAACTGGGACAGATCTATCAGGAAAATAGAAACTCCCATCAGTATTTTTACAAAGGCTCAAGGATGCATGGTTGATTATAACACCTGCAGCTGCTTTTTTGAGTTCAACAATATTTCTCCTTTTCTGAGTCTTTTGAGACTTCCAACTGCCTATATAAGCTTTCAGATAAGACCTTATCTCAAATTCTTGATATCAAAAAATTGATTTTGTAAATGCAATACCTAGTGTTATCTATATGCAATAATTTAATTTTTTTTCATTTGTATTCAACTGATAAACATGAAAATGGGACTAAAATCCTATAATGGAGAAAAGGCTCTTACAAGTTAGAAATAAAAACACAAAACTTCTCAACTCTTCTCAACTCTGGCATGCCTATCTATATGTACAGGTAACACTTTTGCAAGAGTATAAATTGAAACCACATTTTTGCTGCCTCCAATTTGGGTTTAGACAAGTAAATTCACTTCTTTTACAATCGGGTTTAGACAAGTAAATTCACTTCTTTTACAATCAGAGACTCACCCAGGAGTTTCTGTGCCTGCGTGGAATTGGTCTTGGTGGTGAGGGACATGCACCTGACCCCATTTTTGGGTGGTCCACTCAGCCTAGATGTTCCATCTCCATGCAGAAGCCATAGAACACCCAAGACTGTTGCTCTAAACACACTGAAAGTGATGCAGGGGGAGATAAAACAGACACTTGTAGTGACCAAATAACCTCATGCATCAGCCAAATTAGAAAATTAAGAGTATAAATACTGCCCCTTAAATGTATAGGAAGGTGGCTTTTAGAGTACACAAATTACCCCCATTAGAGGAGATTTTTTAAAAACTCAATCACTGGGACTAACCAAAAATAGCAAACATTCTAGATTTTAGGAAACAAAGACAGGAAACAAAAATTCTTCCTGGACCATTGCCCCAGATGGGCTGTTGGACATGAATACTGTTTCCTAAATTTACAAGAGCCCATCATTACAAATCTTAGCTAATTAATAAATGTATTTTGGCTTCCAATTTGAGTTGGTATTTTTGTTTCATTGATATACTTAAAACATTTCTCATGCTTTGTAAATTCTTAGACTAGTATTCCAAGGTTAATTTGTTCTTCCGCTGCTTCAATAAAGACAAGGGCACAAGGCTAATTTGAGAGTCATCGGCAGCCAGTGAAATTTACAATGTAACATCTGAGAACACAGAAAAAAAGGAGAAGAAAAGGGGACTTTAAAACTCAAGGGTCGGGCCAGTGAGATGGCTCAGTGGCGTAAGCGCCTGCCTTGCAAGCGCGAGGGCCCGAGTTCGACTCCCAGAACCCACATACGAAAAAGGGGCCGGTGATATCGCTCAGCGGCACGGGTGCCTGTTGGCGCGCGAGGTCCTGAGGTCGACCCCCCGGTACCCACCAAAAAAAAAAAAAAAAAAAAAAAAAAAACTCAAGGGTCAGGGGCCGGTGAGATGGCTAAGCGGCATAAGCACCTGCCTGGCAAGTGCAAGGGCCCGAATTCGACTCCCGGAACCCACATACGAAAAAGGGGCCAGTGATATTGCTCAGCGGCACAAGCACCTGCTGGCACACGAAGTCCTGAGGTCAACCCCCGGTACCCACAAAAAAAAAAAAAAAAAAAATCCAAGGGGCAGCTGCTGGGTTTATTACAGGAATATTATAGTACATAAAATAAAGAAGAGATTATAAAGAGAGCTATAAGTATGGAGATATATTTTTGATGTAACAGGATTTTGTATGGTACAGTTCTTGCCCTAACACAAGGGAAAAAAAATAGAGAACTAGTGGCAAAACTAGAAGGTTCAAGTAGGTAGAAAAAAGGTTTGTGGATGATACAGTTTATAGAAATAAATATACGGTTAGTTATTTTAAGCTTTGCTCTTGTTGATTTGATTAAGTCTGAACTACTCCTTCGCAAAGCTCCTAGTTTCTCAAAGATTAGAGGACTATGCTCCTGACTCTAATTAGTCACTCTTTCTCAAGTCTCAACTCTCCTTTCTAGCCTAATACTTTCAGATGAAGGCTCTAACTCTCTCTTCTGACATTAATATTAAAGATGAGCTTTTCTGCATAACTACCAGAGACACCTAAACTGGTCAATGAATAAAACAAGACCAAGCTGCCTCCTTGGGCAATTCTGACCTTTGTAATATTCATTATTGCTGGCTTTGTGTTATATTAAAGTTATTTATATTTCCCAAAGGTATAGATCTTTGAAAATACAAAGCTAAAATCCATCTCATAATATTAGCAACTTCCAGACTAAAACTATGGTGATATACTTTTAAACTCCAATATCTGACTTTCCCTTACTTGTGTTCCAGCCATTGGTGATAAAATATACACACCAATCCAACATAGCACAGCTAGCCAAAGGATATAAATACTTTTTCAAGACTTACATTTATATAATTTTGTATGTATGAGATATATATATATATATTACAATATATATTACTATATATATATATATATATATATATTACAATACTTAACAATATTCCCACACGGTACGGTCCAAACGATGTTACATAAAATACATCTATATACCAATATATTCTTCTTAAATGACATTCTATTAAAACATAACAAATTTAGATAAAAGTTTCTTCATGTCACTTAATATAATGATGTCATCATGATTGTTATGCTAATATGTTACACTTGGTCTCAAATTTTCTCTATTAAGTTTTTTTTTGTTTTTTGTTTTTTGTTTTTTGTTTTTTTTGTGGGTACCGGGGGGTCGACCTCAGGACCTTGCGCGCCAGCAGGCACCCGTGCCGCTGAGCGATATCACCGGCCCCTTTTTCGTATGTGGGTTCCGGGAGTCGAACTCGGGCCCTTGCGCCTGCCGGGCAGGCGCTTAAGCCGCTGAGCCATCTCACCGGCCCTCTATTAAGTTTTATAACTGTTATCTGTTAACATTCTACAGGGATTCCACTTCTCAGATTCCACTTCAACACTTTCAAAATTGTCACTGATCCAGCTTACATTATGGGACCCTACAGGTTATTGAAACTGCCCTTTTTCATAATGGTAATGACAAAATTCTCTTCCACATGCTTAGACACCTGTAACACTTGATTAGATACCATATTGCACCTTTTTATATTACTTACATATGCTCTCACTCTAATCTCCATGGCCCCTCAGTGGAGGGCAACACTCATGCAGACACTCTGGTTATGGTTTCTACCTCTTTAGAGGATGCTCTTGCTTCACACCAAGTTTTTCACCAAGGAGCTAAGCATTCATTTGTCCCTTTAGTCTTACACATACAAAGGCCCTAGACATTATTTCTACCTGTCCTGACTGCCAAAAGCAGAAGTCGTCTGCTCCTCATATAGAGGTAACACCCATCATTTAAAAAGTAATGAGGGGGCTGGTGAGACGGCTCAGCTGCCTACGTGCCTGCCTGGCAAGTGCAAGGGCCTGAGTTCCACTCCTGGAATCCACATATGAAAAAAAGGGCCGGTGATACCACTCAGTGGCACAGGTGCCTGCTGGCACGCAAGGTCCTGAGGTCAACCCCCGGTACCCACAAAAAATAAGTAATGAAATTTGGCAGATGGATATGACTCACTATAAATTTTTTGGCAAACAAATTTATCCATGTCATATACCTACTCTGGTTACATGTATGCCTCTTTACAATCCAATAAAACTGTAACACATGTTACATGTCATTTTCTCTCAAGCTTTTATTACCCTTACAAGTTAAAACTAATAACAGCCCTACCTATACCTCCTGCTCTCTTCAAACTTTCTTTCATCTCTTCATACTACCCATGTCACACATATACCTCATAACCATACAGATCAGCAATTCTAATGAGCTAATGGGCTCTTAAGACCCAATTATTAAAACAAAATGAGAAGAATGATGGAAAAACTCCCTTCACAAGAACAAGTATCTAAAGCACCATTAAATAATTTTTTTAAATTGTGGTTCAGAAGGTTTCACAGCAGTAGAGAAATACTTTATTTCCACAAAGGACAGGCCAAAACCATTGGGATTTTTCCATCACACATTGTTGGGCCCACAATGGATAGGCCCAACAGAATTGTTAACCTGGGGGGGGGATATGTACCTGTTTTATCACCCATAGGCCCTCTTCTGGTTCCCACAAAGGCTGTTCATCCATATCTTGTGGCATGAGGTGAGAAGCAACCCCATCCCAGAGCTACAGAAAATGGTGCTTCAACCCCCTCTTGGGATGGGGAGAGATTAAACAACTCACTGCTGAAGCCAAACAAACACTGCAGAGCACTGGCATTCCTTTCACCCCAGAAAATCTCTTCCTGGCAATGATAGCACAAGTCACCTATAATTCTAAGATGGCACAGGTAAAAGTGTTCCTTTTTATTAAGCTTCTGTTTAGCTGTACACCAAATGTAAGTGTTGTGGTATATTGGGTATACATACTTATACCTCCTGTTTTTGATGTAGTCACCTGGGGAGATTGTGAGCACCCCCCTTCCAGGGATACTTCTTTTACTAACAGAGCCTAGCTGCCCCCTTTCAGGGATTATGGTGAAATAAATCAGACACACATGTTCAAAGATCACGTGGTTTCTCTAGTGTGAAAAACCAAAAGTATAAACAAGACCAAAATGTATAATAGATATATTAAAATAGGAAGAAAATGTTCAAATGGGAAGGGGAACTAGGGATGAGGGAAGGGGAAAGGAAGGAAGGAATAAGAGAACCCTCCATGCGGAAGCCATAAGGACCACCTTATACCAAGTTCAATACCCCTCCACTCTGTACTCTCCCCCCTCTACTAAATCTGGGTTATAAAACAAAAAAAGGGAGGGAATCATGGGGAAACTCTGACCAGAGGAGTGACTGAAATGAGTGCGAAGAGAAAGGGACCTTGGAACAATGGTTCCCAGGCTTCTGGATTGCATGGTTAAAGATTAGAACAGATCTGCAATGGCATCAGCTGAGCAAAATCAACAAGAAATCATTCTCAGAGATGTTTCCTCTGGCTGTTGAGTTCCTCCTGTCCTCTGATAAGTTTCCTGCCCCCTAAACTTGCTTAAACTATGTCAACATGTGTCACACAGTAACCATCTCATTCCTTTTCTGTCCCCTGACCAAAACTCCTATACAAATGTTGCAAATGTTTCTCTTCTGCATCTTCGTTCTCACATCCTTGAGTTATCAATAAAAAGTCATGGAGGTTTCAGTTTGGGGCTGGTTTTTTTTTGTTTTTTTTTTTTTTTGAGACTTTGGATTAGCACCTCTAGGCCTCTCAGTGCTTGAAATAAATCTTGACTCTGAGTAACTTTTTTATCCTTTATACTGCCATGGTCACACACAGCTACAACAGGGCACACCTTTATGTTCTCAGGTTTCTGGAGCTTTATGGTCGCAAACTAAAAAGTGAATGTTTAGCCATGTGCACTGGTGCGTACCTGTAATCCCAGGTACTCAGGAGGCTAAGGCAGGAAGATCACAGGCCACCATGGGCAATGTAAAAAGATCCTTTTGGAAAATAAAAAATGAAAAGGGGCTCCCGTCACTGAGATGCTGGCAAGCACTCAGCAGACTCCTCCTCAATGCCCCTGGTTTCCCCATGCCCCATCACGCCTGCCTCCTTCTGCAGCTGCCTTCCGCAGACCACTCCCACTGAGGAAGATTCATATGGTATGTCTACTGCTCAGAATCCACATTCTTCCATACCTTTCCTGATGCAAGTAAGGTTTAGAGCCTGCTTTTGCTGGCACTGAGGCATATCTTGAAATAACAGTTCAACAGAGACATAACAGGAAGCCCCTTACCACTGTCTGAAGGATGATGATTAGCATACAAAAACCAGTGATGGTGTCTAAGGAAACATCTGCCTGCAGTGGGGCTATAACTGAGTATCCAGAGTATAGAGAGGTAATTCAGCTACAAGGTGAGCAGCACGAGAACACGAGTACTTCCTGGTAGAGCCTGGACTGGACGAGTATGATCAGCAGAAAGTCCCTGGAAGATTTCCTCATGCTGAGTAGGATTCCCCTTCTGTCTCTGGTCACAGATATTAACACTCCGCAGCTCATGTATTGTGACCATTCTGCTCCACTTTTATCTTGGACAAGTGTAATTGCTGCACGTGACAAACTGAAAAGAGCCACGCTACCTGGTCTTGAAAGCCCTCATATTAATACAAGTGAAGCAGTAGGCACCCGGTAGGATCCAGCTGGAAATGAAGCAATAACATGATGTTTCCTCCAAACCCAGAGCTCGAGATCCAGATGACTATGGCTGTCCAGAAGTTCCTGGGCTCTCCCACACGGACACTCAGTGAAATCAGGAGAGGATGGGCAAAGGCAGCAACAGTAGCCACCACTAGAGGGAGCCTTTGGTGGCACAAAGAGCCCTGGTGTCTGTCCTGACGACCCAGCAGAACTCAGGAAGGTGAAGTCGGGCTTGCCTCTCAAGTCTCTTTTTGACCAGACAGCCTAGCTAAGGGGTGGCAAATAACAGAAAGCGAGGCCACCTGACATCAGTTAAATTTTGGCAAGGGAACAAATGCCAAACTGATGTTTTCCATTATGTAGCAAGCTACAGAGCTTGCAACAGCCATCCGACACCACGGGAAGCAACAAATTACTTTTGGTTTGCTTTTTCCCCCTCTCAGTTTTAATGTCATATAGTGTTCTTAAACTGTTCTTTCAATAAAATTTGTTTTCAGAAAAAAATTTTAACATTAAAAAAAATTTAAGTGTGGGGGCCACTGATGTAGCTCAAGGTTAGGCCCTGGTTTCAATCTCTAGTGCTGCCACATACATTTTTAAAACATGAAAGAATAAATAAATAAATAAATGTACGTTTGACTTTGGTTACAATATTGTATTTGAAAGCTTCTAAAAAAGTGAATCTTGGTCAAAAATTGGAGTGGGAAAAAAGAAAGTTTACTTACTAGACTCCAAATTTGCAACCACACAGATAGTGAGCGTTGTACAGATCTGTGTCCTATCCATGCTGTCTCCGGGACTGGGCAGCAGGGGTCCAGCATGCAGCCCAGCTCCATGATGAACTCACCATGACGTCCGGGCCCAGTCCTCTCCCCCTCCAGCCTCAATCCTGCCATCTCAGGAGCAGCAGCAGCATCGGGCTAGATGCTTCAGAGGGCCCCTCTGCTCGAACGTGGCTGGAGGAGGAATCTTTTTGTTTACCCACCTCTGTCTCTCCTAAGGAAATGAAGGCGGTGAGAGCCAGTGCCTGGCTGTTCGCAGGACAGGCCCTAGAGTCGTGAGAGCTCCCCAGCATCCCAGAGGCAGCGGCCAGCAGAGACGCAGAGAGGAGCTGGACAGTAGGGAGTCCAAGTCCAGGAGCAGGAAGGAAGACGTGTGGGCAGGGAAAAAAGGCAGCATGAGAGAGCAAGGATAACACACAGAGACAGGTAACCAGACAGACACAAGAGCAGACTCAAGGACAAAGGAGAATGAACCGATGTGAATGTCGGGTAGAGAGAAAAAGTGTGGGAAGAAAACAGAAGGGGACAGGAACAAAGGCAGGCAACTGAGCGGACAGGCAGGGGGACAGGCACAGAGAGAGACAAAAGCATGGGCAACAATGAGCAGACACATGGCACGGAGACCAGGCAGAGAACGTGATAGAGAGAAGGGCCGGTGGCAGAGGACAAGGAGAAAAGCAGGATGAGTGACAAAACGAAAAGCAGGCACCACAGCACTCCGAGCTTCCGGAATAGGAAGAGAAAAGAGCAACGACTGGCAACCGAAGGCACAGGTCAGGCTGAAGAAGCGACAGACCAAAGTGGTGGCCGGACAGACCAAAGGCCAGCCTCACCTCATTCAGTAGGGACGGGGGCCTGTCCTCGGGATAGTCCCAGCCAGTCTCACAAGGCTGCGTCTCATTGAAGCGGCGGCTGAGGATGTCCTCCAGGCTGGCATTGTCAGGGGGTGGCCGGAACATGAGGCAGGACTCGGGCTGGCCGGCCACATCGAGGGGGACGCTCAGGGCCAGCTGCTCAGCAGCACTCAGGTTCAAAGTGTGGTTCTGGACCCAGGCCACCGAACAGTGGTGGGCCTCATCCAGGACCATGAAAACCTGGCTAAACATGAAGAAGGGAAACAGGAACCTGGGGACACACAAGAGAATCAATAACTGTATCTGGAAGCGACCAAAATCGCCTATTTCAGCCAGAACCTGGCCAAACTGAGCCATGACTGCGGGTCACCACTCCTCAGCCTGGGAAAACCACGAAGCTCTGTCTGGAGCTTTGTCCCTTGGGTGGTGGTGACAGCTACATTAATGTTTAATCCAGCCTTGCCCAAATCCACTTGCCATGCTTCAGCTCCCCAGCTATGGGCCAGGAAGGGTGGAGTATGATAAAAACAGTCTGCTCTATCTCGTAGCGTCTGAGGTTTCTCTGAGAGACGCAGGCATCACAAGAGGAACCAAGAACACCCACTGGAGCCGTACGCTTCAGCCAGTGTTAGTAGCTTACAGGGATGACATCCTGAACAATCCACTGCTAATACCTCCCAACGCCAGAGAAGCCACCTTCTGATCACAGCTGCAGCACTCTGAGGGACACTGAAGTCTCCTCTGGGGACCAGCTGACCCTAGGCAGGGCAGGATACACTGGGAGAGCAGCAAGACCCCAGCCTGCGTGCTAAATCCGCCAGCAGCCCAATCTGGCCTCTTGACCCCAATGTTCTTGTTTTTCCGAGTGTGTCTGGTCTGTGGTCACATTCAACACCAGCCAATCCCAGGAGGAGCACGCAGGCCAGAAGGCCCAAACTGACGCCCTTTCTTTTCAGCACCAAATTGCTAACAGAGCAATTGCAGAAGAGCCATGAGTTGTGTTTTGAGCTCTAATCAAGAGAGCAGGGGGGCCGGTGAGATGGCTCAGCGGCTTCAGCGCCTGCCCGGCAAGCGCGAGGGCCCGAGTTCGACTCCCGGATCTCACATACGAAAAAGGGGCCGGTGATATCGCTCAGCGGCACGGGCGCCTGCTGGCGCGCGAGGTCCTGAGGTCGACCCCCCGGTACCCACAAAAAAAAAAAAAAAGAGAGAGCATTGCTGTGTTCCCAAGATAACTACAAACACCAGCTCCCGTGCAGCTCAGCCTCCCTGAGCAATCTCAGTGGCGACAGAGAACACTGGACACGTGCCCACACGTGTGCACACACATACGCGTACACATATCTGCTTATGCATGCACAGGAAAGGCTTTTTATGTTGTCGCTTTTGAACCATCTTAAGAGCTGGGCAGAGGAACAGGAGTGTGGGGAATGCAAGGAGGCAAGGTTCTGCAGGACAGCCTTGCAAGTAGTTGTCTGTTCTGGCCACCTGGCTGCCGAAGGCAGGGCAGACTGGAGGGAAGGTTGGGGATGCAGGGGCAAAGCCCTCCACGCTGCATAAGGAAAGGACTTTTCTCTCTGCTCCACCCCAGACTCCCTGATCAGGATCTCCACAATCCCCAGCTGTTTATTTTTCTTTTCTTCCATTTATTCACCTTGAGAGTTCTTGTTCTCAGCATCGTCTCTACTGAATTGCCAAGAAAATTATTGCTAGGAGGTAGGAAGCTTGGGCGGGCTATTGATTTATCCTGAATCTGTCCCTTCCCCGATGTGATCCTTGATTTCCCAGTGTGTGAAGGGAAAGCTCGAACTGGATGATCTCAGCAATTCCCTACTTCTTGGAAACAGAAAGAGAGCAAATAGAAGACTCATAATACAGGAGCAAAACATAACCAAAGACCTTCCTATCTCCACCGAGAACTACCATCCCCAAGTCTCAGTGCTGAGACACTGAAGACCACGGCTCTCGCTTTACCTCTACAGTCCCCAGATCACAATTTTTTGGTTTACATTTCCTCCCACCTCCCCACCCCAGAAGGCTGCTGAAGCCTCCCTCTGATGCTTTAAGTCTGCTCTGAAGGAAGCCCCCGAAGAGCACCCCAGCTCTCAGTTCAGGAATCTCTCTCCACTCTGCAGTCCACCAATCTGGCAGGATGAGCTCAGTGCCCGCGTGTCTGCTGAGTTCCCACGCAGTCTAAGTGCCTGCAGGGAAGGGCTGGGGTCCCTCTGGCCTTTCAGGGAGCATCAACACCTGTGTCCCTCACCTGCTTCTCTTTGTATTTGGTTTCATTTTGGGGTACAACTAAAAACAAATAGGGGGAAAAGAAATGTTTTATAACTACCAGAACATTTTTAAGTAGAATGAATGCATTCTCCACCTGCAAGCGTCAGGAAGCCATGCATGGTGGTGCATGTCTATAATCCCAGCACTCAGAAGGCTGAGGCAGGAAGATTGCCACAAATTCAAGACTAGCCTGGGTTACACAGTGAGTTCAAGGCCAGTCTGGACTACATAGTAATCCATGTCTCAAAAAAAAGTGTCAGGAAAAGCACCAGCAGTCCTCTGTCCATGAAGTGGAAGGAGGTGCTTATCTGTGGAGTAGAGGAAGAGACAGGTTGTCCTCACATATCCTATTAAAAGATAAATTTAGAAAAATTAAACTTAAGAGTTTATTCGCACAAAGTAACAATAAATTAACCAGCATGCAAGAGCTCTACCCAGCAATATAGTCAGGAGCATTTATAGGCCAAAAAAAGAAGTTGCATATAGAATTAGTTTGGTTGATTACAGCTAGGTATTTGCATTACTTGGACACATTTTGGCAGTTGGTAGCTTGTGTTTGGCTGAAAGCTGAGCTGCTACGTTTGGCTGAGACTTGGTTATTTGTTACAAAAATATTTCTCGTAGGTTACAATATCTTTATATATTAAATTAGTCTGCCTTAGTTACTTTTTCCCTTGCTAAGACAAAATACCTGACACCCACAATTTAAAGGAGGAAAGATTTATTTTGGCTCAGTTTATAGAGGTTTCAGTACATACATGGCTCACTCCAAGGCAGGACAGAATGGCAGAGGGTACAGCAGAGAAAGAAAATATCATCATATGGCAGCGGAAAGCAGAGAGCAATCAAGGGAAGCAGGTAGGAGACAGACTGTTCCAGGTCACACCCTCAGTGGCCCACCTTCTCCAATGAGGCTTTATTTCCCAACATCAAATCTAGTTATAAACTCGTCATTGAACTCATCCATGGATTGGTATCACACACCCATGATCCAATCACCTCCCCTATGAGTGCATGAGGGGACATCTTGATACAAACCATAACATTCTGCCTCTGGCCCTGAAAAGACTCATGTGCATCCCTGTATGAAAAATGCATGTAGTCCACCTCTAGGAGTTGCCAAAGTCTTAGTAATTTCAGCACTGAAACTGCTGTAAAGCCCAAGTCCAGAGTCTCCTCAGAGATCTGAGGAAAACTCTTAGCTGTGAGCCCCTGTAAAAATGAAAAAAAAAAAAAAAAAAGTTAAACACTACTGACATACAAAAGCACAGGGTAAACATTCCCATTCCAAAGGGGGAGAAATAAGTGGATAAAAAGGAATGAGAAAAAAAAAAAAAGGAATGAGATCAAAGCAAGTTCAAAGCCTAGCGTGGCAAACAATATATCCTGCAGTTCCATGCCCAGCACCTGGGGCAATCTGTGATAAGATGTGAATGCAAAAGGACTTGGCTTGCTCCACCCCTACGGCACTGGTGGTGGTTGAAGCCCTCATAGCCTCTCTCTGGGGCCAGCTTTGCTCACTTCTTGCAGCTTTCCTCAGGTGATTCACAACCTTGGCTTTTCCAACATTCTGGGCTCTCCACTGCTTTGGCTTCACCCTCACAGCTTCATGTACTTCCCTCTCAGGGGCACATGGCCTGGACTTCCTGGTCTTCTTCTGAAATCTGGGTGGAAGTCTTTCTGACTCCACAACTCTTGCATTTTGCAGGCACCTAAAACCAGTACCACGAAGAATGCACCAAGGTCTACCACCAGCTGGAAGAGCAGCTGAACTCTTTTACATCTTGCCAGCAGGTGCAGAAGCCTCTGAGTGTCTGGATGGCTGAGCATGGTGAACTGAGTCCCAGGAAATTAATTTCCATTCCATAGGCTGTTGCCATTCTGGACCATGGTACCCTGGTCCAGGTTGGTTAGGGCTTCATAAAATTCTGATAAATTTGTGCCAGTGAGATGGTTCAGTGGCATAAGCACCTGCCTGGCAAGTGCGAGGGCCCAAGTTTGACTCCCAGAACCCACACACGAGAAAAGGGCCGGTGATATTGCTCAGTGGCACAGGTGTCTGCTGGTGCGCGAGGTCCTGAGGTCAACCCCTGGTACCCACCAAAAAAAAAAAAAAAAAAATCTGATAAATTTGATTTGGGAGTTGAAACCTGAAGACCATCATGCTCTCTTCTCAAACCGAAGTCCTTCATCTTTGCTATTTTGATACTGCAAAGGGCAGAACCTTCTTTCCTCACAATCCCTCAAAGCATTTTTTCCTGTCGTCCTGTTCCAAAGTACTCGGCTTTTTAATGCTAATCTTTTCAGCAACCAAGCTCTCCTCTGCTCCATCTTTGCAGGTCCCAACTTTACCAGAGCTTCCTTTCTGGCCAAACTCAAAACTTTTTAAATCATTCTGCTGAGCTGTTTGCTCTTGATGTACAATGTAGAGCTAGCTAAAAGCCCCGAACAGTACCCAAGCTACAGCCTGAATGTTTGGCTACCTTGAAAAATCCTCCACCAGATTAATCAGTCTACAGTCCTTAATCTCAGTCTCCTGTGAAGTTTACATGAGCAAAATGCAAACAAATTTTCTGACAGAGCATAACACACACGGCCTAGAATCCAACGACCAATGGAATTCTTCTTTGCAACTGAAAGCTCTTGAGCCTGGATATGTATAGAATGTATTTTCTGGATACATTACCATCAACATTCTCATCTAAGCTCTGACCCAAATCCCATTAAGCTCAGTTCACGGTATTTGAAGGCTGCTTCTCCAGCCAGCATCTCCAAACCTTTCCAAACTCCTCCTGTAAGCCAGATCCAAAGGTTTCTGAACTACGGGGTCAGGTAGTGTCACAATAACAACCCTACTTCTCAAGTACCAAAATCTGTCTTAGTTTCTTTCTCATCACTGAAACACAGTATTCAGCACCTACAACTTAAAGGAGGAAAAGTTTATTTTGGCTCACAATTTGTAGAGGTTTCAGTGCATAGTCAGCTGGCTCCAAGTCAGGGTGGTATGGTAGAAGGACACAGCAGAGGCAAAAGAGCTCATGGCATGGTGACAAGAAGCAGGGAGTAATCAGGGAAGAGGAAAGAGACAGGCCCTTCCAGGCTATGCCCCCAGTGACCCAACTCTTTCAACTAGGCTTCAAATCTCCCAACCAGGCTTCAACTCCCAAACTGCATTTAGCTATCAACACATCAGTGGACTAATCCACAAATAAGTATCATGCATACAGTATCCAATCACTCCCTAAGTGCCACCTATGACCAAATGAGACTCTGGAGGGCCATCTAGACAGAAACCATAACACAGTTTCCTATACATAGATGCAGCTCTTGGACAAATCTAACAACCCCTTACAAGAAAGGACTAGATGGCATCTCAGCGTTCTTCCAAATTTGAGATTAAGTATTCTAGCAAATGAAAACTTGGGGTAGGATTTCTGGTTTGTGGTCTGGCATATGAAGAGTTTACAATACAGTCACCTCTCCATTTTAAGTAAAAAGTTGAAATGAAAATCCACAACTCTTAGACCTGTCAGAGAAGTAAGTCTCCATGGTAAATCACTGTCCCCAAATGGGAGAGAGAGATAGAGAGAGAGGTGATACAGAGATTAAAATAAAAAAAGTTTACCTGAGCAGAAATCCAAAAGAAGAAACCTCACAGAAACCAGGCTCAGACTACAACAATCTGAACTGTAATTTAAAAATTGCTGGAGCCAGTGTGACCTCTGAGAGTTTATAATGTAATCTCTGAGAATTAAAAACTGCAGGCAAGGGTTCCCATGCTTCTCCAAATGTTAAAAATAGCAGGGAAAGGCTCTCAGGCTTCTGTAAATTTTACCTTCAGAGACTCAAGTGAGTTCACACAGTGAATACCAGAGGAAAAATTCTCCGATGTTTTTAGCAGGGGTAGGAGAAAGTCTACCATCTGAAATAAGCCAGAATATTCTGTTTTTCTTAACAAGGCCTGCCCTCAAGTGAAGCTACTTTACCAGTGCTTATTTTATCAGAATTTTACCAAGCCCTAATCTGGGAGAAATATCTAATTCACACCCACTCTAGCCATCCTGTCCCACCTAAAGTACAGAATGGGAGGCTGAGAGGCACTAGTGGCGGTCAGCTCAGGAGCTCAGGCTCGCTAATACACCAAATCCTAGGCTACAGAGTGCTCTCCATCTCCATACACTTTTCTGCCACATCATGAAAGGCCACTTTATTGGAATTCCATTTGCCCAATATATCATATTATGCTTTCAACAAAAGAGTATAAACCATTCTAACAGGCAAAAACATGGAGTGAAAAAACAGAGCAGGTGTGAGACTCAGGTCAGGAATGTTAAAATTATCAGGTTGGGAATTTAAAGCAACTGTGATTGACATGCTAAAAGTTCTACTGGGTAAAACATACAAGAACAGATGGGCAATGTAAGCAGACAGAAACTCTTAAGAAAAACCAAATAGGAATTCTAGAAATCAAAAACACAGTAGTAGAAATGAAGAATGTTTTGATAGGCTTATTGCTAGACTGAACATGGCCAAGGAAAGAATCTCTGAGCTTGAGAATATCATCAGTAGAGACTGCCAAAATTGAGGAGGAGAAAATGGTAGAGTGGTAATCGGCAGCCAAATTCATCCTCTCCGAAATCCAGAATCTAGAATCCTGGAAAATAACAACTTAGCAAGGGGAAAAAGAGAAGTAGATCACTGGGAATCAGGAAGGAACTGATAGGAAAATTAGAAGCTAGAGAGAATTTGGGAGGCAGACTACAACAGACAAAATAAAGCAGTTTGAAGGATCACCAGGGCTTGTGGCTCACAGGGAAGGGAACCTGGCTTCCCAGGGCCTGGAGCACCGGGGAGAAATCATGGACTGGGTTGGCAACAAGGGCTCCAAGAGGAGCCCACAGCTATTGGGAACTGTAAAGGCAGTTCAGGGTTTTCTTCTGAGGGAACTACTTACACATGGCAGGCAACAGCCAGAGAAGGATTCTAGCAAAACGCCTGCCCTATCACCAGAGAGTACTAATTAGATGCCATTTCAGGAAGGTGTTGGTTATCTAAATCTGGGACTCAGAAAAACTAAAATACAGGGCCGGTGAGATGGCTCAGCGGCTTAAGCGCCTGCCCGGCAAGCGCGAGGGCCCGAGTTCGACTCCCGGATCCCACATATGAAAAAGGGGCCGGTGATATCACTCAGAGGCACGGGCGCCTGCTGGCGCACGAGGTCCTGAGGTCGACCCCCCGGTACCCACAAAAAAAAAAAAAAAAAAACTAAAATACAACTTCCCTTCACAGCTCCCAGTGTTACCCTCCCACAGGGACTGCATGTGAAGTGCCTATGGGGGACAGCTCTGGACAGGAAGCCATCTATAAAGTGAACCCTAAGAAGTGTGAGCTCAGGCCAGGAAGGACAGGAGCCCCACCCCCTGTGGTGAGAAGCCAGGCCTGGCTGGAGCTGTGCTGAGAAACATCTGGATCTGAAAGTGCCAGCATTAAGTAGTAGAACCCTTGCCCTGCTGTGTACATCCAGCCCAGATCTCAGGTCTGACTGACTTCCCTACCTACCAATGCGAGCAAGGACAGTGCCACAGCCTGGAGTAAACAAAGGAGCTTCTGGAGCAGGGATGGGACCCCATAAACCCACAGTCCATAAAGCTAGGCAGAGAAAATAATGACTAGCTGGATTGCAAAACTGCAGATCCTGGAAGAAAACCACTCATTCAAAAATACAGGGAAAATTATTTTCTTTTTTTGAATACCTCCCTTTTTTTTCTTTCCTCTTTCTTCTACATTAGTTTATTGAGGGGAGGAGCATTTTCCTTTGCCCTTCCTTTTTGTCCTTTTTCTTCTTTTTCTTTTGATTTTTAAAATTCTCCGTATTTTTTTCTCCATGTTGCCTTTTATCATCTAATTCTTATTTCTTCTTTTCTGATACCTTTATCTAATTCTATAAATATCCTTCAACTCTTTAACAGGATCCTTTGTCTCATTTTTCCACCCTTAATATCTTAATTTTTCAAATTTTTCTTCTTTCATTCTCCCATTCCCAACTGCTTATATCTTAGTAGTATAACCACTAAGCTTTATTAATCTTTAGATAGTTAACTCTATGTTCTTTTCTATTGTTAGTGGAATATAGTTGTTGCATTTAGTAGATATTTGCTACATGTCAATATTGGGAAGACTTAGTGTTTATACTGTAATTAGAGATCTCTTTCCTTTAGATAAGAGTGGAACATTATTGCTTCTTGGGGTAACTCAATATCCACTTTGTCTTTGGCACTGTTACACTTGCTTATTTACTTGATATTGCCAGGGTCACACAGTTGTTGCTATTAATAGGTTTTCTCTGTATGACAATATCTGGATTACATTTGTGACACTAATAATATTGTGGACCATTCCCAGAGAAATAGATGCTGAGCCAATCACACTGCACTCTCCCTTCTGAAATTAACAGAGATGGCTGGGTCTAGGAAAAGAGGTGAAGGACTGTAGTTAGCCATGCCCAGAGTGCATCCATGGAAAGCAGACACTAACTAAAGATATATATACACTACCAACAGTCTTTCCACAATGAGTGCCCACAAACCTAAACATGAAACAAAATAAAACAAACAAAAAATTATAAAAACAAAGGCAAGGCAAAAAATATCTCCTAAAACTCCCAACTCCCTCAAATTCAATCCACAGAGCAGCAAGGGAAAGAAAAGCAAAATCCACATAACCATATTATTCAAAAGAATAACAGAGGACATTAAAAAATCACAACAATAAGGCATTTAATAGGCTCATAGAAGATAAAATTAAATAGATAATTGGTGTAATAAACAAAATCATCAGAGAACTTACAGAAGGCACTAATAAAAAACTAATAAGCTAAACAAAATGATACAAAAAAATGATCAGTTTAGCAAAGAATTACAGTCCATGAAAAGGTTCCAAATGGGAGTCCAGTGGATTAAAAATTACACTAAAATACCAGGATGTATTCAGGACTATTGTTATTGCTAACTGTACTACTTTAGCCGGGATATCATACCTTTTATAGGGTTTTTCTCTCCTGTATGACAACACTGTAATTGTTTGGTATCATTACCATCACCATAGTCCAATACCAAGGGACTGGGTGCTGAATCAAATTGATAACAACTTCTCATCCTCAATATGTTGGGAAGGCATGTTCTTCAGATAGACACAAAGATCAAGAACTATCTACAGCTAGAAAACATCCCTGAGGAATAGCCAATTCCTAGGGAAGCTACGATACTATGGATAAAGCTATCTACCATAAGAAATCTACAAGCATCAACACAGAAAACAATAACAACAACAACAACAAAAATAGGAAATAGAAAATGACAAGACAAGCAAAATGCAACCCCAAATGACCAGCCCACCCAGCACAAGTCCAGAGCACAATAAGATAGAGAAAATCACAAGCCAACCACTGGAACTTTCTGAAATGATAGCAACAGAAGTGAAAAAACAAATGGAAGAGTCTATAGAAAAAATAATCTCTAAGGTGCAAAAAAAATGACTATCAAAATGAACATTAAAGCACACACAGATTAAAAAAAAAAAATAGAGAAGCACAGGAAAATAATGGAAACCATGAATGCCCAACAGAGGAAAGAAATGGAATCCATGAAACAGATCCAAACAGAAATCCAGGAGATTAAAAACTTCACTGAAAGTATAGGCAACAGATTGAATGAAAGCAAGGATAGAACATCAGATCTAGAAGACAGAATTACAGCTAACAACCAGGAAAAGAAAGATATCTTAAAAATAGCAAGAGAGCATGAAAAATCATTCCAAAAACTACTAGATGAAGCAAAGAAGAATATAAGAATGATTGGAGTCAGGGAGAAAGCTGGAGACAGCACAAAAGACATAAAAAACCTCTTCACAGAAATAATGGCACAAAACTTCCCAAACATAGATAAAGAATATAAATAAATGAAGCACATAAAACTCCAAATATCCATGACCAAAATAAATCTACACCAAGGCACATAATACTCAAGATTCCAGAAATTCAGCACAAGAACAGAATATTAAAAGCAGATAGAAAAGAAACAAATCACCTACAAAGGAAAACCCATCAGAATCACAGCAAGTTTCTCAACACAGACCCTGAAATCAAGGAGAGTTGGGAGTGAGATATTTCAAGCCCTAAAATAAAACACTTTCACCCAGATTGATGTACCCTGCAGAACTATCTTTCAGAATCAGTGGAGAAATAAGATACTTCCATGACAAAAACAACTGAAGAAATTCATGACCAAAAAACCAGCTCTTCCAAATGCTCTGAAGGATATATTAAAAAGAGAAAATGAAGAACACAAACACAAGAACACCACTAGAAAGAAGCCACCAGGCAGGGCAAGTCATTAAACAAAGGGGAAAGAAGGGAACCAGTAACAAGAAAATAACATGAAAAAGATAAACCAATACATATCAGTTGTAACCATCAATGTAAACAATCTCAACTCTCCAATCAAAAGAAACAGACTGGCAGAATGGATCAAGAAACAAAATCCAACAATATGCTGCATTCAAGAAACACATTTAACTCAAAAAGAAATCCATAGACTGAAAGCCAAAGGATTGAAAACAATACTCCATGCCACAGGAACCCCCAAAAAAGCTGGAGTAGCTATTCTATTTGCAGACATGTGAACTTCAAGCCAAGACTGATCAAAAGAGACAAAGAAGGCCACTACATACTTGATAAGGGAAAACTCCAAGAAGAAGAGGTAATAACCATAAATATACATGCACCAGATACTGGTACACCCAACTACATAAAACAAAAATTAACAGACATGAAAAAACAAATAAACACTAACACAATTGTAATGGGGTACCTCAATACCCCACTCTCACAAATAGATAGATCAACTAGACAAAAAATCAATAAGGAAATATCAGTATTAAACCAAACCTGTGAGCAAATGGACTTAGTAGATGTCTATAAAGTGATCCACCCCACATCAGAATACACATTCTTCTCAGCTGCACATTGGACATTCTCCAAAACAGACCACAGATTAGCCCATAAAACATGCTTAAGTAAATGCAGAGGAATTAAAATTACCCCATGTATACTACCTGACCATAGTATAATAAAATTGGAAATCAACAGCAAAAGAAATCACAGATACATGGAAATTAAAAACACCCCTCTGAACAACCTGTAGGTCACAGAGGAAATTAAAGAAGAAATTAAACAGTATCTACAATCAAATGATAATGCTGATACAACATACCGAAACTTATGGGACACAGTGAAAGCAGTCCAATGAGGGAAATTTATAGCAATGAATTCTCACATCAGGAAATAGAACAAGCTCAAATAAACAACCTAATGTTGAACCTCAACCTTCTAGAACAAGAACAAACCAAACCCAAAGCTCATACAAGGGAGGAAATTACAAACATAAGAGCAGAAATTAATGCAATTGGGATTAAAAAAAATATACAAAGAATGAATGAATCAAAGAGTTGGTTCTTTGAAAGATTAAATAAAATCAATAAACCCTTAGCCAACTTTATCAAAAAGAGGAAAGAAAACACTCAAATTCAAGCAATTAGGAATGAAAAGGGTAAAATCACAACTGACACTTTAGAAATCCAGAAGATCATCAATACCTACTTTGAGAACTTGTATCCCAATAAGATGGAAAACACAGAAGAAATGGATAGATTCCTTGACACATACAAACTGCCAAAATTGAATCAAGAAAATATAAAAATTCTTAATACCACAATATCAGTCAATGAAATTGAAAATGTAATTAAAAACTTACCAACAAAGAAAAGCCCAGGTCCTGATGAATTCACTGTAGAATTCTACAAAAAAATTTAGAGAAAAACTAATGCCACTAATGTTGAAACTCTTTAATGAAATTAAAAGGGAAGTGATACATCAAAAATCATTCCTTGAAGCAAGTATTACCCTGATATCAAAACCACAGAAGGATCCAACCAAAAAAGAAAACTATAGGCCATTCTCCCTAATAAATATAGACGCAAAAATCAATAAGATACTGGCAAACAGAATGCAGCAAATCATCAAGAAGATTATACACCATGACCAAGTGGGATTTACCCGAGAGATGCAGGAATGGTTCAACACATGCAAAACAATAAATGTAATACACTATATTAACAGAGCCAAAAACAAAACCATATGATCATCTCAATAGATGCAGGAAAAGCATTTCATAAAGTCTAACACCTATTCATGAGAAAAACCCTACAGAAAATTGGAATAGAGGGTTATTAGCTCATCTATGACAAGCCATCTATGACAAACCAACAGCTAACATCATACTACTACATGGTCAGAAACTGAAAGCTTTCACTCTAAAATCAGGAACAAGACAAGGATGTCCACTATCACCACTCCTATTTAATATAGTTCTGGAAACATTAGCCAGAGGAATTATATAAGAGAAAGAAATAAAAGGAATAAGGATAGTAAAGGAAGTTAAATTATTACTATTTGCAGATGACATGATACTCTACATAGATGATCCCAAAAATTCCACCAAAAGACTTGTAGATTTAATAACCAAGTTCAGTAGTGTAGCTGTATACAAAGTCAACACTCAAAAATCAATAGCATTCCTGTACACAAACAATGAATTCACTGAGAGAGAAATTAGGGAAACCACACCCTTCACAATAGCATCCAAAAAAATGAAACACTTAGGAATCAATCTAACAAAGGAAGTAAAAGATCTATACACTGAAAATTACAGTTTGCTGAAAAAGGAGATTGAAGAGGGTATCAGAAAATGGAAAGATATCCCTTGCTCATGGATAGGAAGAGCCAACATTGTGAAAATGGCCATATTCCCACAACTGTTATACAGATTTAATGTAATTCTGATCAAAATACCAATAGCATATCTCACAGACTACAGAAAACATTCCTAAAATTCATTTGGAACTAGAAGAGACCTAGAATAGCAAAAGCAATTCTAAGCAACAAAGGCAAGAATCTGAGGCAACAAAGGAGTCATCACAATCCCTGACTTGAAAGTATACTATAAAGCTACTGTGATAAAATTAGCATGCTACTGGCAAAAAAACAGACCTGAGGTTCAGTGGAATAGATTGGAAGATGCAGACACAACTCCAAACACATTCAGTCACCTTATCTTTGACAAAGGGGCCGATCACGTTCCCTAGAAGAAAGATACCTCGTTAATAAATGGTGCTGGAAAAACTTGCTTTTCACATGCTTAAGACTGAAAATAGACCTATGTCTATCACTATGCACTAAACTAAAATGAAAATGGATCAAAGATCTAAATATTAAAACAGAAACACTAAATCTACTCAAAGAGAAAGTAGGTAGAAATCTTGAAGACATAGGTGTAGGAGGAAAGTTCATGAACAAAACCCAAACCACATAAGAAATACCTCAAAGAATCAACAACTAACACCTTATCTTATTAAAAACTTTTGCACAGCAAAGGAAATCACCAAAAGAGTGAAAAGACAACCCACAGAGTGGGAAAAAAAATTTAGCCAGTTGTCCCTCAGTCATAGGACTTATATATAGAACATATAAAAAACTGAAAAAAATCAGGCCCCCCAAATTTGAAGACCCAATCCAAATATGGGCATCTGAGATGAATATGCACTTCTCAGATGAAGAAATACAACTGGTAAATAAATACATGAAAAAATCTTCAACATCATTGGTCATTCGAGAGATGCAAATTAAAACAACACTGAGATTCCATTTCACTCCAGAAAGAATGGCTATCTTCAAGAAATCAACCAATAACAAATGCTTGTGGGGCTGTGGGGGAAAAGGAACCCTTCTCCACTGTTGGTGGGAGTGCAGACTGGTACAACCACTGTGGAAATCAGTGTGGAGACTCCTCAAAAAACTAGGATTAGAGGTCCCATTCGACCCAGCTATTCCCCTTCTGGGTATCTTTCTGGGAGAATTAAAAACATCGTACCACAGTGATATATGTGCACCCATTTTATAGCAGCACAATTTGTAAGACAAAGTGGATATTCAGCCAAAACTGATCAGAAGAGAAAAGAAGGTCACTAATTATTGGTTAAGGGAACAATTCAACAGAAAGAGATAACAGTTATAAACACAGGCACAAAACACTGGAACACCCAACTTCATAAAACAAACACTACTGGAAATAAAAAATAAGATGAACATCAACACAATTGTAATGTTCTACAGTCACAAGTAGATCAACTAGCCCAAAAAAAAAATCAAAAAAGAAACATCAGAGTTAAACGAACTTAAACAAATGGACTTAATAGATATCTTTAGGGGACTCTACTAAATAAAAACAGAATACACATTCTTCTCAGCAGCACACAGAACTTTTCTTCAAAAGAGACCACATTCTAGCCCATAGATCATGCTTAAGTAAATGCAAACAAATCAAACATATTCCGTGCATATTATCAGATTATAATGCAATGAACTGGAAATCAATTGCAAAAGAAACCACAGAAATTATGCAAATGCATGGAAATTAGACAATACCCAATTGAATCATCAATGATTTACATAAGAAGCCAAGGAAGAAATTATACAGTTCCTAGAATCAATCCATGCTTGTACTACACAGAGGAATATGGGACCCAGTGGAAACAGTCTTAAGAGGGAAGTATATAACTATAAAGGCTCACAATAGAAAAACAGAAAGAGCAAATATAAATAACCTAATGATGTGCTTCTAAGTCCAAGAAAAGCAAGACAATCAAATCCAAGGTTAGTACAAGGAAGGAAATTGTAAAGATTAGAACAAAAATTAATGAAATTGAGACTAAAATACCAAGAATCAATGAATTGAAGAGCTGGTTCTATGAAAGAATAAACAGACAAACTCCTAGCCAATGTTACCAATAAAAGGAAAGACACAAATCAGTGCAATTAGAGACAAAAAAGGTGAAATCGCACTGCCAAAATCCAGACTGTGTAAATATCACATTGTCTCTCTGAGTGAGAAGCTGAAAGAGTAAATAAGGACCAAAATGTACAATAGATATTGTGAAATAGGAAGAAATTATTCAAAGGGAAAAAGGAACTGGGGAGGAGGAAGGGGGAAAGGGAGGAAGGGAGAGGAAAAAAAGGATAAAGTGGAAACAAAGCTTAGTAAATAAAGAGGGGAAGAAGGGTTGAAGGGAGTGGAGGGGATTTGGAAGAAAAGAAGATTCAAGATATACCATACATAGGTATGGGACACACAACTCCCTATGATGAATATCATCATTATGTATATCTAAATTGTACCAATAAACTTAATTTTAAAAAGAAAGAAAATGGAAAGATATCCCCTGTTCCTGAATAGGCAGAACCAATATAGTCAAAATGGCCATACTTCTAAAACAGACATATAAATTTAATTCAATCCCAATCAGAATACCATTAGCATTCCTTACAGAACTAGAGATAGTAATCCAAGATTCATATGCAACAAGAAGAGACCTAGAATAGCAAAAGCAGTCCTGGGCAAGAGGAACAAGGCAGGAAGCATCATAATCCTGGATATCATGTTATACTAAAACTACAGTTGTAAAAACAGCACGGAAACTACAGCATGGTATCAGCAAAAAAACAGACATGAATCAGGGGAACAAAATAGAGAATGCAGAAACAACTCTAGGTACATTCAGCTACCTGATCTTTGACAAAGGGGCCAAAAAACTTTAGAGAAAAGAGTTTCTTTAACAAATGGTGCTGGGAAAACTCAGTATCCACATGCAGAAGATTGAATCTAGATCCCTATCTCTGAGCAGAAACACTTAATCTTCTGGAAGATAAAATAGGTAAAACTCTTGAAGACATAGGCATAAGCAAGGACTTCCTGGAGAGAGCCCCAATTGTACAAGAAATAACACCAAGAATCAACAAATAGGAACATATCAAATTAAAAAGCTTCTTCACAGCATAGGAAAAAAACCAACAGAGCAAAGAGACGACTAGCAGAATGGGAAAGAAAATTTTACCAGTTATTCCTCAGACAGAGAACTGATCTAAAATATATAAAGAACTCAAAACAAAATCAAACCACCCTCAAAATAAAAGACCCAATCAGAAAATGGGTAAGTAAAATGAATACACACTCCATGGAAGAAGAATTACAAATGTCAAATAAACACTTAAAAAAAGTTCAACATCTCTGGCCATTAGAAAAATACATATTAAAACAACACTGGGATTCTATCGTATTCCAGAAAAAATGGCCATAATCAAGACATCAAATAATAACAAATGCTGACAAGGATGTGGGCAAAAAGAAACACTTCTACCTTGTTGATGGAAACTACTACATTTTGGAAATCAGTATGGAGATTCCATTTGACCCACTATTCCCCTTCTACATATCTTCCCCAAAAGAGTTTAAAACATCATATTACAGTGATTCATGAATACCTATGTGTACAGCAGCACAATTCATAGCTAAATCTTGGAAGCAGCCTATATGTCCATCAAGAGATGAATGGGTGAAGAAAATGTGGTATTTATACACAGTGGAATACTCTGCCATAAAGAAGGATAAAAGAGTCATTTCCAGGAAAATGTATGTACCTTGAGACTAGAATGTTAAGTGAAATAAATCAGACACACAAGTTTAAATACCACATGACTTCCCTTATATGAGGAACCCAAAATGTAAATAGAGCAAAAATAAAAGATAGATACTAGGAATAGCGAAATAGACTTTTTGCAAATGGGAAGGGGATGAAGAGATGGAGGCACAGGTGAGAGAGGGGAGAACAGCACACACACAAAAAAAGAAGTGTTATGTAGAGGTAACAATGCCCCACTGGAATGTGATCTTATGTACTGCAAATTGTACTTATTTTAAAAAGTTAATAATTTCAAAAAGAAACTGTCAAAATCAAAAGGTTAAGACAAAGGAGACCTAAAACAAATTCAAAACCAAAAACACAATAGAATATCCAAGAACTGTGGGGCAGTTACACAAGGGGTACGTATGTGTAATGAGAATCCCAGCCAAGAGGATGGAAGGAGCAGAAGAAATATCTGAAATAGTAGTTACGACACTTTCCACAAATAATGTCAGACATCAAATTACAGATCCAGGGAGTTCAGGGAATACAAGCAGAATAAATGTTGTTTTAAAAAAAAAATCTACATCATCAAGGCATATCACTTTCAAACTACAGAAAATCATAAAGAGAATTCCTTTTAAAACAGGACAAAAGAAAAAATTACACCTTATAGGACAGCAAAGATAAACATTACATCTGACATCTCAAAACTATGCAAGCAAGAGGAGAGTAAAGTGAAATATTAGGTCTTGAGAAGGAAAACCCTCCGCCTAGAATCCTGTAACCTGTGAAATTATCCTCCAAAAGTTTTGGAGAAATAAGGATTTTCTCCAGCAAACAAAAATTAAAGATAATGGTTGTAAGTAAACATATCCTGTAAGAAATGTTAAAGGAGGCTCCTTGGAGAGAGGCAAAATATATAGATCAGAAACTCTATTTAAAAAGAGTATTAGTAAGTGAAGGCAAAATAAAATAATTAATTTTTCTTATCTTTATTGATCAAACAGAACATTTTCTTCAAAATAATCTCAACAAATTAGGTTATCTCTGCTTCTGTGTGCAAGGAGGGGAGAGAAATTGATGCTTATGTGTAACTGAAATGAATGACAGCAATGATACAAAGGATGAAAGGATAATTTTGTACTAGTCTTATCTGGGAGGCAGTAGAGTGCTATTTACAAGTAAACTTGTGGGCCGGGGACATAGCTCAGTGGCACAAGCACCTGCCTGGCAAGCGCAAGGTCCTGAGTTCGATTTCCGGTACCAAAAAAAAAAGTAAACTTGAATTAGTTATATGCATATATATTGCAAACTATACTGTAATCATTTTAAAAGCTTTTTAAAAGTATAATTGATATGCTAAGAATTGAGAGAAATGGAATTATATAAAAATCTTATCAATGAAACCACAAAAGGTAGAAAACAAGTGGAAGACACTTGTAGAAAAAGCAAGGGTAAAAAAATAGAGGACAGTAACAAATAGGGTATATATTAACCCAACTAATCAATATAAATTTGCCTTAAATATAAATTTTCTAAAGATAGCAATTAAATGACACAAATTGTCAGAGTGGATTATAAACACTAAGACCCAATCATATGTTTTCTATAAGAACTGTCCGTCCTAACCCCTTTTTTTGTGTTTATTTGTTTTTTGTAGGGTATATTGTTTTGTTTTTGAAACAAGCTCTCTTTGTGGAGTTCAGGCTGGCCTGGAACTCACTGTATAGCCCAGACTGGCATCAAATTCACTGTGATCCTCCTGGCTCAGCCTCCCAAGTGCTGGGATGACAAGCGTGCGTCACCTTGTCCTGTGAACAAACCCCTTTTAAATACAAAGAACATATAGTTTAAAAAGGATGGAGAAAAACAAACCACTCCAACACTAATTAAAAGAAAGTAGAAGAAGCTATATTCATATCAGATGAGAAGGCTTCAGGACAAGAGAAGTTATCAGGGCTAACCAGGGCGTTACATAAAGGGGTCCATACTCCAAAAAGACCTAACAGTCCTTCATGTACACATGCTTAACTAAATATATCAAACAGGGGAAAGTGATAAAAGTGCAAACGTGACAGATGAATCTACTACTACAATTGGGAACTTTAACACACTTCTATCAGAAATGGGAAGGTCCAGAGTGACCCTAGCCAAGTAATTTAATCTTCCTGGTCTGTTCCCAGATCTCTAAGTAAGCTACCTTGCTGACTTGCTACGAGAGTTAAATTAATAATTTAAGTAAAACAATTGGTCCAGGGCTGGGGATATAGCTCAGAGAACACTTGTCTCGCATGCTCAAGGCCCTGAGTGTGAGCCCCAGGACTACAAAGTAAACAAACATAAATACATAGTTCACCCAATCCCTCCACATAAGTAGAAGTGCATAAAGGATAACATCATTGGCTAGCTGACAACTCTGAGATACGTATCACATCATACCCGTTTTTACAAAAAAAGGAAAATTAAACGTAGATTCAGGAATTTATCTATAGTCAATGTTTAAATGGTAGCTAGCATTTGAATTTAGGAGATTATATAGAGGGAGAAAGGGGGATCTTAGTGGGGCATGATAGTGTGTAATCCCAGTAATTCTGGAGGCTGCAGAAGGATTGCAAGTTTAGCCCAGCCAGGACAACTTAGATACCCAGTGAGATCCTGTCTCAAAACTTAAAAAAATAAAATAAAAGAGCTGCATTTGTAGCTCAGTGCAAAGGGCCTGGGTTCAAAGTATCTTAATAAATACATAGAAAAAAAAAAAAAAAAGAAAGAAAACGGATGCTACCTGCTACCTTGAAATCAGAATGTTAAATGAAATCAAACACATAAACAAAATTGCATAACTTTTCTTATATGAGAAACTGAAAATATAAATTAAAAAAAAAAACTAAAATGAAAGACAACAGGAAAAAGAGACCAATCTTTTGCAAATGAAAAGAGGATCTAAAGACCAAAGGAGGGGGAGGAGAGGACAGGGGATGAAAAGAATTTAAAATAAACTGGGCATAGTGGTACACACCTGTAATCCCAGCACTCAGGAGGCTGAGGCAGAGGATCACCACAAGTTTGAGGCTTGTCCAGGCTACATAATGAGTTCAAGGCCAGCCTGAACCACACGGCAAGACCCTGTTCAATAAACAACAATAAAAAAAAGTATTAAGATATGTTAGGTACATGTACCTACCACTTAAGGTGAATGTTAACATTATGTGCTGCAAACATGAACTAATAAAAATATCTTTTAAATAAAAAATAAATTTTTAAAAATCAATGTATCCAACCCATCAACAAGCTAATGAAAACATCACAAGATCATATCACTAGATGTAGAAAAATCATTTGACAAAATCCAACACCCATTCATAATAAAAACTCACCAAACTAGGAAGAAAGGGAAATGTCTTCAATTTGATGAAGAACATCTAACAAAAACCCTATTATTAACATTATACTTAATAGTGAAAAATTGTAAGTTTTCCCACTAACATCAGGGACAAGAATGTCCCATATCATCACTGCCTTTCAACATTGTACTGTAAGTCCTAGAAAATACAATAATACAAGAAAATAAAAAGTATAAATTGTATATTAGTCACCTTCATGTTACTACAACAAAATATCTGAGAAAGGATACTAATGAGGAAAAGAAAGTTTATTTAGCTCACATGATTGTCTATCTAGAAAACTCAAAAGAATAATGATAACAAAAACCTCACAAAACCAATGAGTGATTATAGCAAGGTTGCCGGATACATGGTTAATATACAAAAGTCAATCACTTCCTGTATACCAGCAAAGAACAAATGGAATTTGAAATTAACACAATACCCTGGTTATAAAGCTCAGTGTTGAAATGCATGCTCAGTAGGCCTGAGGCTCTGGGTTTGATCACAAAAATAAATAACAGAATCAAAATACAATTTATATTGATGTGCCCAACCCCCAAAAATAAACTGGTTAATAGAGCTGAGCATGGTGTCACACACCTATAATCCCAGTACTCTGGGAGGCTGAGGCAGGAGGATCACAAGTTCAAGCCCAGCCTAGGCAACTGAGCAATTTAGTAAGACCCAATGTAAATTTAACAAAGTATATATAAGGACTATATGAAAAAAACAACAAAACTCTGATAAAATATACCAAGGATCCAAATAAATTTTCATAGATAAGAAGACTCAATAGTTATCAAGGTATCAGTTCTTTCCAACTTGATCTATAGCAATCTTGATCTATGGTATCTTTTATTGGGATAAAACTCTCAAAACTTTATTTTCTATATATCAATAAACAGACCCTAAAGTTTATATAGAGAAGTAAAAGGCCCAGAGTAACAACATGATATTGGAGAAAAGCAAAATTGGAAGACTGACAATATCCAACAGTAACCACATCAGTATGCTATTGCTAAAAGAATGGACTAACAGGTCACAGGAACAGAATAGAAAGCAGAGAAATAGATTCATTTAAATATAGTCAACCTCTGACAAATGCATAAAGGCAATAATATAACTGGAGAAAAGATAGCCTGCCCAAAAACTAGTGCTGGAGCCAGATGAGGGGGTTCATGCCAGCAATCCCAGCACCCTGGGAGGCTGAGGCAGGAGGGTCAGAAGTTTGAGTCCAGCCTGGGGAAATTAGCAATTTAGCAAGACCCTGTCACAAAAAAATAAAAAAGGGCTGGGTATGTAACTCAGTGAGAAGGCCTGAGGTTCAATCCCCAGTGCCACTTAAAACACAAAAACAAAACAGTGCTGTAATAACTTAAAACATAAAGCTATAAATTCCTGGAAAATAACATAGTTCAAAATGTAGAAAACCACAGAAATCACCTCTTAGGTAAAACATCAAAGGCACAAGCCATGAAATGGATAATTGATAAGATGAGCTTTGTTCAAATTAAGTACTTTTGCTCTGTGAAAGACACTCTACAAGAATGAAAAGTGTAGGAGAAAATTGTGCTAAACACATATCTGACAATGGACTGTTAACAAAATATACAGAGAACTCGATAAGAAAGTGAACAATCTGGATAAAAATCGGCAGAAGTCTATCAACCATTTATAAATGGCCTTTAAACATTCCAACCTCAAGCCAGGTGTGGTGGTACATACCTGTAATCCCAGTACTTGGGAGGCTGAAGCAGGAGGATCACCATGAGTTTGAGGCCAGCCTGGACTACATAAACAAGTTGAAGGCCAGCCTGATCTAGACTCTGTCTCAAAAAAAAAAAAAAAAAAAAATTCAATAACATTCCAATGTCAACTACATTGAGGTGTGACTGAAATATAATGTCTAAATAAGAAATTTTGTTACAGTAAAAGACATGCTGCCATTAATCCCCTATAATATTCTTCCTTGCTTCGAACACACTTATCCCATCATTCTTGCCACTTTGTGAAACAGTTCCAGAAGTCTTCATGGGTGTGATTTTTTAAAACTTTATATATATATATATATATATATATATATATATATATATATATGAATGCTGCTGCCGAGTGCCATCCAATGGAAAAGTAGGCTCCTAAAAACATGACAATGTGTCCTCATCTATCTTATTTACTGAATCTGGCACCATGCATCTTCCGGTTCTTCCCAAAAGTAAAAACAACCCTAATAGGTAAATGTTTTGAAATGATTCAGGAAATTGAGGCAGGCACAACAAAGCAACTAAAGACACAAGAGGATTTCCAGAACTACTTCAGGAAGTGGTAAAGAATGATGGGATGTGTTTGAAGAGAGGAAAAGTATTTTGAGGGGGATTAGTGGTAATGTGTCTTTTACTGCAGTCATTTTTTAAATTTAAACATTCCCATGTTTTCCAATTATATTTCATAAGATATCAACTTAACCAATATATCATCTCTCGCTTTTCAGATCATCAAAAATAATTGATGATCAAAAATAATAATGACAATACATTCTGTTGGCAAGATCATATTTATATAAATGATTAACTGAATTCAAAACACAGTGAGAAGGGATGGTTCTTCCTCATACCAGAATTCCAATTACTACATGAAGAAGGAATGATGGGAAATATAAAATTACCATTTGCAAGGATCTCAAAAATAATTGTTAGGCATGAATCATCAAAAGACACTAAGACTTACGGATTATATAAGAAGAGTTTTTACATAGTCTCAAAATATCTACCCATAAAATATTACTTATGAAAGGAAAAGTAATAACTTCATATGGAGAAATCTAGTAAACACCACTTAATTGATCAGTTTACATCATGTACCTACTGATGATGAAATAAAAATGAATTGGTAACAGTTTTGTGATTCCTCAAAATCCATAATCTGAATTTAATCTTGAGAAAAAAGACAAACTCAAATTGACAGACATTATGAGAAATACATATTACTTTTCAGTATATGTGCTGCCAAAGTGAGCACAACTTTTCAAAAGTGTCAAGATTATGAGAATCAAACACAGACCAAGAAGCCGTATGAGACAGGAAGAAACTAAAGAAGTAAGATAGCCAAATACAAGTCGTGAATTGAATCTTGACCAGAAAAAAGAGTAGCTGAAAACTTCTGCATCAGATCTGTAGATTAGTCAGTAGTACCACTTCAATGTTAATGTTCTGGTTTGGATGATTATATGTGGTTATGTAAGATGTTAACATTTGGAAAAATTAGGAAACAGGTATAGGTAAATTCTTTGTACTATTTTTGTAATGTTTTTGTAAGTCTTACACTACTCGAAAATAAAATATTTTTAAAAATAGGCAAAAGACCAAACTACACACTTCACCGGGTCAGTCAGTGCTTACTAGAGAAACAGACCCATCACTTATTTTTTACTGTGAATTTGTGCTTTAGCATTATAGTAGCTAGTTGTGCATCTCAGTACCTTTCCCTTAGGGATACAGGAAGCAATCTATGTGTTTATCCACTTGGTATGACAAACAGCAAGGAGTGTGCACATGTGCAAAAGTGGCAAAATGGGATTTGGACCGACCTTTATGCTTCAGCTAACTGGTTTTGCATATGTTTGACCAAGCATCACAGAGGGTCCAACAGACCCACAGACTCCAGTATTTGTTAAAAAAAAAAACTTCAAAAAAAATTTTTAAAGGTTTTCTTTTGATTTTTCTGGTATAAGTAGCCCAATTCAGTACGATGGTACATGAAAAACCAGATTTGCAAGTTTTGGAGGAAGTCAAAAGTGAATCGTCCAATTATTCATGTACAGATGATGAAGATGATCCATTATGGTAAAATACATGCTTTCATAACATGAGAGTGATGTGGTGTGATCATGATGATGACGATGACGACTATGATGAATTTGACATTAGCCATATGAGCCAAAGTTCCTATGACAGTGAAGTGGAGTAAGAATTGACTGATACAGACACAGGGAATGCAGACCTCAATTCAGATGATGAAGAAAACAGTAAAGTGAGTACATATTTGACTAGTGGAAATGTAGCAAAATGGCCACGCAAACAGAACGATCCAATGTTAGAACTAGATCTGAAAATATAGTAAAGGTCTTGGCAGGGGTGAAATGTATTGGACAGAATGCCAGCACTGCCATTCAGTGTTGGAAATTGTAACACACGAAATGCTACAAGATGCTGTGAAATACACAAAAGCTAAAATGCAAGTAAAATGCTTTATATACACCAATAGCCATATTCAAAAATGGATTTTGACACCTCACTAGCTGAACTGAAAGCATTCATAGGTCTGAAAGCATAGATTTCTCATGGTGATCACAGGAATGTAAAAGACATGGGGAAGTGATAGGTCAAAATATGGCATAAAAATGTATGCCCTTGTAGATGCGAAGACTTATTATTCTTTCAATTTAGACATTTATCCTGGAACTCAGCCATCAGGTCCCTCTTCGTATAGTAATAAACCGAATGATGTTGTACACAGACTTGTTGTTCCCATCTCCCAAACTAATCGGAATGTGATTTCTGACAATTGGTTTACCCATTCCCAATTGATGTTACATTTGCTAACAGAGCACAAGTTGACCAGCACAGGGACTGTGCACAGGAACAAAGCAGAAATTCCAAATGAAATGTTGCAATTTCAAAACAGAATTGTTTGGCATAATTTTTGAATTTCAGAAAGATATAACATTGGCCTTGAATATGGCAAAGAAAAGCAAACTGGTACTGCTGATGACAACATTTCATCATGATGAAATGTACTGATAAGGAAATGTACTGATAGGGTACTGATGGGGAAACCTTGACAAAACAGAAGGCTGAGATGGAAACTTTCAACAAAACTGAACATGGAGTAGATGTTGACAAATTACACAGGAACTATGATGTCATTTGAAACAGAAAGCATTGGCCAATGGTTGTGCTTTACTCCATCCTAAACATAGATACATACATAAACACTTACACAGTTTGATAGTTTACAAAGAAAATAAGCACAAAATATCACAGAGAAATTTTCTTAGAGGATTGGGACTGGAGCGCATAAGAGATCACTCACAGCAGAGGAAAAACAAGGTGTTTCTGCACAAAGAACTATGCAAAAAAAAACAAAAAAAACTGTGGGTCACACTGGTGAACTGACAGATGAACAGGGAGGTCCAGCATCAAAAAGGCCTACTACAACAGGAAAACAAAAAAGATGTCAACTGTGCCCTACAAGAAAGTACAGGAAAACAAAACATATGTACGATCAGTGTGATACTTGTGTATAGAACATGCAGTTGTCATGTATGAAGACAGCCTTGGGTGTGACAATTGAAGCAAAGATTATTTCTGTGGTAGACTTTTCTGTTTACACTGTAGTTCACACAGGTTTTTATTTTGGATGTTATCTTTTAGGTTTTGTAAGCAAGGAAGTATTTGTTATGTATTTGATACTGTATTTTATTGACATCTTATTTCCCCAAGTGCATGTTGTACAATATAGTAGGAAGCTCCTGACAAAACAGGAAGAGAGGTAACAAGACGGCTACATAGGAAAGAAAGCTAAGCACACGTATTGTCAGTGTAAGCAAGATATGTGCATGGAAAATGCAGTTGTCATTTGTGAAGACTGCCTTGGGTGTGACACTTGAAGCAAAACTTATTTTTGTGGTAGAGTTCTGTTGTAGTCAGGGTTTACAAGGGGAAGGATTTAATACAGGACACATAATTTATAGGATTATTTTATAATAGTCACCCAAAGAGTCACATGCAAAACAGTGCAGGAGATCTGTCCACACACTAGAGACCCGAAGAATCCAGCTGAGGGCCTGGATCCCACGGCAATGTCCTGCATGAGTCCAGCAGGAGGCCCAGAGCCCACAACAATGTCTCACACAAGTCTGTATCAAGGATCTGCACTGGGAAGGCCCGAAGGTCAGTGGTGGAAGCTACAAAGTCTGCACCAGCGGGTGAAGGATCTGTGCCAGCAGGCTGAGGGATCTGCACTGGAGCCAGGATGCTCAAGGTAAGGACCAGAGCTCCCCCAAAGAGAACCAGAGCCATCCTCAGTGACAGCAAGGACCTGAGCTGCTCCAACGATGAGAACAGCCAAGTTCATATCAGGAAAGCCAGCATGACAACCTCCTCCAGGAGAATCAACAGCACCACCTCTTCCTTCCCAGTTCTCTTTTTATGCCGCTGGCAACAATCCTCAGGTGGACCCTCCACACCCTGCACCATGCTGACTCAGTTCAGCTGGGTGTTACAAGTTGACCATTAGTTTATCCACCACAAGTTCTATTGGTATTTTCATTGTAGTTCATATACAAATTTATTTCTGATGTCCTTTTAGGTTTTCTAAGGAAGTACATAGCCAATGTGAAAATGTTGATGTCTATTCTAAATGCACTATATTAAAAATCTAATATTTTATTGATATTTTAGTTCCTAATAAGAATTTAGTTCCATAAGAACCTCCTGGCAAAACAGCAAGACCACTGAGATGTCAAGTATGTCCTACAAGAAGACCAAGAAAGCAAAACACATGTGCTGTCAGTGTAAGCGATGTGCGTATGGAACGTGCTGTCATGTGTGCAGACTGCCTTAGGTGTCATAATTGAAGATTACTTTTTTGTAGAGTGCTATTGGTATTTTCATTGTAGTTCATATGTGAATTTATTTCTGATGTTCTTTTTTAGATTTTGTACACCAAAAATCAGTCGATGTTGAAAATTTTGATTTTTTTTATAAACCCTCAATGAATATTAAAAACTCATTATTTTTGTGATTTTTTTCCTGTTTAAGTACTCATTGTTAAATAAACCTCATAAAATTATAATTAATAATTCATTGATAGAATATTCTAAAGAATAAACACAGGTGTAACAGACCCACGTTTATGCACCCTGATGACAAAATTAGTCTTATGCTCCAAGGGCTACTGCAAGATACAAAAACATATAAAGACGTACAACATTGGCTTACGATGGCCTCCCAGTCAGATGTGCAAGAGTGCAAAAGCTCTGCACGCTAGAGGTCTGAAGGATCCAGTCCAAGGTCTGGAGCTCACTGTAGTGTCCGTGCAAGTCCGTATCATGAGGCTGAAGGGTCTGTGCTGGAAGCCAGATGACATCCAAGGTGAAGGTGAAGATTGGAGCTCCTCCGAAGAAACAGAAGCAGCCTCCCTTCATTTCTCTTTTATACCATTGTGGTGGTAATCCTCCCTAGGGTGGCTCTTCCACACCCAGAACTACGCTGAGCCAATTTAGTTGGGTGTTTCTTACTCAAGTTGATACAATCAGTTAACAGTAAATAAACATGTGAAAACATGCTCAATGGTACAGGCATTAGGGAACTGTAGATTAAAATGATGTACCACCACACACCTATACAATGGCCAAACCCTAAATCCTGACAACACAAATGCTGTCAAGAATGTGGAGCAACAGAAACTCTCATTCACTGCTGGAGGAATGCACAATGACCCCGCCCCTTTGGATAATAGTTTGGCAGTTTCTCACAATATGAAACAGTTGGCCAGGCATGGTGGTGCACACCTGTAATCCCAGCACTTGGGAGGCTGACTTAGAAGGAGGAAGATCGCAGTGAGTTCAAGGCCAGCCTGCACTACATAGTGAGACCCTGTCTCAAAAAAAAAAAAAAAGGGTCTTACTGTATGATCCAGTGATCATGCTCCTTACCCAAATTAGTTGAAAAATTCTGTCCACACAAAAACCTGCACATATTTTCAGCAGCTTTAGTCCTAACTGCCATAAACTAGAATCAAGATGTCCTTTAGGTGTCCTTAGCTGAATGGATAGTGTTACAGACAACTGAATTCATTGCCAAGAAGAATTAAGTATCAAGCTACGAAAATACTTGTGAAATAGGAAGAAAATGTTCAAATGGGAAGAGAAATAAGGCAGGAGAGAGGGGGAAAGGAAGGGAAACAAAAAAACAATTAGAAAAGGAAAAATGGAAACAAAGCTTTTGTAAATAAGGAGGGGAAGAAGGGTTGAGGGTAGGAGAATGGGAAAAAAGTCAAGTTATATCATGTGCAGGTACAAATTCCTCATGACGAATGTGATCATTACGTATACCTAAAATGTACCAATAAACTTTATAAATTAAAAAAAAGACATGGCAGAAATTATATGCATATGACTAATTGAAAGAAGTTAATCTAAAATGGCTGCACATTGTATGATGCCAACTAGAGGGACATTTTGGTAAAGGCAAGAGTAAAAATATCAGTGGTTCCCAGGAGTTAGTGGACCTTGGTGGAATAAACAGGCAGAGTAGAGATGATTGTTGGGGCATGAAACTATTCTGTATAATACTATAATGGTGGCTATGTCATTCATTATACATTTGTTGAAAGTCATACAGTAATCAATATGTACTAATAAAAATATTTTTAAAAAAGAACCCATTATCTGTTCAACACCAAGAATGAGTCCTAATATAAACTGCCGACTTTTGGTAATAATGGTATGTCCATGCAGGTTATCAATTGTACCAAACCACTAATGTAGTATGAGATGTTAACTTTATTGGTTAGAGTTCTCCAGAAGAGAATCAATAGCTTTAAATTTTACTGTGGCCAGAGCCACAGAACAAGAGGGATCAAGGGTGCAGAGCCAGTTGGAGACTGAAGGCTAGAAGCTCCCTGGAGTCACTGGTATGAGTCTACACTGAAGGACTGAAGGGGAATCTAGGGACAGAGGGAGAGGGGAAGTAAAAAGGACTAAGATGTGGTATGTGTAAGTACCAACTCCCCATGACGAATGTATTCATTTTGTATCACAAATATGTACTAATAGAAAAAGACACTCCCAATCCAGGAAAACAGAACTTAACTTCTTCCTCCTTCCCCTTTTAATTCCATCTGGGCTGGGAGCCTACTGAACAGTGTCACCCACAATCAGGGTGGGTCTGCCCCTCAATTTGCTGGTCTGTGTGTCAATCATCTCTGGGAACACCACACAGACACACCCAAAAGTGCTTCATTAACCTGCCAGGCATTTCTTAATCGAGTCAAGTCATAAAAAGTTAAGGCTGTTCATGTGTGAGGTCAAGGGAGTATGTGGGACTCTCTGCTTTCCACTTGATTCTGCTGTGAGACTAAAACTGCTCTAAAAAAGTCTATTTAACAAGCAAATATGAGGCAGGTGGCCTGACCCAAAGGCAGAATCCCTGAACTGACTGTTGCACTGAACCCTGCTACTTTGCAAGAAGTACAGCTAAAGAATCAGGCCTAGCTGGGCCGGTAAGATAGCTCAGTGGCATAAGTGCCTGCCCAGCAAGCACAAGGTCCTGAGTTCGACTTCCGCTACCCACTTACGAAAAAAGGGTGCTATCGCTCAGTGGCATGGGTGCCTGCCGGCGTGCAAGGTCCTGAGTTCAACCCCCGGTACCCGCAAAAAAAAAAAAAAAAAAAAAAAAAAAAAAAAAAAAATCAGGCCTAGTGACCTACTCTGATCAAGTTAGAAAGAATGGGCAAGTAGAGAGGCCCAATTTACTCTTGCCCCTATGTCCTTATCTCAGATGTATCAGACACCTTTCTCTCACCGCTTTTGTCACCTGTTTGTCTTGGAAGTAAACTCATCAGCTACAGGCTCTCTGGCACTGTCAACACCACGGCACCACAGTCTGTGCTCTAAAATACCAGGACCCACGAGCAGTCTCGTCATGGATTTCGGCTCTCTCTCTTGGGAAGGATTCCTGTAGGTGGATGACAAGAATACAAAGGAGCCTAGACTCTTACACGAAACCCCAATTCAATATGAAAGCTGACCAGAGTGAAATTCAGTCCTACTGCACACTTTCCTAAAGGGACTCCCAAGGGACTGAACCTGGCATTGCCACCTGCCCAAAACAATGAACAGGACCAAAGAGTCAGAGAAGATCAAAACATAAGAGACCCACGTCTCACCCTGTGAAATTTCCGGGAACAGACCTCATCCTTTCCTTTGGGGGTTTCAATTTCTCCACTTACACAATTATTTTAAGCAGTTTTAGACAACTGTATACACGTTTTATACATACTTTGCATCTCTTTACATGACAACTTAAAGCAATGACCCACTTCCCACAGCTCCTCACCAACAGCCACTGAAGTAAAGCATTCATACACAATTAAGGGCAACTTATTCTTTATTGATTAAAAATGAAAACATGCAGTAAAATACAAAGTCAAAAAGGGGGAAAGCTGAATATTTTACATCTTCCATAATCTAGCATAAATCACAAGGAGGAACCTCCGTTTACTGATACACCATTATTCTGTCCTCCAGATTATTAAATAGTACCAGCTGGCTCTAGTATTTGGTTCAAAATTTAAGTAAAACTCGCCAATTCATTAGTCCTTTAGAAAGACCACACATTTCACAAATAGCATTGGCACATATTACCTTGTGCTATATAGTTAATATAGCTATCTACTCCAAGGACAAGGGTATCCTGGGATCAGGAGCACTCTGAACCATAACTCCTGGAAAGGTCTCCCACTGTTCCACCTGCTTTCTCAGCATCACTGCACAAGCCAGAAGGAATTCACCACATGTTGTGCGGAAGAAGAAACAACACTGTCCTGAGACGGGGGGGGTCCGTCTCCTAACTCCCGAAAGGGCAACTGAACTGAAAAGAAAGAGAAATCCCAGCCCACTTCCGTTGTTAGGCTTATCTCATTGAGGCTCAAGTGCAATGGTGGCTGGGGAAAGTGAACGAAGGATAGGCTGCTGCTCATGCCTGGCCCAACGCCAGACTACCCCCCAAACCATAAGTTAGAACAGGTTTGAACCCCCTCCCAGGTTCATAAAAAGTAATTTTGATGGTTTTGCTTGAAACCAAAGAACAGACTATGCAAGCCACTAATCTTGTGCCAAAGAGGACATTATCTCCTTTCCATATTCCACTCCCACTTCTCTGGCCTTGCTTCATCTCCCCTCCCCACTCCTCTCAAAAAAAGAAAAACGCAAACTATTTGTCCAGAAAGCTGATCAATCTTTTCTCTCCCTCCTGACTCAGAAAGCTTCCTTCTTTAACCAGTCCTGCTAGGACCTTGGACTTGGTGTCTAATCTTCTAATCTACTTTCCTCCCAAACCTCATCCCAAATCCATCCCCCTTCCTTTCCCAACATGCCTCTGTACCCGAGCAGGTAAAGAATGCCCATGACTAAAGCTACAGGCTCAGAAAGAACGAAATAGAAGGTATGGGGAAAACTGTCAGGTGTGTTTCAAAAGAAAACTAGGTAAAGTAATCTTGTTCTTTAGATCAACAATACTGGAAAGGACTCAAGTGATTCCATAAAAGGCAACTCTCTCCTTTCCATGGGCCTAAAGCCCACCTCTGTGTGTCTCTTTAAGGCCAGATCAAGTATCCTATTCATATATATAACTTGGTAACTTGGTAGGGTTATTAGTTGTTAGACAAGGACTATGAAACAGTAGGAAAAAAGGAAAATTAAACACATTGATTATTCACATATTGCATTATGAGTGCGCTTTTTTAAACCTAAAGAATAAGTTATATAATTTCAGTAGAAAATCAAATGAACACTGTCTACTCATAAAACCTAAAGGTCACGGCACATGTGGTTTCACTTTCCATCATGAGTCAGGTTTAGCGCACAGGGACCCCCTCCAGAGAGTCAGTGCAGGAGAGGGGCAGAAGGCAGGCGCTGGCCCAGGGTGAGTCTCCTTTATTGCTGTAGAAATCTCAGCTTTGCACACTCACTTCCTTGTGACTTGGAGGCCAGGTGAACTGATTCTCATAGGAGGATTGAGGAGCAGTTTTCTTCAATTTAATTTTTTAAATTTGAAAATAAATACTTCCCCAATGATGAGTTCTCATTTTTCTTTTCAAAAACCACCTCTGGCAAAATTTACTTTTACAAGCCATTACTTGATATAATGGAAAATGCACTTGTAACACAAAAACAGTCCAAAGTTCCACTTTGAAGAATCTGATGGTTGAAGTTTGACTACAGTCAGATGTTCTGCACCAGCTGAAGTTAAGGCTAGCAACCCTTTCAGAGGGAGCAATGAAGAAGGGGGTGCCTGAGAGCAGCTTCAGCAAAACACTTAAGAGACGCCATGAACAAAACAAAACACAGTTTAGGCTGCCTCCACCAGAGGCTGTGCTTTTTTCTAACAAAGGTTGCTAGAATTCACATCAGGTACAAAGAAAAAACACTAATTAAATTCTCTGGGCTCCCGCTGAACAATCAATTTTAATTGCTACTTCAGGGGTAAAGAGATAACCCAAGATGCCCACATTGTGGCAGGTGTGAGAACAGGCAAGATGAGGACGTCCATAGAGCTGCTACTTTCCACCCGGGCCATCACTGGAGTAAGGCAAGAACGAGCTGAGATCTCCCTCCTGGCCTCGAGGCACGTGGGCCACTTCTCAGATGGAGGAAGATAGGGGACGTGTGCAGCACGTTTATTAACGGAACTCTTTAAGGGGATGCTGGCCACTGGTGACCCAACTGTTCTCCCTATAGGGAAAAGGGGAAGGATGGCAGGAAAAACATAAAGAACTCTAAAGCTCCTAGATGGGAGGTTTGTTGCTAGGTTCTTTGGCAGTAGTGGGCTTAGGCCAATAGAAGCAACAGAGATATGCTGTGTGGAATCTCCTCAGGCCACTTCTTGCTGGGCTGTGGTTTAGCTGATGCTGAGTTGGGCAAATCCTATTAGTTTGCCATCATCAGGAATATCCGAGCCTTCAACACCAGATGCCTGAGAACAAAACAAAATGACAAGCTGTGGCTATTTATAAACAAAATTGCAGGCTATAATTAAAACTGATATGGGACTGTAAAAAGGAAGGCAGTGGGTGACTGGTCCCTGGGATATAAACGGGAGGCCCATGAAGGTGTTTTTCCAGAAGAGAAGGGGCTGGGTACACAGCTGAGTCAGACTGGCTTACTGAACACAGGCTTGGGGGTAGAGGTTCTGAGAGAGAGAAAGGGAGGCAGGCCACTCGAAGGCAGACATCAGCTCAGGGCTGACTGAGGACAACCCACTGTACTCTGACGTTCTCATCACTCGGGTGTAAAAACTGATCTGCCAAGGCTGCTGGTGTGTAAGAGGTAAGATGGTTTAATAAGGAGAAGGCAATGAATACCAGTTTGAAAGTGACAGATCGATTTGACTGAGGTTCTTCCACAATTTTCTGCAAATTAGCAGCCACTGTAATCATAAAAAAGAGAAAGTAATGAGTGAGAAGCCATGTAAATCCACTTTAATCATATTTAAAAAGCTTAAATGCTGGTTGAGAATCTTCTATGTATAACCAAAATGAAGGGGAAAAGATCAAACAATCATTTCCCAAAAGAAAGTATCTTTTAAACTCATCTCTAGGCTGTACAAATATAAATCTTGAATCACTGTCAAATCAACTTTCTTCAAAATGTGTTAAGTAGCCTAGGACAGGCATCAGGTGAAAGAGGTATGATCTGTTCATGAACCAGAAAGCCTCAGAGTAGGAACCAAAGAAGTACGGCCTATGGCCTGTTTCTGTTCTGCCTGCAAATTAACAATGGTTTAGGCCAGTGAGACAGCTCAGCGGCGTAAGCGCCTGCCTGGCAAGCGCGAGGTCCTGAGTTCGACCCCCGGTACCCGCATTAAAAAAAAAAAGGTTTAAAAATGACAGACTACATGGCCCACAGAGCCTGAACTACAGTACATCCCTGACTTACGAACATTCGAACTGCAAGCTTTCACAGGTACACTGTGCAAGACTCACTTGGTCCAGCTTACAAATGAGTCTGACTTACGAACATCCTCCCAGAGTGGAGCTCACTCGGAAGCTGGGGACTCACTATGTTCACTATCTGGCCTCTCACAGGAAAGCTTCCCTGCCCTGTCAGAAATGACGGTCTTTCCCACACTTGTGGCTGGCCCAACCCCAACGCTCTTTCCTTCCTTCTTGCTTTTTCTAGAACTAAAACAATCAAGTTTGCTTACCTCTGTGCACCACACCTAGATATACCAAAATAAAAACAACCTGTGACTTCTGTCATCATTTCTATACAGTATCGAAGAGGCCTGGTGTGCTTTCATCTACTACAGCAGAGGTCATAAAGCAACCTCAGAAATGGAACAGATTTTTTGGTTAGGGACTGTAATCAATATCTGTAATTTCCACCAAGCCAAGAGCCATTTCAAGAATCTGCTGACCTATTCAATGGAATGGAATTCTGGCTTTCTGGATGCTAAGTACACAGAGACACAGAGGTCTAAGGGCAAAGCACAGTGTAGTTACCTATTACTAAATCTCTTCCATCGACCAGGCCGGCAGAAATGAGTTCCTGAGAGACGCCCTCTGCTGTATCTGCAAGGATGAAGAAGAAAGTGCTCCATTTCTTGTGCACACAGGTCACTGTTAACTCGGAGCCAGCACGGGTGGCAGCACTGCCAGACCCAAGCTGACTTCACATCCACAGAACAAGAAGGCGGGAGGCTGCTCCTTCACCGGGGATGACCTCGAGTGAGGAATTCTCACAGGTCTGGATAGAGGACAGAGGCTGTACAAACCAGGTAGCAATATCAGCTCACAGTACAGATACCTTCCTAAACAATGCAAGACATGGGCTCAGGCCCATGTCAGAAGAGCCCCAAACAGTGACACTACAGAAGAAATTTGTATTTTCGAGAACAACCCTGGACTTGAGCTATCTGAGCTCTGAGCCATGAAGCTGAATACAGAACAGCCCCAGTGCTAATAACGAAGATGATTTATTCTCAAGAAAGAACAGATTGCAATCCCTTCTCTTTGGGGATCCTATTTCAAGTTTTTTGCTAAAATCATTTTCTTTTTTATTCTAGTGGCTTTTCTTCTTACCCAGTCATCTCAGGTGACACAATGTGAGCAAAGGGTATAACTAGAAACTAAAAAGACAAGGATTGAGTATCCCCTAACTAATTTCATATTTAACTGACTTAGTGGTACAGGCTTTTGAGGGCTGGAAATGAGCCCACATCCACATGGATGACCAGCAATTTTAATTAATTTCTGAAAATGTGACTACTTGGCTCTAAAAAAGTAAAACGTACACCTCTGTATGTTTGCACCTGCTCTCTTTAATGCTCAGTTGCTGGCACTGACACTGCCGAAAAAGTAATATGGGACACCGAACAGATGTGCTGGCTGCCCAAATAAACACCCTACATAACGAAGGCAAGAAAAACAAAAAATAAGCCTAGTTCCAGGGTGAAGTTCACAATCAGGAACCACTACATGATAAGGTTCAGTTTCTGTGTGACAACAAAGTACACTGGAGGCCTCATTTCCTCTTTACTATCACAAGGAATAAGCATGCACAGTGATAAGGACAAGGACTTTACACCTGGAAAAATTTTGTTTGAACACCAGCTACCTCTTTCCCGCTGTGTAGCCTATTTTACTTCTCTCTAACTTTTAATCTCATAATCTATTAAAGAGAGTAATTTCTTCTTAGGGGACTGATACGAGAGTTTAAGGAGATAAGGCTTAGCACAATGCCTGGCCCATAGTAAGCAGTAAATAAGAGATGTATTCGTTACTATTTACATTAATTAGGCTTTCCAAATGAGCTTTGTAATACATAACCTGCATTTTTATTTTATTCATATGTCCCCCAAAACCTAAACAAGTAATTTTTATCATCCTTTAAAAGCAAAACCAATTTAAAGACCAAAAACTTCACATTTAATTAAATAACAAAATCAAAGTTGTTTTCAATCTTTTTGATACTTCACCTCTCCCAGGAGTAAATTCAAATCGAATATCATTTAGTTCTTTTTTGGAATTCCTACGAAAGAAAACAGAATGAGTAAAATGGGAATTTCTGAATTGACACACGCAGAGACTGCCAACATACACTAGAAGAACCGTGCCTTGGAAAGACTATTCTGTATCCACAGATCACGTAATGTGTAGTGGACGTGCTCACACTGCTGGGCTCAGAGCTGGGAACCATCATCTAATTGTCCTGCAAGCCTCTGAATCTGGGTTCACCACTGATCAATATAAAAATCTCATACCTTTCAGAAGATTCTTGAACACCCACTCCCATCTTTATTCCCAGTAAGATGATGCTATGGTTTGAATGAGTCCCACAAAGTTGATGTGACAGAAATTCAATCCTCAATGCAACACTAGAGAGGGACTTGTTTTTTTGGGAGACAGGGTCTTGCTATGTAGTTCAGGCTGGCCTTGAACTCACTATGTAGCCCAGGCTGGCATCAAACTTCCAGCAATCCTCCTGCCTCAGCCTCCCAAGTAATGAGATTCCAGGCGTGCGCCACAATGCCCGGCTCTGAGGCGGGACTTTTAAGAAACGATTAGCTCCCGAGGGCTCTGCCCTCATACGTAGATTAATGCCACTGGGTGAGTCTGTTATAAAACTGAATTTGGCCACCTCTTGTTCTTCGCCCACAAGATAAGGAAGCGCAAAAGCCCTCACCAGATGTGCGCTTCTCAACTTTGGACTTACCAACTTATAGAACTGTAAGAAATAATTCTCTATTCTCAACAATGACCCAGCCTCGAGTATTCTGTTCTAGCAATATAAAATGAACAAGGACAGATGATCATGTAAAACTAAGAGAAGCCAGACACTGTGGCACACACTTGTAATCCCAGCGCTGAAGGAAGCTGAGGCATGAGGTTATCAAGTTTGACTCACAGTGGGGCAACTTATCAAGATCCTGTCTCAAAATAAAAATCAAAAGGGCTGGATCCCCAATATGTCAAAAAAATTTTTTTAAATAACTATGAAAATTCTATGCAACTGCAGGGAAGTGTAATTAAAATGATATAGCCATTTTTTCCATCCTTACCCCCACTCCCAGATCAGTGGGACAGTACCTTGCCTGTCTCTGATGATCAGTCAGAGCAGATTCATGAAATATATGATATTCCTTCAAATTCCACAGAATTCAGAAAAGAACACATGAGATTAGAAAGACAAAGAGAAATTTTGGAGGTTATTTTTAGATAGGACTGGGCAGGACTTAGGTAGGCAGAGAGGGTTAGGCCCAGGCTAGCATCAGAGATAAATCACAACTCCAGAAATTCAAACATATGACTGATAAGGTAGTTATAGTATAGTGATCACTACACCATGTACTGAGATTGACCAGCTTTCCTAGAAATTCTGGTTGAAGGTAGAGGAACTGGAAGATCACGTCAAAAGAAGACACATCTGATTACCTACGAGGCAAATTCATCTTATCTAAACAAAGTACAGGGTTTGGGTCCATTTGACAAATAAAATACTTGAGCATTTCACTGAAATCATGGTTAAAATTCAATGACTCATCTCAAACACAAGCTGCCCCGTATGATATTCTCTCGCAATGCCTTCTCTCTACACTGACACATAAAGACTTGCATTAATGCATGTATACCTCCTGAAACTAGCTGTTAGCTGTGCAAGCAGATAGTACAAATCAGCACCCAACTTAGACTTGATTATTAAAGGAGCCATTTCACTTCATCAGTGGGAAAAAGAATCCAGCCTTCTATTTCCATAAACAGTCTGGAACACTGCTTATTAAAAACTCTTCCCCCAGAAAAGGAAACTGCATCACTTACAAACATCTTCATCTTCCCTGCAACACACATGTATTACCTGCTACGAGACTTCAAAAGAAATTTCTTTAAAGAGACAACTATTACTTACTTGTGTATTATGAAAATATGATAAGATTACCACAGTATCCTGTTAATTCAGAACTATTTAAAATGAGACTAGCTTTATGGAGTAGGTTTCTGTAAAAGGAAGAAACCAGATCCTCTGTCTTCACATTTATGGCATAATTTTACTGCTCCTAGTAAGACCAAAAGCTTCTCAAAACAGCTCTCAATCTCTAATAACGACCTTACTGAGACAACAACCAGGAATCCACAAGTGGAGTGGGGGACTGGGCAATAGCAATTCAGTGAGACACTTTTTGTACGTCAGGAATAGTTAAAGAAGGCCTAGGCTGTCTTACATGATGCTGTTTTTAATATTTTTTCAAATGCATTTATGAGAAGAGAGAGAACTAAATGCAATAATACAGCAGCTATCGCTATTCTGACAGGAAACTCTAGTATCGTAATCCAAGTACATGCTAGAGTGGGACGGGGGTGTGACGGTTTATCTTGACTGTTGACTTGACTGGCTTGAGATGCCTAAAGTGACTAATAAAACACTCTGAGTGTTTGGGGGGCATGATCTTGGGGACTGTATTTGGTTCCTACCTCTTCCCCTCTGGTGCTCTGCTTCCCAGCAGTCATGAAGTGAGCAGCTCTGCTCCACTCTGCCCTTCTGCCATGATGTTCCTGCCTTACAGCCAGCCACCCAGGGACTGACACCTCTGAAACTGTGAGCCAACACAAACCTCTCCTCTTTAGTTTGCAGGTGTTGGGTATTTTATCCCAGCAGTGGAAAAGCTGACCAATACAGGGGAGTTTAAAATGCACAGACTGCTACCCTACTGGTCAGGACCTCTCTATATGCTCCCACTAAGAACCACCTATTATTTTCTCTATTTGCCATGAAACAGAGAAAATACTGAAAGTATACTCAGAAGTTTTTCTTTTCATCTTTATTTGATCCATCACAATCATAAAACCAATCAGTTCCCTCTTGACTTAGCTGATCTCTGAGTCCATGATGCTTGTATGGTCACATTACAAAACTAATTATCCGAGGAATAGCTGGTGCTGCTATTCCTTTCAAGACTGTTCCTCACTTACGGTCCACGCTGTGTAACCCAGACCAGCTACACTGCCGACGTACACACTGTCGGCTGGGAAACAACTAAAAGGACATACGCACCAGTCAGTCCCAGTGCCTGTTAACAGCCAGGTGCTCACATTGCTGCTATTATTTCTGAGGAAAATAATACACCTGGAAACAAAGGGTAACTAACGCTCGGAACACACAGAATCCTATCCAGTTACTTTCAGGCACAGACAACTACAGCTCCTGTAGAGCACTCACAAAACACTTACCTTAATCTTAGTACTAGACTGATAGGGACCTTGGTTTCTTGTGAACCTGCTCCTGAAGACAGAGCCTAAAATGCATTAAAAGTATTAAAGTCATTGCATGGAACATTAAGCGTGGAGGTGATGAACAGTCATCTGCAGAGTAATCATCTGCTTGGCAGTAATTTCCTTCCTCTCCAGGTGGGGTCATCCTCTCCCTAACACAGTCTCTGCCAAGGGAGACAAGCACTCCAAAGTAGAACAGAAGCTAAAGGTGAGCCTGCCACTCAAACGCAGAATCTCCATACACACCCACATTTATATTTTGTGTTTTTTCAAATCCTGTTCCCTGGTACAACCATAAAAAACATGAAGCTAAGTTTCGCACTATCAAAAGTCAGCTAGAGCTAAGCATGGTGGTGCAAGACTATAATCTCAGCACTCAGGAGGCTAACGCAGGATTATTGCGAGTTTGAGGGCTGCCTAGAATACACAGCAAGACCCTGTCTCGAACAGAACCCTCCCGCACAATATCTTCATGTGGCAACACACAAGGTAGGGCCTAAACCAGCTGCCCCTTAGGAATCTATTCAACCCAAGGTTCTAGATCGTTTTTTGGCTAACCTAAATCTCTCTGAAAACTGTGTAGCTACCTTTTGCTTACTAGAGGACATACCATCTATTTTTTTTTTTTTTTTTTTTTTTTTTTTTGTGGGTACCGGGGGAACGACCTCAGGACCTCGCGCACCCGCAGGCGCCCGTGCCGCTGAGCGATATCACCGGCCCCTTTCTCGTATGTGGGATCCGGGAGTCGAACTCGGGCCCTCGCGCTTGCCGGGCAGGCGCTTATGCCGCTGAGCCATCTCACCGGCCCCATACCATCTATTTTAAATTATTTATAAAATTAATCCATTTTTTTTGGCCAAGCACAATGCCTGTAATCCCAAGCACTTGAGAGGCTGAGGCAGGAGGATCTTAAGTTTGAGGCCAGTCTGGGCAACTTAATAAGACCCTGTCTCAAAATAAAAAATAAAAAGGGATGGGGTGTATCTCAATGGTAGAGCATTTGCCTGGCATGCTTATTAAGGCCTTGCATTCAATCCCTAGCACTGGGAGAAAAAAAATTTCCATCTTCCTTCCTAAAACAACCATATTTTTTCTCTTATGATGAGCAGAAATGGAAAGCTTGAGAGATGAAAAGGTTAAATGAAACCAGTGCCATAACTAACTGGAAGTGCTCACAGAAGTGGTTTCCAAACACAGAGTAAAAGATAAAACACATAGGTGCAAAAGGAAAATTCAGAACTTCCATTTCCTTTCATCTAAAATGTTAGAAAGGGGCTGGGGATGTAGCTCAGCAGCACGGTGCCTGCCTGGCAAGCACAAGGTCCTGAATTCAATTCCTGGTTCAAAAAAAAAAAAAAATATATATATATATATATATATAAAATGTTAGAAAAAGGTAAAACTTGCAGTACTTAACAAATAAACTGAAACTGACTCTTCTGTTAGCCACGTGGCATAAGGTCACATGCTATATTTAGGATCAGAGGTTTCTTGAGGGGAGCACGGGAATTCACAGCAAGCAGGGGTTCACACTGAGCCTTCACTCAGCTGCTTGCAGCATACTACGACTTCATGAAGCTTGTGTGTTCTGGGCTGAGTTTATGGATTACATTATCTAGTTTTGAAAAAAATCAACCCTCACAAAATTGATCAACATCTTTAAAAGAGTAATTCAGGGAAACCGTGGACTGGAGAAAGTATTAATAAACTATAGCAACATAAATGAAAAAGCAGAAAAGGGCCGAGAAGATGATTCTCCTAGTCTCAGTATGAATTCCATCAGCTGCATTCTGAAGCTAAATTTAACAATGACTTAATACAAAGCTGACAAGAAATTAGCCAAAACTTTCTGGTATTTAAATGTTTCATCATTAACTTATTTGTTACTTAAAAACCTGAGTGATTTGTGTATATGTCTCTTATCTGCTCATATTCAAAACTATGAAGACAGAATTCTAACTTGTTTCAAAATCTACGGAGACACCAACCTAAGGACTGCGCTCTTACTGACATCCGCTTTTCTCATCTACCCACAGGGCAACAGTGGAGCACACCCCCACTCTACCTGAGCTGCCTTTGCTGGCTCTGCAGGGGGTGGGAGTGAGACTTGAGTCAGCTGTGTAGGCATCTGCCCAGCTGGCTGAGGTAGATGAGCAGAAATCTGTTCTGGAACCTGGAGCAAAGTACCCATGGGATCAGCTGCTGAAAAAAGCTGTAACAAACCACACATACAACATTGTCTCAGTGGCAAGGGAGACCCTTATGGGTGACATATGCACAGTAATTAGGTTTTTTTGGCAAACAAAAGCATTTGAGAACTGAGGTACCACTGTACTGGCTTTTGCCACTTCTCTGAATATATTCCAAATGAAGTCAAATATTTCTAGAGCTTTATATTTTAACACGTTTCTGAGGTATACTTACATCTTTTAAAATTCATCCATTTTAAATGTATAAATTATTTTGCACAATTTATGGAACTGTATAAGCTTTACTATAATCTAGTTTTAGAAAACTTTTATCAGCCAAAAAGTTGTCTTGTACCCTTATAGTTCTTTCATACCCAACCGTAGGCAACCAGTGGTCTACTGTTAATTTGCCTTTTCTGAACATCTCACACAAAGAAAGAACACAGTATGTGGTCTTTGTGTCCAGCTTGTATCACTTTGCATCGTATTAATCTTTAAACAAACATCCCATCCTCTTTGCTCAGCAAAATAGCACCTCTAAAACACAGATTTAAGTGTGTAAAGAAGCTACGTTTTCCTATGCATGGTGCTATGGTTGGAATATGGCCTGTCACTGCCAAAACCCACATGGAGGTTTAATCCCCAAGTATAATGGTACTGAAAGGGAAAGCCAAGGCCTCTAAACCAGGCAGGAACGGTAACGCACATCTGTAATCACAGCACTAGAAAGGCTGAGGCAGGAAGACTGCTGAGAGTTCGAGGCCAGCCTGAGCTACAGAGTGACTTCAAGGCCAGCCTGAACTACAGTATAGCAAGACCTTGTCTCAAAAAACAAAAATAAAACAAACAAAAAGGACCTTTACGCAGCTGGGTCTAGTGGGAGGTGACTGGGTCATCACCATTCTTGGGAAGGGATTAATGCTGGTCTTGCAGCAGGGGGCTCACTCCTGTGAGAGCAGGTTGTTTTTAGAGGAAATCTGGCACCTTCTGTTCTTTTGCTTTCTCTTTTGCCATGTGACCTCTCTTACATAAGCTCCCACTATATGCTGCCATCTGCTATAAAACAGACGAAAGGCCCTCTCCAGAGGCTAACCAGATGTGGCCAACCCATCTTACACTTGTAGACTTCCAGCCACTAAAACTGAGCTAAATAAATCTCTTCTTAAAGATAATTACCCAGCTTCAGACATTTTGTTGGGCTAAGATATGTGAGGCTTTCTCTTACTTGAAAAAATAATTAAGCAATAACTCCTTAGTATATCTGAAATGCATTTCAGGACAGATATGAAGCTTTGTAATTTATTACACATTATTTTAGTGTTTACAAGTATTTCATAAATTTTAATGATGCAATTTTGGGGAAAAGGATTGATGTTGAGTATAAAAACAAATTAATCTAAAATCAATGGCCAAAATTCAGAATCGATAGATTTTAAAAAGTTCAAAGGGCAGTAACAGAGAACAATTAGGTGATATTATATAAGTAAAATCCAGGAGACTAGGGAATAAAATTTTGTGTTCATCTGACTTCAGACATAAAAGGAAATAAAACGTTACTCATTGGAGCCAGGCACGTTGGCAGGTGCCTGTAATCCCAGCACACTGGGAGGATGAGGCAGGAGGACTACAAGTTCAAGTCCAACCTGAGCAACTTAGCGAGACTCTGTCTCACAATAAAAAGAGCTGAGGATGCAGCTCACTGCAAAAGCCCTGGGTTCAATCCCTAGCATCAGGGGAAAAAAAGGTTATTCACAAAAAAAAAAAAAAAAAAAAAAAAAGTTATTCACTGCTTCTAGATTTTGATAGCAAAATAGTACTTTGCCAAGTGTGGTGGCACATGCCTATAATCCCAGTACTCAGAAGGCTGAAACAGGAGGATTGCTGTGAGTTCAAGGCCAGTCTGGACTACACAGTGAGACCGTCTCAAAAATAAATAAATAAATAAATAGATAGATAGATAAAATTAAAACAAAGAAAATGTCAATATAAGTATTAGCATTATTTTTAAAAGTTAGCTTTCAACTGTATGCACATACACTGCACGCACATATTTATAATAACGACAAAAGGGATATATAAAATAAAGTACTAAGCACATGTGGAAAGGCTAGACTCCTATTACAGTACACTGTTGGTGTGAATGTAAAATGGTATAACTGTTCCTCAACAAAATAAGCACAGAATTAATATATTACCAGCAATTCCATTTCTAGGAACATGAAATCAGAGTCTTGAACAAATATGTATACACCCATGTTCACAGCACCATTATTCACAACAACCAAAGACAGAAGCAACTCCGATGTTCATTGAGAGACAAAGAAACAAAATTTGGGATGTGTGTGTGTGCATGCACACATGTGGGTGATGAAACATTATTCAGCCTTGAAATGGAAGAACATTCTGACATGCGACATAGGGTGAACCTTGAAGTCACTGTGCTAGGTGAAATAAGCCAGTCAGAAAAGGACAAGTGCTGTGTGACTCCACTTACATGAAGCACACAGAGTAACCAAACTACCGAGAAAGAAAGTGAAACAGTGACTGCCAGGTTATAGGTGTAAGAGGCAATGGAGAATTACTATTCAGTGGGCAGAGATTTAGCTTGGAAAGATGGAAAAATTCTGGAGAGAGCTGGTGGTGGCTGCCTTGCGGTATGAATGCACTCAATGTTACTGAACTGAAAATGATTAAGATGGTAAATTCATGTTATGTGAATTTTATCATAATTAAATTAAAAGCAATGTAATGAACATGCAATCATTCACATGAAGATGCAATTTAGGCAAAGACACAAGGAGAAAAATAAAAAGAAAAACTTGGGATAATCTGTAAAGTACTTTCTCATCTAATTTCTGAGAAATTAGTCAATGGTAGGTTAAATTAGAAGTAATCTAAGGTCTCAGATTAAAACAACAGAAGTTATTTCTTGCACGTACTTCAAGAGCATCTCTGACTAGCAGGGGCTAATAAACTCAGTTTGCCCCACATTCAGGGACACAGGTCCTTGTGGCAGGGTTAAGGAAACACAAGGAAGAACAGTGACCCTTTTAACTTCTCACTGGCCAAAAGACGCAGCCATGCATCATTTTTTAAGGGTTAGGGAAACGTAATTCTATCATGTACCAAGAACAGGCAGAAATACTAGTGAACAGCAGTGCTAACATAAATCTGTTAGTCACTAGCCTATTAATAGTTAAGGTATAGAATTTATTTTGAGAGTTAAACAATATATTTCTATCTATACAAATCACATATGTAGGGCCAGTGAGATGGCTCAGCAGTGTAAGCACCTGCCTGGCAAGTGCAAGGTCCTGAGTTCGACTCCCGGAACCCACATACGAAAAAAGGGCCAGTGACATTGCTCAGCGGCACGGGCGCCTGCGGGCGCAAGAGGTCCTGAGGTCGACCCCTGGTACCCACAAAAAAAAAAAAAAAATCACGTATGTAATAGTGTACACATACTTTGTACTTTGTTTCAGAGCCTTTAAACCAATACTGAGCTGAGAATGGAAAGTGCTGTCAGAAGGAAGAACACAATGAACCCATGAAAGGACCTTTCCTCAGGAGGGAGAATAAGGCAAGCTGGCTTCCAGTGGACAAGCTTAACTGTACCACTTTAACTGTGAGAGAAGCACCTAGGGAATTAGTCAAGCACTCTTCTGGGCCTGTCTGGGTGGTTATGGAGGCCTGGCCTTGAGTGCTATGTCTGGTCCTTTGTCTGTTCCCCTGCTCTGCTTCCCAACTCCCACGAGCTAAGCATTTTTGCTCTGCTACACCCATAAGCCATGATGGTTCTACCCTGGAGCCAGCCAAGCATGGAATGAATTCCTTGAAAACAAGATCCAAGTTAAATGTCTCCTTTAAGATGTGGATGTCAGGTACTATGTCTCAGCCACAAGAAAGCTAGACAGTACATGGCCTAACTGGGTTCTATTGAATAGGATTTCCTATCACAGAGGCAGGAAGGACAGAAAACAATCTCTGACGAGAAAAAGCTTGAAAAACATGTCAAAAAGGAAAGGTAGCAATATGACAAATTCCTGGGTGGATTAACGCAAAAAGACAACTTTCCACTTCAAGCAGCACAAGTCAAAAAAGCAAGTCATAAAGTTAAAGAAACAAGGAAGAGCATTCTAGGTCCTTTATCCAACTGTTAAAACTTAGCTAATACAAAGTCTCATTCCCATTTAGGTAGGCCACACACACAAAAAAGGCACTTATAACTAAAATCAAAATAAAACAAAATTATATATATTTTAGCAAGGATTCAGTAATCTTGATTACTCACCTCAGAATTTGACAATGATTCTTTCACCCGAGGAGACTAAAAGAAATTAAAAAAAAAAAAAGATGCTCATTAACTCAGAACTTAGGTTACTTATACTCAGTTCCAAGTAACTGCGAGTAACATTTAATGCAAGCCAACTCATTTCATTCTGGTTCACAACACTCACGAGCAACTCGAAAGTTTTCTGAAAATAGAAAACTGTCATATTATTGTATTTTTTTGCCCAAGTAGCTTGTAATGAAATGTATCAATATATGTATCATATTTTAAAATTTTAGAACTTCAGCTATATAAGCAAACATGATCAAACTGTCACAGTTCTCCGGCAGTAGGAAAGACACACTAAAAGTAAAATTCTTTCTACTAATCATGAATATATTAAGTGCCTATCATCATATCAAACCTAAACCTCCAAGCTAGTTATCCAACATATTTTCAAAGCACAGTAATTCTGATTATAGGCTTCAATAGGAGAAAAGAGCCTTGAGCCAAAACTGAAGAACAATGATCTGAATGGTGCATTTCAAGAATCTACTACCTGAAAAAGGTCAATTGGAATATATAAGAGTGACTACTAGAAGCTGAGAGACCGTGGTGCTTACCTAACTAACAGGTACCCACACACATACAATAAGTTCTGTGTTCTACAGCAGTGGTCCTCAGCCTTTCGGCACCAGGGGCTGGTTTCATGGAAGACAATTTTTTCACAGTGGGTGGGAGAGTGATGGTAGTTTCAGAAGCAGATTACATTTATTGTATACTTTAGTTACATTATTATTATTACATTGTAATATATAATGAAATAATTATATGACTCACCATAATGCAAAATCACTTTAATATGAGTTTGCAAGTAACTGATTTATTATGATCTCTGCAATGAAGCCTCTCGGCTAATGTTAATCTGTATTTGAAACCACTCCCCAGCATCACAGCCTCAGCTCCACCTTGTATCATCAGGCATTAGATTCTCATAAGGAGTAAACAACTTAGATCCCTCAGATGCACAGTTCAGCTTGGGGCTCCCGTGAGAATCTAATGCTGCACAGCTCAGGCAGTAATGAGAATAAGGAGAGCAGCTGAAACATAAAGCTTCCCTTACTCCCCACCTCTCACCTCCTGCTGAGCAACCTGATTCCTAACAGGTCACGGACAGGTACCATGGGGACCCCAATTCCACAGAGCAGTAGGATGAAACCAGTTCAAAATAACCAAACACACATTGTAGGCATAACTACAAGAGAAAGGCTTGATATCTCCAACAACAAAGCAATAATAATGATTGAAATGTTAATTGCCCTGATTTGATCAGTAACTATAACATACATGTATCAAAATATTGCTTTATATCCTATAAATGTACAATTATTATGTATTAATCAAAATATTTAAAAAGAAATGTTTAAGGAAAGAAAATGTTAACTACCCTGATTTGATCATTACATACTGAATATATGTATCTAATCACCACATTGTAATCCATAAATTTGTACAATTAAAATAATTAACTTTTTAATAAGGGAAAAAAGTCTACTGCCCTTACTCTTGTTGCTAGATATTTGGAGACTGGTATATAAATGTGGGTAAAATAAAAAATATTAAGAATGGCAACAGGAAGTAAGTTAATATGTTAATACAAAATAAGGTGAAATCTTAAGTACCTGGTCTAAATCAAGATTTATTTGAAAATGACTGATACGACCCACCATAGGAAAGTCTAAGCTAGGTTTACTTGGTAAATCATAACATCTTGTAGTAATTCTGAATCCAGACACTAGTTACCAAAAAAACACTTACCTCTAAAGAAATCCAACCAACTATGGATTTAGTCAGACTACTTAAAACGTCACCTAAGGTTTTCAAATTTTTCATCATTTTATTAACAAGAATCGAGATCCAGGAAAGGTTTAGATAATAGCTTATGTATCATACCAAGTAGCCAAGCCAAAAGCTTTTTAAAAAATTGTATGTTTACAAATAATTTCAAGTTTTCTGTGTTGCTATTTTGTTTTTACAGAAAAGATGCGAAAATAAGAACAATACCCAGAATAGTAGTTTAATCTATTCAGATTCACCTATTAAACTTTTTTTCTCTTCTATTCTGAGTAGTCATTTTCTCTTTTTCTAAAAACTTATACTGAATCATGTGTTTTCTGCACCATTTGAGAATAAGCTGCATATATTATGACTGTTTATCACTAAATAGAAAATGTATTTTCTTAGATATTTTCTTACATAATAACACTACAGTTATAAACCCCAGTAAATTTAAGAACAATCCAATATTTTTATCTAATTAACTGTCTATCATCCAATTATCAGTTAGTTAACCCTTATGTTTTTTTCTAGCCTTGTGTTTTTACTCCAGTATAGGATGCAGTCTAGGATCGTTACAGTTAGTTCTATGTCTCTTTATAAAATTTTCAAATCTGGAACATCAACGATTTTGAAAAATGTAGTAGGGGTGGAGATGTACCTCAGGGGTAGAGCAGTTGCCTACCATACAAGGACTGATCAAAAAATATGGTGTGTACTTAAGTTTAAAAATTTAGAAGGATCTCAAGTGAGAATTGAAGCCTGTGGGGAGAGCGAAGAGAGAAACTTCAACAAAGAAGGAGGTAGCGGGTGAAGCCTTCTCCCTGAGTCGGGACTCATTGTCTGGGAGCAGCAGTTCAAACCTGAAGACATACGGTGACTGCTGGCAATACCAGATGCCCCCACGAGAAGCACAGCAGTGGAAGGAAACAGTGGACATGAAGGACTGCAATAGCTAGGTGTGAGTGCCGTGGGCTCGGACTTCCCCAGGGAGAGGGCGATTGGCAGGGAGCCATCTTGAAGAGGGACCAACTAAGCTCAGGACTCAGAACAGCTGCTGCCCCATCTAGCGGCCCCCAGCTAAGTTCAAGCACGCAGAAGGTGCCCTGACAGCTGCAGGATGAACAGGTCTGCTCCCAGCCTCCCAGCCAGAAACCAGCCTGAACTACAGGGAAAATAAAATGCAGGCTTGCTGAGATCATCCACTACCCCGCCATAAAGCTACTGCTGGCTTGCTGGGATAGATCAACACAGATCTGGACTCTGTCACCACACGTTGTCTACCAGTGACAGCAGAGACAAACCTGGAAGTGGACTTTTCTTTTCATCTCTTTCTCTCTTTTTTGTGTGTGCGTGTTTTTGTTTTTTCTCCTTCATTGTTTGATCGTTTTTATATGCATGTGGTTTCTAGCTTCTTCGTGGTTGTTGTTCTGTTCTTCCCTTTACTTATCCCTTTTCTCTTTCCCTCCTGTCTTCTGCACAAATTTCCAAAAGTCTGCATGATCCCCATTTATCCTCCAGCCTTGCTTCTAATCTCTTCCTCTTCCTCTATTTCTCTATTTTTTCCCTAACCCCTTTTAAATTTTCTCCCCTGAGGGTAAAACTGACATATTGAGGAATTATTTACTGCATATAATTTTCTGATTTGTTTTAGATTTTGTTATGTAACCACAAATCTAGTTCATATGGTTAAAGGTGGCAAATTAATGGTTAGCTCAGTTTGTCATTTTCTAGGTTGTGTTTGATGCTACAGTTATTGCTCATGGTACCACTTTAGCCAAGGTGACATAATGGTTCCAACCAGCTGTTCTTCCTGGTATGCCAAGACTGAGATTGCCTAAGGGCCAAAGAAGCAGGGGCTGGGCCAAGAAGGTAGCAACTTCTCACCTCCAACAAACTGAAGAAGTAGGTTCCTGCAACAGACTCAAAACCTCAAAACCAGCTACACCTGTAAGACACCTCAGAGAAGTACTCATTTCCTAAAGGTTCTAAATACTAGGAATAAAGCAACTCACCATAGGCAATTTATAACCATCAACTCAGGAATTAAACTAAAAACAAACAAACAAAAGAAGAAAATGAGAAGCCACTTAAACAAGTGCAACCCCAGGCATCCAGTTCACCACAGGCAAACTCAGGGGGAAATGAGGTGGGACAATCCAAAAGCCACCCACCTGGCCTCTCTGAAGTGAGGCTATAGAAAAAATCAAATCACAAATAATTTCTCAGAGAACTACAGAGATGGTGACCACAATGAAAACCATGCTTAGTGACTCTAGAGCAGATACCAATAAAAAAAATAGAGGACCTTAAGAAAATGATGGAAACCATGAATGCCCAACATAGGAAGGAAAAGGAATCCATAAAATCCATAAAGCAGATATCCAGAATAAAAATTCCACTGAAAGTACCACAGCAGAATGAGTCAATATGAGGACAGAAACTCAGATATAGAAGACAGGCTTATGGTTAGCAATCATGTAAAGAAAAATTTCTTAAAAATAGCAAGGCACCATAAGAAATCTATCCAGCAGCTGCTAGATGATGCAAAGAAGAATAACATAAGAAATGAAAAAGCAGGAGATAGCACAAATGATATAAAAAACCTGTTCTCAGATGTCATGACAGAAAACTTCCCTGGTAGGGAAAAAGAATTTGACGTACAGATAAGTGACATACATATAACTCCAATTAGCCATGATAAAAAGAAGAAAAAAAAAAAAAAAAAACTATAGCCAGGAATATCATACTCAAGATTCCAGAAATTCAACACAAGAATAGAATATGAAAAGCTGTTAGGGAAAAGAAACAAAACCCCATAAAGGAAAGCCCATCAGAATCACAGCTGACTTCTCAACGCAAACCCTCAAGTCAAGGAGAGCTTGCAGTGAAGTATTTCAAGCCCGAAAAGAAAACAAACTCCAACGCAGGTTGATGTACCCCACAAAACTATCTTTCAAAATTCATGGAGAAATAAGACACTTCCCTGACAAAGAACACCTGAGGAAGTTCATGAACACCAAACCGGCACACCAAAATGTTCTGAAGGATATTCTAGAAAGAGATAACAAGGATTACAACTCCATGAACCCCCAACAGAGGGAATCCACCAGGCAAGGCAAACAAGGGGAGGGGGACAATAGTAAAATAACATGACAAGGATAAGTCAATACTTATCAGTTATAAGCATCAATGTGAATGGTCTCAATTCACCAATCAAAAGAAACAGACTGGCAGAATGGATTGAGAAACAAGATCCAACAATATGCTGCATACAAGAAACACATTTAATTCAAAAAGAAATTCACAGACTAAAAGTCAAAGGATGGAAAACAATACTCCATGTGACAGGAATTGAGAAAAAAGCAAGGGTAGCTATTCTTTTTGCAAAGTGAATTTCAAGCCAAGACTGATTAAGCGAGACAAAGAAGGTCACTACATCCTTGTAAAGGGAACAACCCAAGAGGCAGAGATAATGATCATAAATATATATGCAACAAATACCAGTGCACCCAACTATATAAAACGAATATTAATGGGCATGAAAAACCAAATAAGCACTAACACAATTGTATTGGGGGATCTCAATACCCCACTGTCACAAATAGATCAACTAGACAAAAAATCAATAATGAACTATTAGAACTGAACCAAACTTTTGAACAAATGGACTTAGTGGATGTCTACAGTGTTCCACCCTACCCCATCAGAATACACATTCTTCTTGGCTGCACACAGGATGTTCTCCAAAATAGACCACATACTAGCTCATAGAACATGCTTAAGTAAATGCAGAGAAATTGAAATTATCCCATGTGTACTATCAGACCATAGTGCAATGAAACTGGAAATCAATGGCAAAAGAAACCGCAAAAACTCCATAAACATGTGGAAATAAAATAACACCCTCCTGAACAACTAATAGGTGAAAGATGAAATTAAAGAAGAAATTAGACAGCTTCTACTGTCATTAAATGATAATGACAATACAACATCCAGAACTTGTGGGACACAATGAAAGCAGTCCAATGAGGGAAATTTATGGCAGTGAATGCCCATATCAGGAAAATAGAGCAAGCTCAAATAAACACCTTAATGTTGAGCCTCAAACTTGTAGAAAAAGAAGAGCAGGCCAAGCCCAAAGCTCATATGAGGAAAGGAAATTATAAAGATCAGAGCAGAAATTAATGCAATGGACACTGAGAAAATACAAAGAATCAATGAATCAAAGAGTTGGTTCTTTGAAAGACTAAATAAAACTGAAAAACCCTTAGCCAACCTTATCAAAAAAGGAAAGAAAAGACTCAAATCCACACAATTAGGAATGAAAAGGGTGAAATTGCAATGGACACTGCAGAAATCCAGAAGATCATCCATACCTACTTTGGGAACTTGTATTCTGATAATATGGAAAACACAGAAGAAATGGACAGATTCCTAGATACATATGAATTAGCAAAGCTGAATCAAGAAAATAAAAAAATCTTAAATAAACCAATATCGATCAATGAAATCAAAGATGTAATTAAAAACCTAACAACAAAGAAAAGCCCGGCCCCTGATGGATTCACTGTTGAATTCTACAAGAAATTTAGAGAAGACCTAACACCACTACTTCTCAAACTCTTTAATGAAATTGAAAGGGAAGCAATACTCCCAAATTCATTCCTGGAAGCAAGCATCAGCCTGACACCAAAACCAGAGAAGGACTCAACAGAGAAAGAGAACTACAAACCAATATCCCTAATGAACATAGATGCAAAAATCCTCAGTAAGATACTGGCAAACAGAATACAGCAAATCATCAAGAAGATTATACATCATGACCAAGTTGGATTTATCCCAGGGATGCAGGGATGGTTCAATATATATAAATCAGTAAACGTAATACACCATATTAACAGAGTCAAGGACAAAAAACATATGATCATCTCAATAGATGCAGAAAAAGCTTTCGACAAAGTCCAGCACCCATTCATGATAAAAACCTTACAGAAAATTGTAATAGATGGTCTTTATCTGAATCTGATAAAAGCCATCTATGACAAACCAACAACCAACATCATACTAAATGGACAAAAACTGAAAGCTTTCACTCTAAAATCAGGAACAAGACAAGGATGTCCACTATCACCACTCTTATTCAATATAGTTCTGGAAACGTTAGCCAGAGCAATTAGACAAGAGAAAGAAATAAAAGGAATAACAATAGGAAAGGAAAAAGTTAAATTATCACTATTCACAGATGACAAGATACTCTACATAGAAGACCCCAAAAACTCCACCAAAAAACTTCTAGATTTAATAACCAAAATCAGTAGCATAGCTGGATACAAAGTCAACACTCAAAAATCAATAGCCTTCCTGTACATGAATAACAAACTCACTGACAGAGAAATTAGGGAAACAATACCCTTCACAATAAGCATCCAAGGACCAGTGAGATGGCTCAGCGGCATAAGCGCCTGCGTGGCAAGTGCGAGGTCCTGAGTTCGACTCCTGGTACCCACATACGAAAAAAGGGCCGGTGATATCGCTCAGTGGAATGGGCGCCTGCTGGCACACCTGAGTTTGACCCCTGGTACCCACACACACACACACACACACAAAAATAGCATCCAAAAAAATGAAATATCTAGGAATCAATCTAATGAAGGAAGTAAAAGACCCCTATATTGAAAACTACAGAATTCCAAAAAAGGAGATTGAAGAGGAGCTCAGAAAATGGAAAGATATCCCTTGCTCTTGGGTAGGAAGAAGCAATATAGTAAAAATGGACATATTTCCAAAACTGTTACACAGATTTAATGCAATTCTGATCAAAATTCCAACAGCATATCTCACAGAATTAGAGAAAACAATCCTAAAATTTATTTGGAACCAGAAAAGACCTAGAATAGCAAAGACAATTCTGGGCAACAAAGGCAAAGCAACGGGTATGACAATCCCTGACTTGAAATTATACTACAAAGCTACTGTGATAAAAACAGCATGGTACTGGAAAAAAAAAAAAAGACCCAAGGATCAATGAAATAGATTAGGAGATGCAGAAACAACTACAGACATAATTAGCCACCTTATTTTTGACAAATGTGCCAAATATTTACCAGAAGAAAGATAGCCTCTTTAATAAATGGTGCTAGAAAACTGGCTTTGCACATGTCGAAGATGAATATTGGACCCATATCTTTCACCATGCACTAAAGTCAAAATGGATCAAAGATCTAAATATTAAAACAGAAACATTAAATATGGTAGAAGACAAAAGAGGTAAAACTCTTGAAGACATTGCTGTAGGCAAAGACTTTATGAACAAAACCCCAATTGCACAGAACTATCACAAAGAATCAACAAGTGGGATCTCATCTTATTAAAAAGCTTTTGCACAGCAAGAGAAACCACCAACAGAGTGAACAGATAACCCACAATGTGGGAAAAAATGTTTGCCAGCTGTTCCTCAGACAAAGGATTACTATCAAGAACATAAAAAAATCTGACCCCCCCAAATTCAAAGACCCAATCCAAAAATGGGCATCTAAGAAGAATACACACTTCTCAGATGAAGAAGTACAAACAGCAAATAAACGTATGAAAAAAATGTTCAACATCAGTTGTCATTTGAGAGATGCAAATTAAAATAACACTGAGAGGGCTGGGATATAGCTCAGCGGCACAGTGCCTGCCTGGCAAGCACAAAGTCCTGAGTTCAATTCCCTGTTCCCACTCCCCACCCCGCACCCCCAAAAAACAAAGAAAAACTGAGATTCCATCTGACCCCAGAAAGAATGGCTATTATCAAGAAATCAACCAATAACAAATGCTGGCTGGGCTGTGGGGAAAAAGGAACCCTTCTCCACTGTTGGTGGGAGTGTAGACTGGTACAACCACTGTGGAAATCAGTGTGGAGATTCCTCAAAAAACTAGGACCAGAGGTTCCATTTGACCCAGGCATTCCCCTTCTGGGTATGTTCCCAAAAGAATTAAAAGCATCATACCACTGCTATATATACATACCCATGTTTATGGCGGCACAGTTTGTAATAGCCAAATCTTGGGAACGACCCAAATGCCCTTCAACTGATGAATGGATAAAGAAGATGTGGGTTTTTTTTTTACAATGGAGTACTACTCTGCCATAAAGAAGGATATGCTCGAGACACTTCTAGGAAAATGGATGCACCTTGAGACCATATTCCTAAGTGAAATAAATTGGATACCCATGTGCAAATACTACATTGTTTCTCTGGTTTGAGAAACCGAAAGTGCAAATAAGGATCAAAATGCATAATAAATTGTGAAATAGGAAAAAAAAATGTTCAACTGGGGAGGGGAACAAGGGAGGGGGAGGAGGAGAGGAATAAGTAAGAAAAATAAGAGGGAAAATATAGAAACAAAGCTTTTTGTAAATGGGGAGAGGAGGAGGGGTTGAAGGGAGGGTAGGGGAATGAGAAATAAAACAAATTATATCACGTACAGGTACACATTTTCTATGATGAATGTGATCATTATGCATAACTAAAATGTACCAATACAATCTGATTAGAAAAAATACAAAAATAAAAAATAAAAATATATTACAGTAGAAGACTGTAATTAACATAGACACTGCCATTAATATCCCTCGAACTACTCCCCTTCACTTTGACTACACTTATCCCCTTGTTCTTGCCACTTTCGGAAGCAGTGCCGAAAGTCATCTTTTGTGTCTTTAAAAAAATACGATGAGTGCTGCTGCCAAGGGTCATCCAACAGAAAGGCAGGCTTGTGGAAACATTATAGCTCGTCCTCATCCATTTTATTCACCGAATCCGGCACTGTGTGACTTCTGGCTTTTTCCCATAGTCAAAACAACCATGAAAGGTAAAGACTTCAAACAGATTCAGGGCATCAGGGAAGCTACAACAGTGCAACTAAAGACACTCACAAAAGAGGGCCTCTAGAACTGTTTAATGAAGTGGCAAAAATGATGGGATAAATGTGTTCAAAGAAAGGGGAATATGCTGAGGGATATTAATGACACTGTGTCTTTTACTGTAATAAATATTTTTTTAATTTAAACATTCACTATATTTTCTGATTACACCTCATACACAACAGGCCCTAGAATCTATCTACAATACTATGGGGGGAAAAAAAACATAGTAACCCCTAATCCCACCACATACTCTATTTGGGTTTTTGTTTTTGTTTTTTCATATACTCTATTTGATAGAATTTTTTCATGTGGAGTTTGTCTGATACTTTTTCATAATTAGGCTTATATGAATTCCCAGCTGGAAATCTATATAATGATACGTCCTTCTTCAGGTATGAACTATTCATCTGCCCCTCATTGGAGAGATTACTTTTAATCACTTGGTCAAGGAACTGTCCAAATCCTCTAGCACAGTGATAACGAACCTTTTAGAGACCAAGTGCCAAACTCTGACCCGGAAGTGCCAACACTGCAAGTAAACCTGAATACTGTGGTTTTAGTTTAGAAAAAACAACTCTACATCTATCTAAAAAGAAAAATACAGTAACACGTGTGCCATAGGTTCGCCACCACTGGTCTAGAACATATGAGCTAACTTTTCCTCTTACTGCTAATAGGTAATCTGTTGAGAGACACTTTAAGACCTTGAAAATATCCTGCTCATCAAAATGTCCCCCCTTATGTAGCACCCAGGGATGATTCTTTCCTGATTCAATCTACATTGGTTGAAAAATGATGATTTTTCTATCTCCAACATTCCTCCACATACACTACTCACCACTTGGCAGTCTATGTAATGAAGAACCATTTCCTTCCTTTTATTTATATATTGATTTATAATTAGTATGGACTCATAGGTTCCTATTTGTAAAATAACTTATAATTAATTACCACAGTTAATGATTTGAGTGGTGAAACTGTACTAGATTTGGCCACTGTAAGTTCCTTCAAGCTCACCTCTATGTCATTATATTTATCTTTTTCTTTTTTTTGGTAAGCATCTCTCGCTACTGACAAAAGAAGATATTCCTGATTCAGCTTCTATTTCTCTTCCCTAAGCCCTGAAACCAACCATTTCTCAAGGAACCCTGGTTCTTTTACTTGGAAATGACATTAGACTAAATTATCTGGGCATACATAGGTATGCTCATTGTTATTGAAGTGTCTTCGCTTAACAGGCCTTTCAGTAGACAAAGGGAAATATATGCAAGGATATATACATATATATTACATGTGCACATATACACTTACATCACACACACGCACTCCTTAGAAAACATGAATACACACAATACACATGTGATAGTTAATTGTGGTGTCAACTTCAATAAAAAAATACCTATCGGACGGGTTCAACATAGTTCTCAGTGTGTGTGGATGACCAACCGACTGAAGAAGGAAGACCCACCCACCCTGGGTCCTGGATCCTGGGTGGCACCAACAGGCTTGTAGCCTGGATGGAATAAACAGGGAAAGAGTAGGAAGTCTCGCTTGTTTCCTCAGAGGAACTCCAGTCTTCAGCACCTTTGCATATCCATCTCCAGGCTTCCAGTGCACCCTTCAGCCTTCTAGCGCAGACATTCTGGCTTCTTGACAGGGACTCACACAGGACTCTGCAGCGAGCTCCAGCCCTTTGACTTTTTACTGAATCCTTCAGCTTTCCAGCATGCCTTCCTCCACAACTGACTCTGTAGGTGACTATTTTAAGCTAAACTTATAAATCCTTTATATATTGCACATATATTTTTATATACATATAAAATATTAAATCTGTTCCTTTGGTGAACCATAACTGATACAACTTACGATTCACAACCACCTCACAAGATTCTTTCTCATTTTGCCCTGTTTCATATTTGTATTTCTCTTCTGTCATGGTTAGAGTCTTGGCTCCCAAGAACGTCAAGATATTTACTCACTTGCTCAGTCCTCTAATACATCTACAAGAATTTCAGAACTGCTTGCTCATCAACTATTAAAACAATCATAATAAAAGGACCTCAAGATTCGTCTGAAGTTTTTTCTTTCTCCTACCAATGATACCTAAGATTGAGAGCAGTCAAAAGCTGTGCTCAAAGGTCACCTGGATTAGTTCTTTTTACACCCCCTCAGTGTAGTTACATATTCACTTAAAATACAATTGCAGACCAAAGACAGGAACTAGATTTACCCTTGAGAGAGAGAGAAAAGGGGAGAGGGAAGGGAGCAAGAGAGAGAGGAAAGAAGGAAGGGGGTAGGAAGGAGGAAGGAAAAAGGGAGAGAAAGAGGGAGAAAGGGATGGAAAGAAGGAAGAAAAGAGAAGAGAGGGAAAAAAATATATATGAAGCAAAGGTTTTTAATCCACTGGACAACAGTCAGAGTGGTTCCTCAAACACAGGAAACAGAAGTGGTGACCCTTGCCCCAGCACACTGCCAAGAGAGTTTTTCCAGGCTATGGAGCCCTCTAGGGAAGGAGCTCAAATGCAATCCAATGAACTGCCTGGATAAGAGACCAGGGAGACCAAGGCAGAGAAGACAGAGTACTGGATGCAAAGTGCTACACAGGAGAACCCTGCACATCTGCAGAAGGTAACTTGAGTACTCGGCAGAGCGCACATCAATAAATGTACATGAGGAAACACATGAGATTAGGAAAAATATCATATTTCCAACTAATTTTATTGTCTCCCAGAACAAAGCTCAAGAAGATTTATAGAATACAATATTACTAGCATGCACAGAGGTAAAATTCAGAAAAATTCAGAATGTCTGGCATCCAATTAAAGATTGCTGTTTATGCATATGCAGGAAAACACTCCTCATGCCAGTATGAAGAAAATAATCAACCACACAAAACTCATCCAGAACGCATTCCAACATGGACATTAGAATTAGCAGAAAAAGACATTAAAATAGTTATTGTGAATGAATTATAGATCTTTTAAAAGTTAAATATAACCAGGGACGGAGGCACATGCCTATAAACCCAGCACTCTAGAATAAGAGGCCCACAGATTTGAGCAGGCGGGAGGCTCCCAAGTTTGAACCCAGCCAGACCACTCAGATCCCATCTCAAACCATTTACAAAAGAGCTGAGATGTAATTTAGTTTGAAGGCCCGAGGTTCAATCCCCAGTACCACCAAAAAAGTCAAAATAAAAATGAAACTTCTAGACCATTACAATGCCTGACATGAAGAACAGTGAATGGGATTAGAAGCAAATAAATTAGATACTGCAGAAGTTAATGAACTTGAAGGACAACACAGAAACTATATGAGGATGACAGAAAGAAAGCAGCATTTTTAAAAACTGAAAGGAGAATTAGCGAGCTGTGAGACCGTTTTTAGTAGCCTGATATACATGTTACTGGAAGACAGAAGAAAATACTTGAAGACATAATGGATAAAAACTTTCCGAATTTCATAAAAACCATCTAAGCAGTTCAACAAATCCCAAGCACAAGAACACACAGAAAAATACAACTAGTTTTTAAAAAGAAAATAAAAATACACCTCAGTATAGCATAAACAAATTGTTCAAAACCATTTGAAAGAAAAAAAATCTTAAAAGCAGCCAAAATATAAAGAAATGTTACTTATGAAAAAAGATAAGGATGTCACCAAATTTCCAAGTGGAAACATGGAAGCAAGATGGTAGAAAAATATCTTAAAATGATGGACTTATACATGATGTATTTCAAAGTAACTAGAAGAGTATAAAATTCCCAACACAGAAATGCATGACGTTTGTGGAGACAGAAGTACTTATTACCCTGATTTGATCATTACATATGGTGCATGTGTATCAGATTACTGTACTGCACCCCATAAAGATGAACAAATACTTTATCCATAAAAAATATGTGTATATATTTTCAGTCAAAATAAGGTCAGAATGATTCCAATGATAAATGAGCTTTTATTGAGAGTACTGAGGTAACATACTAATATATTTTAAAATTATTTTTAAAATGTTAATCCCATACAATAGTGGGGCTTAATTAATGAAAACCTAGAAATGATATAATTATAATTTAATAACACAATAATAAACATTTAAAAATTACCACGTAATACAGAAATGCAAAGTTAATTTTTTTTTTTTTTTTTTGTGGGTACCGGGGTCGAACTCAGGACCTTGTGCGCCAGCAGGCGCCCGTGCCACTGAGCGATATCACCGGCCCCTTTTTTCGTATGTGGGTTCCGGAAGTCGAACTCGGGCCCTCGCACTTGCCAGCCAGGCACTTACGCTACTGAGCCATCTCACCAGCCCGCAAAGTTAAATTTAAAAAGACACTCTACAAAGACATTTACCTTTTCACATATATGGTATTTGCTCTCTCAGTTAATTGGAAGATCTTTGAGGGCAAAAATTATGCCCATATTTGATACCTCTTAAAATCCTACAGGGCTGGGGATATAGCTCAGTGGCACAACGCCTGCCTAGCAAGCATGAGGTCGTGAGTTTGATTCCCAGTACAAAAAAAAAAAAAAACTACAAACATATCTGACATACCATAAACCAGTAAATATTTGTTGGGGAGCTATTAAAAGCAAAAGGCTGTCAATCTGGAAATCTACAACCTACAAACACATTTCTTCAAAACAAAGGTGAATGAGGGATCTTTTCAATCACAAAACCATTAAGAAATCATCACCAGCAGACTCACAACACACATGTGTGCGCACACACACACATACATACACCCAAGACACACATCCAGGATATACCAACTAAAGAAGAGGTAGGTGCACTGCTCCTCTTCAAGTAGAAGGACAACCAGACCTCAGGAACAAAGATTTTTCTCAGAAGGCCTTCAATTTCAACATTCTTTTCTTGGGCAATGTGTACTTGGACATTAATCCTATCCAGTGTATTTTCATCTAGGATATAGTTTTCATCTCTGGACTTGTTATATACTCTAACTATTATCATATTCAAACAGATATACCAATCCTACTTTCCATGTAAATTATCTGGGCTCCTACTAACAAGCTGTTCGAAGAAATTCTAACAGTAATACTTTAATTCTTTATATTTTAGCAAGCTAAAATATAAATAAGACCCACAGAAAATTCTAGCTAAAGAATACAGATGAACAAAACCTACCCTGAGTTGTGAAATTGCAGCTTTCCCTTCCTCACTTTCTTCATCAAATTCATCATCACTCCACTCCCAGCCTCCATCCTCTGTCTTATGAAGACGGCCGCTGGACCCTGGTACTCTCCGGACCTGCGCATTAGGAAGAGACATGGGTTACGGTGATCTACATTTACTAAACAGGAAACTGAATCGTATTTCTCTCCCCTTCTATCACTGCAACCAATGAACTAGGTAACTATTATCCTCCTAAGTAAAGTATTCCCATCCCTCACTGGCTCTCTAGTCACAATCTCCGCTACGCGTTTAGTCACAACATTCTATAATCTGAATCCAATCAATATAGAATACTTATGTGAAGTTGCAGGTCAAACCTGATTGTTTTAATGGCCTGAGGCATTTAAGGAAACACGGAGGGAGGAAAGGAGGGGATAGGGATAGGGGGAAGAGGAGGGGTACGGGAGAGAAGAGGCATAGGAGGGGGAGGGGGAGAGTGAATTTGAGTCCCCAAAATAAACCCAAGACAGTATGTTCTTTTCTCTTTAATTTTTAAATAAAAATTACACTTGCATTTAGTTTCAACAGTATTAGAGCTATGAATAGCAATCTCCTCATCTCCATCTTCTTCCCCACAGGCAGCCACTTTTAACTCATTTTAGCTTATTCTTTTCAATCTGTCTACATCCACCTGATGTGTGCATAACATTACTCTTTGAGTTGTGTTTTGTTTTAGGAATTATCTATGGAACTCCAACTACCGAAGAAGAGAATTTAACATTTTTATCATTCCCTACACTTTTCTCAATGTATTATAATTTTGGTTAGATTAATATCTGGTGTTTACTTAGCACAATTCTATACATGCTACTCATTGCTGAGCCCTACTGTATATTATGATTAGTTCTCTTTGATGTGTGTCTTTTTTGTTAACCTCAAACTTACTGTCTATTCTCTCAGCAGGGGAGATCTCCTCTCGTCACATTCTGTTAGTGCCACCTTCCTGAAGAAGTCCTTCCTCAAGAAAGCTCATTTTACTCCTGTAAACTGACCTAGTCTGACTCGGAGTGGTCTGAGCCCTGATCATTTTTTGGTATGAAAACGTCTAGACATAAAGTCCCCTTGGCAACCCGCTTTCAGGTCCAATCCCAATTCTTGAGAGCTATTTCTCTCTTCTTAATAAACATTCTTCCTGGCTAGCTCCCTTGTCCTTGACTTCGATCTTTGATTTTGTAAGACACAAAACCAGATTACACCATTACATTAGCATGGTACATATTTATTAAAACCAGACATTCCTAAACAACCCGATTCCATCACCACACTTCATTCATGATCTGGTTTGGGGGAAAAAAACAAAAAACAAAAGTCTAGAAATCATTTTATTTTATGCTGGGCGCAGTGGCACACATGTATAATCTCAGCACTTGGGAAGCTGAGGCAGGAAGACTAAGTTTGAGGCTAGCCTGGGCAACTTAGCAAGACCCTGTCTCAAAAAAATGAGGGAAAGATCATTTTATTTCATAAATTTAAAGATAAACTACTTCCACTGTGACCTAGCACAAGTGCTCCCAAGTGTATGGTGACTCCTGATCTTGGTTATGACATTTCTTCCCCTCTCTGGAAGACTACAGGATCTTCTCTTTTTCCTTCAGTATTCTGACTTATCACAGTAATGTGCATTATTAGGATTAATCTTTTTATCCACTGTGCCAGTACCTCGAGTACCCAGGTACTCTTTCAATCTGGAAACATGTGACCATTAGTTGTGGAAATCTTTCTCAAATAATTTCTTCAATGATTTCCTTTTTTCTGTTTCTCTCAGTTCTACTTTTCTGGGACTCTTTTTGCTCAATTGAACTCTCTCAACTGATCCTCTATTTTCATCCTTTCTCTTCTGTTACCAACTTCTGGGCCTCAACTTTATCCTACAATTTTTTTCACTTCTATGTTTTCAATTTCTGTGAGGTTTTTGGTTGTTTGTATTTGTTTGTTTGTTTGTTTGTTTGTTTGAGACAAGGTCTTGCTATGTAATTCAGGCTGGCCCTGAACTCAGGCTGGCCTCGAACTTGCAGCGATCCTCCTGCCTCAGCCTCCCAAGTGCAGGGATTACAGACATGCACCACCACGCACAGCTCTTTTGTTGATGGTAGTAATATTTTCTGAATGTTCACTTGAAAAATAATTGTGTTATTGAGATATTTCATATATCATAAAATTGACCCACTGAAAGAATACAATCCAATGATATTTTGTATATTCAGAGTTCTGCAATTATCTCTATGATCAAATTTAGAACACTGTCATCACTGTCCCCAAAACACACTATAGTCATTAGCAGTCACTGTCCATTTTTCTCCATGCCCCCAGCCCTAGACAAACCACTATTCTTCTTTACATCTACACATTTGCCTATTCTGAACATTTCACATGGGTAGAATCACTTAATTCATGCTTTTTTTTGTAAATGGCTTTTTTTGCCAGGAAAATATTGTAAGGTTCATGTTGTAGCATGTGCTAGGACAATCCTAGACTTCTGATGGAGTTGTGTTCCAATAAACCTGTAGGTAAGATACAGTGTAAGTTAGAAATCCCTTTAATTCACCTAACCTAATGAATATCACCATTAATAACACTGTATCAGTTGTTTCCTCTCTCAACTGCAAGGCTGACTGGGAGCTGTAGCTCACTGCTGCTGCCCAGCATCTTGAGAGAACAGGACGTATCTTTAGCACAGGAAAATAAATTTGCAGTACAGTTTCTACTCAATGTGTACCACTTTCACGCAATCATAAAGTCAAAACATTGTGTTATGGTTTGTGTCTGGATGTCCCCCCAGAGCCTCAGGGTGGGCTTCTAGAGTTTGTGATTGATTCATGGTCCAATGCTGGGATTATGGGTGTGAGTGCTACACCCACTCTAGGGTGGGTAGTCTATATACAATATAAGGGACAGAAAAAGTCCTCTTGCTCTTCCCTTTTGCTCTTGTTGTTTTTGCTGTCTTCTGCTGCTATGAACTATTGCCCTGTGCCATGTGCCACCCTGCCTTGAAGCCAGCTAAGCATGGACTGAAACCTCTACAAACGATGAGCTAAATAAACCTTTCCTTCCTTAATTTTGGGCATCAGGTATTTTGTCTCAGCAATGAGAGAAAAGTAACAAGACAGAATTTGGTACCAGGAGTGGGGTCACTGCTGTGACTATACCTGACCATGTGGTTCAAGAGCCTTTGGGAATGGATTGTGGGAAGAGTTTGGAAAGGTTCGGAGATGTCGCCAGAAACAGTAGAGCTGGACCACCTTAGGCTGTTCTGTATGGGAGATTCTGGTCAGAGCTCAGAAGACCAGAAGGCTGACAGAAATCTTTCTGGTAAAGTCCAGGCTCGGGAGGTTTCTGCTGGGAAGAAGGACTGCATTGGCTGTTGGACTCCAGATGTGTGTTATGGCTTGGCAGAAAGTTTGTCTGCATTTTGCTCGTGTCCACAGAGACTTTGCCTGAGACTAAGATTAAGGGCGGTGGACTAATTAATCTGGCAGAAGAAATTTCAAGGCAGTCGAATGTTGAGGCAGTGGCATGGCTACTGTTGGGGGCTTTTAGCCAGATTTATGTTGGGAATCAAGAGCAAAGAGCTGAGCAGAATGACTTAAAATGTTGAGTTTCGCCAGAAAGGAAGCTCCAGTAAAGCTGTGGACTGCAAAGATAGAGCAGAGGAGATCTCCATCGCCAAGAAGGAACAGGGGAATATAAAAGATGGCCTGAGGGCATCACAAGAGGCAGCAAGTCTCCACCCTTTGCAGCCTCAAAACTGCAAAAGTGAAAGACCAAATGTTTTGAGGAGAAAGCCTCATAGCATCGTGTTCCGGAATGGTGGCAGCAGCCACAACAGGTTCCAAAATGGCAGTGGCCACACCAGGTTCCAGAATGGTGGCAGCACAGAGAATTTGTTCCTCAGAATCAGGTTCAGAGTGCTCAGTGATCCAGGCACTCGACCCCTACAGCCAAGAGAAAACAAAGTCAGGCTACTGCTCCAGCTGGCAGCGGACCTTGGCATTATACACAGTTTAGGCACATGCAGAATGCAAGAGTTCTGAGGTTAAAAAGGCTTCTATCCAGATTTCAGAAGAAGGCCTTGGAACAGTGTGTGAAGCTGTGAGTGTGAAGCCAAAGGTGAAATGGAGACCCCAGAAGTTTAGAGAAGCCAGGAACGTGGATGGTCTGAGGAAACCTGCAAGGAGGAAGCAGAGCAGGCCTAGGAGAGAAACCATGGGAGCTACAACCACCAGAAGTGCCATAGGGGTGGAGTCACACAAACTCTTTGGAGCTCACAACTTGCCACAGATTGCTTCAGATGTTCCACATGGAACTGCAGGACTTAATGTTTGCCCTGCTGGATGTTGGACTTGCTTTGGTCCCACTCCTTTGTATCCCCGTTTGTAACTTTTGGAAAGGAAATGTCTATCTTGTGCCACCGAATGTTGAAAGGGTTTAACTTTCTTGTCATTTGTACAGGGGCTTGACTAAGAGTTTGCCTTAGATCTCAGAGGAGACTTGGGACTTTTCAGCAATGCTAAAACTGTTAGGATTTTGGCAACTCCTTTAGAGATGGACTAAATGCCTTTTGCATAAAGGATGTGCATGAGTCTTTGGGGGGCCGGGGGCGGAATGTTATGGTTTATGTCTGGATGTCCCCCCAGAGCCTCATGCAGTCATGGGAGCAGGCTTGTAGAGTTTGTGATTGATTCATGGTCCAATGCTGGGATTATGAGTGTGAGTGCTACACCCACCCTAGGGTGGGTAGCCTATATACAACATAAGGGACAGAAAGAGTCTTCTCTCGCGCTCCTCCCTTTTGCTCTTGTTGCTTTTGCGGTCTTCCGCCGCCATGAACTGTTGCCCCTCTGCCATGTGCCACTCTGCCTTGGAGCCAGCCAAGTATGGACTGAAACCTCCACAAACTGTGAGCTAAATAAACCTTTCCTTCCTTAATTTTGAGCATTGTAATGCCCAATTTTGGGAAAAGTAACCAAGACAAATCGTAAGTCAAAACATCCTAAGTAGAGCATTTTTTGTACTCTATTCTTTTATTACCAAACAATATTCACTGTATGAATGCATCACATCTTATATAATCCATTCATCACTGGATGGACATTTGAGTTGTTTCCTCTTTTTGGTTATTATAAATAATGGTGTCTGGAAGTAAATAGTACTACTAATTCCCTTACCTTGTGGGGCTGTGTTGTATAAGGTAGCTTCTAAACTTTCTTCAATGCTGGTTTAGCAATTAAATTCCTCTAACTTAGCAAGTCATCCTAATCTTGGCAACATGGTTGCAATTTTCATATCTATCTCTCTGCAATTTTCCTATCTATCTCTCTCATCAATTGGGGGGTCTATCAATTTTCTTCTTATTCTCTTATCAGTTCCTTTAATAAGCAGAGATTGGAAATAAATGTAGGTATTCGCAGTGCTATCTTTTTGAAGCTCACTCTTAAATAAATTAGACTGCAGATACTGAATCAACTCTAAACAGATACTAAATCACCTCAGTTGGAATTTACTGCAAACAACTATAAACATATTTTAGTATGTATTCAAATTATTTGCAGAATATTCATTGAGTGTCAGGGACTGACCTAGGGCAAAAGACAGTGGGAGGGAACTATTTTAGTTAAAGTACTCAGAGAACACTATTCCAAGGAAGTGCTACTTGTGTGAGAGCTGACACGAAGTGGAAGCATGAGCCCAGTGAGTGTTTTAAGCAAGTGGCTACCCACGACAGTAATCGTCCAGGCTCCATGCCCCAGGGATTTAATTTCAATTGGTTTGGGATGACACTACTTGTGTTTCTTTTCTTTTTGTTTTTTCAGTCCCCTGGTGACTCTGAAGTGTAACCATGAATGATAAGCACTGATAAAAGGAAAGAACATCCCAGGAAAAAAAATACAGCAAATGAAAAGATCCTTAGGTGGGAGGAGAACTTCTAATTGGGAGGTGGTATACTTGAAGTATAGGAAAACAGAAAACAGTAGCTTGTTGGTGCTTCTAAAGAACGCCTTAGGAAGAAAAAAATGGCCCCTAATAACTAGATCTGAGTAACCACATTTGTAGAAAGATACATCTCTAGAGTAGAGACAAATTAATTGTGCTATCAGTATTTAGTAAAAATATAATTTCAAAGTATTTAATATACTTTATGGCTCTTTATTAAGCAAAACTTTCTGGGTAATATCAAATTCCAAAAGCAGAGAGATTTATGGAAGAGAATATGCCTCTATTAGAGTTAGTCTGACTCCCTGACTAATCCTACGACTGTCCGAATTATATGAAGTATAGAGTTTTACCTTCTCTTTCTAGTCTGTATCACCAGACACCTCATTTCCTTCACACTGAATAAGACTGCTTTGAGAAGAGAAGAGTAGGGGGAAAAGAGGATTCCCTACCTACTGGAAGGGAAAACTCATATATTTTGTCCTGAGAATTTGATGCATTTCCTAAGCTCACATTATGAGCATAGAAGTTTTAGAAATTATATAGTCAAGAAGGATAAGCTTGAGACATTTCTAGCTAAATGGATGTACCTTGAGACCATACTCTTAAGTGAAATAAATTGGACACGCATGTTTAAATACCGCATTGTTTCTCTGGTGTGAAAATTCGAAAGTAAAACAAGGACCAAAATGTATAATAGATACTGGGAAATGGGAAGAAAATGTTTAAATGAGAAGGGGGACAAGGGAGTAGGGAGGAAGAAAGGAAAGAAGGGATAAGAAAAAAAGAATAGAAGGAAAAAATGGAAACAAAGCTTTTGTAAATAAGGAGAGGGAGAGGCATTGAAGGAAGGGGAAGGGAATGGGAAAAAAAGCAGCAAGATATATCATGTACAGGTACAAATTCCCTATGATGAACGTGATCATTATGTATACCTAAAATGTACCAATAATGTTTTTATAAAATGCAAAAAGAAAAAGAAGAAATTATATATTCATAACAAAATTCTTTTGGTCTTTCTGAAAGTTGGGAGCTAAAAAATAAAAGAGTACTGTGACTGACATTCAATGCTATACATGCCATGTAAAAACACAACTCACTCTAGAAGTTAGAAGTAGGGGTTAAATTACCTTACCAATACTGTCTAGCATCCCTTTTCATTCTTATAGACAACAGAATAATATCCAGGCATAATACAGACCAACAATATTTGCTGAATGAATGTACCAAAAAATGTTTTAGAAGAGGTTGAAAGATAATGAGTAATATACATTTCTGTTAACAGAGTATTAACATTTACTTCCAAAATGCAAAAATAAAGTAAATCTACCCTAAGCAGTTTCCTAAGAAAACTGAATTAAATCCCTATTTACCTTTTTAGCTCTTTCAGAAATGGTAGGTGCTTTCTGCAATATTTTTTCTTGAAGAAATTCTTTATTCTGGAGGGAAAAAAATAAGCATTTCTTCTCATGAGAAGTTTTTATTGACTCAAAACACTGACAGAGAAAAGTTTATCACAATTCATACACAATACAGTAACTGATTTATGAAGTGTGATGAAAAGTCCCATCCATTTACTCTAAAGTTTCTACAGTACACACTGCCTTGGTTTTATAGATTGAGACAGAGCTTCAGTGTGCCGTGTGAGCTATTATCTATGAAAAGTTTGATTTACTGTATGTCCTTTGTCAGTCCCACATTTCCAACTACAGTAACACCCTACTACCTTTGGGAAATGAGATATTTGCTAATATGTTAGTAAATCTTGATATGAGAGAACAATGACAAAATTAATATTCATTAATGCTATAAGTTTAACCTGACCTTTGATTTATACAAAAGATATACATTTAATAAATTCCAAAGCATCTTCATTACCAAAGATTGCATATACACAGTGCCCTCAACAATTACTTTATCTACCATCATTCTTCCAAATATAATCACCTTAAGAAATGCAACTTATGAGCAGTGAACATAATATGTTCATATGTTGAGGTGCTAAAATTTCCTACCTTTGCTTTCTGGAAAAATTTGTGCCTTAACAGTTCTGCTGCTGTTGGTCTAAAACCAGAAGGAAAATTTTTACAGTTAGTTAAAGTGTAATATGAGTTTCCATCTTCAAAAGTGAGAAAATGATTTCTTGAGAAGCTAAATAAAAATTCAGTATACTCCACTTTACTTATCTCACTTAAAAAAAAAAAGTAGGATAATGTTCATACAAGACATTGAGTAGAATAAAAAACTCAAAAGTAGAAAGAGCCTGATAATAATTATTATAGATTCTTTGGAAAATTCATTAGTGAAATGTTGCTTCTGGAAGAATGATTTCTTAGTGGCTCCAATATATTTGCTACTTAATCTTATTCTTCCTAAAAAGCTAGACAATACTTATGTAGTATTTTTACCAAAGCATAAAAATATATTTAAACTCATAAAGGTGAAACAGACCTAATCAAGGCCTCCACTTATAGCTGACAGGTTTCAACTTAAAGCAACTAAGATTCTTAAAATTAGATTTCACAATTTCCCTTAAAACACTGGACATCCTAAAAGTGAAGTAGATTCTGCAGATTTAACCACAACTCAGTTTTTCACTGAATTATGCACAATTTTTCATAGTTGTGGAAATTTATCATCATTCTTACGAGCTTCTAACAAAATATCATTCGGTATGCAGAATTTTACACTTAAAAGTCCACACCTGATCTTATCACATACTGATCATGTAATTCTGCACAAATCACAATCACTCCAAGGTTCATTATTACATACCCAAGTCCCCAGAGCAGCAGTTTTACTTTGTTTTTTTGGTGCCAGGGCCTCGGACATGCTAAGCAAGTGCTCCACCACTGAGGTACCTCCCAGCCTGAGCTGTGGCTCTTAAACACCACTCTGCATTAGAATATTTGGGAGGTACTTTTAAATCACCAATTAGAGCAGAATATTTGGGAGCAAAACACAGGTAGTTTTAAAACTCCCCCCAGCTAATTCCAAAGTGCATTCAAGCTTGAGCACCAGTGCCCCTGAGACTATGAAGATTAAGAAGGTGACTACGGGGCCGGTGATTATGGCCTGGCAAGCGTGAGGTCCTGAGTTCGACTCCCAGTACCCACATAAAGAAAAGAAGGGCCGGTGATAACGCTCAGCGGCACAAGCACCTGCTGGCAAGCGTGAGGTCCTGAGGTCGACTCCCGGTACCCACATAAAAAAAAAAAAAAAAAAGGAAGGTGACTATGTGTGAAAGTGCTACGCAAACTGAAATTAGACATCTCTATACTTATTCTGTCATTCAGTCAAGATTTCAGTATGTTTCAAGAACTTGCCCAACATAGCTTTTCACTATTTACTCCTTTCTCCTAGGTTCATCTCTTTTAAAAATATAACTTCTGTAAGAGTTAAGCGATGTGACATGACTGGAAAACCCAGTTTGTGGGTAAAAGTATCTTGCTCACTCTTGAATGACAGTTTGACTAAACAGAGAACTGTGGGTTGGCAGTTATTTTCTCTCGGTGTTATTTAACCACATGCTGGCTCAACTGTGGCTACAGAAGAAGCTGTTGTCAGGCTACCTGTTACCCCTTCAGTAAGCGATCTGTTTCCTAAGGTTGCACATAAGAAGCTTCATAATGCTGTCTGGAGTTTGGAGGAGATGGTTCTTTGAAGATACAGGTCTTCAATACCGGAAAATTCTCAGCTAGTACTTTTTTGAATTTTGCTTTTCCTATATTCTCTCTAGTCTCTCCTGATAAATTCATATATGTGTATATGTATACATACACATTTATGTGTTTACACATATACAAGTTGAGTATTCCTGATCCAAAAGCTCAAAATTCAAAATACTGCAAAATGCAAAACTTTCTGAGTGCCAAGATAACGCCACTTGGTATCGAAAATTTCATGCCACGTAACTTTGTTTCACGCATAAAATTATTAACAACATTGTATGAAATGACCTTCAGTATACATGAAATATAAATGAACTTTGTGTTTAGAGTTTGGTTCCACCCCCTAAAATATCTCATTACACACATGAAAAATTTCAAAATCCAAATATCTGAAATTCAAAACACTTCTGGTCCCAAGCATTTCAGACAAGGGATACTAAATGTATATAGATATGCATATACACACATTTAGCTTTAGCTAAATTAAGTTTAATATTGGTTTATAAATTAATGAATTAAATGAATTACGAATTAAATATCCTATATTTCCCAGGTTGTTTTTCTACATACTTATTTTGAAGCAATTTCAGAATTATAGGAGAGTAACACAGACAGCACACAGTTCCTATATGCCCTCACCAGGTTCCATTAACATTTTACATGGAAACGATACAATTATCAAGAAATTAACTAAAATATTAACGACGGTGCCCACTGTTAAGCACACTACAGGCTTTATTCCAGTTCCTCCAGTCTTTCCTGTCTTCCCTCGCTCTGCTGCGGTACACTAACGCTGGACACGCTGCTGCATTCAGTCTCCAAGTCACTGGTCTCCTCTAATCTATGACCATTTCTCAGTCTCTCCTTTCCGGGACACTTTTGATGAGTACCTGTCAGATACTTTCTAGCTTATTCCTCCATTTGGATTTGTCTGATGTTTTCTCATTATAAACTGAAGTTATAAATTTCAGTCAAGAATATTTCACATTGTTACAACTCCCGCCCTTTTTTTTATTTTGAAACAGGGTCATTAAATTGCCCAGGCTGGGCTCAAACTTGAGAGCCACCTGCCTTAACCTCCCCAGAGTGCTGGGATTGCAGATATGCACCATCATGCCCTGCTTATAATTTTTCATTTCTAACAAAGCTATCTGATTCTTTTGTCATGCTCATAGTCTCCTTCTTTCTTTTTTTTTTGTGGGTACCGGGGGTCGAACTCAGGACCTCATATGCCAGCAGGCGCCTGTGCCACTGAGCAATATCACTGGCCCTTTTTTCGTATGTGGGTACCAGGAGTCGAACTCAGAACCTCGCACTTGCCAGGCAGGTGCTTATGCTGCTGAGCTATCTCACCAGCCCCCACAGTCTCTTCTTATGGTTTTAATTTCTGTGTTTTGTTTGTTTGTTTGCTTTTTTGTGGGTACCGGGGGTCGAACTCAGGACCTCGCACGCCAGCAGGCACCCATGCTGCTGAGTGATATCACCGGCCCTTTTTTCGTATGTGGGTACCGGGAGTCAAACTCAAGACTTTGCGCTTGCCAGGCAGGCGCTTATGCCACTGAGCTATCTCACCGGCCCTTAATCTCTATTATAATTTCAATTTTTTAAGAAGAGTTATTTCAGGGCGGGGCATGGTGGCCTGTAATCCTAGCTCTCGGGAGGTTGAGGCAGGAAAATCGCTGCGAGTTTGAGGTCAGCCTGGGCTACACAGTGAGTTCAAAGCCAGCCTGAACTGCATAGTGAAACCTTGTCTCAAAAAAAAGACAAAAAAAAGAAGAGTTATTTCTGGCTGGGGACATAGCTCAGTGACAGAGCACTTCCCTAGCATGCATGAGGCCTTTGGTTCAATTCCCAGCACAGAAAAAAAAAAAAAAAGATTTATTTCATAGTGTTTCAAATATCATTGCATTATCTAAATTTCTTGGAGGCAGGAGGATCGCTGCAAGTTCGAAGCCAACCTGGGTTACAAAGTGAGTTCAAGGCCAGCCTGAATTGTACCGCGAGACCCTGTCTCAAAAAGATAAATTTATTTATTTATCTATCTATTTATTTATTTATTTATTTATTTATTTATTGGAGAGCTAATCCTTCTACTAATGTCTGCCAACTCTAACTCTCAGTGTATTTTTTTTGCCATGCATTATTATAATTTTGGAATGTAATCATTTTTTTCAGTGGGGCACTATGTGCAGAAATCATGGAACCTGGAGTTTGGATGTATTCCTTTAGTGCATTTCTGATTTTGGTTTCAACCAAAAATAAAACTTGCTCAGCAGCATTTTTTTTCTTTCTACTACTGTGGTTCCTAGATAACATGGGTAGCACCAATTTAGACTCTCAACCTACAGAATTTCACAAAGATCTGGGTTATTCGGAAGAGACTTTTGTTGTCTCTTGGTGATAATGATGGACGGTTTTTATTTGATATCCTTCAACCGAGGATGTGGATTTCTGAAGATCTTAATTTTAAGCGGGATCTCAGTTTGAAATCTCCTCTGGGTTGGTTCAAGATCTTAATTCCACACAGCTATTCCCCTTCTAAATATCTTCTCCAAAGAGTTAAAGACATCCTATTACAGTGATACACGCAGATCCATGTTTATAGCAGCACAACTCACAACAGCTAAATCTTGGAAGCAGCCCATATGTCCATCAACAGATGAGTGGATTTTAAGTGTGGTATTTATACACAAATAGAGTACTACTCTGCCATAAAGAAGGATAAACTTGAGTCACTTGTAGGAAAATGAATTCACCTTGAGACCATAATATTAAGTGAAATAAATCAGACACACAAGTTTAAATATTGCATGATTTCTCTTATCTGAGAAACCCAACATAAATTAAGAGCAAAATAAAAGCTAGATAATAGGAAGTGGGGGGAGACAGATCTTTTGCAAAAGGAGAGGGGACAAAGTGATGGAGAAGGGGGAGGGAGGGTAGGGAAAAGGGATTTTAAAAAAAAGAATTAAGATGTGTTATATACATGTACCAACTCCCCAAAAGGAGAGTTATCATGTACTGCAAGCATGTACCAATAAAAATAAAAATTTTTTAAAAAAGATCTCCATTCCAGGGCCGGTGAGACGGCTCAACGGCGTAAGTGCCTGCCTGGCAAGCGTGAGGGCCAGAGTTCGACTACCGGAACCCACATACGAAAAAAGGGCCGGTGATATCGCTCAGTGGCACGGGCGCCTGCTGGCATGCAAGGTCCTGAGGTCGACCCCCGGTACCCACAAAAAAAAAAAAAAAAAGATCTCCATTCCAGTGTACCACTGAAAGCAGCCACTGGATTAGTTGATATTCTTTTTGTAATTTATGGATTCTTTATTATTTCTGGCATCCAAGGGCCCTTAAGTTTGATAGATATTATCTGACATGTCTAGGCATTTGTAAAAAGAGAATTTGTTCTTTTCGTCAACTAACTTGGCAGAAGCAAGTTTTCCCTACCTTTTTTAACCATTTACTCAGAAAAAGAAAAAATTCTAAAAACATAGATATGAACTTTGCAGCCTATTTTTCTTATCATTTCCAATATTACCAACAGTAAATTTTGAAGTCCTATTACACATAACCAGAAACACAACCAAGAATGTTGAAGTCTTACTTATGCCACTCTTTAAAGAAAACAAAATTGAAGAACTTTTACTACTAAGCTCAGTGGAATATACAGGGAACTGGCTCCAGGACCCCTCGCCTATCCTGAAATTTGCAGGTGCTGAAGTCTCTTACATATAAAAAGACAGTACTATATTTGCATATAACCTAAGCTACTCTCCCATGTAACTTTTTTTCTTTTTTTTTTTTTTTGTGGGTACCGGGGGTCGACCTCAGGACCTCGCACACTAGCAGGCGTCCGTGCCACCGAGCGATATCACTGGCCCTTTTTTCATATGTGGGTTCTGGGAGTCGAACTCAGGACCTCGCGCTTGCCAGGAAGGCACTCATGCCGCTGAGCTATCTCACCGGCCCTCTCCCATGTAACTTTAAATCATCTCCAGGTTACTTATAATATTTAATAGAATGTAAATGCTATGTAAATAGTTGCTACACTGTACTGTTTAGGAAATAACAAGAAAAAAAAGTCTGTATATGCTTAGTACACAAGTAATTCTTTTCCAGAATATTTTCTATCCACGGTTGGTTGAATTTGTGGATGTCGAACCTGTGAATATGGACAGCTGACTACACAAGTGAAATAGAAAAATTAGATATAACAGGAACAGATTCCTAAATTATGAATCCAAACTTTGAGATTCAAATTTCACCTCTATGACTAGGTGACCTCAAAGATACTCGGTTCACAAACTTAATTCTTTCCACAATTCTGGTTGCAAACTGAATTGGACGAGAACCAAATCAGATTTCATGGTTAGGTTCAACGTTGACCTTATGGGGAAATTTGATTCAGTTCTCATCCAATACGGTTTACAAGCAGAATCTTGGAAAGAATGACATTCACGAACCAAGATACCACTACATTAGGTTATACTCAAGATCTCCAACATTCTAGAATGTTGCTTAATAAAGATATATACAAATATTAGATATTCTTATTTACTTCCTCACTTGCCATTCAATATCTGTCTAGTACTGTAATGACAAGAAAGCTATTTGAAATTTTGGTCCACTTGCTAAAATCTTTCTAATGTGGAAAGAAGTACAGTACTGTTGTTTGACACTAAATATAAATTTGCTATGTGTACTGCTTTTGTTATTACATCATAAATGGCATTAAGATATTTGTTTACTTATAAATTTGAAGTACAAATTGAAAACAAGCCTGTCCCATTAACCTGCCATTTTACTAATACAAAATTTACAATACACAATTTTATAGTTTTAAGAAATTAACTGGCAAATAGCTGAACTATTCGGGGCACACCGTATAAAATAAAGAAGATACTAATCAATTCAATCACTTCTAATCTTGTATAATGATCCATGTATGTTAAAGTTTATATTTGGTTCTTCAAAATATGAACAAATAATTCCCAGTGTATACATGAATGTGATTCTTAGACTAACCACAACAGTTTACATATCAGATGCAGAGAGAACAATGAAGTTTAACTCATATTTTACCTTTTTTCTGGATCCTTTTGAAGGCACAATGAAATCATTTTTCTAAATGATTTTCCATATTTTTTCAGCATTTCTTTATCTTGAACACCAGTTTCCAAAGAAGGAGGTTCATTCTGTAGTGTCAGCATTAAAACCTGCAAGAATTTTCAATAGTGTATAAACTTCTGATGACTCAATAAAGTTTAACTACTGTGGTCAAGATTTTTCAATACAGCAAACCCCTGTCCCAACATACAAGTACATTTTACTTCCTAAATGTTCACACCCAGATCAACGATTCAGAACCCAGAGTTATTTATACACACCTTCCACATGAGTAATATGCTATAGAAGGTTGGCTTCCCAGAAAGCTTGCCTACAAAATCCCCTGTATAACACTGCTATGACCTTTAGTTACAACCCATTGTTTCCTCATGCCCCCAGTCTTAATTCTTAAACAATCAAATTATCTTTTAAGAAAACATTAAAACCACAGCAAAATTAAGAGTACCATGTTGCTAGCTTTACCTACTTACAGCCCTGTTTTGCCTTGACGTCTTGCAGTGTGGCCTTCTATTCCAGAACTCCTCAAAAACTTCATTACAGAACTCACCAAGGATGTCCTAGTTAACAAAGCTACAGACTTTTCTGCTCCACATTTTTGCTGTATTCCCTGCAGCAACTGACAATCTTGGTTAGTGTGTCCAGGCTAAATCTCTTCTTTCTTTGACTTTCATGGCAATATACTAGTTTTGATGCATAGAAATATAAGGCATGAAGGTCATATTTACAAGATAAGATGTAAGTTATTTGTACTTTTCTATATTGCTTGACTTCTTATAGCAAAGCATATGCCATTTTTGTAAATATAAAATTAACAATAGGGGGCCGGTGAGATAGCTCAGCGGCATTAAGTGCCTGCCTGGCAAGTGCGAGTTCCTGTGTTCGACTCTCGGTACCCACATTAAAAAAAAAAAAAAATTAACAATAAAAAATAAAAGGGGGAGCCGGTGAGATAGCTCAGCGGCATAAGCGCCTGCCTGGCAAACACAAGGTCCTGAGTTTGACTCCCGGTACTCACATACAAAGGAAAAAAGGGCCGGTGATATTGCTCAGCAGCATAAGTGCCTGCTCACAAGCACGAGGTCCTGAGTTCGACCCCCGGTACCCACAAAATAAATAAATAAATAAATAAATAAATAAATAAATAAATAAATAAATAAAAGGGGACCATAATCACTGTTATTTTTTGCTCTTCTGATTAAATTTATATTTACAGAAACAAAATCAATAAGGCTTAAAATGTTTTTCATTTCAAGCAAATAGGTTAATGTATATGTCTGGCTACAATTACCAGAATGGATGAAAAGTAAATCTCACCCTTCACCACTCACCACAACCTTTTTAAAAAATAAGCCATCTGATAGGTCTAAAAGTATCCTCCCACCTTGCAGCTATAAAAACTCCTCCTCTTCAAAACCTGGTACATATTCACTTACTCCTAAAAGCCTTGAACCTGAAGGTGAAGGCCAGCCTTAAAATATAACTAAAGTTCAAGATTATCAGAATTGTTACCAAATATGAAGGTCAATGGGTATGCTTTGAATATGGAGACATACAGAAGTTTTTCATAAAATTTGTTTACTGGTTTTGTCCCTCTCTACAATGTTAGAACCTTAAGGGGACAGAATTACATCGTTTAAGGTTCTAAAGTGCACCAAGATGATACAGATGTAATTACCTAACTGACAATTTACAATAACAATGGTCATCATTTTAAACAAAGTCATGGGGAATCTTATGAAGTGGGAAATCAAAGGAAAACAACCACAGCTACAAGCAGAGAAACAGAATTCATGTACATATTATAACTAGGGAATGGTCACACAGGTAACAATGATCACCAATGGTACTGACAGCACCATCTTGCAATATAAAAAACTCATTTTGTCACTAAACTGGCAAGATTATCAACCACAATTCAAGTAACTGCTAGATTAGTGCACAGTAACAGTCCATGTAATAAAAGCTGCTCAGGAAAAAAAAAAAAAGCTGCTTAGTGTTCTACCATAAAGTAAAATTTGTTTTTATTTTTAGTCAATAAATAATGAGATAAAAAATAAATAATAAAAAACAGGAAGTATGTCTGGCACATGAATATCGTGCAGGATTATTTATTCTATGAAGAGCAAAACAGTGCTTGACACAGATTAAGTGCTCAATAAATGTTGACTATAATAATATGCAGTCCTTCCGACAACCTTGTAAGCAGAAATGATCATCATCCCCAGTAAGACTGCTCTCTTTTACAGAGCAAAGGTGAGGAATACACATTAAAATGAGAGATGCTGGTCCACAATCTTACTATCCAAGAAGAGCCAGGAGATGGTGAGACACAACATAAAAAGATTGATTATTATACAAAGTCATCCAATACTAAACACCAAATACCTAAAATTTTAACTGCTACAGGAGTCTGAAGGAGCACAGTAAAGAACACTACGGGTAAGAAAGAATTCCAGGAAGATGGTGGACTAGAAAGTACCAATTTCTCTCCCCTCACCTACAAAGCTACATGGCCAGAATTTGTTGAGTAACTACTTTGGAACTATGGAGTCTATTGAAGGCTTGCAACTTCAAGGAAAGGCTTGGAGAGTAAACTAGTCAATTTGCACTTAGTTCTGAAGCAGCTGCCCATCCTCCATTCTAAACCCAGATTACGGAGCTGTGCACGTACATATTCTGACAGCAACCCACAACTGGCTGCCAGGAGCCAGTTAAGAAAAAGACCTTATCGGGGGCCGGTGAGATGGCTCAGCGGCGTAAGCGCCTGCCTTGCAAGCGCGAGGGCCCGAGTTCGACTCCCGGAACCCACATACGAAAAAGGGGCCGGTGATATCGCTCAGAGGCACGGGTGCCTGTTGGTGCGCGAGGTCCTGAGGTCGACCCCCCGGTACCCACAAAAAAAAAAAAAAAAAAAAAAAGAAAAAGACCTTATCTTCTCAATATTGGAGACTGGAGTGCACACAAAGAGATCAGCAGCTTATGTTGGTGCCAGCCCCTCTCCCTCTGGGTTATCACCATTTTCATTTTTCTCCTTTTGGGAGCCAAAAATTAAAGAATAGGGGAAAATGCCTATAAACAGAGAATTAAAGACCAAGACTGAGAAGACATTAAGACTCTATGGCATAGAGGCAACCTACAATAATTTAAAAATAACAAAAACCACTAAGTCCTAGGATAGAAGAAACTGAATTTCAGAGTTACCACATTATTCAAATGTACAGTTTTGAACCACAAAAAAATCACAAACCATAAGAAGAAATAGGAAACTATGGTGCATTCAAAGGAAAAAAGTATTAGACAAAGACTTCAAAACAATGGCCTTAAAAATGCTCAAAAAACTGGGCTGGTGAGTTGGCTCAGCAGCGTAAGTGCCTGCCCAGCAAGTGCTGAGTTCGACTCCCGGAACCCACATAAAGGAAAAAAGGGCCGGTGATATCGCTCAGCGGCACAAGCACTTGCTGGCGCACGAGGTCCTGAGTTTGACGCCTGGTACCCACATTAAAAAAAAAAAAAAAAAAAAGCTCAAAAACGAAGAGAAGGGCCGGTGAGATGGCTCAGCAGCATAAGCGCCTGCCTGGCAAGTGCGAGGTCCTCAGTTTGACTCCCGGAACCCACATATGATAAAAGGGCCGGTGATATCGCTCAGCGGCACGGGTGCCTGTTGGCGCGCGAGGTCCTGAGGTCGTCCCCCTGGTACCCACAAAAAAAAAAAAAAAAGACAGAACAAGGAAACTGAGTAAGAAACAGAAAGGAGGGCCGGTGAGTTGGGTCAGCAGCATAAGTGCCTGCCTGGCAAGCGCGAGGTCCTGAGTTCGACTCCCGGTACCCACATATGAAAAAAGGGCCGGTGATATCGTTCAGCGGCACGGGCGCCTGCTGGCATGCAAGGTCCTGAGTTCAAGCCCTGGTACCCACAAAAAAAAAAAAGAAAGAAAGAAAGAAAGAAAGAAAGAAAGAAAGAAAGAAAGAAAGAAAGAAAGAAAGAAAGAAAGAAAGAAAGAAAGAAAGAGAGAGAAAGGAAAAAGATCAAGAAAAAGGAGAGTCAAAGGGACCTGTAGGTTACCACTAAGAGGACCAATATACATTCTGGGAGTCTCAGGAGAGAGACAGGTGCAGGAGAACAGTGTTAAAAATTTTTCAAATTGCCAGGTCTGTAATCCTAGCACTTGGGCCTGTGATCCCAGCACTCGGGAGGCTAAGGCAGGAGGACTGCCATGAGCTCGAGGCCAGCCGGAACTACATACTGATGTCCCGTCTCAAAAAAAAACCTCAAGAAACAAAATACAAAAAAATTTCAAATCTGATAAAAGATAAATATAAACATCCAAGCTCAACTCTGAAGATATACTGCCTACAAGAAATTCACCTCACCAGTTGTGATGGTTAATTGACTGTGCCACCTTGAGAAGAGAAACTTAACTGGATCAGCTCAGCAATTCCACACCCTAGGGTGTGGAAGACCCACTCTAGGCAGCTCACTGCCTGGATGGTATAAAGGGGAAATGAGGAAGGATGGAGGAGTTCCAGTCTTCGCCTTCACCTTGGATTTCATCCCCTGGCTTCCATCGCAGACCCATTGGCCTCCTGATACGAATCTGCATGGGACACTGCAGTGAGCTCCAGACCTTAGACTGAATCCTTCGGTCTCCAGGGTGCAGACGCCCTCTGCACGCTTCCCCATCCGACTCTGTGGGTGGCTACTGTAAGCTGATCTTATAATTTCTTATACATTTGTATATCTTGTGTTATATCTGTTTCTCCAGTAAAACACTGACTGATAGATTTTGGTACCGGAAGTGGCTCTAGAGAAACAGAATTATAATGATGAAAGTCTTTAATGGCTTTAGGGGGTTCCTGGAGTTGGCTAATTTGATGAGACCTAAAGACACTATGGTCTCTCCTTCTAATTCTGGGGGGAATACCAATAATCCTTGGTGCGAACTGTTTGAATTAATATGCTCTGTAGATCCATTTGATTATCCTAATTCACCCCTTGTGAGATGTAAGGAATTTAACAACTCCATACATCAAAGCTTTGATGGTACAGTGGGAAATATAATGATGCTGGCTGGACGGTCTTAGCATCTCTGTACAAACTAGTGAAGGAAAACAATGAGCTCAAAACATCCATAGGAAATCTAAAGTCTTCTCACTCTGAGGACAAATTAATAAAGGAAAATAAGGAGCTCAAAGAGAAAAATTCCCAGCTCCAAACACACTTAAGAAATTAAAAAGTTTCTAAGTGTGTCCTGAAAGAAAATCTCTCTTAGCCCAAAGGCTGAGACTACAGAAACCCAAACACAGACCCTCCTAATTCAACTGACTGATGGGTGTCTGAACCAAAGGTGAGGGCACTGATCGGGAAAGAATGGGATCCCATAAACCAGGATGGAGACATGGGAGGATCCTGAGGAGGCTGAGGATGTTGAGCTCCTAGACACTAATGAGATTATATTCCCAGAGGAAGAAATTTCCTCACGCAGTGGCAGAGGCATACCCACCTCCACCCCCTGCAGTGTTGGCCTCCCCTAGTATACCTGAGGAAACTAATCCTGTGTTGACCAAGCAGGATAACACTGACACTCCTCAGGACCCACCCTCACGACCCACCTTTGCCTCTAGGCCCATAACCAGGTTCATATCACAGAAGGCTCCCAAGGGTGAGGTACATAAGTGTGACCCATGAGGAGGTCCACTACTCTCCCAAAGAACTTCTTAAGTTTTCTAACTGTTGTGAGCAGAGGCCTGATGAGCAAGTGTGGGAATGGATTTTATGGGTGTGGGATAATGGTGGCAAAAACATACCTGGATCAAGCTGAGTTTGTTGATATGGGCCAGTTAAGCAGGGATTCTGAATTTAATGTTGCAGCTCATGGAGTAAAGAAAGGTGTTAATAATTTTTTTGGCTGGTTGGCAGAAGTATGGATCAAAAGATGGCTCACTGTGAATGATTTAGACATACCTGATATTCCATGGTTTACTGCTGATGAGGGGATTCAGAGGCTTAGAGAAACTGGAATGCTACAGTGGATCTGTCATGTTAAACCTAATCCCCCACACTGGGATGATCTAGAAAACGCACCCTTCACTAAAACCTTGAGAAACAGATTTGTAAGGGGAGCACCAGCATCCCTGAAGAGCCCTGTCATTGCTCTTCTCTGTATGCCAAGAAGGGGACTGCAGTTACTCTACTTAAGGGCAATGGGCTTGACTGGATCCCGGAGTAGCAGAGGTAAAGTGGCAGCACTTAATTGCCAAAGGCAGGGTGCACGTATTTACTGTAATGGACAGCAGAAGCAGAACAATGACCAGAATGGACTGACACATGTAGAACTATGACATTGGCTGATCAGCCATGGTGTTCCCAGAAGATGGGAACCCCACAAAACTTTTACTAGATTTATATAATCAAAAAAAAAAAATTAAGGGCAAATGAACAGAAACCTACTTCAAATTGTAATAACAGGGAATCACAGCCCCTCAACCAGTTCCCGGATTTGAGCCAGTTTACAGACCCAGAACCCTTGAATGATGGGGAGGATCCTTCCTTGGGGAAGGATCTTGATGCACCAAAAATTTATATAATCAATCTTTCTCCCATACTTCCCCAGAGGGCACTAAGGCCTTTTACCCAAGTGACTGTACATTGGGGAAGGGAAATGATCAGACATTTCAGGGAGTGCTGGACACTGGTTTTGAACTAACACTGATTCCAGGGGATCCAAAACGTCACTGTGGCCCTCCAGTAAGAAAAGGGGCCTATGGAGGTCAGATGATAAAGGAAGTTTTAGCAGAAGTCCGACTCACAGTGGGTCCAGCAGGTCCTCGAATCCATCTAGTAGTCATTTCCCCTATTCCAGAATGCATAATTAGGATAGACATACTTAGTACTTGGCAACATCCTCACACTGGTTCCCTAACACATAGTATGAGGGCTATTATGGTTGGGAAAGCCAAATGGAAGCCATTAGAGTTGCCCTTGTCTGGTAAAATAGTAAACCAAAAGCAGTATTGCATAACTGGAGAGATTGCAGAGATCAGTACCACCATCAAGGACTTGAAGGATGCAGGAATGGTAGTCCCCATCACATCTCCATTTAATTTTCCATTTGGACTGTGCAGGAGACAATGGGTCTTGGAGAATGACAGAATACCATAAACTGAATCGAGTGGTGACTCCAATTGCAGCTGCAGTACCAGATGTGGGTTCCTTGCTTGAGCAGATTAACACATCTCCTGGTACTTGGTATGCAGCTATTGATCTGGCAAATGCCTTCTTCTCCATACCTATCCATAAAGACCATCAGAAACAACTTGCTTTCAGCTGGCAAGGCCAGCAATATACCTTCACTGTCCTACCTTAGGGTTATATTAACTCTCCAGCCCTGTGTCACAACTTAGTTCACAGGGATCTTGATTGCCTTTCTTTCCCACAAGGTATCACACTGGTCCATTACATTGATGTTATGCTGATCAGCCCAAGTGAGCAGGAGGTAGCAACCACTCTAGATTTGTTAGTAACGCATTTGAGAGCCACAGGATGGGAGATAAATCTAACAAAAATTCAAGGTCCTTCTACCTCAGTGAAATTCCTAGGAGTCGGGGCCGGTGAGATGGCTCAGCGGCTTAAGCACCTGCCCGGCAAGCACGAGGGCCCGAGTTCGACTCCCGGAACCCACATACGAAAAAGGGGCCGGTGATATCGCTCAGTGGCACGGACGCCTGCTGGCGCGCGAGGTCCTGAGGTCGACCCCCCGGTACCCACAAAAAAAAAAAAAAAAAAAATTCCTAGGAGTCCCGTGGTGTGGGGCATGTAGAGACATTCCTTCTAAGGTAAAAGATAAGTTGTTGCATCTGGCTCCCCTTACAACCAAAAAAGAGGCACAATGCCTAGTGGGCCTATTTGGAGTTTGGAGGCAACACATTCCTCACTTAAGTGTCTTACTCCAGACTATTTACCGAGTGACTCAGAAAGCTGCTAGTTTAGAGTGGGGCCAGAACAAGAAAAGGCTCTGCAGCAGGTCCAGGTTGCTGTGCAGGCTGCTCTGCCACTAGGGCCACATGATCCAGCAGATCCAATGGTACTTGAATGTCAGTGGCAGAGAGAGATGCTTTTTGGACTCTCTGGCAGGCCCCAATAACAGAATCCCAGAGGCCTTTAGGATTTTGGAACAAGGCTCTGCCATCATCTGCAGACAACTACTCTCCCTTTGAAAACCAGCTCTTGGCCTGCTACTGGGCCTTAGTGGAAAATGAACATTTGACCATGGGACACCAGGTCACCATGTGACCTGAGTTTCCTATCATGACCTGGGTATTATCTGATCCACTGAGTCATACGGTTGGACATGCATGGCAACAGTCTACCATTAAATGGAAATGGTACATACATGATCGAGCCAGAGCAGATCCACAGAGTACAACTACATGATGAAGTTGCCCAGATGCCCATGGCTCCTATGCCTGCTATACTGCCTTCTGTTTCCCAGCATGCACCTATGGCCTTGTGGGGTGCACCCTATGATCAGCTGTCAGAGGAAGAGAAGGCTAGGGCCTGGTTTACGGATGGCTCTGTATGTTATGCAGGCACTACCCGTAAGTGGACAGCTGTAGCGCTGCAGCCCATTTCCAGGACATCCCTGAAGAACAGTGGTGAAGGGAATTCGTCACAGTGAGGAGAGCTCTGGGCAGTGCACCTGGTAGTACATTCTGCCTGGCAGGAGAAATGGCCAGATGTGTGACTGTATACTGATTCACAGGCTATAGCCAATGGTCTGGCCAGATGGTCAGGAACTTGGAAAGAACATAACTAGAAAATTGGTAACAAAGATATTTGGGGAAGAGGTATGTGGGCAGACCTCTCCATATGGGCAAAGGATGTAACAATATTTATTTCCCATGTAAACACTCATCAAAAGGTGACCTCAGCAGAAGACTTTAACAATCAAGTGGATTAGATGACCTGTTCTGTGGGTAGTGGCCAACCTCCTTCAGCCACCCATCATTGCCCAATGGGCCCATGAACAGAGTGGCCATGGTGGCAGGGATGGAGGTCATGCATGGGCTCAGCAATGCAGACTCCCACTCACCAAGGCTGATCTGGCTACAGCCACTGCTGAATGCCCAATATGCCAGCAGCAGAGACCAACACTAAGTATCTGATACGGCACCATTCCCCAGGGTGATCAACCTGCGAATTGTGGCAAGTTGATTATATTGGACCACTTCCATTATGGAAGGGACTGCACTTTGTCCTCACTGACACAGACACGTATTCTAAATATGGATTTGCCTTCCCTGCACGTAATGCTTCTGTCAAAACTACCATCCATGGACTCACAGAATGCCTTATCCACTGTCATGGAATTCCACATGGCATTGCCTCTGACCAAGGAACACATTTTACAGCCAAAGAGGTGAGGCAATGGGCTCATGCTCATAGAATTCACTGGTCTCACCATGTTCCTCACCATCCAGAAGCGGCTGGATTGATAGAAAGGTGCAATGGTCTTTTGCAGACACAATTACGGTGCCAGCTAGGTGGAAATAGCTAGGAGGGCTGGGGTAAGGTACTTCAAAAGGCTGTATATGTTTTGAATAAGCGTCCACTATATGGTACTGTGTCTCCCATAGCCAGGACTCACGGGTCCAAGAATGAAGGCATGGAAGTGGGAATGGTACCACTTACCACTACACCCAGTGAGCCACAGGCAAAATTTTTACTACCTGTTTCCGCAACCTTATGTCCTGCTGGCTTAGAAGTCTTAGTTGCAGAGGTGGGAAGGCTTGTACCAAGAAGCACAACAACGATACCATTGAACTGGAAGCTAAGACTTCCCCCTAGTCATTTTGGTCTCCTCATGCCTCTGAGGAAACAAGCTAAAAAGGGAGTCACAGTGTTGTCAGGGGTGACTGACCCAGACTGTCAAGGGGAAATTGGATTATAATTCCACAATGGAGGAAAGGAAGAATATACTTGGAGTGCAGAAGATCCCTTAGGGCGCCTCCTAGTATTACCATGCCCTGTTATTAAAGTCAATGGGAGCCAGGTGTGGTGGCACATGCCAGTAATCCCGGCACTTGGGAGGCTGAGGCAAGAGGATTGCCGCAAGTTCGAGGTCAGCCTGGGCTACAAAGAGTTGGAGGCTAGCCTGAATTACATAGCAAGACCCTGTCTCCAAAAATAAATGAATAAGGTCAAGGAGAAACTACAACAACCTAATCCAGGCAGAATGAAAAATGGTCCAGAGCCTTCAGGAACGAAGGAATGGGTCACTCCACCAGGGAAAGAACCAAGACCTGCTGAGGTGCTTGCTGAAGGCCAGTGGAATACAGAATGGGTAGTAGAAGAAGGTAGTTCTAAATACCAGCTATGACCCTGTGATCAGCTACAGAAACAAGGATTGTAATTGTACTCGTTCTCTCCTAATACGTTTCTAATGTAATATGCTGACAGACCTAATACTGGTCCTTAAGGATTGTTAAACCTATGTTAAAATGTTCAAGTTATGGAATGTTAAGAATAAGCACCGCCTAAAGAAAATTTGCCTTCTATTCTGGGGAGGGAATTAGTGCATTTCTGTTTGTACACAGGGTAGTTATAACATGTTAGGTGTAATTATGAGCTTGTCTTTGTACCTAGAGACTGATTTAAAGAAATGTGTCTAGATGCCAAGTTGACAAGGGGTGGACTGTGATGTCTGATTGACTGTGTCAACTTGAGAAGTTTAGTTAAGAGAAGCCTAACTAAATCGGCTCAGCAATTCCGCACCCAAGGGCAGCGCATCGCCTGGATGGTATAAAGGGGTAATGAGGAAAGATGGATCTGCTTCTGTTTCTTCGGAAGAGCTCCAGTCTTCACTTTCACCTTGGACTTCATCTCCTGGCTTCCAGTGCAGACCCATCGGCCTCCGTATACGAACTTGCACAGGACACTGCAGTGAGCTCCAGACCTTGGTCTGAATCCTTCAGTTTCCAGTGTGCAGACACCCTCTGCACACTTCCTCATCCAACTCTGTGGGTGGCTACTGGAAGCCAATCTTGTAAGTTCTTAAATATTTGTATATCATGTGTTATATCTGTTTGTCTAGTAAAACACTGACTGATACACCAGCAAAGACACATGCTGAAAGAGATGGAAAAGGACATTCTACAAATCTGGAAGCCAGAAGTAAGCAGGAGCAGCTATACTTAGATAAAATAGTCTTGAAGTCAAAACTGTAAAAAAGGACAAAGAAGATTACTATGTACTGATAAACCATTTCAACAAGAAGATACAACAATTGTAAACATATGCACTCAAAGCCAAAGCACCCAATTATATAAAGCAACTGGTATTAGATATAAAAGACAGGTTCCAACACAAAAACGGTGGAAGCTTCCAACCCCCACTTCCATAGGTAGATCAATGAACCATTCCAACAAAACCATCGACACAGAGCCATTGACATGGGAATGCTGCAGACCAGTCAGACCTCCAGCATCACCCAGAAGCTGCACAGATCTCAGTCCTCACCTGCACTTGGGGCCCTCCAGGATGCACCACACATGAGGCCACAAAAGAAGTCTCAGAAAATTCATAACTGAAACCGTATCATGTATATTCTTGGACAAAATGGAATAAAAGCAGAAATCAACAAGAAGAACTTTAGAAAGTTTACAGATACAGAGAAATTAAACAAGTTCTTGAAAAAATAATCAATAGGAAATTACAAAATTTCCTTGGAATCACAAAATACCAAGACCTATGAAATAACAGCAAGAGCAGTACAGTGGACCCTTGACTGAAGAACTCAATTCATTCCAAGGGCTGGTTGTAACTCGAGCTGTCAATTGAAGGCTCAGGCTCCTCTACATAGCCTTCAAATCTCTCCTACACAGACAGATCGCTGGTGTGGTGGTGCAGATCGGTAACCCAGCACTTTAGGAGGCTAAGGAAGGATCAAAAAGTTTAAGCCCAGCCTGGGCAACTTAGTGGCTCAGTGAGACCCTGTCTCAAGATAAAAAAAATTAAAAAGGGCTGATCCCACAGGGCTTTCACAATGACCTACATCACACTTCACAGGGGAAATGGCAGTCAAAGCCACAATAAAGTACTATCTCACCCCAATTTAAATGGCTATAAACAAAATGATGAGAATAAGAAATGCTGATAAAGATACAGGAAAGGGAAAGTCTTATTGCAGGAATGTAATAAGTGCAGCCATTATGGAGAAAAAGAACCACCACGTGATCTAGCTATCCCGCTACTGGGTGCATATCCAAAGAAAATGAAACCCATATATAAAAGTTACTTGCGCTCCCATATTTATTTCCGCAATATCCACAATAAGCAAGATATGTACTCAACTTAAGGGTCCATCAATGGATAAATGGATAAAGAAAATGTGTTTATATACACAATGGAAAATTATTCAGCCTTTAAAAAAGAACAAAATCCTGTCATTTGCAGCAGAGTGGATGGAACTGGAGCACGATGTTAAGTGAAGTAAGCCTGAACAGGAAGACAAACACTGCACATTCTCATTCATACACAGAAGCTGAAAATGCTGATCTCAAAGAAGAGAGTAGGGGCCAGTGAGATGGCTCAGCGGCATAAGCACCTGCCTGGCAAGCGCGAGGTCCTGAGTTCAACTCCCAGTACTCACATGGAAAAAGGGCTGGTGATATCACTCAGCAGCACAGGCGCCTGCTGGCATGCGAGGTCCTGAGGTCGACCCCCGGTACCCACAAAAAAAAAAAAAGAGAGTAGACTAGTGGTCACCAGAGGCCGAGAATGGGAATCGAAGGTGGGTAATGCACACCAAAATACAGTTAGACAGGAAACAATTCAGTGTCCTATAGGATGACACTGGTGGGATGACTGGTTTGCAACAAATTTTTTTAGCTGACACCATAAAAAATAATATTTTTTGGCAATGCTGGGGATCAAACCAAGGACCTTAGGTATGTGAGGCAAGTGCCCTATAACTGAGCTATTCCTCCAGTACCTCCTGCCTTTTGTAACTCAGAAAGAGGAATGGTGAAAAATCTGCATCATTCTAGAATATGGACTCATCTTGAGGACAGCATGCTAAATAAGACAGTTACACAAAGACAAACACTGCATGATTCCATTTATGAGGTTCTAAGAGGAGTCGAAAATCAAGGAGGTGGGATTTGTCCGGGACACTGCCAAATGTGAGTCTCACCTTCATGGGTGGATACTTATGATAAGGAGCTGCACCGGTGGCCAGTTCGATTGCTGTGATTCCAAAACTCCAAATATCAGCTTTGAAATCATAACCTCGGACCTGCAAAGAACAGAGAGTGCATTATAATGGTTGCTAGTCTACAACCACTTTTCAAAAGTAGTTTCTGCTAGGGGCCGGTGAGATAGCTCAGCGGCATAAACGCCTGCTGGCAAGCGTGAGGTCCTGAGTTCGACTTCCGGTACCCACATATAAAAAAAAAAAAATGTAGTTTCTGCTAGTGGTCAAGAACAATGAAACCCAGGCATGATGGTGCATGCTGTGATCCCAGCACTTGAAAGGCTGAGGCAGGAGGATTATGAGTTTAAGGCTTGCCTGAGCTACATGGCAAGACCCTGTCTCAAAAAAGAAAATTAAAAAATAATAATAATAATGTACATAAGCTTTAAATCAAAAAAGTAAAGTAGGCAAAAGCTAAATACAGTTGGTAATAGAGGCAAAAAAGGCAACTCAAATGTTCACCAAAAACAGAGAAAGAAGACATTGTTAACCTTAGTATACTAACTTAAAAGATTATATGGTCAATTAAAAGTAATGTTTACTAATGCTACATGAAAATATGGAAAACAATTTGTAATAAAACCTTTATAAAGAAAAAAATATAAATTATTTGACATAATTATAACAGGAACATAATCTATTTTAATAAATATACAAGAACTAAAACAAATGGGACCGGTGAGATGGCTCAGCGGCATAAGCGCCTGCCTGGCAAGCGCGAGGGCCCGAGTTCGACTCCTGGAACCCACATATGAAAAAAGGGCCAGTGATATCGCTCAGTGGCATGGGCGCCTACTGGCGCGCGAGGTCCTGAGGTCGACCCCCGGTAGCCACACACGAAAAAAAAAGAACTAAAACAAAATGTTTTACAGTGATCCTAAGTCTTTTGTTTCTTTTTTTCTTTTTTTTTTTTTTTTTTTGAGACAAGGTCTCGCCACAAAATTCAGAGTTCAGGCTGGCCTTGAACTCACTATGTAGTCCAGGCTGACCTCAAACTCACAGCAATCCTTCTGCCTCAGCCTTCCAAGTGCTGGGATTACAGATGCCGGGCTATCGTCTTTTGTTTTCCAAATACTATGCTATTATTTTATCATTGTTTCTATATTGAAAAATGTTACAAAGGTGTGAACGTTTTTTCATCTGTTGGTGTATGTTGCCAAATTTACTCATATATTCCTATCAGCATATTATACAGTTAGACATTTTCATTTTCTATCCTAGGCAAAAGAGAAGAAATAGGTTTCAGGAGTTTTTGATGTAAGACCTAAAATTATGATTTAACATTATATACTACTCTGTCATTTGGTGAAACAGGAGGGCCCCTACTGACCCAAAGGCAAGTTACCCTCCTGTGATGTTAATCTCACTGCCAACTTGACTGGCTTGAGATATGCCTGAGATTCATAAAGAAAACTCTGGGTGTGACCTTGCAAACTGTATCTGGTCCCTAGTTCTTTCATCTCTGGCTCTTTTCCTACTGTAGTGCTTCCCAGCTGCTTTTCAGAACCATGTCCTTCTGCCATGATGTTTCTATCTTGAGGCCAGCTGACCATAGACTAAAACTTCTGAAACCACGAACAAAAATAAACCCTTCCACCTTTAAATTGCTTTTGTCAGGTACTTCAGTGACAGCAACTAAAAGCTGACCGACACACCTCCCCCTCTACTGCAGCAGACAATGTCCCCTAGCTCAGCAACCTTCTTTATCCAACACACCAGGTACACTTCTTGTTTAACCCTGAATAGGAGGTTTCCACTCGCTTACAGCCGATCACATCTGCCTAAAGAAACCAGGGGCGTTTCTCTTGGTACTACAGTCTTTCTCCCTTAGCCCACGTCTGTTCACCCTGTTCCTGAGAGCAACCTCACATAGCCCTGTGTAGCACACAGAGTCTTCCCCCAGGCTGTGACTAATAAATTGCTGTCGATCTCATCTGTACAGTGTCAGACGCTATGTGCTCAGCCATCCTATTACCCTGCGTAGGAAAACTTCCCTTAACAACAGGGTAAATACAGAGGATTGAAGCAGAGTGAAACGTGAAGTTAGTTCTTAACATACTGAGTTCGATATAAGACATTTATACAAAGCATCCACATAGAACTGGAAACAATTACCTGGAAACGGAAAACAAGACTGGATTAGATATAATTAAAGGATCATTAATAAGCAGAAGCAGAGGTGAGAGTATCTAGGGAGTACATGCAGTCAGAGAAGAGAAGAGCCCTAGAACATGGTTCTGGGGGAGAGTGTCATTTAGGAGCAGAGGGACAGTCAGAAAAGAAGTCAGAGAAATGGCCTAACACTCAGGAGAAGAATGAGAAAACTACAGTAAAAAAGCTAAAGAAGCAAATAATGTTGAAATACTCTCAAGGTTCAAATGCCACCAAGCAGACAAATAAGCTAAGGAATCAGAAATGAGCACTGGACCTGAGAATTAACAGTTTCCTCAAAATGATGGGGCGTGATAACAGACTGTGGTTATTTGATGTGCAAATGGGAAATGGGCAGGTACAGACAACTGGTCCTTCAAGAAATATAGCAGTGAAAACGACATGTAAAATGGTTAGGTCATTTAATTCACACAAATAACTTTTTTTTAAGGCCAGGCATGCTGGCACACGCCTGTAAGTCTAGCACTCAGGAGGCTGAGGCAGGAGGATCACAGTGAGTTCGAGGCCAGCCTGGGCTACATAGTGAGACCCTGTCTGTTAAGTTCTGGGGTGTTTTTTTTTATTTTATTTTTAAAAGTATTGAACAAGAAACAGAGACATGTATTTCCCAAACATAAGCCAGTATATCAAACAAAGGCAAAGACTACTAAGTGTTTTCAGTTTTGTAACAAAACCCTAAACCATTTTAAAAAGACAAAAATCACAGTACCTGTTCCATCACCTCAGGTGCCATCCAGCAAGGTGTGCCAACAAAGGTCTTTCTCACTTTATTTCGGGTAATATCACCACCAGTTGCTAAAAAAGCACTAACCCCAAAGTCTGAAATATAATATAAGAACATGGTGTTAAAAAGACAGTAACTACCTCAAAGGACAGGAAAGGTAGCCACCATCCTATACACAAATAAGAAAACAGCACGACCTTTTCTCTTCATTTTGGTGGGGTTGTGACTAAATTAAGGCACAGCTTCAGAGCTCCCTCACTCCACCCTCTTCCACTCCCACGCACCATCACCTCACATTCTGTGCCTTGCTCCAGCCCAGTCTATATGCCACTCTCATGTTCATCCTCCCTTCCTTCTTTCACTTTCTTTTAATTATCACTCTGACCCGACACTCTCAACTTAAACAATCCTACTTCTGTAACAAAATCCATCCTCTTTAGCTTGCCTTTCAAAAAGTTCTCAAGAAGCTGCCGCCAAATCAATTAGAATCAGTAACCCTAACCATATCCTAACTGAGCCTCGTTACAGATATGTGACATTGGTGAACTCAGGTTACCTCATCAAGCCTCGGGATTTTCTCTACATAGATTTTATCTCAAATTACTGAAGCCAAGTCGCTCAGCAGGACTGCCTATCTCACCATGATTCCTCCTCCTCTAAGAACAGCTCTGGTCATATACCTGTGTTCTGTGATCTTGACCCCAGGGTATAGCTGATTTGAGCCAGGGTTAGACACCTTAATCCAAGCTAGACCAATCATAGTCTCCTGGAAATCTAAAGCTTAAATGGAAAAATAAGAAAAGCGAGGGTCACTAGACCTGAGTCACCCTAAGAGGAGCATCCTGAAGGTCATCAGCCTGATTAGGTTCTCACTCATCCTGAGGCTTGCTGTTAGTCGTTTCTTTGATTCTGTGTACTGCCAGTGTATTTCAAAAATTCCCGCTTTGTTAGGGGACAGTTTCTGATCAACCAAAGAGCCTTACCAATATAGAGAGACTTCTATATACCTTTTTTTTTTTTTGGTGGGTATCGGCAGTCGAACTCAGGACCTCACGCTTGCCAGGCAGGCGCTTATGCCGCTGAGCCATCTCACCGGCCCGACTTCTATATACTTTAACCAACAATTTTAATACACCTTATCTTGTTTTATGTCTAGTTCAGAACACTCTGCAGTACGTAAAATGGGTCTATATTTGAAAAGAGAATTATGTACAAACTCAGTGTGAAAGATAATTTTAGTACTACTTTAAACTTTAAAGCTCTAGATTCAGAAGTCTTTGAATTCACTCATCTTACAGCAATCATTTGCTTGTTACTATGTAAAACAGCAAGTCTGCATAAAACAGATATTTTAAAAAATAATCTTACTAGAACTTTAAGATGTTCCATTTGTAAAAACCATAAAAAAGTAAAACATTTAAAAGTACATTTGGGTCGGTGAGATAGCTCAGCGGCATAAGCGCCTGCCTGACAAGTGCGAGGTCCTGAGTTCGATTCCCAGTACCCACATACGAAAAAAGGGCCAGTGATATCGCTCAGGGAGCGGCACGGGCGCCTGCTGGTACGCGAGGTCCTGAGTTCGACCCCCACTACCCACAAAAAAAATAAAAATTAAAAAAATAATAAAAGTACATTCAAGGGCCGGTGAGATAGCTCAGCAGCATAAGCGCCTGCCTGGCAAGCGCGAGGTCCTGAGTTCGACTCGCGGAACCCACATAAAGGAAAAAAAGGGCCAGTGATATCGCTCAGCAGCACAAGCACTTGCTGGCAAGCGCAAGGTCCTGAGGTCGACCCTCGGTACCCACATAAAAAAAAGAAAAGTACATTCAAGGAAAATAACTACATTCAGTCCATTCAGCTCTACCACTTGCTAGCTGAATTTGAGTAGTTACTTTCTATCCTTGTTTTGGAGTTTCTTCATCTGTAAAAAGTGGGTTAATAATGATACCTACCCAAATAATGCCATTTTTAAGGATTAAATGAATTATACATAGAATAGTCCCTATAATATACTAAGCACTCGGTAACTACTAGTTACTCAGTAACTACTACGTAATTACTACTAACTAATGGAACAAACCTACGCCATAAAATACGTAAATATAATTAAGACTAACTGAATTATGTACAATGTATCTTAAGGTTCAGTTATGAGGATTTAAAAAAAATTTTAAACCTACTAAAAACCTCCTATAGCTTTAAAATACCCAGAAATAACCAGAATTTTAAATCTGGTTTTTAATGATGATTCAGAATGTTTGCATCTTCAGCCTGTATATCTCTGCTTCTTCCTAAGTAGGACTTTCAACCCTGAAGACTTGAATTAAAATACCCACTTAACCAAACTATTCTCTTTAAATAACTTCCACAGATACAATACAAAGAAAAAGAAACATGACCAATTTAACCATAACAGAAATCAAGCAGCAAAGGGACCATTTTGCCTGTTGTTTTAAATTGTCAACTAAAGAGAAGGAATGAAAAAAACGTGAAAAAAAAAATCCTTTTAGCTCCTTTAACACAGTTTCAATGAAGTACAAAATGGACTTTGGTGCCTATAAGATGACATGATCAAACACGATGATCAAAAGAGATACAGTCCCTGCCTTACACAAAGGGTAGAATCAGGTATTTATAATGTACTACAATAAATGCAACAATAAGGTTTAAACATATTATAACCCCTAAAACTATATATGCCTTTATAATAAAACACAGGGGTTCTGAACCTGTACCAACTCCTCACAATGAATGTAATCGCTATTTACTGCAAACATGTACTAATAAAAATGTCTTAATTTGAAAAAAACAACACAGGAAAAGCTTCATGACACTGGTTTTGGTAATGATTTCTTAGACATGACACCAAATCCCAGGCAACAAAAGAAAACGTCAATAAATTGCATTTCGTCAAAAATTTTTAAAGCGTCACTATTAACAGAGTGAAAAGCAACCCACGGTCTGGAGAAAATATATATAAACTATACATCTGATAGGGATTAATACAACATATTAAAGAATTCCTACAGTTAAACAACAATGAAAACAAAATCCAATTAAAAATAGTAAAAGGACTTGACATTTCACCAAAGAAAATAAATGGTTAATAAACAGACACATGAAAAGACACTCAACATCACTCATCATTAGGCAATTACAAATCAAACCATGATGAGATAGATACTACCTCATACCCATTAAAAAGGTTATGATTCTAAAAATACAATTAGTGTGCCCAGGATGTGGAGAAACTGAAACCCCTGTGCGTCGGTAATATAAAATGGTCCAGCTACTGTGTAAAATAATATGGCAGTTCCTCAAAAGCTCAAACACAGAATTATCAAATGATCCAGCAATTCTACTTATATATGCCCAGAAGAAATGGAAGCATGGACTCCAGCAGATGTATGTAATCACTGTTCACAGCAGTGCTGCTGACAGTAGACAAAAGGTAGAAACGACCTAAACATCCACTGACGGACAGGTAAACAAAATGTGGTATATACACACAATGGAATCATTATACAGCCTTAAAAACTGATGAAATTCTAACACACACTACAGTGTGGATGAACCTTGAAAACAGCATGCTAAATAAAATAATCCAATCACAAAAAAACAAACACTCTATGATTCCACTTACGATGTACTTAAGTAGTTAAATTTACAGAGACAGAAAGCAAAATGGTGGTTGTTCCCAGGAAGGAGGAGGGGGGCCAGGATGGGAAATAAAAATTTTAACAGGTACAGAGTACTAGTCAAGGAAGAGGAAAAGTTCTGGATGGATGGTGCTATGGGTTGCACAATATGAATGTACTTGATACCACAGAACTACATACTTAAGAATGACTAAAATAGTAAATTTTGTGTTATATTTTATCACAATAAAAAAATTTTAAATGGTAAAAATTAACTAAGGAGACAGTGTTGGCAAAAAGACTGGACATGGGTGAGGGGAAGAGAGACAGCAAGATTGCTTCTGAGCCAAGCATAGTGGCATGCGCCTGTAATCCCAGCATTCAGGAGGCTGAGGCAGGAGGATCACCAAAAGATCAAGGCCAGCCTGGGCTACACAGTGAGTTCAAGGCCAGACTGAAATACATAGCGAGACCCTGTCTCATTAAAAAAAAAAGACTGTTCCTGAATTCCTGGTTTGTATAGATCACTGGCTACAGTCCCATTCTGGACAAGGATACCCACATCCAACCTATCACCATATAATTTTGTGACTTATTAATGCTTTTTATGTAGCTGTAGTTCTATTTATTTTCATCATTATATAGTATTGTGGTATATAAATTAACCACAATTTATTTATGTACTCTATTAATGAAGGATGGCTTCAAATTCATTAAAATTCAGATCACTACGGCACTCATCGGTTTGGTTTCTCTAGGCTATTACACAGGAGCCACAGTCTTGCTATATTTACATCTTCAACTTTAACAGTTGTACCATTTTATACTCCCACCATTGCAGTGACATTTTTCTCCCTTGCTTTACATCTACACCAACATTTGGTACCGCCAGATGTTTCTGCCAGGCCAATTAATGGAGACTGTTACCTAATGTGGTTTTACTTGCATTTTATACATTATTATGTTTGTGTCTGCACAGTGTCTTCATTTGGGAAGTCACACCAGTCTTCTGTCCACTTTATTACGTCTTTTTCCCTAACGAGTTCTTTGTACATTCTACATTTAAACCCTCTGGCAATTATTCAGGCTGCAAATAGCTACTCTGTAGCTTGCCGTCTTGCCACAGTGACAAGCTATTTAATTTCTCTTTTGATGAACAGAAGTAGCTAATTTTCAAGGAATCAAATTCATCTTGGAGCTTTATGTGGCTTGATTAAAATGTTTCCTTACCTCAAAGACATGAAGATGTTGTCCTAAATTACCCTCCAAACATTGAAATAATTTAAGGTTTGGGTGATTATCTTCCTCCTGCCGAACACTTGATTGTTCCAGCAGTCAGGGACCAGCTGCAGGAGGACTGTTCCGTCAGCGTAGCCACTTGGGGCAGGCCTTGGCCTCTAACTCTATCCCTTAGCTCTGAAACAGCCTCAAGTGCACATCCACTTCTCAGACGCCTCTTCCTAACTGACGAATACTCCTCTTCTCTTAGGACAAAAGCAGCTCTCTACTACCTCTCCACAGTCTATTTATTCTTAAGCATGGTGAGGATTCTTGATGACTTCTCCTTGAAAGGAAAGTGCAGAAAGCTACCACAGCAGAAGAACCTAATGAGGGGGAGGAGTGAACAACTGGAGAGTAACCAGCAATGGTAGAAAAGTGTCTACTAACAAACAGTAGATGGCAAGCGAGGAGTGAGTGGGAAAGTATCTGGAGAGTGAAGCAGGCATGTATCAGCACAAGCGAGAACACTGATTAATGAAACATAAAAGCTAAGCAATGGGGTTCCACTAAATTTAAAAAAACTCATCATTACCTGCAATCTGTACTGAGCCATCTTCTCCAAGAAGAATATTTCCAGCTTTCACATCTCTTTAAGAAAAAAAAGTTACACATCAAAAACCTGTTATTCTTTGCAGTAATAGCCTTTCAGCAATTGTTGATTGTACTTACACAGGACTAACAATATTTAAATATTGTATTTTGTATTAAAGATTTTAAGGCCAACAGTAAAATTTTTAAGTATTTAGTCACTTGTACTACCATGTAATCCAACCAAGCAAAAAACTTGGAAAGGTATAGCTTCTTATTATACCTAGAAAACCAAAGATGGTTAAATATTCTTGAAAACTGTGGCCAAAGAATATGACTTTCATCTACCCTAACCTAATTCTACTTTTTGAAATACTCCAGTTGATTTTTTTCTACACAAACTAAGCACTGAAAATACTAAATCATTCTCTCTCTGTAACCTCAGAGCCCACTGCCCACCATTCGGTTTTTTAAATGATGGACATGCAGTTAAAAATAACTATTCTGGGCCGGTGATATGGCTCAGTGGCATAAGCGCCTGCCTGGCAAGCGCGAGGGCCTGAGTTTGATTCCCGGAACCCACATAAGAAAAAAGGGCCAGTGATATCGCTCAGCGGCACGGGCGCCTGCTGGTGCATGAGGTCCTGAGGTCGACCCCCGGTACCCACAAAAAAAAAAAAAAAACTATTCTGTGCTCACAGCATAAAAATATACATTATTCAAAACTCACTGTATTTTTACTGTTACCTATAACAACTTACATAATACATTAATGCATTATTATAAAAAACGACATCACTAAAGAGATCAAAATCCCTTTGATCACCGTACTCAGGTCTAGTGTTTGCTCCAAAGTTTTCAACTATTATCAGTCTGATTAACAGAAAATCTACCTGACACACTTGAACTCTTCCCCCAGTATAAATGATATTAAGTTCTCCATTTAAATTTATAACTTGTTCTGTTTCATGCAACATGTCAGTAGTACCTGGAAAAAATAAAAATTCTTAAATCCCAAAAGCAGCAAATCCATTTCAGGATAACCTAGATAAATTCTTACAACATACAAGTAATGTACAAAAGGGTTTCACTGCAGCATTGTTTGTTACAAAAAATAGTAACAACCTGGATAGACAACTCTAGCAGAAAGCTTAAATTAATTCTGTTCTGATCATTGTTCATGCGAAAGATGCAAATTAAAATAACACTGAGATTCCATCTCACCCCGGAAAGAATGGCTATCATCAAGAAATCAACCAATAACAAATGCTGGCTGGGCTGTGGGGGGAAAAGGAACCCTTCTCCACTGTTGGGAGTGTAGACCAGTACAACCACTGTGGAAATCAGTATGGAGATTCCTCAAAAAACTAGGATGAGAGGTCCCATTCAACCCAGCTATTCCTCTTCTGAGTATTTTCCCGGAAGAATTAAAAACATCATACCACAATGATATATGTGCACCCATGTTTATAGTAGCACAATTTGTAATAGCTAGATCTTGGAAACAACCCAAATGCCCATCAACCAAGGAATGGATAAAAAAGATGTGGTATTTTTATACAATGGAGTACTACTTAGCCATAAAGAAGGGTAAACAAGACTTTTTTTTTTTTTAATGTGGGTACCGGGAGTCAAACTCAGGACCTCACGCTTGCCAGCAGGCGCTTGTGCTGCTGAGCGATATCACCGACCCTTTTTTTCCTTTATGTGAGTACCAGGAGTCGAACTCAGGACCTCATGCTTGCCGGGCAGGCGCTTATGCTGCTGAGTTATCTCACCGGCCCTAAACAAGACTTTTATAGGTAAATGGATACAATTTGAGACCATACTCATAAGTGAAATAAATCAGACTCGCATGTGTAAACATCGTATTGTTTCCCTAGTGTAAGAAACTGAAAGAGAAAATAAGTTCCAAAAGGTACAATAGATATTGTGAAATGGGAAGAAACTGTTCAAAAGGAAAGAGAAACTGGGATGGGGAAAAGGAGAAAAGAAGGAAGGGAAAGGGAAAAAAAAAAAAAAAATATATATATATATATATACACACACAAGATAGTTAAGATAGTTATACTACTTTCTTTTAGTTCACTGAAAAGAAAGATTTGTGCTTATTTTGTTTGATCCATTTTTCATGCCTACAGCTTGTACTCTGAGCAACTACTTTGAAGATAACAGTACACTACATATTAACCACTGTTACTCTCCTATTATCTTGTTTTGAAATTTTGTATCATCGTTTTTCTTGCTTTTTCTCTTTAAAATAAAAAAATTTTAATGAATTCTGTTCTGTCCATGAAAGAAAATATCAATCAACAGGCTGTGACTTGAAATGCCCTTTAAAACACACTGTTAAATGAACAAATCAAAAAGAACAGTGCATTTTATGACAATATCTGTGTTATACATACCCACACATTTATATACACACACACCTTTAATGGTTCCTTTTTTGGAGATGAATAGGACTGAAGTCAAGGGACACAGTCTTTGAATATCTTGTGGGAATGCACAATAATATAGTCATTTTGCAATTAAAATAAATATAATTAAAGAAATAAAAGAAAGGCAGCACTTAAGGCTAGATAAGAAAAAGCAAGGCCAAACTGGGTATGGTAGGACATGCCTCCAATCTCAGTATTCTGGGATGCTGAGGCAGAAGGATGACAAGTGCGAGCCCAGCCTAGGCAACTCAGCAACTCAGCAACATCATGTTTCAAAATTTAATAAATAAAAATGGCTGGGGATGTAGTTCAGTATACCAGCCCTGAGTTCAATCCCTAGAACCAAAGGACAGGACAGGACAAAACAGGACAGGACAGAAAGCCATGTCTGTCATGAAAGGAAACCAGACAAAAGCAAAACACTTCATCCACTCCCTGTCCCCTTTTTTCTCCATCTTTAGACACAGCCATTCTCCAGGAGACAATGAACAGTAGTTTCACAACTGCAAACATTAGCAGCATCATGCCACAGTATATAATGCCTTTCCCATATATATATATATATATATCTCCACTAAAGCATAAGGAAATCACGCTCTTGAGTACACCCAACCAATTTACAAGTTGTTTCCCAAGAGGCCGATTTAAGAGTATAGGCTGACTTGCTTTGCTCCAGGAGCCTACAATCTCTAACCCCAGATACTGTGAACAGGAAAAAATGTGAGGACATTCTCTTCTCTTGATAACACAGACTACTCAACAGAGTCAACCAATAACTTCCAACTCACTTTTCTGAGCTCATCTAAAATCAAACGGGGAGGGCCGGTGATATCGCTCAGCGGCACGGGCGCCTGCTGGCGCATGAGGTCCTGAGGTCGACCCCCGGTACCCACAAAAAAAAAATAAAAAATAAATAAATAAATAAAATCAAACGGGGAGAAAAAGCGGTTTTGCTGCTCCCTCCTCTGACCTTGCAACAGGCTGTACACAGTGCTAACACAGTAAACTGCATCATCGTATTTGCAGTCTGCCTCCCCGCTCCACAGTGAACTGGATTTGCTCTGTACCCTAACACGCCACTGCACCGCCTGCACTTAGGCACCTCAGAGATACTCATCAAATACCACAGATTTAAGATAACTACACAGGAGACTACCTGCCTCAAATTCTTGTCTGGAAATGAGTGGAGTATTAAAAAATAGTAAGTAAATTTAAAATGCCAATTGAATAATGGAAAAAAAAACAGTCCCATCCCTGCTTCTCCAGTGGCTACTCTCTAAACCCTACTCTGTTCAAACTGTCATAGTTATAAACTAATATAATGAAGTCAAAGAATGGAAACAACCGAGCTATTCAGCAGGAGCTAGTTAAGCTGTGGTTCATCTACACCAATGATACCAAACCTTTTAGAGATCAAGTGCCAAATGGAACCCAAAACCCCACTGCAATTAAATCTGAATACTGAGGTTTCAGTTTAGAAAAAACAACTCTACGTTAACATCTTTTGTTTTAAAAGAAAAAGACAGTAACATGCGTGCCACAGGCTCACCACTACTGCTTACACCATGAAATCTAATATACAGTACTAAAGAATACATGTGTTTATACAGACAATATGCAAATATTTTAAGTGAAAAAAGGTATTTCTTATAGTATGTGAATATTTACATTTTTCTTTGGGGGAAAAAAGAACTGAGAATATTATGCTTATATTTATGCTTATATTGGCATAAAGCCTCTCAAAGGAATCCAAAGAAAATGACAATAAGTTATTCTCTTTGGACCAGGGTATTAGGTGTTAAGAAAAGGAAGATTTTTTTAAACTTTATTTTTTAGAACAGTTTTAGATTTACATAAAAATTGAGAAGACAGGGCAGAGAAGGTCCTCTACACTTCACATACATCTTATATTAGTACAGTACTTTTGCTACAGTTCATGTACCAGAATTAATACATCAACATCAACTAAAGTCCACAGTTTGTTCAGATTTCCTTTTGCTGTCCCAGGACCCCATTCAGGACGTGTTTAGATGCCATGTCTTCTTAGACTCCTCTTGACTGTGACACTTGCTCAGACCATCCTTGTTTTTGGTAACTTTGAAAGTTTTGAGGGATAATGGTCAAGCATTTTGTAGAATGTCTCACTAGTAGAAGTTATATGATGCTTTTCTCATCATTAGACTGCTGTAATGAATTTTTGGAAAAAAATGTTAAAAGTACCATTTTCATCACATCAAATCAAAGAACATGGCATCAACATAATGTAGCACAGATGAAAATGAGAAGACTTGTTTTTCTTTACCATACACCATTTTGTGTTGCCTGCTACTGATTTTGTTCCCCATACCGGAGCCTGAATCAAGGGAGTAATGAACGATATCCCCAGCTCTTTATAATTCCTTATTTTGAGACAAGTTCTTGCTGCATTGCCCAGGCCGGCCTTGAACTTGTCAACCTGGTCAGCTTTCCAAGTAGCTGGGATTACAGGTATGTGCCGCCGTGCTCAGCCTGTCTGAAGTTTTTTAAGCCACATACAGGTATCACCTATTCAAATAATGTTTTGTACCAAGCTTTCGTCTTCCTAAGTGAGAGATAATAATCCACTTTACAGTAGAGCCTGCACTCTGAGCAACTGATTTTCCTGAGATAAGCAATCTTGTTTCCCTTCTGAAACCAAAAATGCAATCTATATAACAGCCTCCAGAAGTAAAAGGCGAGGAACATCATGGCTCACAGAGAATCAAAAACACCAGGTTGTCCTCACTAACAATACAACAGACCTTTAAAGGTAAGGACCTGTAACTAGATATCTGGAAATCCATACAGATCTCAGTTTAAAAAAAAAAAACAAAAAACAACTTTTAAAATCTATCATAAAGAATATCAAGCAAGTCAGCAGCCTGAACAGCAATGAATGGCGAGAATAATGAGTTTTGCTGTTCACTGCTTACCATCGTATCTTACATGACACTGCTATCTCAAAGTTATACATTCCTCCCAAACTTAACAGGAATATCACAGACATGCTTGGCTTTCTCATCAGCACAGAACACAAGCTTCTGCTCATAACATTTTTATTACTCATCAATAAGCATGTTTTATGGAAAACTTGTAAAAAGGTCAGGAGAAACAATAAAATCAAAGCTGGAAATATACTACATTTAGGCATCTTAAAATAGTCAACATGTCTGTTAGAGCTAACCTCTTTAATGAAAAAATATCTGGGTTGGTACACAGAGAAAAGTCTTATTTAGAGACATGCTCATCTTAATCAAAATCACTAAAGCCCAGAGGATCAGGGGAAAATACAGTAGAAATGGAGGAAAAGTACTTAACCTGATCTACCAGGCTAATACACAAATCTACGTGCAATAACAATTGGGTCATAAATACATGAGGAATAGTAAAACCTACTAAAAATGCCTCTCTCTACCTCCCAATACTCTCCCAAGGCTACATAAGTTCCACTATATTTCACAGTTGGTCACAGCTAAAGACTAAGTACTGGTTCTCGGGCTTGGCTGCACATCAGAATCACCTGGGGAGTCTTTAGATGTCCCAAAGCTAAGACTTTATTCCAGACCAATTAAATGATTTTCTGGCAGGGAACCCAGGAAGCAATATTTTTTAAAGCTTCTCGGGTGATTCCAATATGTATCAAAGGCTGAGTCTATGAAAGCGTAAGATAGAGAACTGCCGTACCAAGCAACATGGCAAACTGTGCGTGCAAAGCAGAGACTTTCATCACTACCACCTGGATCTTCTCCCCAAAACCGACCCTCCCCTGCTACAAACACAAGGAGATGCTGGATAAATCCGGAGGAAAAAACTAACCACACAGCAGGACATGAAATAAAGGGAATTCTCATGATTCAGAAATGAAAGAGACATCTGAGAAGCGAAAAGTCAGTCCTGGGACACAGAACAGAGATGCTGCCTAAACGGGTGGAAGTCTCAGGTTTTCAAATCTATACCTAAACAGAAAACACAGCACAGGGGCAAGGCTGCAAACTAGAATGGTATCATTTCATAAAGCCGGGACCCGAGGAACACTGAGTCATAATATTTAAAAGTAAGGTAGTACAGTTATATTGAAGACCTAATTCTCTTGCATACAAATGCATTTTTAAGGAACAAAAAGGGTCATTACATATAAGAAAGGGGATAACTTCAGTCACAGAAAATGGTAAAATAGACCCTGGAGCATAACACTAATTTTTTCATCAAGGCGCATAAACGTGGGTCTGTAAGACCCATATTTATTCTTTAGAATATGTCTATTGATGAATTATTAATGTAATTTTATGAGTTTTATTATATTAAACAGTGAGTACTTAACAGGAAAAAATCACAAAAACAATGTTTTCAATATCTACTGTTTATAAAAAAGCATCAAAATTTTCAACATCGACTGGTTTTTGGTGCACAAAGTCTAAAAAAGAACAGAAATAAATTCCCATATGACCTACAATGAATACACCAATAACACTCTACAAAAGAAATAATCTTTACTTCAGTTATCACACCTAAGGCAATCTGCACACAGGACAACAGCACGTTCCATACACACATCGCTTACACTGGTAGCACATGTCTTTCGCTTTCCTGGTCTTTTGTAGGACATACTTCACATCTCAGTGGTCTTGCTGTTTTGTCAGGTGGTTCTTATTATACACAGTGTAGTTAACAGGAACGTAAAATATCAATAAAATAAATTATTAGATTCTTGGTATGTATTGCACATTTAGAATAGATTTTCGTATCAGCTGTGTATTTCCTTACAAAACCTAAAAGATAACATCAGAAATAAATACGTATATGAACTACAATGAAAATACCAATAGAACTACCACAAAACTAAGCTTCGCTTCAACTGTCACACCCAAGACAGTCTTCACGTATGACAACTGCATGTTCCATACACAAGTATAGCTTACACTGATAGTATGTATGTTTTGTTTTCCTGTACTTTTCTTTTTTTCTTCTTTTTTTTGAGACAGGGTCTCCATACATAGTTCAAGCTGGCCTTGAACTCACTATGCAGCCCAGGCTGGCCTCAATTTTGCAACGATCCTCCTGCCTCGGCCTCCCGAGTGCTGGGATTACAGGCGAGCACCAGCACTTCCAGCTTCCTGTACTTCCTTATGGGGCACAGTTGACATCTTTTTTTGTTTTCCTGTTGTCGTACTAAGTCTTTATGATACTACACCTGCCTGTTCATCTATCAGCTCACCAGTGTGATTCACAATTTTTTTGCACAGCTCTTGGGCAGAAAAACTTTGTTTTTCCACTGCTGCAAACGATCTCTTATGAGCTCCAGTCCCAATCCTCTAAGAAAATTTCTCTGTGATATTTTGTGCTTATTTTCTTTGTAAACTATCACACTATGTATATATGTATGTATGTTTAGGATGGAGTAAAGCACAACCATTAGCCAATGCTTTCTGTTTCAAATGACATCACAGTTGCTGCATATTTCATCAACAACATCTACTTCACGTTCGGTTTTGTTGAAAGTTTCCATCTCAGCTTTCTGTTTTGTCAAGGTTTCCCTATCAGTATTCCCATCATGGTGAAATGTTGACATCAGCAGTAACAGTTTGCTTTTCTCTGCCATATTTGAGGCCAATGTTATATCTTTCTGAAATTCAAAGATTATACTAAACAATTCTGTTTTGAAATTGCAACATTTCATTTGGAATTTCTGCTTTGTTCCTGTGCACAGTCCCTGCGCTGGTCAACATGTACTCTTGTTAGCAAATGTAACATCAATTGGGAATGGGTAAACCAATTATTGAAAATCACATTCCGATTAGTTTGGGGGATGGGAGCCAACAAGTCTGTTTACAACATCATTTGGTTTATTACTATACGAAGGACCTGATGGCTGAGTTCCAGGATAAATGTCTAAATTGAAAGAATAATAAGTCTTCACCTCCACCAGGGCATAAATTATTATGCCATATTTTGACCTATCACTTCCCCATGTCTTTTACATTCCTGTGATCACCATGACAAATCTGTGCTAAGTACAGTAGACCTATGAATGCTTTCAGTTCAGCGAGTGAGGTGTCATAATAAATACATTTTTTAATATGACTACTGATGCATACAGAATGTTTTACTTGCATTTTAGCCTTGGTGTATTTCACAGCATCTTGTAGCATTTTGTCTGTTACAATTTCCAACACTGAACGGCAGTGCTGGCATTCTGTCCAATACGTTTCACCCCTGCCAAGACCTTCATTATATTTTCAGACCTAGTTCTAATATTGGATTAACCTAGTTCTAACATGGATCCTTCCATTTGTTTGCGTGGCCATTCTGCAATATTTCAACTAGTCAAATATGTACTCATATTGTTGTTTCCGTCATCTGAACCAAGGGGTTGCACTCCCTGCGTCTGTATTAGTTGATTTTTGCTCCATTTCACTGTAACAGGAACTTGGGCTCACATGGCCAATGGCCAATGTCAAAGTCATCGTCATCATCGTCATCATCATCATCATCCACCCACACCACTCTTGTGTTATGAAAGCATGTATTTTACTGTAACGGATCATCTTCATCATCCATGCATGAGTAATCCGATGATTCACTTTTGACCTCCTCCAAAACATGTGAATCTGGTTTTTTGTCCCATTGTACTGAATTGAGTTACTTCTACCAGAAAAATCAAAAGAAAACTTTTTTTTTTAACAAATCCTGGAGTTGTGTGGGTCTACTGGACCCTCTGTGATGCCTGGGTAAACACATGCAAAAACGAAGCATAAAGGCAGGTCCAAATTCCATTTTGCCACTTTTGCACACATGCACACTCCTTGTCATTCATCATACCTAGTGGGTAAATACATAGATTGCTTCCTGTATCCCTCAGGGAAAGGTACTAAGACATACAGCCGGCTACTATAACACTAAAGTACAAATTTACAGTAGAAAAGTAAGGGATGGGTCTGCTGCTGAACCCAGGCTTATGCCTCAAGGATTAAAGTGGTCATAAGGGTTGTAGAGTCCCGAAGGTAAAAACCGTATCACAGCTTACCAGACAGCTTCCAATACAGCCTGACACTCTGGCCCTCTCAATTGATGCCAAATTGTAGACTGGCTGAGGACCAAGGTACAATGCCCAAGTGAGAAACATTCTGTCTCTAATAACCAGTGAGTCCGTAGGATGCTAGGCCTCCTTTTTGGTGGTATGGGTGAAGGTGGGTTTTCCTCACCTCCCAGAGTGACTTAGTCTTTGAATCTGCCACTAAGTAACTGCATAAAAAGTTAAGGGATTACAACAGAAAAGATCTTCCTGCATCAGACTTTATTTAAGAAGTCTCTGAGGAAACTCAAAGACAACATGAAGAGACAAAAATCTTGAAAGAAACCAGAGAAAACACTGCATCCACTGAACAATAAGTAAGAATTACATCCACATCCACCTTCTCCTCAAGAAACTATGTAAGCAAGAGAGTGGTGTGAAACATTCAAAGTGTTGAAAGGAAAAACCAATCTACACTGGCAAAATGACCCTTCAGAAATAAGGGAGGTTGTGTACATATTCCACAGTTTATCTACTCTCCTGTTGATGTGCTTTTTAGCTAGTATTACGAATAAAGCTACAATAAGCACTGTGTACAAAAAAGAAGTGGAGAAATACAGACTTTCTCAGACAAAAATTAAGGAAATTTGTAGTCAGCAGATCTGCTTTGCAAGAAATGTTAAAAGAAGTTCTTCAGAGAAAAGAAAAATTATGTACATCTGAAATTCGGAAGGAAGGAAGGAAGGAAGGAAGGAAGGAAGGAAGGAAGGAAGGAAGGAAGGAAGGAAGGAAGGAAGGAAGGGTGTTAGAGAAGGAATGAAGTTAACTCCTATCAGTCCCAGCACAAGGAAATTCAGGTTAATTTACAGGACTGTACCATCTACTTTCCTAACATATCAGCTTTCCTTTAACTAAATGAGCATCAACCCTTTCTAAAGTTACCTAAAAGGGGGGACTGGCAGGGAGACCTCATCCCGGGCCCCCAGCGCCACAGGCCAGGGTCCATCCTGGCCCCACAGCATGCATGAGCGGCCCAGATCCCAAGTGCCCAAAAGAACAATGCTCATCTTCCTGCCCAAGGAACCGGCAGAGGCACAAGGCCTGCACCAGCAGCTGTCAGAGGAGCCGAGCCCGTGTGACATGTGACTCCCTGATGTTCCAGAGGTGACCATCAGGATGAGTCCAGCCTGGGCCGAGCCTGACCCCAAGGAGGTACCCAATGCAGTCTGCTGTCTGCCATGGCCCCAGAGCCCGCCATGTACAAGTGGCTGCTGCTGTGAGACCACCACCGGGCAGTCAAGCACAACTTTGTGTCTGGCTTCACAGCCCTACAGTGGGCCAAGAGCAGTGACCACGAGATGGCACTGCAGCTGTGTGGGGGCGCACTGGTTGACATGAATGCACACTCACACGATGGCTACACGGGTGCACCTGGCAGCTCTGCACAGTCAGAAGGATGCTGCAGTGACACTGGTAGTGTGCTTGAGTCCCCACGCACGCTAGTACCTGGCCTGGCTCCTCTTAAGTGCTATGCTGCCTACTTAGTGACCATGGCCTGCAAAGGGTAAGGAGGCCAGACAGGACCAGTGGTGGGACTGGGAGTCTTGCACCCAGTACCAGTGCAGGTGGCCATCACTAGTGTTCCCGAGTGTCCTGGCTGACGACCTGATACCCCAGTACCTAGCTGGCAACTTGAAGAAGTTAAGCTCCTTCAATAAGAATGGTTCCACATAAAAAGACCAAGATCCATCCATGGTGGCCTGCCAGCCTTCTCAGAAATCTCTCATTGACTCATGCCGGGGCATTTAGCTGGCTTACTACCCAGTCTATCCCTACTACCAAAGAGCCTTGAGGTTATGGCCTCTTTATATCTAACTGGGCCTGCTGATACGGTCTAAGCCTGCGCAATACTGCAGCCCAACACTTGCAACCCTATCTTATTTCCAACTTTGTGCTGCAGCCTGTTTTACCAGGGTGGGCCTGCTCCCTTGAAACTTGATCTGTCTCCAGAGATGGAATTCTAGATCTCAGTGTGGGCCTGTACTCCAAAGGCTTGAAAATTTAGGGTCAAGGGTTAAGGGGCAGTAGCTGGTCTGGCCCCTGAATGCATTAACTAGGTGCCTCTTTGTCTACATACTCCCAAGCCAGAACTAGAACAAGGGTCTCCTAAATATTCCAAAACATTGAGTTGTCAACTGCAAAATATGTAGTAGTTTTGTAATTTGATGCTTTTGTTTTTAAATAGAAATGAGGTAAAACAACTTTCATAATAACCTTCTGAAACAGTACTTTTCCATTTTTTGGCAAAATGCTCAGATATTTTCAATCTTGCTCAACATTTTGGGATCAATAAAAAACATATGATCAAGATATAAAGAAAATGAGGTCCCAAGGAACAAAAGTTTACCTCATTTTAAGCACTGTAGATTCTAGAGTCTTGAACACAACAGAATACCCATTGTGAACCTTATGAATGTAACTAATTTCAACTGTACCGTGAACACCATAGGAAACAAGTGTATCTTGGGAGTGCAAGTGATTTAACAGGCAGGGAAGAGATATTGTGGCAAATACTTTTAAACTATGCTGAAATGTAAATGTGTGTTTGACACCAATAGGTGACTATTTCAATATGGCATGAATCTTTTTTAAATTATAATTTATTTGTGACTTGTACCTTTGAGCCACGTTCCTGAATCTATGGCTTTCATATTTGGCTGAGATGTTCTGTACAAGGGATGAATATTCACAGAAAAAAATGCCATAGCAGTACACCAGAAAAATAACTGATGAAATAGTAATTGGTACAATTGAGCAACTCTTTTATATAAAAGTCCTGAACAAAGTGTACGATAATAATTTTTTAAAACCATTTGGAAGCAGACAATTTATTCTACAACAGCAAATGCAGTATGTTTGTTCAGTGACCGTGGATGGGTGGCTTAATGTCTCTGAACCTTTGTTCCTGTCTATAAATTAAGAAGCCTTGGAGAAAGTGCCAAGATTTCCCAGGTTTGGCACAGTTTGATTATAATGGCACATTTATGTTTTAAAGGTCCATGTGGAACCCATGTACTCAACCAATTTTTTCGTATCACATCATAATAATTTCCTGCTTTTATAAATCATGTTTGTACATCATTACCTAAGAGGCTATCATTTTAAAAGCATGGTGGCACACATTTATACTTCCACCACTCTGGGAGACTGAGGCAGGAAGATCACAAGTTTGAAGCCAGTCTTGTGGCAACTTAGTGAGACCCTGTTTCAAAAAAATTAACAATGATCTGGGTATGTAGCTTGATGCTAAAGCCCTGGGTTCAATCCCCACTGGGGAGGGTGGGGGAGGGAGACCCGTTACACTGATACAATGTCATTGCTAAAAACCTCTTTGAAATTCCCATTCAAAATTATCTGCAAAGTTAGCTTATAAACCACTGAAAAACTTTTCTTTACAGACCCATTTTTGTAAAGTTGAACAAATCCCCTAATTTAATGAGGCTAATTTTCTTCACTTGCAAAGTATATTTAAAAAAGAACAATATACTACCCATATATGTGACAGTATATAAATTTTCTTATTTATAAATTAATTTTAAGAATACAGAATGTAAATATAAACCTTCCTAGAGATTTTCTTTAGGAATTCCTCTAGATAGAAGAAAAATGCATATATTTTTAGGACAATCTCAAGGAAAGAATATGCACATGGAAGAGTGGCTCATGCAGCTACAGCTCAGTGGACAGTAAATCCTCTCCCCTAAAAAGAAAAGAAAAGAAAAAAAAATTCCTTGAAGCTGGACAAATTTGACAAAACCACCATCTTGGCGCTCTGGAAATAAAAACCCAAGAAGCATTCACGCTTGAAAAGCTTCGTCCTTCGGTGAATGATGAGACTGCCTCAGCCTGCGCAGCAGCTCTGCCATGGAGACAGACCACAGTGGAGGGCAGTTTCTCGGCCAGAGCTGAGAGGCTCTCGCGATCAGAAGTGGTGGGCCACAACCACATCCAGGGACACTGTCGATGGGCGTGACCTTTTAAAGGCTGGCCAGCAGGAAAGGATCAACAGTGGCTCTACAGCCTGTGGTTATGGTCTAAACAGAGATAAAGGTACGCATATACACCTCAAAGGAAAAGAGATCTCTGAGAATTGCACCCTTCTGTCAACCCTAAGAACGTGCATAAGAGCGCAAGAGATTTAAAAGGACCTGGACAAAACTGTAACCTAAGCAAACTGGAAAACAGCCAAAACTTTGAACATGCCCATTTCTTTTTTTTTTTTTTTTTTTTTTTGTGGGTACCAGGGGTCGACCTCAGGACCTCGCGCGCCAGCAGGCACCCTTGCCGCTGAGCGATATCACCGGCCCTTTTTTCGTATGTGGGTTCACGGGAGTCGAACTCAGGCTCTTGCGCTTGCCAGGCAGGCACTTACGCCGCTGAGCCATCTCACCGGCCCGAACATGCCCATTTCTAAGCCCACAGAAAGATCCACTGGTAAAGCATGGAAGACTTGCTGGCTCTTGGTATTGGAGTACAACCTCTACCCATCCATTGGCTGACTAGTAAGACAGACACAGAGTAACCCCAAGAAACCAGATTTTAAAATACAAAGAATTTAAACAACATCCCAGCATTCTTGGAGGCTGAGACAGGAGGATGGCAAGTTAAACCTTGTCTGGGCAACTTTTCAAGACTATTATCCCCAAATGAAAAATAAAAAAGAGAGCTGGGAATGTAGCTTAGTGTAAAGGCACAGGGTTCAATTCCCAGTACCACCACCAAAAATAATAACAATAATAAATTTTTTAAAAGGAGGAGGATAACGACAACAAACAACTAAATGAGAATCCAATGATAAAAATGAAGGCAAAGTAGACTGTAGGGGTACAGAAAGAAGTGCATTACCAACAAAAGAACCAACAGAAATCTCTGATAAAAAGAAAAATTGGGGCCGGTGAGATGGCTCAGCGGCGTAAGCGCTTGCCTGGCAAGTGCAAGGGCCTGAGTTCGACTCCCGGAACTCACATATGAAAAAAGGGCCGGTGATATCGCTCAGCGGCACGGGCGCCTGCTGGCACGCAAGGTCCTGAGGTCGACCCCCGCTACCCACAAAAAAAAAAAAAAAGAAAAATTAAAACCATTTTCCCAAAGGATCTCAATTGTTTTAAAAATGGACCTGATATTACAGAGGACCTTCTTTATAACTGTTTTCAACTTTTTTCTCTGAGACCTGAATTCAAGATAATTTAGATATTTATCAGCAAATGAGTGGCATTTATATTTAAAATGTAATTATACTTAGTGACCTTATTCTTAAATTTATTTTTCATTAAAGTAGCTTTTATTTCTATTATTGCAGTTTATATAATATGAATAAACAGGTTTGTGCCAGTAGATCCTGCTACTAAATCAGTATATAAAAATCCTTAAGCCTCTAGCACTCATTCATATGAACTTGACTACTGTTTGTTCTAACTTAAGGCTCTTTTAATTTCAGTGGAGTATAATTTCATTGCAAAACAGTGTAAATAATGATGTGAAACATAAAGATATAGTTGCTGTCCAACAGAATGAAGCAGCTTATCCATGAGAACAGTAATTGCTATGTTTTGCTCTGAGGGAGACAGAAATGGTAGGAAGTAGGAAACTTTTTTGGAAAATGAAATACCTTTTACATAAATGTCTAAGGTATATTATAAAGTTTGTACCCTAATTCCATTCCTTCTATTTTACAAATGTATTAAACACGGCTTTTTCTCTTTAATCAGTTCTCTTCAGATTCCTGCAACCTGGCTTTGCCATCTCCTCTCCCCCTGCTGCCACCATCATTCAGTTTGCCAGCTGTTCCTTACCACGGCCTTGCTCTCCCAGTCGTCCTGCCACCATCCTAAGAGACTTCAACAAGCGCAGGGATAAATATGTCCCCCCCACCTCCCAGGTCACTCACACTACCTCTGAAAAGACCTCCTCCGCCCCACCTCGGTCACCTCTGAAAAGACCTCCTCCACCCCACCTCGGTCACCTCTGAAAAGACCTCCTCCGCCCCACCCCGGTCACCTCTGAAAAGACCTCCTCCGCCCCACCCCGGTCACCTCTGAAAAGACTTCCTCCACTCCACCTCGGTCATCTACTTCTTCAGTTTTATATCTTGTCATCACAACTGACTCAAATACAAGTTTACTAATTCAAAAACCCCGCTCTCTAACCACAATCTATCTAGGTGACTATCCAACCACTCTACTATGAGTACACTTTGATGTGCGCATGTAAGCGCATCTCTAATCCACCAACTTGTGTTGATTTTCCACAGGCCCTATTTTGTTTTCCAGGTTTTAATCACACTCCAGCAACCTGACTCTTTCTTGTTCCTTTGTTCTACAAGTTACCTAAGACCCAAGCAGCACACAAAAAACTGAGGAAAGGTCATTTTTAATTATATAAAAAGCTCAGGATAACACAAGAAGCAGTGAAATCCCAATAGAAAAATAAGCAGTCATAAGCAAATATTTCATAAGAGGAAACATAAATTATTCCATACAAATCAATGTTTGACATCACTAATAATCTATCGAAATTAATCTATAAAATTAGCAAACTGAAAATTTTAATAAGCAAGGCTAGCAAGAGTCCAATGAATCTACTGTAATCATACTCTACCAACTGGCATAAACCCGCACATTTCTGAAAAAAATTTGGCAATATCACTTGAGATAAAATGTGTTTTCCCTTTTCTCTTGTCTTTTTATAGAAAGGTAGATTTTTAGAATAATAAAAATTCTTAGAATAAAAATTCACCGAGAAAAATGTTCATTATAGTGTTGAAAACAATATAAAAATAAGATATTCAGAAAATGGTTCCACATAGCGTGCAACAACCTGTCACATTACACTTAGAATGTGAACCCAGAAATGAAAAATTTAAGTAAAATTGTGGCACTATCCCAAGATTTCAGGAATTAACTCCAGGAACTAGTTCCAGTCCTAAACAAAATGGTATACATTTACTTTTCCCTGCTCCTTCACTTTAAATACAACTAAAATTCCCAGTATTTTAGCAATCACAAAAGAACTTGAAAAGTAGAGAGAGAAAGGCAGAATGGCAAGGCACCTCAGGACTTGCAAAAGCAATATACCACTAAGTTTCTTGAGCCTTTTAAAAAAATCTTTTACAGGGCCGGTGAGATAGGTCAGCGGCATAAGTGCCTGCCTGGCAAGTGCGAGGTCCTGAGTTTGATTCCCAGAACCCACATACGAAAAAAGGGCCAGTGATATCGCTCAGCGGCACGGGCACCTGCTGGCACACGAGGTCCTGAGTTCAACCCCCGGTACCCACAAAAAAAAAAAAAAAAAATCTTTTACAGACTGGAAACTAGAAGGTCCTGAAACTCAGAACCATCAACAAATAGAGGTCAAAAAGGCCCAAGTTTGCTTTCCGTGGTCAAAGGAACAGTACAGGGCTAGTAACAGAGTCCTAGCAGGAGGCCCATTCTGGACCCCACACTTGTAATAGCTGGGGACCCACCATGCCAGAACCAGAGCTGCCAAGGAAGACTAGGTGGGGAGATTTCCTCCCCTGCCCCCCACACCAAATGTAGCAGGTAGACCCAGACCCCCCATGCCAGCCACATCTCTCAGCCTTTCACTTAGGAGGGCAACTCAGGCTCAGTATCTCCTGGCCCTCCATCCAATAATAAAAGGTAACTCAGGCTCAATGTATCCCACATCCCCGCCCAGCAGGAAGAAGTGGTATTTTACAAAGAGCTTTTAATAATTTGGGAAAATATGAAGATACTGAAAGATTGACTTATAAAGTAAACTAAGAAAAACAACAGACAAAATTACATACACAGTATCATCTTAAGTATTTCTCAACCACATAAAAAATTCCATTTTCTTTTATCAAAGTAATTGTCTCATGGTAAGAAATTAGCTCTTGTTTTCATATTTTCCAATTTTACTAAAGTATTTGTCACTTTCTTAATACTAGCTTTGTATTTAAAACTCCAACCACAGAGTACTGAAACTGGTGACACAAAGCCTTGATAACACTCTGAGATTACGGTGAATTCTGTGGCTTCCCTGATACGATGCAGCACAACTACCACCACGCTCATCCAAACTTGCAGGCTGATCTCGCTCACGTACCTATGGATCTGCCCGTTTTTATGCAGGTATTCCAGTCCTTCTAATACTTCTCGGAGTATCGTAGCAATGGTAGGTTCATCTAGTACTCCATTTTTGTGTTCTCCCTTTGCCACAATATGCTTAATAATATCCAGAACAGAGCCTGAAAACAGAAAACACAGTTCACTAAAAAATATTAGCTCATTCAATATAATTCAGATCTATTTTGAAATCAAAAGACATTTAAACCTTTTCTTAAAATTAGTTGTGTAGGAAAGGAAAAAATTAGCAAATGGAAATACAGAAGCTTAGAAAGTAATAATTGATTCTGTTTTTTTTTTTTTTTTGAGACAGGGTCTCACTATGTAGTTCAGGCTGGCCTTGAACTCGCAACGATCCTCCTGTCTCAGCCTCCCAAGTGCTAGGATTGCAGGCGTGTGCCACCACGCCTGGCTATAATAATTTATTCTTAATTCCAATCTAAAACAGAAAGTAGCCTGCTGATATTCAAATGGTATGTTAGACCAGCGACTCCTTTAGAGTTCTAATGAGAATTTGAAAGTAATAGAGGATTTTTAACCACCTCTGAAGAATCCATGGGAGAACCGCACCCATCAATAACACTCTAGTATAAGATATCACAAGTCACTGTAGGGCTCCAAGCCCAGATTATAGCACACAGTGTTGTATGACTAAAGACATAAAAACCCAATTGAAATGCAGGTCAAATCAGGCAAGAAATATCTGAAAAGTAAAGATCATATCTGTATACAAACTAACTTAAGGGCTAAAATTTTCAGGTTAATAAGTTATAAAAATAGAATAGGTAAGGCTGTAAAAAGAATAATGGCAGTTTTCTTTTAAGTAACACCTCAGATGTTCTATTCTCCCCAAAAGAGGAAATAATGCTCCCATTAAAGAATGAAGGAAGAGAGAGGAAATGACATCAATAAATAATTAAAACCACAAAATGCTAACTACCAAAACTGATGATTATCATTAAAAAAAAAAAAACTCTGGCTGAGATTGATAAGATTTCTGGCAATATACTGGCCCACAAAGATCATAGAACCAAATCAAACAATATTAGAAACTGTGCCAAAGTATGGAACATAACACAGACCGCACTGAAAAAAAAATCCAATACCCATTTCTTCATAGAAGACCTCAAAGATCAAGACTAAAACCAAAACAACCACTTAGTCCTCTTGAAAATTTACCCTACTAGATGCTTTTACTTCACTCAAAAAAGAAAAAATATAATTCTAAAGAAGTGATCGAGATCGAATCCTCAAAACCTCAGAGAATTAGGGTTGGGGTATATTTCAGTGGTCATGTGCCCTGGGTTCAATCCCCTGTACCAAAACAAAGGAACACAGAAGACTGAACAGAAGTTTATTTTAGCTCCCACTTAAAAAGACAGTAACGCCGGGAATTTAGCTCAGTGGCACAGCGCCTGCCTGGCAAGGATGAGGTCCTGAGTTCAATTCCCAGTACCAAAAAAAACCAAAAAACAAAAACAACAACAACAACAAAGACAGTAACTTGTTAAATTTGATCAAAAAAAAAAAAAAGACCTAGACGAAGAAGAGAAAACAAGAGATAAAAGAGAGATGGCAGGGCCGGTGAGATAGCTCAGTGGTGTAAGCGCCTGCCTGTCAAGCGCAAGGGCCCGAGTTCGACTCCCGGAACCCACATACGAAAAAGGGGCCGGTGATATTGCTCAGCGGCACGGGCGCCTGCTGGCGTGCAAGGTCCTGAGGTCGACCCCCGGTACCCACAAAAAAAAAAAAAAAAAAAGAGAGAGAGATGGTAACAATATTCTAGAAGAAAGCAGAAAAAGTGACTAAGCAGGGTGGAGAAATACGAACTTCAGAGCTTCTGGAAGAGTTGTGCCATTTAAGAAAAAGTGCTTACTGCCTCAAACTCCAGAAAGGTTAAGAACTGCACACAAGTACCACATAAGGAGAAGTGTGGGGGACTAGAAGAAGTAATGGTGTGAGTTTAGATAACACAGTGTAAGGGATCCCTGTCCCTACACCCTAGGAACCAGTCCACCGCCACTCCCCACCTGCAGCTGGAGACAAGGGAGCAGAGAGGCTCCACGTTCCAGTCAGCACTCCCTAGCATATCACTGTATTATTACTAGTTCTTCCTGTCTTCATTGCTGGGATTCATAAGCTCATGACAAGGAGAGGCCCACAAAGTTTGGTTCACATATAAACTCCTGCGGCCAAGTGCCTAATGAGCCACGTGTTTTATTCTTCTGAGAAATCCAGGTTATATAAAGACTGCTTAGTAAGATGCATGTATAAATACTGATCAAGTTCTATGTTTGTAACTTCAAGAATATCTAAAATAAGGAATCCAAAGGAAAACATTCCTACTGCAAATCAAAAATTAGTAGACTGTATTCATTTAACAACTAAGCCCTATTATATTCAAGAACTGGAACTGGGTGCCACAGAATACGACAAGATACATGACACGGTTGCTGATATTAAGGGAACTTCTAGGCCGGCAGATCAAAAAATGGAGCAACAAAAACCTTAGTTAGGGCACATAAAAATTATTAGACCTGGATTTTGAAAGAGTTTGAAACAGAAGTTCCTTTTCAAAGTTTTATAAGATTTTCACTGATTTCACATCACCCAATAATCAAAGCTGAAATTAAAGCAACACATATCCCCAGTCTAGGTACACAACAATCATCTGAACAGGCTTAAGAAACTCTTTTTCAGTGTAACTATTTCTTTTCAGTCTCAGTCACAATAATATGACTTCTACAGGTGGCAGACCTTCATCCTTAACTAAGAGACACCATTCTTGAAGGTCTCCTGCTTATATATTTGATTTTCTCAGCACCTTCTAGCATCTAACTCAACGATGGTGCCAGCAATCCTCTCTCCTCAAACACCAAAATTACATGGAGATTTTCATGTCAACTAAGAGACAGATGAAGGTAAAACACGCTAAGCAAAAGAAGACTGCAGATTATTACTGGATGACTCAATACCTAAAGAAAAGTATGAAAACAATAAAGATTATAACAGCATACAATGTATTACGGCTTCAAGCACAATCTGGAAGAAATATTTGCAGGGATAATCTTTGTTGAACTTTAACAAAGGATGGAATTACTTGGAAAGCTAGTAAAAAATGAAGATTTCCAGACCCTACAGACCATCATTCAAGAGATCTGAGCCCAAGAAGTTACACTTTAAAAGACATCTTAAGAATCTACACTACTTTGATGAAAGCTGTCCATTAAAATCCAAGCATTTCTCATAATAAAACTTCGTATAATACATTTTTGTAAATTACAGATAAAGAAAATGCTATGGGTGATCAATAACAAAAGATACAGCATTACCTAATAATCCCAAATCTGTCCATAGTGAAAGAGCCATGATTGACCACCATCTTGAAAGGTGGTTGGTATTAGCAAGGCTTCCAACCATCATATATGAATAGGGCCTTAAACAAAGCAATCCAATTTCTCCAGTGTGCCACTAACAGGATTCAAAAAGGTGATTCTGGCTACACTGAAAAGCATCAAATACCAAAGGAATATTACTAGTAATGACTAGTAATTCTTGCACACTTATCACATGCCAGCACAGCAGCAGATGCTTTATATATATCATCTTATTTACTCCTTATCAAATCTGAAATGCAGAAAGACCCCTCATTTACAGACAAGAGAAAAGGTTCAGAGTTGAAACAGTTTCCCCAATGATATACATTTGCTAGGTAGGCAAGCTGGAATTTTAGCTAACACCAATGCTTTTTTCTTACAGCATTGCTGGGGAAGTACAGTGTTTAGTGGAGTATTAAAACTGCAAAACAAGTATGGATTCTCTTTTCTGTAACTCTATGTTATAAAAAGGAAAATCATACTCTCTCACACAATACACATACTAACAAAAACCAAGCAGCATGAAGATGGGAAGGCTGGAGAGGCTCCATCACTCACAAAACCTACCAATCTTGCCACAAGATTCAAATCCAGGCCTTAGCAAAAAAGACTAATTTACTATATGGCATAGGGCTTTCAGGCAACCATAACAAAATGTTCAATTTATCTGTGTCACAGGTCCACTGTACAATCAGTAATACTTACATTTTATTATAAGGATAAAGTAGAAATAATTGTGCGTGCATATATATCACAGAATATGTAGGTATATACAGGTATACATATAGCACATATGTAATTATGTTAATATTGAGGACCAAGATTTTCTTTGTAAAACAAAAGAGATTCAAGTGTAATATTAAAAAAGTTTGATAAGTATATTATTAAACTTGAATTGGAAGTATTAGTATCAAGTTATGACCCATGACATATTATATTTCTAAGCAAAAAGCACTGATGTGGTAGTAATGAGCATCCCAAGTATTTAAGCTGTTTCACTCCCCAGAAAACAACGGCAGAGCTGCTTGGCCTCCCCACTTCTCAGGTCTGGGAGAAGTGCAGATGTGAGCTGAGAGACAAGGGCAAGGCTACAACCCAGACCAGTGGGTTACATCAGAAGGACACAGGCAGATCTTCAGGGGTCTTCCATTAACAAAACCCTGTACAACCTGAAAGCAAACCAGAGTACAAGTGACTGAAAGACACTGAACATATAAAAAACCTGGAGTCTATAATGATGCTCAAAAACTGTGAACACCTTACCCACCAACTGGACAAAGAAGGAAAAGATCTTTCATTTGCTACCACTGATGATGATTAGACCAACTTTTTACTTTGGTAATCAGTTCTTCAAAAACAATCACTTATCTTGCCTTTTCAGTAGCAACTACAGAACAGATTACTTAAAGAGTTGACAGGCAAAGTTCCTCTTCACAGAAGAATGCCAGTTTATAAAAGAAATGATGCAATCAGAAAAATCACCTGATGAATTAACTGATTCAAACCAGGACTTTTAATGGATGCTAAAATCATTAAAGATTTATGAGGAGCTGGACACTCACAGTATCAAAGTATCATCTCACAGGTCACTTGCTAGCTGCAAAGGGATAGGAGTTAACTTTTCCATGGAGAGGCATGTCTGTTGTACTTTTAAGGAACAAGATTAACATCGCTATTAAAGATACAACCAGATAGCAAATACTTCCTGATGTGATGCAATATGAAGTGCACAGCATTACCTACCAAGTGTTCTGCCTAAAATATTTAATTTGAATTTAATCAAGCCTTTAGATCTAATTTTAAGTATGCGATAGAGGACTATACATCAAATTAAACATTAAAGAAATAATCAGATAAATACAGAATACGGGACATCCTACAGGATAACTGAAGGAGAAAGGAGGAAACCACCCTACATGAAGAGAGAGTTAAGAGGTGTAACAACCAAACGCAGTGTGAACATGTCTCAGCTCACACATTAGCATCCTTAGCAGATCCCTCATTCTCAGTAACTCATCCAGTGCAAATGTCCATAAAACCAAGTCAAAAAAAGAAGAAAATTTTTATTAACATTTTACCTCATTTTATTGTATTCTACTTACCTCCACTTAGCAGCTTCATGACCAGCCATAGCTCATCTTTTACCACAAAAGATGTGTAGTAAGATACAATATTAGGATGATGGCACTGACTCATGGCTTGAATTTCTTTCTACGAAGAAAAGGAAACATGACAATTCATTACATGCAAACTCAAAACAAACACTGCAAGCCGGCAAATCCAGATTTGGGGATTGTAGACTATGTTACAACCTATCTGGGATCTCCATGGCCCAATCTGTTCAAGAATTATTAAACCCAAAAAACCACTCAATTTCCTTCAGTCTGTTGTGAGCAGTCCTTCTACTCACTATCCTGTAATGTCTGAAACCAGGCACATGCACTACTTAACTCACCTGGCACAGCCCCACAGAGGCCTTCATTGGGACACAAATTTTTACTTTAAGGGGTCACTGGTTTTTTGTGTTTGTTTGGTTTTTGGTTTCTTTGTTTTCTTTTGTTTTTGTGTTTTTGGAGACAGGATCTCACTATGTAATTCAGCCTGGCCTTGAACTCACTATGTAGCCCAAGCTGACCTCAAACTTATGGCAATCCTCCTGCCTCAGCCTCCCAGATGTTGGGATTACAGGCGTGTACCACCATGCCCAGCTTTGTTTGTTTAAATTAATGGGTTTTTTTTGTTTTTTGAGACAGGGTCTCACTATGTAGCCCAGGCTGGCCTCAAACTCATGGCAATCCTCCTGCCTCCACCTCCCAAGAGATGGGATTACACGTATGCACCCCAATGCCTGGCAGGAAATCTGGTTTTATAGCCACAAAGAATAATTACGAATAAACCAGAAGGTAGGTTTACTTGTTTATGCAGGTTTTTAAAAAGTATTATTTCACCTCATTTTTGTGAAATGATTAACAGTTCTCACACTAAAGAGAAATATACTGGACCAAGTGCAGTAGCACATGCCTGTCATCCCTGCACTTGAGAGGCTGAGGTGGGAGGATCACTAGAGCCCAGCCAGGGAAACAGTGAGAACCATCTCAAAGAGCGGGGAGGGAGGTAATAAAACAAGACAAGGTCATAAACTAAATCCAGAGTAGAAACCTGAGCCAAAAGTCTAAGCCTACCCTTTATCAGTCTATGAGTTCAAATTAGATGGGGAAAAATAAAATAGTTCCTGAGTATATCAGGGTCTTGTTTACCTCTCTGGTCTCATTCCTAACCCATTCTGACTCCAGCCCTATGACCAGGCACAGAGAACTTCAAGTCTGGACATTTCACTCTATTGTCACCTCTGCCTCAAACACACTTCCCCCATCACCTTTACCTAACTAAATCCAATTATTCCTTTTGATCTCGGGCTAAGTATCAATTCCTCCCAGGTCTCCAGCATGAGTTAGGTGCTCTTTCTCTTAGCTCCCAAGCACCTTAACAGCATATAATGTACTGGGTAGAATGCTGTGTGCTTATTTGCTTGTCTCTCCCTGCTACGCTGAGAGCTACGTGAAGGCAGGTACCTAAAAGCAGATTCCCAACCACTGTGGAATTTATCATACTACATTGTAATTGCCTACTTCATGAAAACTAAGGTTATTCTTGGCACTTACTATTGTGCCTGGCACACAGAACTCCTTAAATATTTGTTGAATGAATGAAATCTTACAGCACTCTACACAGCATGTCACTTATTCAGGTAGCTGCTCCATGCCCTTGGTATTTGTTCAGTAAGATCAACTGTGTGAAAGTTGTCTATAAGCCCCGATCCATAAGAAATGCTCAACAGAGAGAAGACCTCAAGATGGCGGATGAGTAAGAAGCAGGCAGCAAAACTCTCTCTAAAAGTTACCATTGGAACACGGGAATATAGCGACCCAGAAAGCGCAGGAGGGGGGAGATGCCTCCCCAAAACCCAGAAAAGTTCTGAAGCGCAATCTGGGACCCCCGGCACCAGTGACGGGTGACTTCCAACAAAGAAGAAGGAAAGAAGGAGCAGACCGCGCGCGTGCACCTTCTAATATCCCGGGAGTTGGAGCGCCGGCGGAGGCTCAATTCTACGGACACACGGTGGCAGCTGGCGCCCAGGGAGCCCCCACGGAGGATCCTGAGACAGCGGCGGGGCAGGGGAGCGGCGGAGAACGGCGCTGACCGGCGGTGAGTGTCTCTCAGCCACAGCTGCCCCGCGCCAGAGAGCGACCGGCCGGGCGCCATTGTGGGGGGTGTGGCGAAACTCAGAGCCGCTCGGAAACTGCTCTGGGAACTTGTGCTCCAGACAGGGCAGCACAGGGCCTCTCAATTGAGCCCACGAAAGTGTGCTGAGGTCAGCAGGCGAACGAGACTGGACTCTCAGCCACACCTGTCCCGCGCCAGAGAGCGACTGGCCCGGCGCCATTGTGGGGGGCGTGGCGAAAAACCAGAGCGGCGGGAACCAGTGCAGGGAATCCGCGCTCCGGACAGCGCGCTGAGCCTCTCAGGCCCAGGGATCGTGAAAGGGCGGCGAGAGCGGAGGCGAGCTAGACTGGTCTCTGCCTGAAAGTACGCGCCTCTGCTCACCGCCCGCCAGAGGGCGCTCCTGGCTTACTGGGACGGACCTGCACAGAACAGGACTTTGTCACAAGGTACCTGCCTACAACAGAGTCAACACCTGGAACTGATTCTTTTTATATTTTTTATTTTTATTTTTATTTTTTATTTTTATTTTTATTTTTTTTCTCACTGATTTGTTTTTTTGTTCTGGCGAAGGGTTTTTTTGTTTTTGTTTTGTTTTGTTTTGTTTTTTGGTGGGGTTTTATTTTTGATCTGTCTGTTTTATTGTTTTTATCTTTGTTTTTGTTTCTGTATGTATGTGTATTTGCTCTTTCCTTCATTATTCTCTCTGGTTTTTTATATGAGTGTAAACAGCGCCTCTAACTTCTTTGTGATTGTGGTTGTGATCTGTTCTTCCTTTTATCCCTTCCTTCTCTTTTTACCACCTGTCCTCTGCACTAGTGTCCCAATTTTAGTGGGATCCCTCTTGGTCCTCTAACCTTACATCTAATTCCTTCCTCTTCTCCCAATACTCTATTTCCTCCTTAACTCATCTTAAATTTAAACTCCTCAAGGAAAAATTAACATACATAGGACTTGTATACTGCATATAATTTTTCTGGTGTGTTTTAGATTTTGTTATATAACCGCAACTCTATACAGCTAAAAGTGGTAAATAACTGGTTAGCTCAGTCTGTCATTTTTTAGGCTGTGTTTGATGCTTTAGTTAACATTATAGCCAAATGTGAAATAATTGTTCTAAACATCTTTCCTTCCTGATATTTCATGATTGAGATTGACTAAGGGACACAGAAAATACAGTGGCACAGTACCAAAGAATCAAGGACTGGGCCAAACAGGTAGCAACTTCGCATACCCAACGAATTGAAGAGGTAGGATCTGGCAGAAAGCTCAAAACCTAAAAGCAAGCTCCACTTGGAAGATACTGCAGAGAAGTAGTCATCTTCTAAAGATCTTAAACACTAGCAATAAAGTAACCTACTATAGGTAATTTGCAAACATCACCCCAGGAATTAAAGAAAGAAAAAATGAGACGACACTTAAACAAGATGCAACCACACACATCCAATTCACCAAAGGCAAACCTAGGGAGCAACGAGGTGGGACAATCCGAAAGCCACCCACCTGGCCTATCTGAAGTGGTAACAACAAAGCAACTGAATGAGGTTCTGGAAAAAATTAAAACAGAAATAATCTCACAGATAACTGCAGAGATAATGTCTACAATGAAGACCATGCTTAAAGACACTATAGCTGATACAGACAAAAAAATAGATGAACTTAAGAAAACTATAGAAACCATGAATGCTCAGCATAGGAAAGAAATGGAATCTATAAGGCAGATTCAAGCAGATATCCAAGAGATAAAAAATTCCATTGAAAGTATTTGTAGCAGAATAAGCCAATGCGAGGACAGGATCTCAGATATAGAAGACAGGCTTGCAATTAGTGATCATGAAATGGAAAAATTCTTAAAAATAGCAAGGGACCATGAAAAATCAATTCAGCAGCTGCTAGATGACTCAAAGATAAACAACTTAAGAATAATTGGAATAAATGAAAAAGCAGGAGATAGCATCAACGACATTAAAACCTTGTTCAAAGACATAATCAGGGAGAACTTTCCTGGAAGAGAAAAGGAATTTGACACCCCTATAAGTGAAGCTTTTAGAACACCAACTAGACATGATCAAAAAAAAACTTCAGCCAGACATATTATAGTCAAGATCCCAGAAATTCAACAGAAGGGCAGAATCTTAAAAGCTGTTAGGGAGAAGAGACAAATCACCTATGAAGGAAAACCCATCAGAATCACAGCTGACTTTTCAGCACAAACCCTCAATTCAAGAAGAGCTTGGAATGATGTATTGCAAGCTCTAAAGGAAAATAATTTTCAGCCCAGATTGATGTACCCTGCAAAACTATCTTTCAAAATTGATGGAGAAATAAAATACTTTCATGACAAAGAACATCTGAGAAAATTTATGACCACCAAACCAGCACTCCAAAACGTTCTGAAGGACATTCTAGAAAGAGATAGGAACCCCAACAGAAGGAATCCACCAGGCAGGGCAAATAATTAAATAGCCGGAAAGCGGAAAAACAAAGAGTGGGAACCAACAACAGGAAAATATCATGACAAGTCAATACATATCAGTTTTAACCATCAATGTTAACGGTCTCAATTCACCAATCAAAAGGCACAGACTGGCGAAATGGATCAAGAAGCAAGATCCAACAGTATGCTGTATACAAGAAACACATTTAATTCAGAAAGAAATTCATAGACTGAAAGTCAAAGGATGGAAAACAATACTCCATGCCACAGGAACCCAGAAAAAAGCAGGGGTAGCTATTCTTTTTGCAGACAAAGTGAACTTCAAGCCAAGAAGGATTCAGAGAGATAAAGACGGTCATTACATCCTTGTAAAGGGAACAATCCAAGAGGAAGAGATAACGATCATAAATATATATGCATCAAATACCAATGCACCCAGCTATATAAAACAAGTACTAAAGGACATGAAAAATCAAATAAGCACTAATACAATTATATTGGGAGATCTCAATACTCCACTGTCACAAAAAGATAGATCAACTGGACAGAAAATCAATAATGAAATAGTAGAACTGAACCAAACTTTTGAACAAATGGACTTAGTAGATGTCTACAGAGTGTTCCATCCCACAACATCAGAATACACATTTTTCTCAGCTGCACATGGGACGTTCTCCAAAATAGACCACATACTAGCTCATAAAACCTGCTTAAGTAAATGCAAAGGAATTGAAATTATCCCATGCATATTATCAGACCATAGTGCAATGAAATTGGAAATCAATGGCAAAAGATCCCACAAAAACTCCCTAAACACATGGAAATTAAACAGCATCCTCCTGAACAACCAATGGGTCACAGATGAAATTAAAGAAGAAATTAGTCACTTTCTACAACTGAATGATAATGACAGTACAACATACCGGAACTTATGGGATACAATGAAAGCAGTCCTAAGAGGGAAATTTATAGCATTAAACACTTATATCAGGAAAATAGAGCAAGCGCAAATAAACAACTTAAGGGTGAACCTCGAGCTTCTAGAAAAAGAAGAGCAGGTTAAGCCAAAAGCCCGTACAAGGGAGGAAATTATAAAGATCAGAGCAGAAATTAACGTATTGGAGAATAAAAAAACAATACAAAGAATCAATGAAGCAAAAAGTTGGTTCTTTGAAAGAATAAATAAGATTGACAAACCCTTATCCAACCTTATTAAAAAAAGAAAAGAAAAGACTCAAATCCATGCAATTGAAAATGAAAAGGGTGATATCACGACAGACCCTGCAGAAATCCAGAAGATCATCTATACCTATTTTGAAAATTTATATTCTACTAAGATGGAAAATGCAGAAGAAATGGACAGATTCCTAGATTCGTATGAATTACCAAAGCTGAATCAAGAAGATTTAAAAATCCTAAATAAACCAATATCAGCCAATGAAATTGAAGATGTAATTAAAAACCTCCCAACAAAGAAAAGCCCAGGCCCTGATGGATTCACTGCCGAATTCTACAAGAAATTTAGAGAAGACCTAACGCCCCTACTTCTCAAACTTTTCAATGAAATTGAAAGGGAAGCAATACTCCCAAATTCATTCCTGGAAGCAAGCATTACCCTGATACCAAAACCAGAGAAGGACCCAACTAAAAAAGAGAACTACAGGCCAATCTCCCTAATGAACATAGATGCAAAAATCCTTAATAAGATACTGGCAAACAGAATCCAACAAATCATCAAGAAGATTATACACCATGACCAAGTTGGATTCATCCCAGGGATGCAGGGATGGTTCAACATACGTAAATCAATAAATGTAATACAGCATATTAACAGAACCAAAGACAAAAATCACATGATCATCTCAATAGATGCAGAAAAAGCTTTTGACAAAGTCCAGCACCTTTTCATGATAAAAACCCTACAGAAAATTGGAATAGAGGGTCTTTATCTCAATCTGGTAAAAGCTATCTATGACAAACCAACAGCCAATATTATACTAAATGGCCAAAAACTGAAAGCCTTCCCTCTAAAATCAGGAACAAGACAAGGATGTCCACTGTCCCCACTCTTATTCAACATAGTTCTGGAAACTTTAGCCAGAGCGATTAGACAAGAGAAAGAAATAAAAGGAATAATGATTGGAAAGGAAGAAGTTAAATTATCATTATTTGCAGATGACATGATACTCTACACAGAAGACCCCAAAAACTCCACTAAAAAACTGCTAGATTTAATAAGCAAATTCAGTAGTGTAGCTGGATACAAAGTCAATACTCAAAAGTCAATAGCCTTCCTGTACACAAATAACAAACTTACTGAAAGAGAAATTAGGGAAACAATACCTTTCACAATAACATCCAAAAAAATGAAATACCTAGGAATCAACCTCACGAAGGATGTAAAAGACCTCTATACTGAAAACTACAGTACTCTGAAAAAGGAGATTGAAGAGGATATCAGGAAATGGAAAGATATCCCTTGCTCCTGGATAGGAAGAACCAATATAGTGAAAATGGCCATACTTCCAAAATTGTTATACAGATTTAATGCAATTCCAATCAAAATTCCAACAGCATATCTCACAGAATTAGAGAAAACAATCCTAAAATTCATTTGGAATCAGAAGAGACCTAGAATAGCAAAGGCAATTCTGGGCAACAAAGGCAAGGCAGGGGGCATCACTATCCCCGACTTGAAATTATACTATAAAGCTACTGTGATAAAAACAGTGTGGTACTGGCAAAAAAACAGACCTGAAGATCAATGGAACAGATTAGAAGATGCTGAAACAACCCCAGACATACTAAGCCACCTTATCTTTGACAAAGGTGCCAAACACATTCGCTGGAAGAAAGATAGCCTCTTTAATAAATGGTGCTGGAAAAACTGGCTCTACACATGCCGAAGATTAAAACTAGATCCATATCTTTCACCATGCACTAAACTAAATTCAAAATGGATCAGAGATCTAAATATTAAAACAGAAACATTAAATCTGCTGGAAGGTAGGATAGGTAAAACCCTTGGAGACATTGGTGTAGGCAAAGACTTTATGAATAAAAACTCAACCGCACGGGAACTATCCCAAAGAATCAATAACTGGGATCTCATCTTATTAAAAAGCTTTTGCACAGCAAGAGAAACCACCAACAGAGTGAAGAGACAACCCACAATGTGGGAAAAAATGTTTGCCAGCTGTTCCTCAGACAAAGGATTACTATCGAGAACATATAAAGAACTCAAAAAAATCAGACCTCCCAAATTTAAAGACCCACTCCACAAATGGGCATCTGAGATGAATACACATTTCTCAGATGAAGAAATACTAATGGCAAATAAATATACAAAAAAATGTGCAACATCACTAGTCATTCGAGAGATGCAAATTAAAACAACACTGAGATACCATCTCACCCCAGAAAGAATGGCTACTATTAAGAAATCAACTAATAACAAATGCTGGAGGGGCTGTGGGGAAAAAGGAACCCTTCTTCACTGTTGGTGGGAGTGTCGACTGGTACAGCCACTGTGGAAGTCAGTGTGGAGATTCCTCAGAAAACTAGGGTTGGAGGTCCCATTTGACCCAGCTATTCCCCTTCTGGGCATCTTCCCAGAAGAATTAAAAACATCGTACCACAGCGATATATGTGCACCCATGTTTATAGCAGCACAATTTGTAATAGCCAGATCTTGGAAACAACCCAAATGCCCATCAACTGAGGAATGGATAAGAAAGATGTGGTATTTTTATACAATGGAGTACTATTCAGCCATAAAGAAGGATAAACTGGAGACTTTTATAGGTAAATGGATGCAACTCGAGAAAATACTCATAAGTGAAATAAACCAGAAGCACATGTGTAAGCATCGTATTGTCTCTCTAGTATGAGAAACTGAAAGAGTAAATAAGATCCAAAATGTACAATAGACATGGTGAATCAAAAAGAAACTGGTCAAAAGGAAAGAGAGACTGGAATAGGGAAAAGAAAGAAGGGAAAGGGAAAAAAATTGTATATATATATATATAAGATGGTTAAGATAGACACACTACCATTTTTACTTAGTTCATTGAAGAGTAAGGTCTGTGCCAATAATGTTTGGACAATTGAATGCTAATGTCTGGTGTCCTGAATAACTAACTTAAAGATAGTAATACGTAATGTATTAACCATTGTTACCCTCCTATTATGTTTGTTTGAAAATTTGTTCTTCTTTTGATTTGTTTTGTTTTTTCTTCTCTTTAAAATTAAAAAAAAAAAAAAAAAAAAAAGAAATGCTCAACAAATGCTAGTTTTCTCCTTAAATGCTATCTTTTCTGCTTAAATGTAAACTCCTTTATGGCAAGAATCTTGTCATATACACTTTGCAGCACAGTCTTCTGCATTAAAAACTAGGTAATTATGAAAGAAATAGAAGAAAGAACTAAAGCAGTATTTGCCTACTGACATAGTTATACAGGATTTGAAGAGATAAGATAAATACACGTAAGAGGAAACAGACAGGAGAGTATGAGTAGTACAGATATTAAATGTTACAAGAACCCAAAGTAAAGAACAGTTAAGTAAGCAAGTATAATTAAAGAAGTTTTTATAGAAGAGGTGGGAACTACATTTAGTTCTATAGCATGTGGTGAAACTATAGTAGTACAAGCTTAGAGGCATAATGATTTTTAAATAAGATGAAATATGTAAGATATATTTAAGACACAATCAGTAAACCTGTTTAGGGTGAGTAGTTCCTGCTTTCTACAGATATCAAGTGCCTACCATACCAACTACGTGACAGACTCAATAAGTAACCACAATGGTGAACCCTCATGAAACTTACAGTTTGGTGAAGTCAGACAAATATTTATCACAACACAGAATAATAGAATTGATCTTTACTATTAGATACTACATGAGTTCACTGGAGAAACACATTATAAAAAACAGAAGCCACACTCAGAAGGCTTTGAAGTTTTACTATATTGACACTGATACACAAAAGTTAAGTGGGTTCTTAAGGGTTTTGAATGTTTACCTGAAATCAGATCATGAAGGACCGTGTAAATGTGTTAAAGAATTTAGACTTTAACAGGTACCAACTCCCCACGATGAATGTAATCATTATGTACTGCAAACATGTACTAAAAATAAATTTTTTAAAAGAAAGAAAAAGAATTTAGACTTTATACTAACAATACCAGGTAATACACAATACTAGATAATGATATAATGTGTATTTCTTAGTATAGATCACCATCAAAAAAGTTTTAAAGTTGTTTGTCAGAACTACAGCAAAACATACTCCTAGATTCTGCACCTGCTCTCTTTCTCCTCTGCAATTCACTCTGCACACTGTTACAAAATAACCCACTACTACAGCTATGAGCACAAAAATGAAAGCCAAGCACAGTGGTAAACCTATAGGTCCAACCACTCATAAGTCCCGAGACAGGAGGATTGCTTGAAGCCAGGAGTTTGGGGTCAGCCTAGGCAACATGGTGAGACCCTGTTTACAAATAAAAAAGATGAACAGCAAGTGTTGGTAGGCTATAGAGAAGTTGAATACACCTGCAGAACTATAAGTGACACAGTCACTTTGGAAAACAGCTTAGCAGTTTATCAAAAAGTCAAACACGGTGTTACCATGTGATTCGGTAATTCCATACTCAAGATAAATGAAAACATACACATATATTAACATTTGCACAGAGATGTTCATCACAGTATTATTGATTAAAAGCAAAAAGGAGAAACATCCCAAAGTCCAAAAGCTGATAAATGAATAAGTAATATGTAGTACACCTAACAATGGAATATTATTTAGCAATAAAAATAAAGAACAGGGGCCGGTGAGATGGCTCAGTGGCGTAACCACCTGCCTGGCAAGCGCGAGGTCCTGAGTTCGACTCCCAGAACCCACATAAAGGAAAAAAAGGGCTGGTGATATTGCTCAGCGGCACAAGTGCTTGCTGGCAAGCACTAGGTCCTGAGGTCAACTCCCGGTACCCACATAAAAATCAATAAAGAAAGAAAGAACAGATATATGCTAATATCTGGACAAACTCTAGAAACATGCTAAGTGAAAGAAGCCAGACACAAAAGGCTAGATATGATTCCATTTATGTGAAATGCACAGAATAGGCATATCTGTACAGAAAGATGTATTAGTAGCTGCCTATGATTGAAGAATAATGGAGAAAAACTATGAATGGGCATGAAGATTCTTTTTGCAGTGATGAAAATGTTGCATTCTCAAAAAACCAAAAAAAAAGAAAGAAAATGTTCCAGAATGAGATAGAGGTGACAGTAGTACAACTTTGTAAATATACTAAATACCACAGCACTATGCATTTGTTAAAAGTTAAAAAAAAAAAAAGATTGAGGAGCAGGTAAAGTATTGGGGATTGAACCCAGGGCCTCTGCACTGAGCCACATCCCCAGTCTTTTTATTTTTTTATTCAAGACAGCATCTCACTAAGTCACTAAACTGCCCAAGCTGGGCATCAACTTATGATCTTCCTGCTTCAGCTTCCCAGAGTACTGGGATTACCAGTATGCTCCACCATCACCAGTGATAAGGGTGACTTTCATGGTACATGAATTTTGCACCAATAAAGCTACTATTTTTAAAAACCGCTACAGAATTTTTTCTTTTTTTCTTTTTTTTTTTCCTTTTTTTTTTTTTTTTTTTGAGCCAGGGTCTTGCTATGTAGTTGAGGCTAGCCTTGAACTATGTAGCCCAGGCTGCCCTTGAACTCACAGCAACCCTCCTGCCTCAGCCTCTTGAGTGCTGGGATTACAAGTGTGTGCCACTAGGCCCGGCAGAACTAAACTTTTTTAAACTCAGTTTAAGGAAGCCATTTGTTTTTAAAAAAAAATTCTTCAAAGACACTTCAGATAGAAGCTCTACGGGCTGTAATCACTGGCAATGCCATAGGGGTGGTGACAACACCCAACCCTGTATGAGGTTCACACATCATGGCCACAACTTACCCTGCCATTATCCCTCTTGAATAAAATCCTTATTCTTTCATCTGCTATTTTTTTTTTTCTTTAAAGTCTGTAGGCCCTCAGCTATTCTCCCCTGACTCTCAATCACTGCCTGGAGGTTCCCCATACTTGCCTGTTCAAAGTCTATCCAACCTTGGTGGGCCAGGACGCAAACATCTCCACAAAGCCCTCCATTCCTTCTTCTTCTAAAGATCTTTTAATTAGAAGCTCTTCCTCTTCCACATTTCTTTATATCTCTCTCAAGGTATCTGTCACTCCGCTTCGTACAGCAGGTGTTATGGTTTATACGTAGATGTCCCTCCAGAGCCTCGTGCACTCATAGCCAGGGCTTTTGGATGATGACTGAATTAGGAGGGCATTACAGCTGCCTTGCTGTTAGGAGGGGGGTCTGGTTAGAAAAGGCGGGTCACTGTGGGTGTGACAGTTAATCGGTTGTGTCAACTTGAGAAAGAGAAGCTCAACTAAATTGGTTCGGCAATTCCACACCCTAGGGTGTGGAAGACCCACCCTAGGGCAGCTTGTCGCCTGGATGGTATAAAGGGCAAATGAAGAAGGACAGATCTGCTTCTTTTTCTTCGGAGAAGTTCCAGTCTTCCTCCTCACCTTCACCCTGGACGTCATCTCCTGGCTTCCAGCGCAGACTCTTCAGCCTTCCGTCACAGACCCATCAGCCTCCTGATACAGACTCGCAAAGGAAACTGCAGTGAGCTCCAAACCTTCGACTGGATCCTTCAGTCTCCAGTGTGCAGACAGATCCTTCCTCCTTTGATGTCTCTACTTTCCCTCTGCCATGCCTCACTCCATGCTGTCCTACCTGGGAGCCAGCTGACTATGAACTGAAACTTCTACAAACTATGAGCCAAAAAAAACCTTTCCTAAATTGTGGGTGTCAGGTATTTTGTCCCAGCAACAAGGAAAGTAACTAAGACATCAGGCAAGAGTCCTAACTTCAGCTAGAATTTGAGACTCTTGATGAAAGGAAAGACATTTTAAACCTCTTATTTCCCTAAGATGTTTGTCCATGGATCTCATTCTAGGATCTACCATATTAGAGAAAAATATCAAAATACTGCATACTGCACTCTTCTTAGAGAAAAGCCCATGAACAGTATCTCCAGAGATTAAAAAAAATAAGATTTGATAGCTGACTTTTCCATCACACTTAGCAAAGGTTGTCACATGTACAACTTTTGACAAGATAAGGACTAATACACTGTCTCTTCACTAATAATTATCGTAAGTTTAAGTCCAGCTTAAGTCATCACTCTTTGGAGAACTCAGACCACCCTTACTATGTATAATAAAAATAACTTTGGAAATAAATTTTAACATCCCCAAATTAAAATTTTTAGTATGTTGGTTTCAAAAATTTTAAGGTAAGTTTCATATCTCTCAGAAATAGAGTCCCTGCCCCTCAGATCTTATATACCAAGCCCTGAGATTACAAGTAAATCAGGCATTCTTCATATTCCTGACATTTCTTCAGGTATAGTGGAATTTATCAGTCTGCATCCCCTAAAAAAACCAATCGTTCTAAACTTGCTTTACTAAAAGTCACTTTTCCTCTATTTCCTCCCCTATAGTGTATGTGTATATACTATATTTGCAATGTAAAGCTGATTGGAATACTTGAGCATATTTAGATGTCTAACCAATTTTTCTTCTGATAAATCGAATTTGTATTCCTCTAAAAGACTCCAATATAATAAAAAATTGCTTTCAAGAGTGTCATACATTTAAGAAGAGATGTTCTATTTTTGAACTAAGATTATAATGATTTTGTTGATACCATACGATGCAGAACACAGATGAATCAGAAAAATCTGATTTTAAGCCAGATTCTGCCTTTTAGTATATGATTTAGTTCCCTCGTCTATAAAATGGAGCTACTACCTGAGATGCTTGAGGTTAAAGTACACTTAAGCGCCTAGCACTAAAAGATGTTTATTATCCTCATGTAAACTTAGTCAAGATATAAAAATGTGACCCTCAGTTTCTTTAGTCATAAAACTTTTATTCATCTTGGCACTATTCTTGTGGATTACATACAACAACTGGCACATGACAGGTATTCATACTGGGCTTCTCAAATTCTAGTCTTAGTATGTACCTAAATCTTTGTTTTGCTTTAACAGAATTAGTGTACCATTTACAGAGTTCTTTTACAATCACTGCAGCTCCAATGTCTAAACGGCACCCCAACACACTGCTGGCAACTGTGAATCCAACGTCTTCAAACAGGATTACAACTAACCTCTCCTTGCAAGCGTGTGTTCTTCCCCAAAGATGACTCAGTATCACTTCAGCAATACTGCTTTGGCTCTTGCACACATTTCCAACTCCTGAAGGCATACAGTTGTCTCATCTGCCACAAGTTCAATATAGAACTCTACAACCTCTTTTTCTTTCATTCTAATTATTGCCTAATACTCAGTACAGACAATATGAGAAATTAAATCTAATTTGAGACAGTGGAAGACTGGCGTATAATTTATTGGTAGACTACTTACCTAGTATGCAAGAATCCCTAGGTTTAATCCCTAGTGCTGAAAAACAAAATAAAAAATTGAGGCCAGGTGTGTTGGCGCATGCCTATAATCCCAGCCCTCTGGGAAGCTGAGACAGGAGAATCACAAGTTGCAACCCCGCCTGGGCAACTTAGCAACTCAGTGAAACCCTGTCTGAAAATAAAAATAAAATAGAAGTAACTTTTTAAAAATATTGGTTGGGCCGGTGCGAGGTCCTGAGTTCAACTACTGGTACCCACATAAAAAGGAAAAAAGGGCCGGTGATATTGCTCAGTGGCACAAGCACCTGCTGGCAAGCGCGAGGTCCTGAGTTCGACCCCCAGTACCCACGTTAAAAAAATTTAAAAATATTGGCAACGGTGAGAAAACTTCCGGCATTTCATCCTAGTCCTAATCCTTGTCCTTTCTATCATCAGTTATATATGGTTTTAGAGCAATTACTTAATAACAGTAGGAGCTTATTTTGCATGGCAGTTTACAGCTTTCAAATAACATCATCTGAGTTTCAAGAAAAATCTTATGAGGTACCCAAAGCAGTTATTATTATTTTCATTTTAAGCCAAAAAAAAAAAAAAAAAGGGCCGTTGAGATGGCTCAGCGGCTTAAGCGCCTGCCCGGCAAGTGCGAGGGCCCGAGTTCGACTCCCGGAACCCACATACGAAAAAAGGGCCGGTGATATCGCTCAGCGGCACGGGCGCCTGCTGGCGCGCGAGGTCCTGAGGTCGACCCCCGGTACCCACCAAAAAAAAAAAAAAAAAAAAAGAAAAAAGTAACTGAGAATGTAGAACATTCAGTGACTTTTAAAATTATCTAACTTTCCTTGCTGAGGCCATTACATTCTTAAAACTATTCTGAGTGTTACAGAGCACAAAGGAAGTACAAAAAAAGTCTATATGACTGCATCTTAATGCCACAGAACGTCTCTTAGAGCTACGGATCCGTAGGACTCACACTTCTTCGTTTCCATATCCTTTAGAGAAGCCAATGGGGGAGGGGCAGCACACTATCTCTTCTTTCATCAAAGATCATAATACAAATTGGTACCATGTTTCTAGGAAGCCAAAACCATTTTGCGGGAGGTGGTACTGGACACTGAACCCAGTGCCTTTTTTATACATATATTTTTTTAGATTTTGAGCCACTTTCTATGTGCCCAGGCTGGCATCAAACTTGCAATTCTCCTGCCTCAGCCTTTTGAGTAGTTGAGATTACAGATATGTACCACCACACCCAGCTCGAAAGCAAAGCCTTTTAAAGCATACTCCACTTAACATGGGAATCGCAATTCCATGATATTAAGGAAACAGAAAAAAGCAAGCACTGTTTATACCAGTGGTGGTGAAGCTATGGCATACATATTATTGTGTATTTCTTTTAAGACAAAAGATGTTAACATATGAGTTGTTTTTTCTAAACTGAAATCTCAGTGTTCAGGTTTAATTACAATGTAGGCACTTTGCGATAAGTAAGTGGGTTTGGGCTGCAGGTTGGGCACTGGTCTCTAAAAGGTTCGCCATCACTGGTTTATATCAACAAGAAAAGAAAAAACACAGTAAGTATCCAATATGAAAAAACAGGTTAAATAAATTATGGTCTTCCTATTCAATGGGCTACTACACACCCATTAAAAACATTAAATCTGTATTTAGACACAGAAGAAGATGTATGATAAACTGTTCAATGAAAAGAGCAAATATAAGATTACATTACCATGAAAATACAAAGATATTTAAACGTTCATAGTCTGAAAGATCATAAAACAGTAATATAATTAATTTGCCTACTTACCTGGGTTTTATAAATTTTACAATAAACATTATTAATGAAGAAATCATAAAACTTTTTTTAAAGGAAACAACAAATCAAAAATGTCATGTTATTTCCCAGCCTAACATAAATATATAGGAGTGTATTTCTCCATTTAAGAACTATGCGAATATTTCTCCATTTAAGAACTATGCGAAAAAGAAAAAAAAAAAAAAAAAAAGAAACATGTGATGTGCCAGCCATGGTGGCACATGCCTATAATCCCAGCACTCAGGAGGCTGAGGCAGGAGGATTGCCACAAGTTTGAGGCCAGCCTGGGCTACATAATGAGTTCAAGGCCAGCCTGGACTACATAATGAGACCCTGTCTCACAAACAAACAAACAAAAAAAGAACTGTGCAATGTGCATACCAGGAGTTCATCCATGCTAGTTTGACACTTCTCAAGGTTTATCCGTTTGATCGCCACTTTCTCCTTTTTAGGGGCACAGTAAGCTGCTTGGACCACAGCAGTTGCTCCACTCCCTAAAAATAAACACATAAATGAGTAAATAAATAGATGGACATACTAAAACATGACATTTCTAATTCCCATACAATTTAAACAAGAGAAGAAGCATCCTTATATTATTCCTAAAGTGAACAACAGTTGTGGAGAAACATTCTAAAGAGTGACATCTATAAAAGTAAAAGCCTTAATCATTTCAAATTTTTTTGCCAATAAATACCAATGCCAAAAAAATTCAACATTGCTAGGGTCCGAATTCTAGCACAAGTTCATATATTCCTGCTTCTCTCCTCTAAATACAGATAAATACCCTAAAAATAATTCAAAACACACCCCTAAAAGGACTCCAGAAGATGGAAAGGAGGAGGTAGTCTGGCCAGGGACCTCAGGACTTTAAGAAAGCACCATAGTGAGTTCACGGGGTTTTCCTTTTATCTCCCATTTTTCTCAGACAGACACCAGAGAGGCCTGTGACCTAGAACCACCAGCAGGGAGGGAGCAAGCAGGGGCAAGGCAGACAGGTGCGCAAATGGATGGACAGATAGGTGCACAGACAGGCAAGCAAATGAGGAAGCGCTCTTCTCCGGATGAAGGGCTGTGCCAGGATCCGCTCAGCAGAGATCTGGTGGGGAGAACCCTTCCCGGTCCTCAGCCAGGACAGTAATGGGCCCAACCCACCACAGCACTGGCCAGGTCCTCAACCCACATCAATACAGCAGCAGGCCACATTCACCACCGTGGCAGCTAAGTCCCCGTCCCACAGCTGTGCCAATGCCAAGCCCCATTCCCACCAGTGAACCAGAGCAGCACCTGCAGAGATAGAACGGTAGTTCCAGGGGTGCCAGAAAAATAAAGCGAAAGAAAATAGCGCTTGCAAGACCTAGGAAACTGGCCCTCGCCCTCGCCCTCGCCTTCTCCCTGTGCCGCTTTCTCTCTCTCTCCTCTCCCCATCCTCCTCTCTTGTTACTTTTGCTGTCTTCCCCGGCCAGGAACTGTTGCCCTCTGCCATGTGCCACCTTACCTTGGAGCCAGCCGAGTATGGACTGAAACCTCTACAGGGCCGGTAAGATAGCTCAGCGGCATAAGAGCCTGCCCGGCAAGCAAGAGGTCCTGAGTCCAACTCCTGATACCCACATAAAGGAAAAAAAGGGCCGGTGATATCGCTGGCAAGCACAAGGTCCTGAGGTCGACTCCTGGTACCCACATTAAAAAATAAATAAGTAATGAAAACAAAACAAAACAAAACAGAAAGACCTAGGAAACTAAATTACCATAGGCATTACAGCTCACAAAAGTAGGACAGGAAAGATACACCACACCTAAATAGGGTAACTACCTGCTAAAATAGAAGATTTAAATAGAATCGAGAGTCTCCCTGATATAATAACTAAATGTCCAAGATACAATAACATGTCCACCAAAAACCAGGAAAAACACATCTGAGCAAGAAAAGACAAGTGCAGCGTGGTGGCGCACATCTATATTCCTAGCACTCTGGGAGACTGAAGCAGGAAGACTGCAAGTTCAAGCCCAGCCTAGGCAACTTAGTGACTTAGTGAGACCCTGTCTCAAAATAAAAAATAAGAAAAAGGGCTGGGTGGGTAGATTAGTGCAAAGACCCTGGGTTCAATACTGCCCAAAGAGGGGTGGGGAATCATACTGACACAAACACAACGATCAACCAGATGTTAGAATTATCTGACAAGAATTTTAAAGCCACCATCTTTTTTTTTTTTTTTTTTTTTTTTGTGGGTACCAGGGGGACGACCTCAGGACCTTGCGCGCCAACAGGCACCCGTGCCACTGAGCGATATCACCGGCCCCTTTTTCGTATGTGGGTTCCGGGAGTCGAACTTGGGCCCTCGCGCTTGCAAGGCAGGCGCTTATGCCGCTGAGCCATCTCACCGGCCCTAAAGCCACCATCTTAAATTGCTTCAACAAACAATTATGGAACCTGCTGAAACAAACAAAAAAAAATTTAAATCTCAGCAAAGAAATGGGAGTGGGGTTGGGAAGAGGTCTGGGAATTGAACCCAGGGCCTTGCCATACAGTAAGCATGAGCTTACTGTATGGCATGAGTTCAGTAAGCATGAGCTTACTGAGCTACACCCTCAATTCCAGAAGTTATTTTTTAAGATACCAAATGGAAATTAAACAACTAAAAAACAGAATTACTGAGATAAAATATTTGCTAGAGAGGCTGAAAAGGAATAAATATTGATACATACTAGAACATGGATAAACCCTGAAAACACTGTAAGAGAAGCCAAGCACCATTTATATGAAAATGTTCAGCATAGGCAAATCTACAGAGAGAAAAAATAGATTAGTGATTGTTAGGGGCTAGAGAAAGAGAAGAATGGAAATGACTCATTAATAGGTACAGGCTTTTTCTTTCTGGAGTGATAAACATGCTCTGGAATTAGATGTTGTTGATGTTTATAAAACATTGCGAATTCACCAAAAAACTAATGAAGTATATACTTTAAAATGGTAAAATTTTAGCCAGGCATGGTGGCACATGCCTATAATCCCAGCACTCAGAAGGCTGAAGCAGGAGGATCGTCAGGAGTTTGAGGCCAGGCTGGACTACATAGCAAGACCCTGTCTCAAAAACAAACAAAAAAACAAAAACAAAAAAAGGTAAATTTTATCTCAATACTTTAAAAAGAGTAAGAAAATATGATAAGAAAATATGATAAACAACATTAGCTCATAATTCAAAGGAACACTTCAAAAACAACTAAAACTCTGCCAAGATGAAGTAGATAGCCTAAATAACACTACAGCTATTTTTAAAATTGAAAACATTATTTTAAAAAGTTTCTGAAAAAATTTTCAGATGCAGACAATTTCACTGAAGAATTTTACCAAATACTGAGAGAAGAATTAACAGCCATTTTACACAACGTTTTCCATAAACACAGGAAGAAGAAATAGCTCTTTGGGGGGGGGGCATGGGTACCAGGAATTGAACTCAGGACCTTGTGCTTGTCAGGCAGGCACTGTACCGCTGAGCTATATCCCCGGCCCTCCCAATTCATTTTATGAGGCTATTTTACTACACAACCACCAAAACCATATCATGACATAAGAAAACTAAACACCAATAGCTCTCAAGAACTTAAGATGCAAAATCCTTAACAAAATATTTGTAAATTGAATCCATCAACAGAGAATACACCACAAGCATGCAGAATGTGTTCCAGTTATGTAAGGCTAGTAAAATACACAAAAGAAAATCTATTAATTCACCATAGCAACAGGCTATAGAAGAAAAGTAATATGATCACACCAACTATCATGGAAAAAGCATTTTTAAAAAACTTGATGCCAATATGATAAATGCTTTCAACAAACAGGACAAAGGGGATTCTGTCCAATTTCATGAAGAATACCCACCAAAAAATTTAACAACTATCATCATATTTAATGGTGAACGACTGTTTTCCCTGTAAGATGGGGTACAAAGCAATATGTCCATTCTCACCATTCTTACTCAATACACCACTGGACATCCTACCCACAGATAAAGGAGGAGAAAAAATAAAAGGCAGCCATATTGGAAAGGAAGAAAGGAAACAGTTCCCATTTGCAGATGACAGATCTACAAGAAGAGCTCCATACAGGGGCCGGTGAGATGGCTCAGCGGCGTAAGCGCCTGCCTGGCAAGCACGAGGGCCCAAGTTCGACTCCCAGAACCCACATACGAGAAAAGGGCCGGTGATATCGCTCAGCGGCACGGGTGCCTGATGGCACGCGAGGTCCTGAGGTCGACCCCCGGTACCCACAAAAAAAAAAGAGCTCCATACAAGTAATAAGCAATTTAACAGGGTTGCAACATAGAAGACCGAAGCACAAAAATCAATTTTGCATTACTATATACTAATAACAAGTGAATAGAACCACGTTTAAAAAGATAAAAGTATTCATAATTGCTCTCCCCAAAATGAAATACTTGGGTATAAATCTCATAAAACATGTATAGGAGCTATATACTGAAAATTACAAAATACTGATGAAAGACTTTACTCTTGAAAATCTTTTAAGATGGAAAACTGAAGGCATTTTTAACTGTGCTCCTGGATTAGAAAACGACGTAGTAAAGATACCAATACTTTCTAAGTTGAGATATAGGTTTAATGCAACTTGTATCATAATCCCAGCAAAGTATTTTATAGATATAGACTTTATTCTAAAGTTGATATGAAAAAGGGGCTAGGCATGGCACCTATAATCCCAGCACTCAAGAGGCTGAGGCAGAAGACTCTTGAGTTACAGGCTAGCCTGTGCTACATAGTGAGAATGTGTCTTAAAAAAATTTTTTTTTAATTTTTAAAAAGCTCATATAGAAAAGGAAGACCTTAAAATAGCCAAATCACTAATGAAGAACAACAAAGTTGAAAAACTCACTACCCAATTTCAAGATTTACAGAGTTACAGTAATCAGGACAGTGTGGTATTAGTAGAGGGATGGCCAGACACGTGCGCGTGCACACACACTACAAAACACAGATACAGATTCACATAAACATGACCCACTAATTTTCGGCAAAGGTACAAAAGAAATTCAATGGAAGTAGGATAATCCTGTCAATAAATGACACCAGAGCAGGTAGACATCCAATGCAAAAAAAAAAAAAAAAAAAAAAAAAAAAAAAACGAATCTCAACCTTACACAAAACTTAACTCAAAATAGAACATAACTTAACACCAAAGGAAGTCTTTAGGACCTAGAGCTAGGCAGAGTTCTCTGGCATGATGCTGAAAGCACAGTCTATAACAAGAAAATGTGACAAACTTACACAAATTTTAAAACTCTTGCTCTGTAAAGCCCTGTGAAAAGGATGAGTGTATCTGATAAAAAGATTTGTACCTAGAATGGAACCATGAAAACTCATCATTTAAAAAAGTCTTATTAGAAAATGGGCCAGGGCCAGTGAGATAGCTCAGTGGCATAAGCGCCTGCCTGGTAAGTGCAAGGTCCTGAGTTCGACTCCTGATACCCGCATAAAGGAAAAAAAGAGGTCGGTGATATCACTCAGTGGCACAAGCGCCTGCTGGCAAGCACAAGGTCCTGAGTTCGACTCCTAGTACCCATGGGAAAAAAAAAGAAAGAAAAGAAAATGGGCCAAAAACTATGACATTTAAGAAGGCATAGGGCCAGTGAGATAGCTCAGCAGCATAAGCACCTGCCTGACAAGCACGAGGTCTTGAGTTCGACTCCCAGAACCTACATAAGAAAAAAAAAAAGAAAGCATAGCATTGAAGGGAATGGGGGGGAGGGTAAAAGAGGGATGGATAGGACGAAAATAATGTTATATACCAGAAAAAAAAAGTTTAGTCAAAGGACTTACTGATGGCAAATAAGCACATTAAAAGATGTTCAGCACCTTTAGCCATGCAAATTAAAACTACAAATAGATATTACCACGCACTATTAACATCACTTTAAAAAATAACTGACAAACACTACATGCTGGGTGAGGGTGTGGTGAAACTAGGTCACCACTCATATATTGATGATGGCCATGTAAAAAATGGTACAGCCACTCTGGAAAACAGTTTGACCATTTCTTTGAAAACTGGGCTTCTTTCAAAATGGATTTGTCATGTGACTCAGCATTTGTACTGCTGGACATGCATCACAGAGAAATGAAAACTTAAATTCACTGAGATATTTGTATATGAATGTTTATAGCAGCTTTAATCAGAATAGCCCAAAACTGGAAATGACCCAAACAGCCTTCAAGGAGGAATAGGTAAACAAACTGCTGTAACTGGTACACCCACGCCATGGAGTACTACTCACCAACAGAAAAGAATGAGCTGCTGGTATATAAAGTAACTTCGATGAACCTTAAGTGAATTCTGCTGAGTGAAAACAGCAATCTCAATATTTTATAATTCCACTTACTAACAATAAAATTACAGAGAGGACAGATTAGTTGCTGCCGTACAGTAGTGTAGGGAGAGAGGGCAGAAACTGAGATAAAGGGGTAGCTTCAGAGGACCCTGAGGTGAGAAACAATGATATATCTTGCATTTAATGGTAGTTACATAGAGCTATACATGTAATAAAATTGCACAGAACCACAGCCATGGTGGTGCGTGCCTATCCTAGCACTCGGGAGGCTGAGGCAGGAGGATCGATGCAAGTTTGAGGCCAGCCTGGGCTACAAAATAAGTTCAAGGCCAGCCTGAACTATACACAGTGAGACCCTGTCTCAAACAAAAAATTAAAATTTCTTTCTTACACATACCAACCTATGATAAAGTTTAATTTATAAACTATGCACAGTAGATGAACAATAATAAAAAGAACAATTGTAACAGTGTACTGTTTCCTTTTTCACAATTACACAGGAGACTCCTTCTTCCCATATATATATCTTAGCAACCTCATCACATGATTTTTGTTGTTGTTGTTATTAAGAGCCTTTCCACATAAAGGCAGCATTTTATGGCTCATCTTTGGCATATCCAAACTGACAACTCCACTACTCCCCTCTCACTCATGGGGGCCATTACTGTGTAAACTAAGGGTTATCTGCCCATAAGCACTGCAACACCAAGTCATTCAATCTGATGACTGAGTGACTAAGTGACTAATGCACAAGCCAGCAGGTAGCACACACAGCACGGATACACTGGACGAAGGAAGGATTCATGTTAGGGGAGGCCAGTGGCAGATCTCACTACTCGCTCAGAACAGGGCACAATTTAAAACTTAGGAATTGTTTATTTCTGGAATTTTTTACCTAAAATCCAGACCTTAGTTGACTATGGGTAATTGAAACCACAGAAAACAGAACCACAGGTAAGGGGAGACTACTGTATAAAGGAAAACTTTAAGTCTAGTTGTTGGTATTTCTAGTCATTATTACAACAGAACTAGTTTTACCAATAATGAAACACCAAACCTAAGTATGATTAATCATAATTATCTACTGAACTATATTTCTTTCGCTCAAAGATTTGCTCACTTAATGAATAGCCCTATAAGCAAAATATTAAGTTCCAGTGTGATTTAACAAATGGGGCCACAGACAAACTGCTAAGGTTCCACCACACTCAGTGATAAAGAGAGACTGTAAGCCCCAGTTCTCCACCCTGACAATCACTTTCACCCATCTGCATGTGATTTCCCAAAAAAAGCCAAAACACAGTCAAGTTTTAACATAAAGGACTATGATAATGTAGTAAAAACTTAACACCACTAACTCAGAATAGGCAATGTTGTTTTCGTATTAGAAAAAAAATTTACTCCATAGAAAATAACAATAACGTAAATAGGAAGGTAGGAAAGAATATCTAAAAAATTTATTCATAATTATTTTAACAACCTCCAATATTTTGCAAGAATGTAATAACACAGGGTTAGAGACAAATTTTAAACATGATTCATCTCCTCTATAAAGCAAGTCCTATACTGCAATTTTTTTTACACTACAAATCTGGGTTCATAAACAGAACCAGTACATAAAGCACACAGTACAAATAAATGTCATTTTGTAAAACTTACTTCAGCATAAATACACGTGTAAATGGGTAGAAAGTATCTCTTAGAAATCATTTTCAAATGTCAAAGCAACTTCACTAATATGTCTTGGCCTAATAGGATTGAAAATTTAAAACCTTTTCCAATAAAATACCCTAATTCAGTCTTTCATCATTTCACAGCAGTACACGTTCTCAATGCCCCGCTCCTACACCCTCACGGATCTCACTCTTCTCCTGTCTTCTTGTTAATTCCTCAGCTGCGATGTCAGTGTACTTCACAGGCCAGACTAGATTAATGTGCAGGGCAGGGATGAGCCTTCTCCTAAACCCCTGAAAGCGAAGGCTGAGCGTGAGTGAGACCGCAAAAAAAACTCCCATTCTCTCTCCACCTCACCAGACCTGCCAATCTCAGAACATAAAATTGAGGGGGGGGGGGCCTGTGGCAAGCGTGAGGTCCTGAGGTCGACTCCCAGTACCCACATTAAAAAAAAAAAAAAAAGAGGAAAAAATACACCAAATGAATCAAATTAATTGAAGATATATCCCCAAAGGTTTGGCCAGCCATCACTGTAACCAGTACAAATTCTCAAGATTTTTTAAAGTACTTCTTAGTAAGGTTTTCCATTTACTAAAGAAATGAGCTAGCCCAGACACTATTCATTCTAAAAGATGACCAAGTCATTATGAAAACATAAGAATTTACAATTCTGTAAGCTCTTTTCTAAATAAGGCCTCTTAGCAGAGTCATGTTGAAAAATTGGGGCTCCTAGAAAAGGCAAAACAGCTGTAAGAACAGTCATAATCATAAAAAATCACACTATTTATTCTTTCCATACAAAGACAAAAATAAAGACGCACTGCCATACATGCTGAATAATGATTCACACAGCCTGATGGTTTTGCATGACTCATCACTTGCTCTCCTCCTCACTCTAGTGATCTCCCATCTCAGTGATGCTATCTGGTTACTTTTCTCGTTGCTGAGACAAGATACCTGACACCCAAAGTTAAAGAAGGAAAGGTTTATTTGGTTCACAGTTTGTAGAGGTTTCAGTTCATAGTTGGCTGGCTCCAAGGCAGGGTGGCATGGCAGAGGGGCACCACAGGGGAGAAACAGCTCATGGCAGGCAGAATTAAGCAAGGCACCAGGCAGCAAGTGACAAGCAGCAGCCCTCTCTCTGTCCCTTACATCTTATTCAGGCTACCCACCTTTAGGGAGGATAGCACTCACACCAAGGGTAGGCCAGTCTTAATCTTGCCCAGAACTAAGCCAAACCAATCAGTAGACTAATTTAGTAATCACACATTCCAGATCCAGCCACCTCTGAAAAGCCCCACCTATGACCACATGAAACTTTGGGGGTACATCCAGACACAAGCCATCACAGATGCCAACTCCAGCCAAAAACCTTTACATCATTTTGTCTCACCTTTCTCTCACATCTACTCCAACAGCAAAACCTCTAACTTCAAAATACATTACATCTAGAATCTCAGCACTTCCACCACCACACCCTCCCTTAGATAACCTCTCCTTCCAATCTTGTATCCCTACAAAAATTATCCCTCCACAAAGCAGCCTAAGTTTTAAAACAGGCTAGATAAGGTCAAATCTCTGCTCAAAAATCTGCAACGATTTTCAATCACACTCAAAGCAAAAGCCAAGTTCCTGCAATGACAAACTGACCATGGGGACCAGTGCCTGGCACATAGCAAGAGTTCAATAAATATTAGTTGAATGAATTAATCAATCAAATAATAAAATCTATTTTTTGTGTGTGTGTGTGGGTACCGGGGGTCAACCTCAGGACCTTGTGCGCCAGCAGGTGCCCGTGCTGCTGAGCGATATCACCGGCCCTTTTTTCGTACGTGGGTTCCGGCAGTCGAACTCAGGACCTCCCGCTTGCCAGGCAGGTGCTTACGCCGCTGAGCTATCTCACCGGCCTATAAAATCTATTTTCAAGGAAAAAAATTATTTGCTTAAGGCAGGACAAAAATACCCCATCGTCATGGGTAACGCCTCATTACCATTGTGAACAGTAACATTTATTGAGCACTTAGTATGCCAAGTAATATGATGAGTACTTCACATATAGAGTCCAACAAAAAAAATATACACATCGGGAAAGAAAAATTCATATAGATATTTTAATACTAAATTTACTGAGACATCATGAGACTAATACAAATTACCTTTGGCCTCTACAATTACAAGAGGTGCTCAAAGTGGTGGCCATGAGCTTCCAGACATTTATTAGTATGGTGAAATGAAGTGTGTATAGAATTTTTTGGCAGACTCTGTATATTGTTTTTCATCTAATGATTAAAATAATCCTATGAGTTAAGTATTACTGGTCTTGCAAAGTACCTGCAATGTTAGTAAGGCAATGTAAGCAAAGGTAAGATTTAGGTCATGCAGTTAGTAAAAAGCAGAGTAGGGCCTAATGACCAGAACTGCATGATGTTTCAATAACATGCTCTTAAGTGGTAGGCAATTATCTCTTCAGATTAAAGCTGACATTTATTAACTGATTATTATATGTCAGGTTAAATTATTTATAGTAATTGTGATGTCTCACTGAACTATTTAAATTTTTCAAAAACCCAAGGATAACATCTTTAGTTGTTTAACACACCATTTCCTCTTCTTTAACAAGAGAACCCTCACCTATTTTGTTTAAAGAAATAATGTGTTACCCAGCTAAAAAGCTTTATTTTCCAGTCTCCCCTGCAAATACCAAACTACACAGTTAGGCCAATAAAATAGAAGTGGAAGTTACTGAGTAAGACATCCAGGAAAAAAAAAAAAAGGCCCTTGGAAAGGGAGCCAACTTAGCTGACATGTGTCTTTGTCCTCTTGCCACATTCTTCTGGCCTACATACTAACATGAAGCTAGAGGTGAAACAAATATCTTGCAACCAGGAGGATGAAAGTCACACGCTAAGTATGGTGGTATGAAAAACCAGAAGCCCAGGTACCGGACAGTCTGGATTGGCTGCCACCTCCAGTTATCCTCTTGTATAAAGGAAAATGGGGAAATGAAGTATTTTACCAAGTCCTGTTATTTATGTTTTCCATTACAAGCGGATAAATGCAATCCCTATTTCACATAACCCTATGAGGTTGTTAGCCCAATGCCAGGCTAGTGCAAAAGTTACCTTGGCTGAGTCTCCCATCAGGGAAAAAATACACTATTAAACCTCTACTGTACTATTAAACCTTCATACTCTGTTGGTAGAGTATGAAGTCCTTCACAGTATGAGGGGGATGGAGGTAAGGCTCTGGAATTCGTGTTTAGAAACCAATACTTTAAACATCAAAATGTGTAGCCAATGAAAATTAATAAAAATAAAAAAGGAGACAAGAATCGAGTTTATACTAGTGGGTTGCCTTTGCCAAAGCTAAATGAATTACACCCACGTAAACAATTTTAAACTAGTCTGAAGTTTTCAACTTTCTAAACCGAGTCTAAGGAAAAGAGTAAATATTTCGAGACTTTCCAAAGCATGATAATAAAAGCCACATGGCACCACTCTCTGACTTGCTTGTTTTCATCTTTGCCATCATATTGTACTGTAGCAATATCTTGGTGACAGGCCCTTATAGCACTATGCTACCATGTCTAATATATATCACTAAACCCATCTAAACTTGTATGAGACCTGGAACTAAGGAAAAAATAGATACACCTAAGGTTCCACAAAGCGTTAAAAACAGATGTTACAAGATCTCGAATCACAAAGTACTTCACCTTTCATAGCAATACCAAAAATTATGAAATGTAAAGACAAAAGAAGAAAAAAAATGTTTAAGTAGAGATAGTAACTTACCATTTTACGGAGCATTTAATGAGATAACACATTCCTGCCAGCTTGAACCACCGGTGGTACATGCATGACTGTCCCATTGGACAGTTTGTACCACCGGTGGTTCGAGCCGCCCAGGAGCGAGCCCTGCGAATTCGAGTTAGAGCCCCCTCATGAATATGTCAAGCCCTTTCTACAAACAACTGCACTCAATCCACCTGTCAGTCCCAATGACAAAGATACTATTATTTACATTTTAGACAAAAAGCCAACACTAAAAGAAGTTTAATAATTTGCCCAAGATCACAAAGCTAGTAAGAGATCAGGTCTAACCCCCAAACTTATACTTTTACAATGGTTTTAACACATGTCAAATAGAATCTAACACAGGCTTAATAATTCTAATGCAAGACTACAGGTTAGGAAAGAGCTCAAAAATCCTTACAAGATGAATGACTATGCGAAGAACACTAACATCTTTTACCAATAACCATACATAGAAAACTTCAAATTTTGCCAAAACACGCTTATGATGATATAATTCTTTTAAGGGAAATTCTCTGAATTCCCAGTCTATATGCTTGGAACATGTTTCCAGAGAAAGTTTTCTTCCCATTGTAGGATTTTACCGTAAAGAAGCACAAGCTAGGTGTGGCAGCGCACACCTGTAATCCAGCATTCAGGAGGCTGAAGCAGGACTGTGAGTTTGAGGCCAGCCTGGACTACAAAGGAAGACCCTGTCTCTCAGACAGACAGACAGAGAGACAGAGACAAAGACAGAGACCGAGAAGGGAAGGGCACCATAAATATCATAGTACTAAGTAGGCCATGTGAAAAAACTACAGGTCAAATAAACCATATATCTGCTTTAATGGGGAAAGAGACACCATTGTACTGGTTCCCCTAGAATATAATCCTTTGAAAATAAAATCTAAATGATCTCCCAAATCCTCTTTTCTATACTCCAATCATTTGTCTCCTGAAAAAGTTTAGTAAAACCTGAAGAAATAAAAAAGATTTATCTTGAAGAGCATAGCTTATTACAAAATACTGTGTTCCTGGGCGAGGGGTCTAGCTCAGTGAGTGGTAAAGCTTACCTAGCATGCAAAAAGCTCAAGGCCTGATCTCCAACACCACTAATAACAACAACAACAACAATTATACCTACTTATTCACCCTTACTAGTTATACAAGTCTATAGTTCACAAAACCTTTTTTTTTCTCCCTGTTGGGAGGATGGGTAAGAGAAAAGTGTGAGAGGTAAAGCGGAAGATGTGAGAAATACATCGGATCTTTTCACTGTAAGGATATTCCCTTAATCTACAGGACTACAACCCCCAACTCCAATTTATATACAGAAACCAGTCACTGCAAAGGCAAGAACAAGGATCCTGAATTAGGCAACTAGATGTCAGTAGTGACTCCACCGCTAGCTATGTAACTTTAGGGCATCATTTTACCTTTCTGTGTTTCTGTATCTCCAGCTATAATAAAGTAGTTCATCTTATCTCACAGAATACATAAAATTAATTCAAAATATATGAGACTTAAATGTAACAACTAAAACTGTAACACTTTGAAGACACAGCAAAAATTTTTCATGTTAGATTAGTAAAGATTTCTCAAGACAACACTAAAGCAAAATGAATAATAGAAAAAAGTGATACATTATACTTCATCAAAATGTAAAACTTCTGTACTTTAAAAGATGCTATTAAGAGCCGGGCATGGTGATGCACACCTGTAATCCCAGCACTACGGGAGTATTGTAAGTAATAAGCTGGCTAACATATTGAGGCCCTGTCTCAAAATTTTTAAAAAATATTAAAAAGGGCTGAGGACATAGCTCAGTGCTAAGGCTCCAGGTTCAATCCCCCATACCACTATAAAAAAAAAAATTTTTTTTAAAGGACACCATTAAGAAAATTAAGCCAGGGCCGGTGAGATGGCTCAGCGGCTTAAGCGCCTGCCTGGCAAGCGCGAGGGCCTGAGTTCGACTCCCGGAACCCACATACGAAAAAGGGGCCGGTGATATCGCTCAGCGGCACGGGCGCCTGCTGGCGCGCGAGGCCCTGAGGTCGACCCCCCGATACCCACAAAAAAAAAAATTAAGCCAAACTAAACTGAGAAAAAAAATACTGTACTGAAATCATGTATCAGGTGAATAACCCATATCCGGAATGAATATATTTTTTCTCCCTCCCTCCCCTCTATATATCACTAATAAAACAAATGTTCCACCAGGCAACCCAAGTAGGCAGAAATTTTAAAATGACATTTTATCAAAGAAGATATATGAAAACCTAATAAATAACCACAGGAAGAAATGCTCACCATCATTAGTCCTTAGAGAAAAAAAAAAATCAAAAACCACAATAAGAGAGGCACTAGGATGGCTATAATCAAAAAGACAGGGCTGGGGATATAGCTCCAAGGTAGAGCACACACACACTTAGCATGTGTGAGATTTGATCCCCAGCCCGACACACACACATACACACTTGTAGGCACACCAAAAACTGGCCAGGATTTAGAACAATGGGAAGTAAAACAGTACAACTACTTTAAAAAAATGTGTCTGGCAGTGTCTTAAAAAGTTAAACTTACCAGCTGGGCACAGTGGCACATGCTTGTAATCCCAGCACTTTGGAAGGCTGAGGCAGGAGAATCACAAGTTCAAGTCCATTCTGGGCAATTTAGTGACTTAGAAAAATTCTGTCTCAAAATAAAAACTCTAAAAAGGGGCTGGGATGTACCTTAGTGCAAAGGCCCTAAATTCAATCCCCACTATGGCAAATACATAAATAAAAGTTAAATTTACTATATGATCCAGCAATTCCACTTCTGGGTATACACTCAAGGAAAATAAAACAGGTTCACATGAAGACTTGACATAAACACTGACAGTTGCCTTATTCCAAATAGCCAAAACGCAGAAATAATCCAATATCCACTGACTGGTGCCCAATAAAAAGAATCATGTTCTGCTACATGCTACAGCATGAACGGACCTCAAAAACATGCAAATGAAAAAATGACAAACACAAAAGACTACCTATTATATGATCACATTTATAGAAAATGTCCAGAAAGTATAAATCTATAGACACACAAAATAGATTTGTGATTGCCTGGGGCTAAGGGTGGAAACAGGGAGCTACTGCAAATGGACATGAGGCATCTTTTTGGAATGATGGAAATGTTCTAAAACTGGACTGTGGTGGTGACTGAACAACGCTGTAAATTTACTAAAAAATTACTGAATTGTACACTTTAATTGGGTAGACTTTATGGGATAAATTATGCCTCAATAGAATTGTTCGGAATTTTTTAAATATGCTAAGTGAAAAAAGTCAAATACAACACATTATATGGTGCCATTTACGTGAAATGTCCAGAAAAGAAAAAAATCTAAAGACAGAAAACAGATTTGTGGTTGCCTGAGCCAGGGATGGGAAAAGAGATTAACTCTCAACAGGCACAGTGTAATCTCATTGGGATGATAGAAATATCCTAAAACTGGATTACAGTATCATATTATACCTCTGTAAAATTGGTTTAAAAAATAAAGTGGTCAGATCACACTGGAATTCTGTTCATTTGTGTGCTTGTTTTTTGTGGTGCTGGGGATCAAACCCAAGCCCTCATGTATACCTGGCAAGCACAAAACCACTGAACTACACCCCAACCTCTTTTTTTTTTTAATGGGTACCGGGAGTCGAACTCAGGACCTCACACTTGCCTAGCAGGCGCTTATGCCGCTGAGCTATCTCACCAGCCCCCAATCTATTTTATTATTTTATTTTATTTTGAGAAAGGATCTCAATAAGTTGAAGCTGGCCTTGAACTTGCAATCCTCCTGCCTCCACCCCTCAATAGCTGGGATTACAGGTGTGCGCCACTGTGCCAAGCCACAGTACAGTTCTTAACATCTGATGAACCATGGATCACTCCGTCAATGTGATGAAAATTAATCCTATCCAGACGACTGACAGACACAATTCACAGATACCCTATGGATCAAAATTATAAAACACTAAATCTCTAGAGCCCTTGCAACTCTGAAATTCTATGCCACCTTCACAGAAAAAGCACTAACGATGCTATAATCCCCCTTTTCACCCTGAAAAGATGTACACCCTACCAGAAAAGAAAGCAAAATTCCTCTTTTGAATAGAGACCCCTTTACTTTTCTGACATCATTGTGGACTCTCCCATTTAACCCCCTTCCTTCAGTATGAAACTCTAACTGAGGTATGTAGAAGCACTCTAGTCAGACACCTAGCTGAGCTCAACCAGCACACATTAAAGACCCAACATGTACCAAGGACACAGGCCATGAGATGGCTTAAGAAAAAAAGATGCCTGTTAGATAAAATTAGCCCAGGTTGTTTCAAACCATGGGCCAAGTAAAATCAAAAAATAAATAAATAAATAAATTTGATGTTTCTTTAAAACACAGACTCAGTGCAACGTACTGACACCTCCAAGGCAGCTAAGGAGTCTTCAGCTGGTCACCGTTGTAAAACTAATTTTAGAGCAGGTTGCTGCCGAAGTAGACGATTGCTCCCCAAATACACGGGGGCTGCTCATGTGAGGGGAATGAGTCTCTGTCTAGCTAAACTCACCCTCTTTGGATTTCTAAAGTCCTTGTGTTATTGTTGTCCAATACTCCCCTCATCCTCGGCTCCCAGCCTCCCACAATCATTATACCTCTCTGAGAATTACAATCCATGTTTGTGCAAGTTTTGGTCAATTGGTGCTCCTGGACTCCCTTCAAATCCATTTACACACGGCACCCAGATCTGCGGGATCACGTTATGCCCCGGCTGAAATCACTCTACCTCGGTCTCCCGGTTATTCTCTATCAAAACATAAATTTTCTTCCTCCCACCTACCAAACCTCTTAAAAAAAATTTTTTTTCTACCTGTTTAATGTCTGCCTATCTCACTAGAAACCCAGCTGCAAGGAGCCAGAGTTGGTCCACTACCTTGCTCAGTGCGGTACCAGCAGCTTCCCCAGCTCCATCCCAGAGATGGCTAGCGCTGCGCGGCCATTCAAGGGTTCCGGGTCTGGATCCAAGAATGAACCAGAGCGCGCAGTCCCACAATCCCAGAAATAGGGAGCTCTGCGCACAGTTGCAATATCCCAATTTTCACGCAACCTCGGAGAGGCCTGTACCACATCTGCACTTTTCTTCTAGACGAGACACATCTGTCACTCGTGCTCAAACATCTGTCGAACCCGTACACAAATACTTCACCAGCTCTCGAGCCGCGCCCCGCCCCGCCTCACAGGTGCAAGCCTCAAAGCCCCCTCCCCGCCTGCACGCGCGCCACCAGCCCGGGACTCCAAACATGCGCACCCACAGACCTCTGGCCCCACAGGCGCCCCTCGAATGTCTGCGCATGCTGCAACCCTCAAGCTCCCGCGGGTCCCCGCGTTCCCGCGTGTCACCCGCCGCCCTGCGGAGCGCCTCCCCCTCCGCGGCGCCAGCTCTCACCGATCACCTCCTGCAGCTCATAATCGTCCCGGTTGATGGACCAGGGTAGGGCGCTCGAGTCCTCAGACATGACTGTAGCAGCAGCTCTCGGTCCTCAAACTCGCTGACCTCCCGCCTCCTCGCCGCGAGTCTCCCCACCCCCAACCGCCGCGCCGCCGCCGCCGAGCCCCCACCAACCGCCTGAGGAACAGCCACGGGTCGGACGGCGCCGGAGCGCGGGGTCACTGTGCTGCACAGCGGCGGCGGCTCACAGCTCCGGCGGACCTCGCTTCCTGCGCCTCTGTGTCCAGCACTCCCCGGCGCGGCCCACGTCCCAGCCTCGGCCTCCGCAGCACCCGCAATCGAAGCTTCGCCCGGGCCCAGCCCCTCAGTCCCGCCCTCCACCCGACCCCACCAAGGGCCAAACTTTCCCTTCTCCCTCCACCTGCCGACACGCAGCGCGCTGACGTCACCGCGCCGGTCGCGCCCCGCCTTGGAACCGCCTCCATCCGCCATATCAAGTGTGTCTGGATAAGCACGAGCAAACACAAAGCTCAAAAGAGGGAAGTTGACGATGGAAGGGAAGAAATGCCTAGGGAAAGAGTTGAGAAAGGGCCACGGAAAGCCGAAGGAGGGCAGGAAGTAGCGCAGAAGGGGAGGTAGCCACACTAAACATGGCGACCAGGCGTAGGGGGCGGAGCCACTCCTAGCGGTTGGGGCACGTTGCCGTCTCCGTCGTCGTATTCATTGGTTGGTTTGAGAAGGAATGAGAGGGGCAATGGGTGTGCGTGGACGTCAGTCATAAATTAGGCCCGCCTCCAGTCTCTTAGCGCGCTACTCTGCGATCGGAGATCTCCAGTCTTTGGAGACTCGTGGTACTCCGTTCCTCTAACCCATTTCTCATTGGCGACGTCACGGCGTAACCGTCACATCCTCGAAACGTGCAAATTGCTCCTCAGGGTGTGGAGAATCCTGAGGGAGAGGTTGGGTGGGGACAAGTGCCAACTAGGATAAAAGGTCTTGGGCGCTCCTAAGGAGAGGAACCGGAAGCCTGTCCCGTGACCGCATTTTTTTCAAGGCGGAAGTTCTCTGCCGCTCTGGGCGCGGCGCTCGCTGCGGCGCATCCTTCAGTGTCGGGCGGCGAACGAGTTCACATCGGACTCCGCTTTGGGTCTGGAAAGCAAACAGTCACCTGCTCCAGGGGCCTCAGCACGTTGGGGCATTTCTCCCGACTCGACTTGGTCTATTAAACAAGTGAGGCTCGTCCCTCGCGTCTTGGGGTCTTTTCAACGGCCTTGTGTTTTATGCACCTTCGATGAACTTAAGTTTTCTCAGGTTTACTAGGTAGTGCCATTGAAAAACGCGCTTGGTAAAATGGCAAAAAAAAAGCATCAACATGAAGAAGGCTAGGTGTGGAAGTCTCCGCTGAGAATACCTCTCAGTCCTAAAGCACTCACTAAGGAAGAGACCTTCACCGAGGCCCTCCCAAGCCCTGAGCTTGGCTGTGCCCAGCCCTCTCCTAAGTTCAAAGACCATGAGAGTTAGGTTTCCACGTGATTGATAAGACTGGAGAACGTTTCATAGAGAAGGTGGCATTCCTACAGATCTTGCAAAGCTAACGATTTCATCAGTCGAATTGAGAGGATGAAACATACCAGTCACAGCAAAGGTGTCAGAGTTCCTGACAGTATGGCACAGGACTTACTATGGAAATTGGTTTCAGCCATTGCTACTACACTTCACTGCATGTGCTGCCTTTCTTTTTCTTTTTACAGGAAGAGTTGAGTGGGCATCATGTCAGAGAAGAACTATATCTGATGCTAAGGATTGGCAATCTCAAGGTTTGTTCCAATAGATCCATAAAGCAGCGATAACCTGGGATTGTTGGGCTGTTGGACCATGGCCAGACTTCGAATTTTTTTTTTTTTTTTTCACTCCTTTGAAACTCTATGCATAATGGTAGAGAGTTCAGGGAGAAATGTTGGCAAACTTCCTCCTTCCTGTGGTCTTCCGCCGAGAAAAAAAGCTACTAATCTAATGTCATTTGGCCCACATTCTGGTTGGGCAGGGTCACTATACACTCATTCATGTGTTCTTTTCTGTCTCCTCAACACACACATCTTTATGAATGAGTGAAACCAGATCTGCTCTACAGATCTTGTCATTGCATTTCCCCTATCTCTGACTTTCCATATGCAGGTTGCAATTACATGATTTAAATGAGCAAGGAATTGGTACCCATTTTGATACCAGAAGCTCAAACCGTCACCCCTTTCTCATCCTGTAGAGGAGTTTCTATGTGAAAGTACTGTCATAAATGTCATAAATACAGTGGTGACCAAAGCAGCCTTGAGCTCTTTTCATGGAGCATGTGATTTTAGTAGAGAACAGTAAACAAATAAGCAAATAAATAATTGTAAGTTACAAAGTATCTTGCAGGGAAAGGCCAAGTATAGTATATTGAGAATAGGGAGCTAAGCATGCATAGGGTATTTTAAACAGAATACAGGGGGGTTTCAGTTGTTTTTGAAGCTACTAATAATAGTTTTATCCTAATTATGCTGCTGGTGCTTATACTGGGCTCTCTTCATAAGACTTTGCAGAGATGGGGAAAAGGAAGTTTTCATAAAAGTCTGGCATATTTTCCCAGCAGAGGGGCCTTGTTTTCTCCCACATTCTCAGGGGAGACCTGTCTTAGTTTTAGATTCCCCCCAGAATCAGACTCTGAGACCAAAATTTGGTTTCAGCAAATAGTTCAAGAGATGACTCCAGGAGGCACTCTAAAGGAATAGAGAAGTGAAGGAGGATAATTGTTAAAGGGTGCATTAATGAGGGGTTATTGTGTGGGCACTGGGATCAGTCCAGTTGAAAGCCACCTGAAAAACTGAGGTACACCTCAGAATTGTCCCACTAAGAGACAAGGAAGCAAATTTTTTTTTTTTCCTCAGTACTAGGGATTGAACCCAGAGCCCTTGCACTGGGCTGTACCTCCAGTCTTTTTTTTTTTTTTTTTTTTAAACAGGGTGTAGCTAAGTTGCTTAGGTTGGGCTGAAACTCACAATCCTCCTGCTTTAGCTGCCGGGAGTGCTAAGATCACAGCACTGCCACCACTGCATACACTTTTTCCTTTCCCTCTTTATGCAGCTAATTCTCCTGCGTGCTCCTAAGGTAAACTCTGCCGTAGGCCCAAAGACTATCAGCCAGGTCTGGACAGCATCTACCAGTGCATGTAAGCTTAAAAGAGGAGAATTATTGTCTGGACTGAGAAATAAGGAGTGAAAGTATATTCCTGTTTCTCTTCTTATTGTTGCCCATAAGCAACTTACCTGCCTTATGCTTTGTTTTTAACATCTGCAGGATAGAGGAAAAAGGAGTGATTTCAAGACTAGTGATGTCTTGAGTAATCACTACTGGGTAATTATATAGAGCTGTAATGATTCAGGTCTTATAGGGTCCTTTATGAAAGAAACTATTTTCGAAATGTGGAAATTAATGTGTACCCAATGTGAGAAACCTAGATATAAAAACACACACAGACAATTTTACATCTCTGTCACGAGCTGGTTTTCTCAGCATTTCCACATCAGTGCCAGCACCAACTATAGACTGCTATAATCTGTTCCCCATCATGTGTCACGTGTAGTGTGGTGTCATCCCTATTATGCAAAGAGATGATAACCATACCTCACATATGTGTGCTTTCCCCTTTGTGTCTGGAATAGTGCCCTACAGAGGCACATGTCCACACAGCGTTGGTTAAATAGATGTAAACATAAGCTAAGCACTGGACTGCAGTGACATGACATCTTGGTAAACCTAAAAAAGGAATGGCCAAGGTACCAGGCACTCAGGGCCTGCCAGGTAAGTAGGTGTACATGATATTGTAGGGGTAAGAAAATCAGTCTGTGCAAAAAGTAGAGTCCCCTCATCAAGCTGGATTTTAAGCCAGAGAGGAGCTTCAGGTTCTCCCAAACTGGTGCGGTGTCAGCCTGATGATTTCAAGCTGGAGTGAGCACCAATGGCAAATACCAGAGGGAGCGGGTTCCTAGGTGCCATCAACATTCAAACAATAGCTCTTAAAAGTTAGTATGTCTAAAAACATACTTCATTAATGTTTATTGTAGCATTATTGTGATGGGAAACAACCTACGAGTCCATTGATGGGGAAGGTAGATTGCTTTTGTTATGTGGACCATCTCAGGATACAGAAGAAATTTGTGTGTTGGTGTAATTAACGCTACCAAAAGTAACTGTAGGTCTCCAACCTGGCCTGACTTTCCCAGCCCCAGCCTGCTTGCCAGCAGAAGCATTACTCTCTGCAGGGAATTCAGCTCAGCCCTGGAGGCTGCCATCTGCCAACACAGGAAAGGAGATCAGATAGGAAAAAGAAGTTTGCAGGTCCTGGAGACACCCAAAAATTTACAATGGATACTTCAAAGGACTCAGCCCACTGAGATGCAAGATTGCCAGAAAACTTTAATTACAGATGTTCACTGGGATCTTCCCGCCTAATGTCCCCTGCCTTCTCCATCCCTATAAAAGGGACACACTTCTCTTTGTTCAGGGCAGAAGGTCTTATCTCGCTTTCTTCCTGAACCCAGAAATCCATGGCACAATAAATTCCATGCCATGTTGCCTTTACACAAGCGTGGTGGTCTCTGGTGCCTATTTATGTTACAGTAACAACCTAAAAATCTGAACAGTGTAACCCAGAAACTTATTTTTCACACACATGAAGTCTAATCCCTGGTCTCTCATCCAAGCAGAGAATCAGAGATTTGAGCTCCTTTCCTCTTACAGCACCACCATCTTATAATCCCTCCCTGGAGTCCTCCACTAGGTCCTGTGTACCCAGCCAGCCAGTGCGTCGGAAATGAGAACACTACCTGTGTCCATCACTTCCTCCCATGCTGTGTTCAGTCATCGAATACAGTTCGAGCATTGCCCATGACGTGAATATGTACTTACTACCTGCCTTTACCTACACCTAGGAAACCAATTCACTCTCCAACTCATTCCATTACAGGATGTATAAATCTACATTCTTTGTAAATGCTGTGTAATATTTCATGGTATGCATGGACCATAATTTTACCAGTCTCCCCCATTCCCTGTGTGTGTGTTACTGGAAATTGACCCAAAGATCTTTACATAGCCTCCTGCCTCAGCCTCCCATGGTACTGGGACTACAGGCTTGCACCACCATACTCAGCTTCACTTTTTTAAATTAAGTGATAATATTAGATATTTTCCACTCCTAAGTACAAACCCAAAATAAACTCTCATACATATATTTCACATGACCTATACAAGCATACACACATGAACATGTTTTGCAATGGCTAAGTAAACCACACAGAATGTGAAAATATTCATACAATGGCTACTGTACAGCAGCAGAAATGTACCACCGCCATATAAAATGACTTGGATGAGTCTCAAAAGATGCTGATAAAAACAGAATAACAGGATGAAAGTTAAACTCTGGTAAAGCACATGCTTACAATCTCCAGCACAAAAATAAATAAATAAATAATCAAAAGAATAGATAATGATTACATTCAGAGAAAACTCAAAAGTAACTTTTTTTCTGTACTTAGGATTGAGCCCATGATTTTCCCCCCGAGCTATATCTCTGTCCCCTTTATTTTTTATTGTGAGGCAGGGCCTCATTAAGTCACTAAGGCTGGGCTCAAATTTGCACTCCTGCCTCAGCCTCCCAGAGTGCTGGAATTCCAGGCATGCACCACAATGCCTGGCTAAAAGTAGGTACAAGTGAATAAATTTAGGAATTACAAAGTTCAGAACAGCAAAGACACAGAGAACTTGTTGAGTTTGGTGATGAGCTGTGGGAGAAAGCGACGCGGCCAGGGTAGTGTGACTGAGCACAGGCTTGTTTTATTTTTTCACCTGGATGATGGGTGCACAGATGCTCATCTACTCGTGTATGTGCATGTGTTCTTTTTAAGTATATTTTCTAATCTGTAAATTTGGTTTCTCACAGCTCAGGTGGTAGTAATGTGTATGGTACCCTGACCCCCTCCCCATCCTTCCTCTCTTTCAAACTGAGAGACTTCCAACGCTCTTCACAACAGCCAGGTGTCACTATGCCCGCCTAAAACCTTTGCTCAGGCCACTCCCTCTTCCAGGAAAGCGATGTTTCCTCTGCTCTGCCTTCCGCCTCTTACCTGCTCTGCCAGCCCCAGCTGATGGCCCCCCTTCTCTCTCCACCCCACCCCCAGGAATGCATTTTCTGAGGTTTTCCCAGCCCCATGACCATGCACTTTCCACCTCAGCCAGATTATTTCTGGGCACTTAGCCTGTGCTAATGTTCCACAGTCTTCTCTTTTGGTGAATACTATGTATCAAATTAGGTTGTGAGTTTCCTGTAAGGAATAGAGAAGCCCTATGATTAGAATAAAGGATTTTTGAAAGTTTGTGGTTTGCGTCCCACTTCATACCCTGCCAGTACAAGGGCAGTCTGGAAATTTATGAAGGGTTGCTTTCTCCCCTTTCTTAGAAATACTGGCAGGTGGTGAGACAGCTCAGCGGCATAAGCACCTGCCTGGCAAGCGCAAGGTCCTGAGTTCAACTCCCGGTACCCACATACGAAAAAAGGGCTGGTGATATCATTCAATGGCATGAGCGCCTGCTGGCGCGCGAGGTCCTGAGTTTGACCCCCGGTACCCACAAAAAAAAAACTGGCAAAATTTTATATACCAGTTCTCTACCTTCAGCAGGAGTATCAGAATCTTGGGGGATAGTATAAATTACAAAAACATTCAAGAATACAGGTGACCATCATGTTCTAAACCCAGGAACTGAATCTGTTTTTCTTCTGATAACTTAGTATCCCCCACTCTCTGAGCTCAGAAACCAAATAAATTCAAACAGTGTAAAATATGCTTCATTTCATAATGTAAATTCAGATAAAAATCCTGATACAATCTTCATAGTGCCAGGTGTGTTGGTGCATGCCTCTAATCTCAGCACTTGGGAGGCTGAGGCAGGAGGATCCTCATAAGTTTGAGACCAGCCTGGGCTACATAGTGAGTTCAAGGCCAGCCTGAACGACATAGCACGACCCTGTCTCAAAAAAAGAAAAAATCTTCATAGCAACAAATTGTCAGGCAATGTGCTAGGGGATATAAATGTCCACTTATTAAAAGAGCCTTGTGAGGTTTTAATGCAAGTTTTACAGATGAGGAAAAATAGAAAGTTTAAACTTGCCTCCAGAAATTTCTCTGGTACCTGGCTTATTTTAAGCATTCAGAAAATGATGGCTGCTATCTATTAGTCGGTGGGAATTGAGTAAGAAAGCACGGAGACAGAGGTTAAGCAACAATACTGTGTGGTTTGTCGCAGGTCTGCTTACTCAGAAAACACAGGTTTCAGCCACCATCTGCATGATGTCATTCATGCCATGTCAATGCTGAATCAGTGATTGCCCAACTGCTTGCTATAAAATGTGATTAAAGAAAGAAAGGCTTTCTCCTTGAGTACCAAGGGATTGTGAGCCTCATCTGCCCTTTCTTTCCGAGCAGAACGAGACATTTGGGTTTCAGAGCTATGGATATTACAGGGCCTCTGCCTGTCTGGACACCAAGAAGTGGGGACTAAAGTACCCCTTGGTCTCTGTATGAACCATGATCTGTGTGCACAGCTGTAATTGGCCTACAAGGGAAAGCATCTCCCGTTATCCAGAACCGAAGCGCTTCCCAGCTCATGGCAGTGTGTCATGACGCAGGAAAAGATCTCCAGGACCTTAGAATGGAGTCTGAGCTCTCACTTCCCCATCCTCCAGCAGAAAGTTTTATCCTTCCGGGATAACTTGGTTTCTCTTAAGTATATACCCAATTAGCCCTTTCTTCCCTAGGCCACATCCCCTTCCCCGAGTGTCTGGTTTGGGGTATGAGTACAATAAAGTCCCACATTGACCCCATTCCTAGAACTACAAGAAAGTATCTTTCACAATGCCCCACCCAAGAACTTCATCCCTGTGGATCCTAGGTAGAGAAGGAGCCTCCCAGCGCCCCATGAAATCATGAGCAGGTACAGAGACTTGGAATGAAAGGCTGCAGAGGTGGGATTTTGTGACTGAAAACAAATGGTTGGAACTTCAGTTCTGGGTACAGCCGTACCTGAAAAGACCTGCTGCATCTCAGCAGTTGACACCTGCACCAGACCAGATACTCAGAGGACAGTATAAGGACCAGCTTAGAGTGACCCAGGTCAACACTCTCCTTCAACCATGAAGCCATATGAGCCCTCCCCTTTCTCACCTTCCCAGATGCTACCACCATGGCAGGTTGAAAAGGAAAGGGAAGGAGATCTGAAAAGTAGCTCTTAACTAAGATCAAGTTACCACTGAGATGGTTTGAACCAAGACAATTTAATACACAAGCCTAAGATTACCCTTCCCATGCAGCAGAGCAAATGCTCATGGAAATGATGAGATTTTAGAAAGCAAAGAAGCTGCATGTCTGTGTGCCTCAGAAAGAGAAAATCCCTGCTCTGAATTTTTGGGCTTTGAACTCTAGGGCAGACATGAAATATTCTAGGACTGGGGATATAGCTCAGTGGTAGAGCACTTGCCTAACATTCATGAGGCTCTGAGTTCAATACCCCATATAGCAAAAAAGAAAAAAAGAAGTGTCCATTTACAGCCAACACTTCACCACAAAGCAAGCAGTGGAGCAGAAAGGGGACTTTTGCAACATGAGCGGTAACGGCCCAGGGCAGGCTGTGAGCCCAGTGTTCAGGCAGAAAAGGGCAAGACCCACAGCAGAGCAAGGAGGAGAACTCTGGTGGACATGGCTGGACTGTGGTTGCATGAGGGTACAGGGACTTGTGACAAACCCATTTTGTTAATTAGGACTCTTGGTTGCTAGTGAGAGAAACCCCAAACTGCAGAAGGATGCCAGCACTCCTGCTACAGCAACAGCTAAATAGAGGTTTGTTTTTCTCTGACAGAGTCTGAGTGTAAACCACTGGGGCTGATGGTTCCACTCCGCCATGTCGCTGCCATCCTCATTGTGCAGCTTTTAGCTCACACTTCCACACCCATGTTCCCACAGGTGGGCAGGGAAAGCAGAAGACACACAGCTTTCTGTGAAGTCAGAAACTAAAAATTGCATGTATCGCTTCCTCTTGCATCCTATGGTCCATAACTTAATCCCCAGGGCATACCATAGGGCCTCTGTTAGCTACTGCCACAAAGATGTGAAACAATCAACCTTTAAATCAGTGGCAGAAAACAGTAAGCATTTAGTTCTTGTTCATACAGGTCAGCTGGATTTGGCAAATTTGTGCTGGATTCAGCTGGGTTTGGTGCCCGACTGCAGCTTGGATTCAAGTCTGCTCCATGGATCTCCTGTCTTCTGCCACCAACAAACAACCCAGGGCATATGGTCTCCATGGCAATGACTCTCATAGGAATAGCACCACATCTATGTCTTCATAAGTCATGTACATACACAGGAGCCATGTGAACAGATAGGCCTGGGGCAAGCCTGGTAAGCCCTTTCGAGTCTGCATTTACCTACCTCAGGGAAGGCCAAGGTGAAACAGGACTGAGCCCTCCAGCTGCACAGGCAAACTTAAAACCTCTGCTGGATCATGGCTACCCATGACCATTGGCCAGTGTGTGTTGTATAGCTAAGCCCAACATCTATGGGGTCAGAAGTGTACTACTTCCATGGAGGGAAATTTTTATGAATAATAATCTAGTCTGCCAATCCAAGCTACCTAGGACTCTGAGAAATATGGTCTTTAGCAGGGTAATCTTGTGCCCTGTTAAAACTCTGGAGTTCTATTCATAAAGAAAGAAAGGGACACTAAATACTGAGGACAGTATCTGCTATGAGTATCAAAGAGCCATTTCTACTTTCATTTTAATAGAATCAGGGTTGTGTTCCCTAGTAGAAAAATTCTTCCCTTTGGCACTAAGATTCCCAAACTAACTAAGCCCAAAGCTGCAGAGCTGGGAAGCACAAAAGACATTTGTGGTTTGATGTAACAGTGAGCCAAATAACATTAAACTTTTTTTTGGGGGGGGGTACCGGAAATCGAACTCAGGATCTTGTGCTTGCTAGGCAGGTGCTGTGCCGCTGAGCTATATCCCTGGCCCTAAACACTTATTTCTTAAAGGTATGCATTCTGCTGTGGGTAGATGGCACCATATTTTGCAGCTGATTGAAGGCTTATGAATTAAGACTTCAATAGACTAATCTACTGTTCTGCCAAAGCAGCTCTTTCTGGATCATAGCACAAGTGATAAGACTGAGCATTCTAGAAGTGGGAGGCCACTGTCACACTTCGTCCTAAAACACATGCCTTACAGAGAAGGATTGTCATGTGAGATATCATGGTAATGGAAAAGGTATTCTACAATGATGTCTATAAAATGCTGATTCTGGCAGACAATGGAGGCAAATCCATGCCCAAGATATGTGTCTATTCCTCCAAAGACAACCAACGTGTAGAAAGGGGACCGCGAACCAGGAGTCCAGCTGGGTCTCCTTGAAATGGTGCCATTTCTGGGCTCAGGACAGCCTTTGAATAAACAAGTTGGGCACATAAAACAATGTTTAAGGAAGTGATAGGACACTAAATGCCTATGTTACAAAAGTATGGTTACAAATCAAATTACCTCAGCTGAGAGAGAAAGGGAGGAGAGAGGAGAGAGGAGAGAGAGAGAGAGAGAGAGAGAGAGAGAGAGAGAGAAGGAGAGAGAGAAGTTCAAGATAGCCAAAAAAAAAAAAAAAAAAAGATATAATAACCAGAGTGGAAATCAATGAAATAGTAAGCAAAAATGATAAAGAAAAAAGTCAGTGAACCAAAATTTGATTTTTCTAGAGATAAAGACCATAGAATTGTTAAACCTCTTACCAGACTGATCAGGAAGAAAGAAAAGACACAAGTTACCAATATCAGAAATGAGTGAGGTGATATCACTTCAAGTTTTACAGATATTAAAAAGACAAATGAGAATATTATGAGAACTTTATACCAATACATTTAACAACTGAGATGAAGTGGATAAATTCTTTGTAAGATATGAACTATCAAAGCTCATCTAGGGGCCGGTGAGACGGCTCAGCGGCTTAAGCGCCTGCCTTGCAAGCGCGAAGGCCCGAGTTCGACTCCCGGAACCCACATACGAAAAAGGGGCCGGTGATATCGCTCAGCGGCACGGGTGCCTGTTGGTGCGCGAGGTCCTGAGGTCGTCCCCCCGGTACCCACAAAAAAAAAAAAAAAAAAAAAAAAAAAAAAAAAAAGCTCATCTAGGAAGAAATAGACAACCTCCATAGATCTATACCTATTAAAAACATTGGAGATTGTAAGTAAAATGACTCTCACAAAGAAAAAAGTGTACTGGCTGGGTGGGTGTTGTGAGGGCAGGTCCGCGCTCTGATGTCATGTGCAGGCTTCTTCCCTGACACCATGGCCCTCATAATGGGCCTGTCAAGCAAGCACCAGAGTGTCTGAGGATGAGGCCAACTGATGTCCCCAGGTTGGGTCATCTATCCTGTCCTTCTGGTGATTAGGTCTCATCTATGTAGATGGCCTTAAATAAGCATTTACATGGGACGTGAATATGCTCACACTCTTCACATTGCAAGAAGTCCATCCATATATTTTTCTACTCTGGCTCCTTGTCACTGCTCTTCTAGTCTGTTCTTCCAGATCCCTGACCAGCTGGCCCACAAGCCAAGTCAGATCTGAACCTCAGGTAGATCTGCAGCAGTGTGGCAGGGGGTGGGGGGCATCCCTTCACCACTGGGTTTTGAAGACAGTCCAGAGTGGGCTGGGTGCAATAGCTCTAGCTCCTGGCTGGTTCCAGCACCCTGTACAGATTTCCCTCCAGAAGAGACCCCTGTTTTCTTTTCCTCCAATTACTGACCACATGTGTTCCCTCTCAGGGTTAGTAGAATATTGGAGGAAACATAGGCATAGAATTTCCAGTGAAAACATTCCCTGTGCCTTTGGACCTGCTCATGAATATGATTTCCACTGTACAAAGGCCGGTTAAGGTGCTTGTCCAACTGGACAGATCAGTGAAGCAGGTAAAAACTAGGTCAGGACAGGTACCTAGGGTTGGCTGACTCTCCCCATGTCTTGTCCTTCACTTGTACTTTATTCCACGCACCACCAGTGATCATTTACTTATTTTTGATGACACTGCATGCCTTAGATTGCCAAGATGGCATTTTCCCCCTACAAAGAGATTATTTCTGCTTTCCATACATAAGTGAGCAACACAGTTCTGGAATCTTAAGGCCATTCCCGACACCAAATATTGTGCTAGTCATGTCCCAACAGGAAATGAATAGCACAGTCAAAATGGGTAAGTTGAAATTGTTTAATGAGGGAGCTATTTCCAAAGACAAGAGCAGGGTGAAGGGAACCAAAATGACTAGTACGATACTCCAGGGGGGGTGGCAAATTCGGGATCCATGACCATGTGGTGTCTGGAGGAGCAAGGGATGGAGAACTACTGGAACCAGAAGTGTAGGTGAAGAAGAAGGTTACCTGTAGCCTTTGGTAGAGAAGTCTAATTAGCACTCAGCAACTCCATGACCAGAAAGCCTGGGGATAAATACCCTGAGTTCATTCTCTTCCTGCTGTCTGATCTCCTGCTGGTGCCATGTGTGGCCCAAGTCCAACAGTAAACCAGAGGGCAAGGGAAGCCTCCTGATATGATCCTTGATGGTGAATATCTTAGGGCACAGAGCCTGGTGGTGAACAAGGGGAGGAGATGCAGAGAAGATAGACAATGACTTGCACACAACCCAACAGATAGAGAATTTGCTGGCTCACATATCTGAAAATTCCAGCTGCAAGGTTGAAACAAGGGCTTGCATGATGTTAGTCATTCTCCGGTTTGCCTCCGTTTATGGGCTACACAGACAGGCTACACAGACAGGCTGTCCCATCACGCTCCAAAGTGGCTCCAGAGCTGAGCCTCTTCCATTCAAACGCGGTGGGGACTTTAATGTACCTCTTCGACTCTGGTTGGGTCTTGTGACGTGCCTGAACTAATCATAAAGCTCAGAAGAAGGACAGGCACTGCTTGGTATAGGTGTGAATCTGAAGCTGGGACTGGGAACTTCAGAATAGAGTCTGAATGTTCATCATCGGAGGGATGCTGGCATTGGGTACTAAAACACCATGACCCTATAGCTCTCCCCAAATGTATGGGGCAGAGCTCTTCAAATTTCTGTACCTGTGAATCACTGAGGGAGCCTACTGAAATGCAGAATCTGATGGATTAGATCTGGAGTAGGGCCTGAGAGTCATTATTTTGAATAATGTACATTATTGCCACTCCACAGGGACCACACTGCATAGTGGATTCCATAGCAGCTTAATCTAATAAGGTAGCCACTAGCCATTTGTAATGTGACTGCCCCAAATTGAGATGTGCTGTAAGCACAAAATGCACTCTAGATTTTAAGGCTCAATATGAAAAAATGTAAAAATTTCATCAATAGTTCTTAAATAGATTACTTATTGAAATGATAATTTAGATATATAGGGTGAAATTAAAGTTCATCTCACTTCCTTTTTTTTTGGGTTACTTTTTATTTCCACCTGCAATTGTGGCTATTAAACACAGCTCCTTGTATATACTAGGCAAGCAATCTACCACTAAGCTATATCCCCAGTACCTCTTTTTACTTTTTTAAAGATGTTACTACAAAATTTAGAAGCACATATATGACTGAGATTATATTTCTATTGAATAGTGCTGCTCTGGAAAGAGGTAAGTCTGAAGGCGCTCATCTTCACTTAGGGCTAAGCCAGCAGAGGAGCCTAACCACCAAAGAGAGGACACGAGGCTGCCCTCACGGGTCGCTGGCCTTGGCACAGGCTCTCAGAGCTAGGTCCTGGCAAACTGAACTGATGCTTGTGTGCTTGGGACAGGGGCCACTGGAATGGACCTCATCGGGTTTGATCTGAGAAAAGAGGAAATTTGGAGACCACAGAGTCCCTCCTGTTGGTTAGCTGTCACTTCCTTTCTCATTTTTGTTTGAGCAGTTGTCTGAAGCAGAAATAGCAGGTATGCTTTTCCACTTCCTTATTCCAACTCGCATGCAGCCACTAAACTAACCTACTCTGCACACTCTGGTCCAGCAATCCTTCCCATTAGACACAGCCCAGAGCCCTCCTGAGGCTGAGTTCCAGGGACCCAGTCACCTCTCCCTTTTCCAGCCAGTCTGTTCTCCACCCCAAAATGCCTCTGGTTTCCCCCATCCACTTACATTATTCCCTTACTGCTTGAATATCCTGTTCCTCCTCCTGGTCCATACCCGCCCATTCTACCACCTTATAGAGCCCACCTCCAGACCATCTGCCTTCAGAGTCCCTTTCAAGATGCCCGGCCCACAGACGCCAGTTCTCAGAACTTGTAGGACTTGCTGTCTTTAGCACAAGCCCATATATCTGTGGCCCAGAGCCCTGCTCTCCGACTCTTGCATTATCAGGTTTCCTGTATTTGTGTCCTGGTCCTTTCACTGGGCTTTAGCTTGGTTCTTTCACTGTGCTTAGCTTACCTTCGCATTGTCGCTTTGGCCTGGACCAATGAAATAAGCAGATCCTCAAAGCACAGTCATGATGGTACACTCCTGTAATCCCAGGAGGACCCCAAGTTCAAGCCCAGCCTCGGGAACTTAGTGAGACTGTGTCAAAATTAAAAAAAAAAAAAAAAAAAAGGAGGAGGGGCTGGGAGTGAAGCTCAGGGGAAAGGCTCTAGATTCAATCCTCTAAATAAATCAATAAATAAATCAAGACATGAAATGAATCTCCAATTTAGCAACTACTACTCATGGTCACACTTCTGTCATACATCCTGCAATTTTTTTCTCTTGTAAGTTGTTTAGATATTTAAAAACAAATCTCAAACATCAGTCATTTCATACCAATATACTTTGGGATTGGTCAATGACAGATGTGGAAGCTTTTTAAAATATATAACCGCTATGATATTGTCATATTTAACAAAATCTGTGATAATTCTTTGGCATCACCAAATACCCACATTTCTGTAATTATTCCCAGAATGTCTCTTTTTCTGTTGTGTCAAAATACACATGACATAAAATTAACTACTTTAACCATTTTTAGGCATACACTTCAGGAGTGTTGTGTATTCACATTCCTGTATAACCAGTCTCCAGACCTTTTTTCATCTTGAAAAACAACAATTCTATATCCACTGAATAATAGCTCCCCATTCTTCCCTTCCCCAGCCCCTGGCAGCCACCATTTTACTTTTGTCTCTATGAATTTAACTTCTCTAGAGACCTCATGTAAGTAGAATCATACAGCATTTTTCATTTGTGAATGGCCTATTGAACTTAGTATAAGGTTTATTAATGTTGCAGTATATGCTGGACGTCCTTCCTTTTGAAAGCTGAATGATATTCCATTATATGTATACACCACATTTTGTTTAGCCATCCATCTGTCAATAGTCACTGGACTGATTCCACCTTTTTGGCCACTGTGAATAAAGCTGCTATAAACATGAGTATACATGTTTCTCGTCAAGTCCCTGTTTTTAATCTTTAGGGTGTATAGTTATTAGTGGAATTGCTAGATCGTATGACAATCTCCTTCTTAATTTCTTGAGGACCTGCTATATATTACCATAGCAGCTATATCATTTTCTGTCCCTACCAACATTGCACAATGGTTTTTTTGTTTTTTTGTTTTTGAGACTGGGTCTCACTGTGCAGTTCAGGCTGGACTTGAATTCACTATGTAGTCCAGGCTGGTGTCGAACTCACAATGATCCTCCTTCCTCAGCCTCTTGAGTGCTGGAATTACAGGTGGGCACCACCACACCCAGCTACTCAACATTCTAATTTCTCTACATCTGCACCAACACTTGTCATATTCTGGATTTTTGATAGTAGCTATCCTAATGGATGTGATGTGGTTCTGATTGATTTCTCTGGCTACTGATGTTGAGCTTTTTTTCTTGTGCCTATTTTCCATGTGTACATCTTCTGTGGAAGAATGTCTACTCAAGTTGTTTGTCCTTTTTGAATCACACTGTCTTTTTGTTGTTGAGCTATATAGGATTTTTTACACCGTATTTATGATTAACTACAATCTCCCTTCTGCAGTTTCATTTACCCACAATCAACCTTGGTCTGAAAATATTAAGTGGGAAATTCCAGAAATAAACAATTCTTGATTTTTTGGTTGAGCATCATTCTAGGAACATGATGAAATCTCTCGCTGTCCTGATCCTGAACTGGGTGGGCAGCATCTCTTTGTCCTATGCATCCATGATGTGCATACTACCTGCCTGTTGGTCACTTTGTAACTGCATAGGCTATGAGACCCAAATCACAGTATTGCCCTGTTTCTATAGAGGGTTCAGTACTATCTGCATTTCAGGCATCCACTGGAGTCTAGGAACATGTGCCCCAAAGATAAGAGGGGATCACTGTATATTCTGGATTAATCTCTTTGACCCAACATTATTTCTTTGCACTTGGTCTATTTAAATCACAACCTAACAAAGTCATCCTACACGAGTATATCTTGTTGTTATGACTCATGTCTTACATAATCGAGGAAATCCTTCTCTGTTTCTCTCTCTTGTCATTGACTTGTGGAAAAGTCCAGGTCCATTCTCACACAGAATTGCCCTTCTGTATTTTATCTTTGTTGCTACTCTGCAAAACTTCCTGCTTTTGTCTTTGGTAATTACAGCAGTGAATCTTCCCAGAGGCAGCAAACCCAGGACTATCTTCCTGGATGTGGGCGACACAAGGCAGATCCTGGAGAAGCTGCCAGAGGAAAATGGAGGGGAAAGTTTGCCTCAGGACTTTCGGGGAAGTCCTGAGGAAGACATCAGGGACACAGCTGAGTCCTCAGGAGATGTGTGACTGCTGTGATGCACAGAGCCTTCCCAGATGTCCCCAAAGGCCAAGAGCTGGGCCAGGGAGCCCACAGCAGGCAGGTAGCCCAGGAACCAGGTCAGGGCATCAAATGCACCACCGGAGGGAAAGCTGCAGTCACCAATGCCCAAGCACTCTAACATGACACTGGAGTTTGTCTCCGGGGTTAGGATTATGGCTGCAGTTTTTGGTTGGTTGTTTGTATTTTCAAAATTGAGCCAGGCATTGTGGCACATACTTGTAATCCCAGCATTTGGGAAACTGAAGCAGGAGGATCACTGTGAGTTCAAGGCCAGACTGAAATACATAGCAAGACCTTATCTCAAAAAAAAAAAAAAATCAAAAATTTCTAGAACAAACAGTGGAATAGCAGTACATTTTCCTTCAAAAATAGATCAGTAGCTTTGCCTGACAGATATGACCGAAGACATCAGGAACAAAGCTGAGCCGGAGGAGATGTGTGACAGGAGAGCAGTCCTCCAGACTCCTCAGAGCCGAGAAGAGCAGCCATGCCCACTGGAAGAGCAGGACCCACGATGTGGCACAATCCAGAGAAGACCCAGCCTGGCGGGTGGAAGCAGGCTCTGCGCATCCGGAGCTGGGGCCAGTCCTCTTGGTTCTGCCTGCTGCCCTGCTGAGGCCTGACCCAGTAAGGAAGGACCCAGCTGTCTGGAAGCCCCTGCCCTTACCTGGGAAAGTCTTATCCCAGGTTACCGCTTCAAAACTCTTTACACACACACACACACACACACACACACACACACACACACACACACACAAATGCGCCTCCCCAAAATAGAATAGTCTTTATTATAAACCTGGAATACAGAAGGACAAATGACAAAGATGGACATTTCTCAGATGTCTTTGAAATTGTCACAAAGCATATAAAACAGGTGTAGAAAATGCTATTTCCAAATTGCTTTAAAATGCCCAATATCAGAGGGGGACAGATGCATGGCATCTAAGTGCTTCAATAAGATCTCGGACTGGCCTCCATTCCTTCCCAACACGAGGAGCGAAAGCACCTTGCTCCTGCCTGGCTGAAGGTAGAGCAGAGAAGACACTGACTTACTATTGAATCTGGGGCTCTGGATTCTACCCTGGGGCACAGAGACCTGGGACCACAACATTTTCTCCCTGATACACAGTTTGGTGGGACACAGACTGCCTTGGGAGAGAGAAAACAGCCAGGCCTACAGCTCACTCACTGCATGAAGCCAAGCAGCTCTCTTTCTGCCTGCCCTTCACTGGACGTATAAATGCTGGCACATTGCGGCCTTTCCAGAGTAGGGAAAAAAGAGAAGAGGAATCAAGAGTGCCCCATTTTATTCAGAGACATGGCCAGGTCCCCTGGATGGTGGGACTCATACCTTTAGGAGGTGCACTGTGCACTTATCTGTGTCAGTGTGCAAGGTGTTAAGTGGCCATAGAGCCGCAAGCTTTAGGGCGGAACACTCTTGTCTTTGTCAACAAACAAGGCAATCAAGGGAGCTTGCTATGGTGTCCCAGGGAGGAAGAGTCCCTACTGACACTGCCTTGGTGACCCAGCCCCAGAGCACATATCTGATGGATATGCCAGAAGCCAGAATCCCATCCTGGGACCCACAGAACTGAGGTGTGCTTACAGGCATCTGGACAGATGGAAGTGAAAAGCAGCCCCAGCTGCTCAGGGGACTGTTCAGGGCTCTGGGGGACTTGTCACTACTCAAGGTAGGGCAGAGGCTGGGAGGAGTCAATGATCCAGATGAGAGGGGGCCCATTAGAGAATCAGGCTTGAGATGGGATGCCCCGCTGGGATCAGCCTGCTTTCCCATCTGCCCTGTGAAGAGGAGGGAGGATGTGGGGTGGCAGTGAGGTACCAGCCAGCCCACAGTTCCAGTAGTGGTCATCATGTAGTCTTGGAGAGGCCAGCTGTCCCCCAGAAGAGCCAAGGCACTGCTTCACCACTTCCTGCAGTGATTCAAAGGCAGCTACTGCCTGATCTCCACATCCTATTTGCCAGATGAAGAAAGTAAGGCTGCAGATGGATGAATGGCTCAGAGGTGGCTTGGCTGGTCCTCTAATTAGTCCCAACTGATCCTGTTGATCACTGTCCTGGTCACTTGCAGCCACTGGTTCCATGCAAGACCTAAGACATGGTGTCCATACAGTGCCTGGTTACTGCAGATGTGTCAGCAGCTGGCATCTCTAGGAATGAAGAGGCATGTAGACCACAGATTCCCCCTATAAACACAGAAGAGGCAGGGGCAGAAAAGCATAGACAGGCAGACAGATGAAGGCACCCACAGGGTCCCAGAGCCATCTTCAGGGTAAGGACAGGGCCTTGGCAAGGCGGGTCCAGAACCATGACTTGGTGCAGGGGTTGGTGTAGTCGCAGACTGTGATGAACCGCAGGATGCTGGGGAATTCCTTCTTCATTGCTTTGTACTTGATGGGGATCAGTCGCTTCTGATGTACACCTGCAAACCAAGGGGTGTGGTGCTGGCACCAGGACATAACAAGGCAGTCCCAGTCCTCAAGGAATAACACCAGCTCTTTGTTAGCTAGATAGTACCACGTAAAGAGGTACACAGACACAACTGCACACTTGCTTGGGTATACAGAGACCTGCAGAAGTTCTTTGATGCTAATTCTATGGCCCTGAGGAGGGAAGCCTGGCATTTTAAGGCTCCATCTACCAACTCCTCTCTGGTCAGGGTGGGTCTGAGCTTACCTGGAGAGAGGCTGAGAGCAAACTTGGTCTGGAAGTCACATTCTTTGCTCTGCAGGTAATCATCTGAGACAACCACCACCATCCGGCGGCACCTACGGGAAAGTGGGCAGGCTGCAGACTCTGTGGTAACTCACTTCAGCATACCCCCATGGGCACAGCCTTTGGGGGGTCTCTTGTGCTACGGCAGGCAGGAAAAGCCCAGCATCTGTACCCTCGGGTTTCTCACACACCCACCTACCCCCTGGACTTCTACCCAACCTCTTCTCGATAAGCTCACTGGCGATGGACCAGACACAGGTCCCTGGCAGGACATCACGGTCAGACACACACAACTTCAGCCGATAGTCTGTCTGCTCCAGTTGCCGTATCATCTCCTGCACAAACTGGATGTCGCTGGGGCAATAGCAGATGAAGGCATCGAAACGCTCTGGTGTGTGGCCTGTGTGCAGAGCACAAAAGTGATGGCCAGAGCTCACAGGATCCCAGGGAGGGGTCCAGCCAGGAGTCGCCCACCTACGGGACCTGGGCCTGGGCCTGCATCCATCCCAAGATGACATGACACACATATGAAAAGTGTCCTCCCCATCAGAAGAAAGATGAGCCCTCCTGGGGGCCAAGCCCTGAGTTAACTACGACTCAGGCACATCATTTCATGAGCATCTCAGAGTAATTCAGAGGTAGGACTATTATGCCATTTCCTAGGTGTATAAAGTTAGGCTCAGAAAAGGAAAATGATTTGCCCAAGGACCCATAGCCCATCTGCTTGCAACACCCATGCTCTTCATACTGCCCTGTCCATGCCCCACCTGTCCTACCTGGCCATGGAACAGTGCTGGTCCCCTTACCCAGAGGGTCATCAAGTGTGGTGATGCCAAAAGGCTCTTCTGTCCGTGGGACACTGCTGTCTACTCTGGCCACTTGTAAGGGCTTCTCAGACTCCTCCTGCTGCTGCTTCAAAATGTACTTTTGACAATCCTCCTCTGTGGGGAAGAGATGGGGTGAGTCAGTCTCCTGAAGAGGCCCCAACCCTCCACCCAGGGCTTTTCAAAATCCTATCTCTGTACTGTCCAGGAGTCCCAGATTGCCTCAGTCAGGAGGCAGCCTTTGTCCCACCTCCCCCCCGGACACTGATGGGTCAGTTCTACAGCTTTGACAAGCTGAGCACACCCTCCATCCTCCATCCTCATCCCCAGGGCTCAGGTCCTCCCAAAGGGATGTCAGTGGTGTTATGGCCATTTGGGAAGCCACCGAGGGGAGGCTTGTGTCTCTTGTGTCCCTTTGTCCTCGTTCCCTAGGACACCAACAAGGGAAGCAAGGTCTGCTTCTTCAAGGAGCTAGTAACAGATTTGAGCAAGAGACTGGCAAAAAAAGGAGGCTAGGGTTATGTCACAGTGAAGGAAGCGACCCCTAACCAGAAGGGTGCACCTGCATGTGGGCAGCGGACCGCCTGCGCCGGTACTTTGGTAATACCAGTGTGCGGCAGAAGGGGTTGCATTTCCTGAGCACCTCAGGCTCCCTAGACCGCAGGCTTTATTCCCTCACCTGACCTGTTGCTCCGCCTGACCTAGCTCTGATGCCCCAGAGAAACCTGATTCTGACTCCTGGCCCAACCCAAAAGCCTCTGCCCAAGCTCATCCCCTACCTTCCCCATCTCCCGGTCCTCCCCACCTTTCCAGAAGACTAAAAAGCAGCGCCGGTTTGCCTAGCCACCCACCCCCACCCCTCGTCCCTCCTCCCGAAGGAGGGTCTGTGCCGGTGAGACTGGCTGCCCAGGCGGGTGAGCTCAGCCTCCCTCGCCCGACTACAAGGCCAGGAAGCGGGCGTCCTCACCGATGCTGGGCCCCAGCTCCACCAGCACGTCTTCGCGGCCCAGTTTGGCAAGCAGCTCGAGCAGCCGGCCCACCGACGCGCCGGGGCGCCCCTGCCAGGCGTCCAGCAGGCAGCCAGTGGGGTCGAGGCGCGTCTCCAGCTGTCGGATCTCCAAGTAGTCGAAGCCCACCTCCTCCGCCAGCACCGTCCAGTCGGCCGCCACCTGCGTCCGCACGTTCAGGAACAGCGACAGGCGGCGGCGCACTCGCACGTTGAGCGCAGCGAGGGGCAGGGAAGACATGGAGACGGCTGGGGGCGCGGAGCCCTCGCCCGGGACGCGCGAAGCCATGGTGGCCCAGAGCCTCGGGTAGCGTCGCTGGCCCGGCGGCTTCCCCTTCCTCTGCAGCTCCGCTCGCCCCGCCCGCTTTCGCTTTCCGAGAAGCACCGCCCCGCGCGGAGTGCCGAGGTGGGGAGCCCGCTCCTGCCCTCGAGGTCCGGGGGCAGCGGCGTAAGAATCAATGACCTGCCCTTGGAGGTTTGGGGAGGTCGGCTGACCTGCCCTCCAGGGTCTGCTGGTGATGGGGCTGGGTTGGGGGCGAGGGGAGGCGACCCTCGAGGGGGCTGTCTTGTTCCTTGGGATGTGATGGAATCACACCCCCTTCCTTGGGGATATGAGATTCGCGCGGTCCTTGCAGTCGAGGATGGCGGGGAGGGGACCAGGGGGGGAGGCACCGGGTCCGCCCTGAGAGGTCTCTGGGGCCACACAATCCTGAGGCCCCTCGGTCCTGCCAGTAGGAGCAGAAGCACGGGGAGAGACCAGCTGTGCATGAGGCAGAGACTTCTGGCGTCTGAGCCCGGGGGCGGGGCGACCCTGTCCCCCAGGGATGGGATTCGCAGGGTAGCGCTTCGTTCGGGGTCCGGGGCAGGCCTCGTGGTACTCACCAGGGTCTCGGGTAAACACATGGCCCTGCCCCTGGGAATGGGAGGCACCTAGTTTTGTAGTCCAGACCTGGGAGCCCCGGTTCGTTCACTCATTCAACACGTATTTATTTACTGATCACCTTGCAGGCACCCGAATACAGGGTGTCCTCTGCCTTGGTGGAGACCCCTCCTAGCGGGGAAGGTGAGCACAGATCAGACCACCTCCGTGGGTACAAAACTGGTGTAAGAAGGGTAGTGTCTGTCTACAACTAAAAAGAGTAGTTTTGCAAAATCCTTTCTCCGCGCCGTCCGGTAGCCCCAAATTGCCTCCGTCTTCTGGAAAGACATCTCGGGAGAAGCGACCCCGTCGGAGCAGATCTCGGCGACTCGGGAGTATTTAGGTCCTCGGGCTCAGGTCCTGGAACCGGGGCACTGCAGCGCCGACGAGGAAGGGGAACAGGAGCTGGAGTCCCGACCGCCTTCAGCATCCACTGCAAGAACCCTTGCGAAGAGGTGCTGGCGGCCCAGGTTTGCATTTGGCAGCGGGCGGTGGACAGACTTTGGCGGGGAGCTCCGGGTTTCGGTCGGGCTCCCTCCCATATGCCCAGGCTAAGGTTCTGCCTCGGGTTTGGCAACAAAAGTTGCGAAAGAGGCGGAAAATTTCTGGGCGGGGCTTACGAAAGGTTCACCTCCTGATTGGCCGCGGAAGGCCACAGTAGGCGGGATTTTGAGTGGACAGAGCTAGGCAGTTCCCTCGAGCCGAAGTGGCGGGGCGGGGGCATGTTCTCAGTGGTTGGCTGCGGCGGAGGTGGGCGGGACCTCTGCAGCAAAACTTCGCTTGGGCCACTGAAGGCGGTGATTAGACCTCTGGGCGAGGAGCAATCTGCGCCTGCGCGGGCAGGGGCTTTTTTTTTTTTCTTTCCGAGGCCCTGAGCGTTACGCTCTGATCCCGGAATGCTCAGCTCCGCCAGCGACGGGATGTGGAGGCTGCAGGTGGTGCTGGGCCACCTGAGCGGTCGGCCCCAGTCGGGCCCTGCGCTGCAGGCCGAGCCGTGCCTCAGTGGTTTCCCGCCGGCCTCGGCCGCGGACGTGGTGGTGGTGCACGGACGCCGTACAGCCATCGGCCGAGCGGGCCGCGGCGGCTTCAAGGTGAGGCCTGGGGCGAGCGCCGGGCTGAGAGGCCCCGTGCGGGCTGGGGTCGCCCTGTGCCAGGGCGGTGTGTGGGAGCCGGGCTCACCGCGCTGCGTCCCGCTGCAGGACACCACGCCCGACGAGCTCCTGGCGGCCGTCCTGACCGCGGTTCTGCAGGACGTGAAGCTGAGGCCCGAGCAGCTGGGAGACATCTCCGTGGGTGAGCCCGCCACCCGGTCCCCTGTCCTCCCGAGCCCACACTTCCCAGCCCCTCACACACGTCCCAGCCCTAGTTTTCACGGATAGGACGGCAGTGCACCCCACTGTCCGCGGCCCTTTTCTGGGAGCCCGTCACCCCCACTTCAGACACTTCATGTCTCTTGCACGTGCATTCTGCCTGTTAGCAGAAACATCAGCCTATTCATCCCAAAAAGCAGGAATCGTAAGCACAAACATTCTCATACCCAGGGGTTCCCAGACAATCTGGGAGGCAAGAGGCAGGGTTCTCTATCACCATGACATCCTGCCTGTACCAGGAGAGAAGTGGGAGACGTCAGAAACCCTCTAGTGCAGCAGCTCATGTACAGATGAAGAAACTAAGGCTCAGCCTATTTGCCCTCAAGCTGGGATCTGAACTCAGGGCTTGGACCTTCAGTCCAACCTCGTTTTTTACCCTACACCTCTTCCCTTGAAATGAAACCGCATGGTATAGACCGCAGTTTCATTCACAGATGCCAGCTTGGGAATCATGGTTCCTCCTCTAGCAAGCCTGGGAGGAGGATACTTGGAGGAAGTGTACATTCTCAGAATGTCATTTCCCTCACCACAGGACCAGTTCTGTTAGACTTGAAGCTTTGCCTTGGAAGGTTCCTCTTCCCTTAAAGCCTTCTAAGCCCCAGCTGTGAAGGGCAGGCCACCCGTCCTGTCTCTGCTGATTTAAAGAGCAGGGTGCAGGAGCAAGCAAGTTTGAGACCCTCTGCTACTGGGGCTGGTTTATGACAGGACAAGCTGTTGAGTCACTCTGCTTCAGACCCTAAAATTCCAGGGCCTCAATGAGCCTGTGGAAGGCTCAAGTTCCTGAAGAAAGACCTAGAATGTGTCCTCTCTGGTACTCACAGCTGTCCCATACTGCTCAGAATATGGCCTGGCACTAAATGTTTTTTCGTCCATAGGAAATGTGCTTCAGCCTGGGGCTGGGGCCATCATGGCCCGAATTGCCCAGTTTCTGAGGTAATTTATTTTTTTACTTCTGGCTGTGGGTTGGCCTTTGTATCTCTCCTTTTTTTTTTTTTTTTTTTTTTTCTTTGTATCTCTTAAGCGGGTTCTGGGCCCAGAGAATGCAGCCTATGGGCGGTGGAGGATGAGGTTGGACACCAGACACTGAGGTAACCAGAGTCCTTGCAACCCTGCTCTTGTGGACACAACCTTTCCTCTACTTTGGGGGGTGTTGTGCTACCCTGCCCAGGGGCAAGACACATAGGGCTTTGGGACTAGAGCAAAGGTTTTCTGTGCTTTTGGTAAGTGTGGACTCTGTCCTCATTGGCAGGTAAGTAACCACACAAACAGGATGAACCGTGACTTTGCTTCCTTTGCAAGTTGAGCATGCTGGGAACTCTAGTCTCATCCTATCAGCAGAGGCTTGGGCATAGGGCAGCACCCTGGGGGAGGTGAAAGGACAGACCCCAGAAGGAGCCTTAGTCATCTTGCTCTTCAGCACTCGTTCTCCCAAGGTGGGGAAGCAGTGTTTAAATTATTTTAACATGTGGCTTTGTACTTCCAGCTGCATGAAGTAGAAATAATACTGTAGAAGCATTAGCCAGAGACAGAATAGGAAAAAAAAAAAAAAAGAAACCAAAACCTGAACTGAGCAAGTTTCAGACTGCTTACGGTGCAGTTCAAGGTCTCCATCTGTAGATTTACCTTCCTGGCTCATATCGCAGCTGCTTACTCACCTGGACTTTTCCTCCTTCAACCAGCCTGTCTGCCTACTATGTCCCTACACTGTTCATTCTGCCCCTTGGGGTTCTGTCCCCACCTTCTGTCTCTGCCCCAGCTAAACCCTGCCTAAACATAGTCTCACCATTTGGGCATGGCTTCTCTGAACACTCAGGCTTTAGATGAGAGACTTTCTGCTCCAGGAGCTACACATGTGCTTCTCTGTGATGTGGCTATGACATCGGCCCTGCTACTGCAGTCCCTGTTAGTAGATTCATTTTCCGTGTGTTGGTTAGTTACCCTCTGGGACTCAGTATTGTATGCATTTGAGCATCCCTCAGGTGGTGCTTCATGTGCTGTAGGTATTGGGTGAAAACTGGGGGGAGTTCAGCAGGTCTAGGAGACCATCCACTCGAGAGGCCTCTGCAGAACCCGGTCCTGCCCCTGGCTCAGGGGTTCCCAAGCCTGGCTGCACACCAGGATCACCAGGATGCATTCATTCCCAGATATTCTGAGTGGGTGTGAAGAAGCCTGGAACTGTCCCCAAGGCTTTGCATGGCTGGTCAAGTTACGTATCCTGAGGGGCAGCCCTTCCAGCTTCTGTGGCTGGGCCCAATGTTAGCTCCTGGGGAGCTGCAGAGAAGGGGTGTTGGAACAATGGTGCCTATCAGAGCTTTTCCTGCAGATGGGAACATGAAGGCCCAGCTGTGAGGGGATACTAAGGTTGAGGGGTGGGGATGTTTGCTTTTCTTCTTTGAGCCTGTCCCAGCAACAGGTTCATAGCTCTGTTCTTTGAGGGAAACAGATATGTCTGGTTTTCATTGTTGAATCTTCAGAGGAAGAGACGAAATGATCCCTGTGGCCAAGACAGGCCTCCCTTGCCTTGGGTTGAGGAGAATCATAGGCTGGGAGACGTGTGCTTTGAGGCCTTCAGGAGAAATCGTCTTCAGAGACAGGGTCTGCCCAGAGCTGCCCACACCAGGCTTCATGGATCTGCCCCGTATGGGGGCAAAACTGCCAGATTGGGCTAGGCCTGGTGACATAGACCTGTAATCCCAGCATTCTGAGAGACTGATGCAGGACGATCTCAAGTTCAAGCCAGGCCTGGGCAACTTGGCAGTTTAGTGAGGCCCTTTCTCAAAATGAAAAAGGGATGGGGGATATAGCTCAGTGCAAAGGCCTGGGGTTCAATCCCCAATACCAGGGAAAAAAGTGGTGGTTCCCCTGATCTGTGCACCCCCTGATGAGGACAGTGGTGTGGCCCAGGGGTATAGGCCTGTTTTCTGAGAGTCTGGCAGGGCAGGGGACTGACTGCCATCTCCCTTCTGTTGCAGTGGTATCCCAGAGACTGTGCCTTTGTCCACTGTCAATAGACAGTGCTCGTCAGGACTGCAGGCAGTGGCCAACATAGCTGGTGAGTTGTGGGTGGGTGGAACCAATGGTCATGGCCTGGCCTTGCTGCTGAACCCACAGGTTTGGGTCCATAATGTTGCTGCTGTGGGCCACATCACGCATTTCTGCTAGGACTCTGAGCGCAGGAGGAATGCAGGAGCAGCCCTCGCCACTGCCCCAGGTCTTTTCTGGATCCCCTGGGTCTTTGTCTCTGAGGCTGTGCTGAGTTGCACATAGAAAGCAGGTGGGGCTGGACATGGTGGCACGTGTCTATAGTGTTAGTACGGGGGAGGCCACAAGCTCAAGGTCAGCCTCGGACTATATATCGAGACCCTGCCTCAAAACAAAACAAAACAAAACAAAAACAACAACAGAAAAGAAAGCAGGTGGGGAAGGGACCTTGCTGCTCCTAGGACAGATGCCCCCCTGGCCAAGGATGGTTATGAAATGCTTTTGTTGCAGGTGGCATCAGAAATGGGTCTTATGACATTGGCATGGCATGTGGGTAAGGATTTCTTTTTGCTGGCGTTTATTAAACAACTGTGATGATCAAACTAACTCTTCTCATCTCCCTGAGGTGGTGATTTCAGAGTTCTCCGCTAGACCCTCCAGGCAGCTGGCTGGGAGTTGGTTCGCACAAATACATCCCAGAAGTGGCCCCAATGCCAGCTTCTCGGGAAAGGCTCACACGTGGCCACCAGCAGGGAGGGATGTTGGTCTCTGCTTTCTTAGAAACCTGTCTGGCTGGAAACGTGGGCAAGCCCACTGAGGAAATAGAGCACTTGTGTTCCTTTTGAGAGTGGAGTGGCAGTTTTTGTTCCCTAAAGCCAGGGACAGCTTCCTGCTTTATAACTGTTCATTTTATGAAGTGTGTCTTCTATCCCTGCCCTTGTCCCCAGGTGGAAACATCTGAGTGCTTGCTAGCTTTTGAGGGACATACCATAGTTGGATCTCTGATGATTTGGTCACCACCACCTCCACCCAGCTGTCTTTGCTGGCAGCATTTGGCAGTGCCTCCAGGGAAAGGAAGGGCACTGGGGCCCAGACTGGGGGCATCTGGTGTGAGGCAGGCAGGCTCAGGAGGTGAGCAGCCGGGTTCTGATGTGTTCCTGCCACCTTTCAGATCCTCTGTCGAGGTTCTTTTTTTTTTGGAGGGGGGGGGTTACCGGGAGTCGAACTCAGGACCTCGCATGCCAGCAGGCGCCCATGCCGCTGAGCGATATCACCGGCCCTTTTTTCGTATGTGGGTTTCGGGAGTCGAACTCAGGCCCTCACGTTTGCCAGGCAGGCGCTTATGCCGCTGAGCTGTCTCACCGGCCCTCTGTTGAGGTTCTTGACAGGAAGCACAGCTGGCCCCTGACCGGGTCGGGGGTGTGTGGCTCTGGGTTGTCCTGACCTATGTCTCAGTTGGAGAACAGCCACAAACAGGGACTCTGGCAGGACAAAGTCCTGCGTAGCGTGCAATGCGTAGCGTGCCCTTTGATGTCTCTCACGTTCCTGTCTCACTGGGGGAGAGCAGGTGTGGGTAACTTGAAGAGGGGCTGGAGCCGTCATAAAACTTCCTTCGAGGGCCGGTGAGATAGCTCAGCGGCATAAGGGCCTGCCTGGCAAGCGTGAGGTCCTGAGTTCGACTGCCGGTACCCACATAAAAAAGAAAAACAAAAACCTTCCTTCGGGGGCTTCTGATCCCCCCGCAGGTTACGGGCCAGTGGCTGGGTTGTTACGAAGCTGGGCTAGGAGAGCACACTCTGATGGACCCCGTGAGGTTCAGCACGTAGCGTCACCCCGAAAGTCCAAGGTAGAGTGAGTGCTGAGGGCATACTAAGATGGGGTCACCCACTAAAATGGGTGACTGTGAACAAATTCCTCACCCTGAGGACATCAGCGTCCTTGTCTATAAAAGGCTGTACCTACCTCAGCTCTGTCCAGGTTTATAAGAGGATTCAACGGAGCCATAATCACATCTAGCACCGTGGAGCATGCGCCGTGTGGCTGACCCTGTTTTAAGTGCATTCATGCCTGCAAAGAGTGGAAACTAGTGCTGGGGCCGGAAAGTACTCAGGCAAGGTCCTCTGTTATCTTTCTTGAGGCCTTATGCCCCGCCTTTCTCTTGTCTGTCTGTAATGGCCCCCTTCCCTTCCTCTCAGCCCCTTGCACCTCATGTCTTTGCAGACTCTTGATGTGAGGTCTGTGCTTACTTTAAAGATATTTGTCTCAGCTGGGCGTGGTGGCACATGCCTGTAATCTCAGCACTCTGGGAGGCTGAGGCAGGCAGATCACAAGTTCAGTCCTAGCCTGACAACTTAGCGATTTAGTGAGACTCTGTCTCAAAATAAAAAATAAAAAAGGCTGAGGATGTAGCTCAGTGCAGAGGCCCTGGGTTTAATACACAGTACAAAACAAACAAGCAAAAAAAGATTTATATTTGTCTCTTTTTCCTCTGCATCTGAGGGCCCTGAGGGCAGGGCCTGGCCACGTTGGCTGTTTTTCCTGCACTGTGCCAGACCCTGGATGGCTCTCCCCAGGAACTGGGTCAGCAGTTGTGCAGGGACGCGTGACCCTGCCCCAGGATGCATGGCCAATGCAGCACTCTGTCCCAGGTGGAAGGAAGTAGAGACGGGTTTCTGCAGCGCTGCAGCCCCAGTTCTGCCTTGCCAGCCATGTGCTGTTCTGTGCCTCCCAGACTGCCTGCTGCAGTTCTCAAGAGCTTCGTGTGGTCAGCCATCCCTGGGGGTTCCTGCTAGGGCTCTTCTTCCTTCTCCTCCTCAGGGTAGAGTCCATGTCCTTGTCCGAGAGGGGGAACCCTGGAAATATTACTTCGCGCCTGCTGGAAAATGAGAAGGCCCGAGACTGCCTGATGCCCATGGGGTGAGTGCCCAGCCTCGGCTCCGTGTGCTGCGCCCCTCGAGCAGGGGTGCAGGAACTTTCTCATCTCTGTGGCTGGCAGTGCCAGGCTTTGGCCTGCTCCCTTTGGGTGTCATCTGCTCTGGGTGTGGCTCTTGTTCTGCCCTTGGCTTTTATTTCCTGGTGCCCCCAAGTGGTCTCTAACCTGCTGAGTTTTCAGACATGCTCCCCCATCTCACCTTCTGAAATACGCATTTGTGTGGAGGATGATGGCAGCTGTCCCCTAAAGCCTCGGAGGCCCAGAGAGTTGAAAGGAGAGGTTTTGACTCCTGATCGTCTGGCTGAGAGACCTTGGGCACTGTCAGGTGTAGCAGGGCAAATGTGCCACCCTCAGTACCCAGAGGCAGGGCGTCCTGGCTCCAGTAAGTGTATAGGAGACCAAAGTTCAAAGAGGGCAGTGTTTTGGCCTCTCCACATACTGCGTCCCCAAGGACACCCTGGAAAACCAGAGGTCAGGCTGCAAGGGCTGGCTGTGGCTCTGGGCTTTTAGGATAAGGACAGAGCCCCGCAAGTTGTGCAGAAGGCTGAAGTGCAGCCGATCCAGAGGGGACACGGGCATCCTCATCTCCCCACATGAAAGCACTTGTCCTCCAGGTATACGGGCACTTGGTCAAGTGTGGCCAGTTAGCAGTGCCCCTCCAGACCCTCCTCTGGGCTGAGGCAGCTCACAGAGGAAACAAGTCCCCTCTGCACTGTCTGCATGCGGGCTGCCCTCCCCTTGGCGAGGGTGTCTTTGAGGATGTGGCCAGCATTGGTGACTCCCTGCCTGTGCCCACACACATCCTGGTACCTCCTGAGTCCTCACTACTGTCCCTGTGGCACGGACTGGCCCTCCTTCCCTGTGGCCCTGGGGTTCCTGGCCCTCAGGCTGCCAGACCCACACATGCTGGTTTGCCATTGTGTCCTAGGATAACCTCGGAGAATGTGGCTGAGCGATTTGGCATTTCCAGGGAGAAGCAGGATACCTTTGCGCTGGCCTCCCAGCAGAAGTGAGTGCTGCTTGGGGTGGAACCTTGAAAGGGCTGGAGAGCGAGGTCTTGAGGCCTCCTAGGTGATCTGAGGTGGAAAACAGCTCAAGGAGGGCTTTGCAGGCCTTGTGCCTTACAGCTGGAGGTGGAAAGCAGCCGTCGCCATTGTGGGGCTTGGTGGCTTTTCTAGGTCCTTTAGCTGACTGCCTACACTGATGTCTTCTTCCTGGCTGGGCCTCACTTCCCCATCTGTTCAACAAGGGCCATAACGAGGGCCAGGACTCTTTTCTAACTGGTGGGGGCTTGGTGGCTGGTCATGGTAGCCATTGGCTTCTCTGGGGGCCTGGAGTGGGGGCTCAGGCCTGCTAGGGCCCTGCCATCTTAGGTTCTGGAGCAGTCCTGGGTCTGGGGAAGCATCGTAAGGCTGGGACTGGGGCTGACGTCAGAGAAACTCAGGGGCTCATGCCTTTGGGCAGCAGCAGGTGAGGTTAGCCAGCCCCAGCCTTCCAGAGAGTAGACGGCAAAAGAAGCAAGGTGTCTGAGGCAGGCAGGCCCCTCCAAGGCAGGGATTCTTAGCCTCTTGGGGCCAGGTAAGCATTTGAGCATTTGTTGGAAGCTTCGGGTTCCTTTCCACTAGACTGTCCCTGGGTGTTTGTTCAAGATGGCAAGAGTCACCCGAACATGCCTTCTGCTTTACCACTCTTTAAATATGACAGTGCATCAAAGAGGTTTGTACGGTACTCTAAATTTGCAGAATCTGGAGAATGAGTGAAATTCAGGTGTTGAGGTCCAAGAGGAAGCTAGGACAGATATTCATGTTTCTTCAGCCTCAGTGCATCAGAAACCACTGAGCAAGCTTAGTCCTTTTAGGGTGAAGGGTTTTAAGGGGAATGGGCACCACCTCCAAACTTCATTCTCCCCTGCAAGGATGGGAACAGCCTCGATGAGGACATCTGGGGCTGATCTCAAAGAAGGCCCAGAAGGCCTCGGGTATGCCTCCCCTTCACAGGGGCAGGCCGGGGTTCTGGGGAGCCCCCAGAAGTCCCTCGGCGTTCCCTCAGGGCCAGGCATGTCCCTGAATTTAGCAGCCCAAGGTTGCATGTCTGCTGGAATTGGCAAAGAGCAAGGACAGGGAGGAAGGGAACCCCAGTGGAACCTGACCCTGGCTGTCAATGGTGCTGGCAGGGCAGCGAAAGCCCAGAGCAGGGGCTGTTTCTGGGCTGAGATTGTGCCTGTGACAACCACCATACATGATGACAAGGGCACTAAGAAGAGCATCACTGTGTCCCAGGATGAGGGCATCCGCCCTAACGCCACCATGGAGGGCCTAGCCAAGCTGAAGCCTGCCTTTAAGGATGGTGGTTCCACCACGGCTGGTAAGCCTGAGCGGGGGCCAGGGTGGGAGCCTGGAGCAGATCAGGCCCCGTGGAAGGGCTGGCCGTGGAAGGGCTGGTTCTTCTCAGCTTCGCCCCGATGCCTACTGTTTGCCCCTAGGAAACTCTAGCCAGGTGAGTGACGGGGCGGCTGCCATCCTGCTGGCCCGGAGGTCCAAGGCAGAAGAGTTGGGCCTCCCCATCCTTGGGGTCCTGAGGTCCTATGCAGTGGTTGGGGTCCCACCTGACATCATGGGCATCGGACCTGCCTATGCCATCCCTGTAGCTTTGCAAAAAGCAGGTAAGGCAGCTCCGTCACACCTTACCTGGTGTCCCCTTCCTGCACTGCTGGGACTGGGGGGACACAGGGAGGGCGGCCCTGTGGGTGCTGCAGAGTGAAGGTAGAACAGGCTCTCATCTCATTCCCAAGCCTCTCTGACCCAACAGCTGGGAACCACTCATCCTTCCAGAAGACAGACACAATAGGCACCGTGGACCTCTGCATGGGGCGGGGCCCAGGGAGACCCCGAGTCCTGCCTGGGGGGTGCTGCTAGCTCAGGTCTGTACCTTGCCTGCAGGGCTGACAGTAAATGATGTGGACATCTTCGAGATCAATGAGGCCTTTGCAAGCCAGGTGAGCCTTGTCTCTCACAGTTGCCTGGGCCTGGACAGCATGGAGGGAGGGAGCAGTCAAGCCTGGCGCCGGGTGGGACGCAGGCGTCAGCTGCTGCTCTGGCTCCTTTCAGGCTGTCTACTGTGTGGAGAAGCTGGGCATCCCCCCTGAGAAGGTGAACCCTCTTGGAGGGGCAGTGGCTCTGGGCCACCCCCTGGGCTGCACTGGGGCTCGACAGGTCATCACGCTCCTCAATGAGCTGAAGCGCCGTGGGAAGAGGTGAGGTTATGCCTTGTGGGGTGCGGACTTCAGGGAGGTGAACATACACCATGTACGTCACTCAGAACAGGCTGCGAGGGTGTTATCTCTGCCTTCCCGAGGACCAAGCTGAAAGCAATCCCGGGACAGTTTCCCGCGCATCTGGTCTGCTGGTTTTGCATCCTCTGTATCCAGCAAGGCCTTGGTCCATACAGTTCAGCCTGGTTGGGGTGTTGAACATTGTGCCCCTGCCCGGCCAATGCAGTTTTGTTTCCCCAGGGCTTATGGAGTGGTGTCCATGTGCATCGGGACCGGAATGGGAGCTGCTGCTGTCTTCGAATACCCTGGGAACTGAGACCCGGGCTGGAGGCACTACTCAGACAGTCCTACTCTGGTGGCCAGAGAGGAACACTACAGAAACTAATCCATGTGGGACACTCAGTACTGACGAGGGGGCGGGGGGACAAATCAAGTCACTTCAACTAATTCAGACAATAGGAACACTATAGCACAGCACAGGAGTGGTGGGGTGTTGAGCTGCCCTGTTACACCCCACAGTTATGTCAAAGTCTGCATGGGTCACCCAGGCCACAGACCATGGTGTAACTTCTGGGGGATGGTGGCTTTGAGAGTGAGGGGTATAATGGATGCAGAAAATGTGTGTGATCTCATCTTGGTGGCTGTGGTTTTTTCCCAAGGGCCAGCTTTTGCCTTGCTGGTCTTCTCTGTGCCCCGCCTCAGTACTGGAGGTCGGGGACGGGAACATGCGCACACATAGCTCTGAACTGAGGCTCTGAGGGTGTAATCTCTGCCTTCCCTGAGCGCCAGTCTCGAAACAACCCTGGCCCAAGCAATGCACCCAGCAGGGGTTGTCTGCTAACCTGAGGGTGTGTCCCATGACTCTGAATTGTCTTGGTCTCCAAAGTGGTGTGGTTTATCCTTTGTGTTAGCTCTAGCAATATATGATGTAGGCCTAGGCGGAGATCGTTGTCCTGGAAGGGAGTTTCTCATGCCTAGGAGCTGCTCAGAGCGCCCCAGTCTGTGTCCTGACCCAGCAGACCTCTCCTCTGCCCTGGCTATGTCTATTCCCTCACCTGGGCTGGGACTGAAGGGTGGGCAGAGCCTCAGTGCTGGTGCGGTACCACATACCTCTTGTCCTGTGTCCTTGGCGTGGCAGTTGTAAGGTGCAGGGCTTCTCGTTAAGCACACTTTCCACCACCAGTGTGGCTGCGTACAGCTCAGTGTTCCCAAGCAGCATGTGGGCCGCGGGCAGGAGGGCCCTGGGCAGTGCCAGGGAGGCCAGGAGGCGGTGCACCTGACAATGAAGAGCAGCTGTGTGGTGGCCGAGATTGGGGGTTCACCAGTCAGTTGGGCCTCCAGCAGCCCACTGCTTGGGAGAAAGCCTGAAGGCCTCAGCCTCCTTGTCCAGCTCCTGCTGTCCTTCACGAGGGAAGAGAGGACAAGCTCCAGCAGCTCCGTGTGTTGTCCTGGAAGCCGCCGCCGCCGCCGCCTCCTCCTCCTCCCCCCCTCCCCCCCCGCCTCCCCCTCCCCCCTCCTCTCCCCCCCGCCTCCCCCTCCCCCTCCCCCTCCGCCTCCGCCTCCGCCTGCTGTGGGAGATAGGGCTGTGGGAACACAAGTGGGTTGAGGACAGCAGTCAGGAGGCCCAGACAGGAAAGTCCAAGGTGGACTTGGACTTTTGGTTCCCAAAGGCAGTTCTGTGGACCTAGTCCAGTAGATTTACCCAAGGCACCTGTTGGGAATGTATAGGGAACACTTCCTGGTCCTCATCACGGTCCGGGAAGTTTATATTTGTAATCCCATGGAAAAGTTATTGGAATTCTAGTGAGTTAATTTCAGTCTACCACTTCCAGTGCAACCCATGGTGAGAATAAAGACACTAAGTCATATTTATAGTTGTGGGGAACCAAGGGGGTCCTAAGTCCAGCCAAGATGGTAGTTACTGGAACAAAGGCCACAACCCAGGGCTGAACCCAGGTTTCATTAATTCTCAAGGAGGGGAGTGGCTCAGGGATGAGTGACTGTGAGAGTGGTGGGAAGTCCATGAGTACCGTGAGCTGGGCTAGGTAGGTGGCCTGAAATCACCTTAGCAATATGCAGAGGGAAGGATATGCAGAAGGAGTAATCTGCATAACACAATTCAAGGTAGTATCTAATGTTTTGGGGTCAGTGCTTCAGCTCTGATGTGTAATCTTCTATGGCCTGGGAAGTCATAGCCTCTTTCTCGAGGCTTGATCCCAGCCCACAGCGTGGAGCACGGCTCTCCATCCCACCTGGCTCACATGTGTTTTGGGAGCTGTAGGTGAGGCATCATTGACCTGTCACCTTGCTTCAAAGACTACACATCAGCACCTCGCCTGGACCAATTTGCATTGCTTAAAGCCAATTGAAGGGATAAGGAAAAGTCCTAGCCAGCTCTATACATATCAGTACATGGAAATAGGGCCAGGTTTAGTCAAAATGGAGATAATTGCTCTTCTTTCAAGGAGAACCGTCCAGGTGGTCCTCCACAGAAATGGATACCTGGGGCCTCAGAATCAACAGCAAGGTAGAAAGACCCTTCATTAAGACCTTAGGAAGAGTTGGCATGTGGCACACCTGTAGTCCCAACAATCTCGGAGGCTAAGGCAGAAGATTAGAAGTTCATGACCAGCCTGGGTGACTTAGTGACTTAGCAAGACTCTCAAAAAAGGCTGGGGATATAGCTCAGTGCAAAGGCCCTGAGTTCAATCCCTAGTCCTGAAAAAAATAAAATACAGACAGACTTAGATTTGACTGTGTTTTCTAGACCCTTTCAGGTCGGCTGATGCAGCTTCATGTGAGGGGCTGCAATGTTCTGTCTTAGCGCTCTCCAATTCAGCAACCAGTAGTCACATGTGACTATGAAGGACCTGAAGTGTGGACAGTATGCTGGAGGAATTGCACTTAAATCTTGTTTAAATTAAATTATAATTAAGTGGCCATTTATTACTAATGGCTGTTGTAATGCAGAGGCCATCCCAATACACCTGATCTCCAACTCCCAGAGTGGGTGCCAGACACCTGTATTTTAACAAGGTGACTGAGAGGCTCAGGGTGGAGATTCACTAAGTTAGAGCTCAGAACTAAAAGATAAATGTAACAACCTCTCCACGTATTTAGAAATTTTAAAACTTTTCTGTATGATGGTAGGTCTAAGAAGGAATCACTACAGAAATTAGAAAATATACCAGAGTGAATGGCAACAAAAAGATTGTGTATCCAAAAACCTGTGGGTTAGCCGGGCATGGTGGCACACACCTGGAATCCCAGCACTCCAGAGGCTGAGGTAGGAGGATCACAGAGTTCGAGGCCAGCCTGGGCTCCATAGTGAGTTTGAGGCCAGCCTGAACTACACAGTGAGATCCTGTCTCAAAAAAAAAAAAAAAAAAATCCTATAGATAAACAACACTAAGAGGAAAAGTAAGTCATGTTTATATTAACAAAGAAGAAAGGCTGAAAATTAATGAGGTAGGTATTTAAGAAGTAAAGTTAGGATAGGAGCCAGGCGTGGTGGCACATGCCTGTAATCCCAGCACTTTGGAGATGGAGGCAGGAGGATCACTTCAAATTGTAGGCCGGCTACATAGTTCAAGGCCAGCTTGCACTACAAAGCAAGACCCTGACTCAAAAGACAAAAGCAAAAAGAGTGGAATAGAATAGAAAATAAGTCTACCAGTCATGTAAAGAATGAAATGATAGGGTGAGCACTGTGGGACACACTTGTAATTCTAGCACTTGGGAGGCTAAAGCAGAAGGATGGCAAGTTTGAGAACAACCTGGACTACACAGACCCTGTCTCCAAAAAACAAGAAAGAGCTGCAGGCTGAGAGTGTAGCTCAGTGGCAGAGTGGGTGCTTCAGATGCAAGAGGCTCTGGGTTTGCTCACCAGCACCACAAGAGGAAAAAAAAAAAAATTAGAGATTAGTGAAATAGAAAACAAAAACAAGAAAAACTGGTTATTTGAAAGGATTATATGGGCAAAGGCAAAAAACCACCTGCTAATTTCAATTATTTTTTTCTTTACGAGATGGGGGTCTCTCTATGTTACCCAGGTTGGTCTCGATCTTCAGGGCACAATGATGATCCCACTTCAGCCTCCCCAGTAGCTAGGACTACAGGTGTGCACCACCACACCTGGTACTTCCAATTATTTAAAGCAAATAAGAAGGTACAAATAAGCAATATTTGGCATTAAGAAGGAAAGGGGCTAAGCATCAAACCAAGGGCCTCATACATGTGGGGAGGCACTTTACCACTAAGCTATTCAACCTAGCCCTCAAATTTCCCCCTTGTAAGGGTGCCACTCGTTGAATTAGAGCCCAACTTAACCCTACAGGTTCTCATCTCTGAACATCCTATTTCCAAATAAGGTTCCATTCACAATCCTAGGCGTTAGGACTTGAATATCTTTCGGGGTACACAATTCTAGCTATGTGGGGTTAGTTAATTTACTTTCACTCTTTAAACATTCAAGAATATGCACTTATCACTGAATATATTCTAAAGGTTCTGATAAGGACTTTTTCATTTTCCTGTTTTCTAAATAGTGTTGCATTTTTATTTCCTCTTTAGCCCACTAGTTATTTAAAAGGCTGCTTTAAAAGTTCTGAGCAGGTTGGGATCTCCCCCAATTATTATTTTGTTTTCTTTTTCTTTATTCTTTTCAACCAAAAGTTAAACACTGAACAATACAGAGTAAATTAAAATGTAAAAGTCATCCCCAACCATCAGTTTCTAAATCCCACTCCCACAGGTAATTGTTCCTGATTTCTTGCAGCTTGTCTTTCCGGACTTTTCTTTCATGTACACAGAGCCACTCGGCTTAATTATGTGCCTCAAGGGCTCATGGAGTGGAGGCCAGGGCAGATCTCAGGGGGTGAACACAGTAAAACCAGAAAAATGGAACCTATTCCCAACATTTCATTTTTCTAAACCAAATTTGCTCTAAAGTGAATACAAACAACAGATATATTCACACTTTAGTGAAGACAAGCACTTTTTCCTTCAGAGCTCCTTAGAATCCGTTTGCTTAAACATCAAACTTTTCTCCAAATACAAATACTAAGTCAGCTTTTAAAAAACTCTTAGCCTCAGCTTCATGTGTTATTTAACTGGAGGCAGGCCCACCTCCACACACCAACTCAAACAAATCTATTATGTTCACTCTGCCAAGGGCTATAGTTCAAAATACTTATTTTCTCTCTAAGAGCTTCCCATTGATCTCACAAATAATTTTACCACCTCTGAGATGGAAGATAAGAAATAATTTCTAACATCGCAAAATATCTTCTCCCCGCATATATAAAATTTCAGTTACATACAGTAAACTAGTGAATCTGAATTATAATTGATTTTTCTATTTCATTCCCTAATATCTGGTTATTTTTAATGCAGTGATTTTATCTTTGTCTTGGAAGTAGAAAAGATAGGAATCTAAGCTGCCAATACTACTCCCAACTTCTCACTTTTAAAAGTACTAATTCAGAAAAATATGTAAGCCTAGATGGTTTCAATAATTATCAATACTAATGAACACAAATTTAGGGATGTACAGGAATAAAATAACTAATCAACTACTGTTACAGTAATACAGTAAAATATACTGGAATTTAAAAATGCATCTTAGGAAGCTGAGGCAGGAGGATTGCTTAAGTCCAGGAGTTTAAAGCCAGCCTGGAAAACAGTGAGACCCTGCCTAAAAATAAAAATAATGCATCTTGCTGGGTGTGGTAGTACACACCTGTAACCCAAGCACTGAGGAGTTTGAAGTAGAAGAACTTTGAGTTTGAGGCTAGGCTAGGCTATACAGCAAATTCAAAGCCAGCCTGGACTAAATAGCAAGCCCCATCTCAGAAAACCAGAAGAATTTTTAAAATAATGTATCTTTATGAAGTACGAACATTTTCTTCACAATTTTTGCAAAGAAAAATTTTGAGAAAAATTCATGTCAGATGTGACTGAAAAACTTCAAAGACTGAAGAAATGTTTGGTGTTACTTTATTGGGGACCAGCGTGTAAGAATTGGATTTATGTTTGTTTTTTTCTTTACAATCAATCTCACAATTATGCTTACTAAATGAAGTTTTTTTTTCTTTCTTTCTCTGAAAAGCTCACATCTACTACTTATCCACAAATTGATTGGTTTTCACTGATTTCTATTCTGATGTAATTTATTATGCCGAAAAACATCTAGATTCAAAGAAAACTCGGTAGTTAAGAAATCGAAGAGTTGGGCCGGTGAGATGGCTCAGCGGCATAAGCGCCTGCCTGGCAAGCGCGAGGGCCCAAGTTCGACTCCCGGAACCCACATATGAAAAAAGGGCTGGTGATATCGCTCAGTGGCGCGGGTGCCTGCTGGTGCGCGAGGTCCTGACGTCGACCCCCGGTACCCACAAAAAAAAAAAAAAAATCGAAGAGTTAACTACGAGAAGAAAATGTAGGCTAATGCCTGTAATCAATGTAGGATCATATCTCTGTGGCCTTGTGCATTCCAGCTGGGCACATTGACTGGCATAGCCATCCTCGGGGTAATTCAGCAGCTCCTGGTCAAATTACTTGGGCACACGGAATAGAAATCCTACTGTAGGACGAAAAGCCCAGAAACACTCTTTCACCGCGCTCCATGGGGCTCCAACGCTCCTAGCAGAGGTGTTCACGCTGAACTGGCGTCCAGCCGAGGGGCGCTCTTCAGGGGCCAGGATAGTAGACTGTGGGCTTAGCTCACTTTTGAGTATGATCAACTAGATCAGGGGTACAAATGTTCACACAGCATCCCTAAAGTCTCAGCAAGGTTTTTCAGGTACTCCTTGGCCAAAAGCAGTAACAATTCTGGTTAACTGTAGTATTCTGTTATCAAGTCCTTAGGTCCAAATAGTTTAATACACATTTAATGTTCTAATAACATAGTATCTGTTTGAAGAAAATAATGCACATAAATTGGGGGAGAAAATATTTCATTTCATTCTTAGATAACCAGAACTATTTACTAAGGGGATGTGTGTGCCTGTTGGACAGCTGCACAAGTTCTCCGATTTTGGGATCAGATTGGACTCTGCAGGCCGGTGAGATAGCTCAGCGGCATAAGCGCCTGCCCAGCAAGCGCGAGGTCCTGAGTTCGACTCCTGGTACCCACGTACGAAAAAAGGGCTGGTGATATTGCTCAGCGGCACGGGCGCATGTTGGCGTGCAAGGTCCTGAGTTCAACCCTCCGGTACCCACAAAAACAAAAACAGATTGGACTCTGCACCCCTATTTTCTGTCTCACCTTGGTTTTCATGTAGTACCTGCTTGTAAGTTACCTTATAATTACTTTTATTTATAAAGCCTTGCTGGTAAGTTGCTGAAAGTATAGCTTCACAAAGATAGGTTGTGGAAGGAGTTGTACCACAACCTAATGCTAGAGTTGTGGACCACTTTAATGTAATTCTCATGGTTGCTGACATGCTAAGTATCGTTGGGGCTCATGGGAAACTGATGTCCTGCAGGGTGGTGCTCTGGCATGCTGAGCTAGTGAAGCAGTCTCAACCCAGGCCTCTCTGACCTTTTCTCGTTTCTCTTCCAAGTACAGGGACCGGTTCACTCTCCCTGAAGTTTTCTTATCTAACAGAAAATTTTTTTCCAAAATAAATACGATAGTCTTAAACCTCCTCCCTGGGAGTCTCATCAAATAACCAGCAAAGACTAACCAACAGTGGAGTCTTCTATTCAGGTGCAGCTGCAGACATTACCTGGGAGATTTTAGCTACACGAAGTCTGTCCCAAGTGAAGCTACAACCCTCACTTTCCTGCAGCTCGTCACAACCCCTCTGTGAAGAGGGTATCTAAGCTCTAACCATTGGGTCCTTTCCTTGAGTTTCCTATTTTGTGTTGTTCCCATGTACAGGTGCATGTTAAGACAAATCCGTCATAACGTTCTCTTGTTAACCTGTCTTTTGTTATAGGGGTCTTAGGCACAGCCCTTTATGATGAGCAGAAAGGGATCACCTCTTTTTCTGCCCCTCCACAGCACCCATGTGTGTTCCCTGCAGCTTCCCAGAGCACCTTGCTGCACAGTTTGGGAAACACAAGATTAGATATATAAATAACTATGAATACATCTTCATAACGGTGCTGAATATAGAAAGCACTTAAATTTTATGGGCAGGACGTTCATGTCCCTGTAAAATTCACTAAAGCCGTAATCCCCAGGGTGATGGTACCAGGAGATGGAGCTTATGAGAAGTAATTAGGCATGAAGGTAAAGCCTTTGTGAATGGGACTAGTGCCCTTAGAAGAAGAGGGAGAGATACAAGAGCCTCCCTTTCTCCTCTCACGTGCAACAGGAGGCGGCTGTCCCCAGGCAGGAAAAAAGCCCTCACCAGGAACTGAACCTGCCAGCACCTTGGCCTTAGACTTCCTGCCCCCCCCACTGTGAGAAATAGATGTCTGCTGTTTAAACCATCCCTCTAAGGTATTTTGTGGTAGCAGCAGGAGCTGACCAAGACAGAATAAGGTCTGTGGGGCTCCAGTGAGCCGCCTCTTGCTGAGGTTTCAGTAACCTGCTAAACTTGAATGACAGGGTTTCTGGGAGCATGGAACCCTATCAAAAGCCCCACCTCCCAGGAAAGCTGTCTTAGTGGTTTCCACCACATTCCTCTCATAGTTTCTTGTGACTTCCACTAGTTCTTTGGAGTTCCCTTGAGTGTGTGTGTGTGTGTGTGTGTGTGTGTGTGTGTTGGAGGAGGTTCCATCTGCCTTACTCTGCATCCTTTCTGCATATCTAATTCACTCCCCCTGGGAGCTGATGACTCCCAAATCATTGTTTTCAGCCCCGGCATCTTTCCTGAGGCTCAGCCTGGTCAATGTCTCCACTCTGACACCCCACAGAGAGCTCAGACCTACCATGTCCTGACTAAATGCCATTTTCCCCTCCTTGCCCAGCTTGGGTCTCCTGCTAAGAGAATGGAAGCACTGTCCATCTGTAGCGGAGGGTAGCTTGCACTGTCAGCCTCAGTTCTTTTCCTCTCCCTGAATCCACACCATTGCATTGCTGTGGTCTTACCCCATCACTTACTTGGGCTGGCTGCAGCACTTAGGTAGTCTGGGGTTGTGATATGCCAGTCCTGAGCCTAAACTTCAGCAGCCTTGCGTGGTTGCCCATGCCCTCTTCTGCTCTGCCACTCTCACAAAACAAACGTGCCCAGACACCTGACTGGTTCCAGGAGGAAGACGAGAGACACAGGGCGCAGAGCTGCCCAACTGAGCTTAGCCTAGGTGTCCTGAGCCCCGCTGACCTGATGGCACATGAGAGTTGATAAAAGGCACAGTGATACAAGTCCATGCTCTCAACTGCTCAGGAAGCTGAGGCAGAAGGGTCATTGAGCCTAGGAGTTCAGGGTCAGCCTGGGGAACATAGTGAGACCCAGTCTCAAAAGGGAAAAAAAAAAAAAAAAATAGATGTTTGTTTTGTGCCACTTAGTTGGGAGTGTTTTGTTATGCATCAATAGTTTACCAACGAGAACATCTAAACTAGAACCTGAAGGTTTGTTTTCATCCCTCCCTCTCCCAGTCCATAGTTTACATATTTCTCAAATCCAGTTACTTCTCTCCATCCTCAGCACTTCTACCCAGTCCAGGCCTCCTGCAATCGCATTCTCAGGACTTTCCCCACCTCCCCGTTGCCCCCATTGTTCATACAGCATCCCAAGGGATATTCCTACTGTGCAGATCTAGTCAAGGACTATTCCATGAATCTACTTAAGCCCCGGGCTGGGCTGTCAGTGAGGGCTGGGATAAGGGAAGAAAGCTTGCTGGGGACAGTGGGTAACCTGGTCACTGACTCCCTGTGGGCAGCTTCCGCTTTGTAGTCAAGTCAGGGTGAGGGGTCTTTAATGGATCCACGCAGGGGAGGTGGGTTCAAGCTCAGAGTTTATGGACCATGATGAAAAGAGACCAGCTTCCAGCCATGGGGATCCCAGCCAGGCAGAACTCCCCAGGCGGTTCCCCTAAACTCCCACTACCGGGTGCACATAAGGAGGCCAATGCGAGAATAATTGGCAACTTGGAGTTGAAATATCTGTCCTCCTTGATGATGGATCCATCAGTAGTCTTTTTATTTGGCAAATGGGCTTGTAGACCTCCTGTTTTTCCTGTGGCCATAGCAAAAGGGCTGTTATCAAAAGAGACGGTGGATGGATCACGGGGGAAGTTTAGGCGCCATAGCCCATCAGGGAGAGCGACCTGAACAAGACAGGCCTTCCTGTGAAGCAGTGGGGAAAGCCAGCAGCCCTGGCCACTAGGAAGCGTTCATATATGGCCATGACCTTCTCACAGGCTGCCCACTGGGTCACTGCATCATAGTTATCATATTTAGCAGTTAAACGTGGATTCTGAAGTCACGTATTATATTACGGCTTTAGGCTCAGCTCTGCCACTGATCTTGGGACCTTGGGCCCACTTAATTAACTTCTCTGTGGCATTGTCAGAGACCAACTCATGGGCAGAAGACCAATTCCTGGGCCTTTAACCTGTTACTCATTAAAATCATGATTTGTGTTTTCTTCAACAGTAGTCAGGGACTTTTAAAGTGGTTTTAATAGAAAACAAGACAAACAAACAAAAACCAGACTCTTCATTTGGGCCTACAGATGCTTATTAGGTAACTAAAAACAGAACAAAGCTTGACCTTCATTTTGTATCTGCCTCTTTTGTTACCTTAAAACTTTGGGTCAGATCCCTGCTCATCTCTGCATGTTAATTATTTAGGGAGTGTCTGTCTAAAAGTCAGCAAAGCAAGATTGATTAGCCCTAAATTTACATAACCTATCTCATCCCCTTCAAGACTGAGGACACCAACCTAAGACATTTACAGGGCCGTCCAACCAACCCGAGCACCCAGAAGCCTCAGTCACTGCCCTACACCTACCTCCCTTCACTTTGCAGTCCAGCCGAGGCTCCACAAGCCTGAGACTGCCCAAGTGGATACAGTCATCTCCTGGAGACCGAGTCACCCCTCACACAGTAAAGATCTCTCCAGAGCCATCTTGCAAAACCAGAATGGAGATGACGGTCAACTGGCCTCTGGCCCTGCTGATCCATAAAGGCTGGTCATGATCTTTGGTCAGCAGGCCACGCAGCACCTCTTCATCAGCCCTGTGCCCCTGTCAGCTCCTCAAACTGAAGTCACTTTCCTATTTTTATTTCCTTTCTAACTCTGTCTAATAAATCTACCTATGCCTCACACTGACTTACCGTGACATGTTTTCTGTGGTGAGTCAGTGAACCTGCCCAGGGCGAGTTGCGATCTCTGTCTCCTCTTAGGAGGACCTCCTTGGACCCTGTCTGGGGACACTGCCTTAGTTTCTCATTGTGTGAAATGAGGGTGATAGTTTATACAGAGTTCAAAGTGAGTTATGTTGGTAGCCATCAGAATAGCTATTATCTGAGTTCTGTTCTTTTCCTTCTCTTCCCTTCCCTTCTCCCCTTGTCTTCCTCTTTTTTCTTCCTTCCCTTCCCTTTCCTTTCCTTCCCTTCTCTCTCTTGTTTGATTTGGTACTGAGGATTGTAGATTCAACCCAGGGCCTTGCACATGCTAGGCAAGGGCTCTAGCACTTAGCTACAATCCCAGCTCTTTAAAAGGAATTTTTTTTTTTTTTTTTGAGACAGGGTCTTATTATGTAGTGCAGGCTGACCTTGAACTCGCTTATGCAGCCCAGGCTGCTCGAGCTCACAGTGATCCTCCTGCCTCAGTCTCCTGAGTGCTGGGATTACAGGTGTGCATCACCACCCCTGGCTAAGACAGGGTCTTGATAAGTTGCCTAGGCTGGTCTCAAACCTGCAGTCCTCCCGCCTTTCTCTCTCTCCAGTTGCTGGGATTACAGGCATGTGCCACTATCCAGGCATCTTAGAGGTTACTGGTTGAGAAGGATCATTAGGAATTTCTTGGAGAGCCAGAAATGTTCTATGCCCTGACCTCAGAGTGTTTATATGGGCGTATTCATACTTTATTTTTTTGAGATAGGTTCTCAATACATTGCCTGTGTCCCCAGAAAGCAGTGAATGTTTTAGGGGACAGGTACTTTGGCACCGTCCTGTTCCAGGAGTGAGGAGGATTCCATCCGGGCTCCGAGCCGCTCCAGTTCATCCAGGGAGAGAGACAGGTGATAAAACATGGGCTCTGGTGGGCTGGGAGGGCTCCGCATAGGGGAACATTTGGGAGAGTTTGTGGAAAGAACTCAGTCCTGGGGACAGGAAGGACACAGCCTAGGGAGAGGAAGGTGCCTTCAGCTGGGAAGAAGGGAGGGGTTTGATGAGACTATCTTGTCCCCCCTTCACCATACCTGGCACCCACTCGACCATCAAATACCAGGACTTCAGGAATGAATGAGCCCCATGCGTGGTGGGATCATGAGCTGTGGTTTAAATACAGAGATGAAATGCGACACCCTGGGGAACCACTTAGAATTGCTGAGTTTGGACAGCGACTCTCAGAGCCCAGGGCCTCCGACCTCAGGATGCATTTCTTGTGACTCCGAGCGACACCTTGGGTGGATAGCTCTCCAGTGCCGGAGACAGCTCTGCAGGATCGTAGGACCAGGACCACCTAGGCATGGACCAATCGGCTTAAAGCTGAGGCCTGTGGCCCCGAGCCCCTGGGGAAGCCAGGCGGCGTTAAGGGCAGGCGGGTGCGAAGAGATGCGACTGCAGGGGAGCCTCCGGCTGAGCGCGGAGGGAAGCGGGCTGCGCCGGGGGCAGCGGCTCCGCACAGGCGCTGTCCCCGAGGCCCCGGCCCACGCCGTCCCGCTCGCGGGGCCCGGCAGGCGGCGCCAGAGCGCAGGCCGCCTCGTGACTCGGCCGGAGTCCCGCCGGGCGGGGCGAGGGGCGGGCGCGGCGTCCCCGGGCGCTGGAGCGCGGCGTAGTCGCGCCTCGGGGCTGACGGACGGACGGCCTGGCGTGCGGGGACCCTGCACGCCATGGGGGAGCGCGCGGCGCGCCGCTGCTGCCTGGGCTGGGACTTCAGTACGCAGCAGGTACCGGCGAGGCCGGCGGGGCCGGCGGGGCCGGCGGGGCGGGCGTGGCGCTGGGACCGAGGGCCGCGCTGCGGGCTGCCGGGGTCCCATCCCGCGAGGCGCTGCCGGCGAGCTGCGCCCCGGACCCTCGCGCTCCTGGACACGGAGGCGTCGCCCCGCGGGAGCCGGTGGGCGCGGGGCGGGAAGTGTCGGGGACGGCGGCTCGCGCGCAGTGACACCGAGGCCAGGGACGCGGAGCCGCTCGGCCCGGCAGGCAGGGAGCCCACGGACGGACGGGCAGCGCCGCACGTGCGCCCACCAGCGCCCTGGAGCCGGACCGCCGCTGGAAACTTGTTTTTAAAGTGAAATGGGCACCGTGTACAGTGGACTTTGCCTGTCCTTGGTTGGCACCAGCACGCCCGGGTCCACAGAGCTGGGACTGCGGGCCGTCGAAGGTCTGTGCGGCACAGGGAAAACTGGCCTTCGAACTGGCGCGGGTCCGCAGGGGGCTCGGTGCAGGCAAACCCCTCTCCTCAGATGGTCAGGCCTCACCAGTGCCTGATGCGAACGTCCGGTGGCCTTGCCTCGGTTTCCCCATGGTTCAGGAAAGGAGCTGTGCTCCTGCACTAGGAGCCCTTCTTCACTGGATATTGTGTGTCTCTGGGCCATGATCTTGGCCTCTGGGAACAGACCGCGGGCCTTGCCTGGGCTTAGCCCCTGCAGACAGCCCCATCCCCACCCCAGCCGCCTCACTCAGCCTTCCATCCGAAGGACTTTCTCAGGCTTTCCTGCCTGGCTCCCGAACCAGCTCACCTGTGGACTAACGCTCAAGGGACTTGGTTTTGGCTGTTTGGGGAACATTTTCTACATGAGTGTTTCTGCTAAATCTTTGGGTATGCCTGGAGGTGGAGCCTCTGTTGCCGTGGTAACAGTGATATGCTCTAGCTTTCAAAGGTCACTAGACTGAACCTCATCTGGTGATGTTAGTAACCCGTGGGCCAGTGTAGAAGTTGAGCAAAATACTAGGCATCATTTTTTAAAATGCCTTCCAGGTGAAAGTTGTTGCTGTTGATGCAGAGATGAATATCTTCTATGAGGACAGCGTGCATTTTGACAGAGATCTTCCAGAATTTGGGTATGTGCCTGGTGTGCAGGGGTGTGTGGGAGGTCTTGGTTTTGGGGATCCCCGAACTGTTTATATTCACAGACCACCCTGTTCTGGCTTCCCCAAACTGTAGGACAGATGATTTTGTTAGACCTCTGAGCATCTTTTTTTTCTGTACCTGGATGCTTTCTCCCCCTTCCTTCCCAACTCCATTCATTCATTCATACGTGCATTAAGTACCATTTCAGGTCTGCTCTGTTCTAGGCACTGGGTGGGGTACTACAGTTCAGTGGTTGTATCAGTCCATTTTCTGTTGCTCATAACACAATACCATAGGCCAGTAATGGCGAACCTCTTAGAGCTTTCAATGATACAAATAGCCCACTGCGGCACGAGTGCCATAGGTTCGCCACCACTGCCATGGACTCCTTACACAATACCACAGTTACAAAGAAAACAAAGAAAAGAGGTTTATTTTGGCTCATGGTTCTGGCCAAAGGTCTGAGGACTTTATCTGATGATAGCTTTCAGAACCCTGAGGTGGCACAGGGCATCACATGTCGAGGGACAGAGTGTTCGTATGTGTGAGTGTGTGTGTATGTGTGTGTATATGTGTGTGCTTATGTGATCTTTCTCTCTCTCTCTCTCTCTTTCTCTTTGTTCTAGGGATCAAACTCAGGGCCTCGCACATGCTAAGCATTTGCTCTACCGCTGAGCTACACCCTCTCCTGTTCCTCTTACAAAGCTACTAGTTTTCAGTCATGGAGGGTGATGACCTTATGTAATCCTCAGCACCTTATTTTTATTAGCACGTGTTTGCAGTACAGAGTGATTACATTAATTGTGGGGAAATGGTGCATGTACATAACACAATCTCAATTGAGACAGAGTTTTACTAAGTGGCTCAGGCTGGCCTTGAATTTGTGATCCTCCTGCCTCATCTTGAGTAGCTGGAATCACACCATGTTTTATTTATTCATTCATCAGTCGAGTGGACGTTTGGGCTGTTCCATTGTTTTGACTCTTGTGAATTATGCTTCAGGGAACATTCTTGTGTGTTATGGATTAAATTGTGCCTCCTGTCCCAAATGCATATTTTGAAACCCCAGCCCTCAAAGTGACTGCAGTTGCAGATGGGGCCTTTGGGTCCGGTAACTAAGATTATGTGAGGTCATAAGGGTGGGGCCCTGATCCAACAGGACTGGTACCCTTACAAGAGAGTCAGGCTTTTATTTACATTTCTCTAATGACTAACGATGCTAGATATCTTTGCCATTTGCTTACCTTCTTTGGAGAAATGTCCAGATCCTTTGCCCATTTTTTAAAACTGTATTTTTTTTTATTATTGAATTGTAAAAGTTTTTTATGTATTCTGGACACAAGTCCCTTGTCAGATATATGATTTCCAAACTTTTCTGCCATGCTATGAGTTGTCTTCACTTTTGTTATTATCATCATCATCATTATTATTATTATTATTATTATTATTACTATTATTATTATTACTATCCTTCTGCAGTTCTGGATTGAACCCAGGGCCTTTGTACAGTGCCATATCCCTAACCCTTTAAAAAAATGTTCTATTTCGAGACAGGGTCTCCTTTAAGTTGCTAACTCACCCAGGCTGGTTTAAACTTGTGATTGTCCTGCCTCAGCCTCCCGGATGTCATCACTTTCTTGATGACCATTTGAAATAAAGTTTTTACTTTTAATAAAGTCTAATTATTTTTCTCTTTTGTTACTTGTGCAATGTTTGTTACATTTTGGTGTTAATATTATATTTACTTCATAAAATAATTGGAAAATTTTCTTTCTTTTTAGGTGCTATGGAGCAATTTAAATAATACTAGAAATACTCACTTTTTAAAAGTCGTGTGGGACTGGGGACATAGCCAATGGCAGGGCCCTTGCCTAACACCCGCAAGGCTCTGGGTTCAATCTCTAGCACTACAAAAGAAAAAGAAAAGGTTTTGTAGGATTCTTCTGTGAAACCATTTTTTTAGAGGTGTAGGGTAACTCTCGTCTTCCTTCATAGTGAAGATTGCCAGTTTTAAATTGTTAAATACATGGTGGAAAGTTTCAGTTACAATTTTCATTTGCTTGGTAAAGGCAACTATTTTTTCTGGTGAATTTTTATTGTCCTTAGGTTTTCTGCCCTTTTTTTTCCCTAACAGTATCTTTTGAAAAAATATCAGTGTTGTTGAGGATACTCTATGTACAAAAAAGGCATGCATTAAAAATATATAACTCACTAGGCATGGTGACACACACCTGTAATCTCAGCTGCTTTGGAGGCTGGTGCAGGACAATCACAAGTTTAAAGGCCATCCTGGGTAACTTGGCATGACCCTGCCTCAAAATAAAATAAAAGAGGGCTGGGGATGTAGTTCAGGGGGTCGCACTTGCCGAGCAATCAGGGGGTCCCAGGTTTAACACGAGTACTGAAAAAATAACATATAATTGCAAGTGTTTTGACAGAGGGAGGGAGACCCATACCTGTGAAAGTACCACCACAGTCAGGGCACGAAATGTTCAGCTCCTTAGGTGTGGCTCCTTAGCAGCTAGATCACACCGAGATCTAATGATAACTTTCCCTTTAAAGCCTTTTAAAAACACTTTAACTTGGAGCTGTAAGGGTTGGATTTGATGAGATCAGCACTTTGCAGAAGGGTGGGGAGAGGGTTCTGGACCTTCCAGGACTTGTAGTTTGAGGAGCCCCTGAGCTGCTGTGATGGGCGAGAACTGATTCCCGCAGGCGCAGCTCGGCCGCATAGCTGGCTGTCCGCCGCTTCTCCAAACCTGCGGGCTTTCGGAAGGCTGTGTTCCAACCGCACTCCCCTGTTCCTGTATGGCTCCTTCACCAAGTGACACCACCCCCTGCCTTCCCGGCCAGCCCCTCGCACCTGCAGGGCTCACTGGGAACGCACTTTCTGATAATCGCCACCTCTGGACCTCTGGAGGACCCGGCACTCCCACCTGCCGAGGCTGGGGAAGGTCTCCCGCTCCCCACTGTGGGGCTGGCTTGGCAGTGCTCAGCCTGCCCTGAGCTCCATTTCACATTCTCTCCTCTTCTCCCTGCAGGACTCAGGGCGGGGTGCACGTGCACAAGGACAGGCTGACGGTCACCTCCCCGGTCCTGATGTGGGTCCAGGTAAGCACAGGGGTCCCTTCCCTCTTCTGTCCCCAGCTTGGGTGCCAGCAGGCTTCCTGGGATTTCCTGGGAAGCCCCCAGCTGGCCGCTCATGTGAGCAGCTGTTGAGACCAGGTCCTGCAGCTAAAGGAGCTGTGTGGTTCCTGGGGCAGGCCCAGCCTCAGTTGGCATCAGCACTCACAGGCCGAGGGAGTTCACAAAGGGCTAACAGGTGTGGGAGCAACCACGCCCGGCAAGTCCTGCAGAGCCAGAGCCAGGCTTTTCCAGATACCTGCAGTCAGCCCTCAGGTCTCCCTTGTACCTTGAATTCCATACACAGCTCTTGGGGTCTTAGTACTCAGTACCCTGGATCCTTCAGCCCCAGACTTGGGCACTCAGAATGATGACATATGACCTGACCAGCCAGGCCTGCTTCCTTAGGCCCAACAAGAAAGAAGGATACCTGTGGCCGGGTCTGGTGACCCATGGGGCCACAGAGCCAAGGATGTGGGCAGCACAGACAGGCATGATAGGGCTGGGACTGCCTCCTATGCCACAGGTACCAGAGTCCCCGGAGGCCAGCCAGGGTCACCACTTCCTGTATTTGTCCAAAGCTTTTCTCAGTCCTCCATAACCAATTCCTGTATTAAATTCTTTCTGTTAGAGATAACTAGTATGATTTCTTTTTCACTGGCCTGAACATGACTATTTCCACTGGAGGATTGGGGTAAGGGAGGGATCTCAGCCAGTTGGGCTGAGCCGGACCACAGGGGGTGGCAGGGCAGTGGTTGGAGGCAAGGGTCACTGCCAGGAGGTCCCAGAGTGCAGGTAAGGTCATCTGATAGGCTGAGGCCTTCACTTGGGGAAGTAAGCCATGGGTGAGACATCCAGATTTGAGGTAGTTTCTGATCCGGGGATTTCTGATCTTGAGCGGCCCCCAAGGCTCTTACCTTTTCCAGCCCCTGCATGAGGTTTGACAAGCAGGGTGCGCAGTGTGCGGCACGGTCAGGGCCGGAAGGAGTCCTCTCAACATAAGGCAGGGATGGCGGGCTCAGCTGAAGCTAGCATAGCTTCTCTGCTCTCGGAAGTGTGGCGGGGGACTCTCTGTGTCCTGCTGTGACATCTTGGGGGCAGTGTCAGTTGAGCGCTGCCATCCACCCCATCCACGGGGTCTTGCTGGAAAGAAGATTCCAGCCAGATAGCAGCAAGGGCTGGAGGGAGTGGTGGGGACAGACAGCTGCCCCTGCCCCTGTGCCCTTCACCTCGGGCTGCTGCTCAGGGGAGTCTGGCCCTGGAGCTGCTTTGCTTTTCTCATCCTGAGGCTTGGAAGTCACAAATGGAAGAAGCAAACTGAGGATTCGCGAATTTGTGATTCGTTTTATTTGAAATACTTTTCCCATTGTTGATCTTTTCACTTGATGGGTACCTACTTGCTTAGTTAACATGTCCTAGTGCTTACAGGCCTGTCCTCAGGAACGTCCGTATCTGTCTGGAGCCCTCCTCCCAGGGCAGGCGCTCTCATTGATTTCCGTTTTGAGGCTCACCTGGTTCTGGGGTACAGTGCATCATGGTGGACTCTTCCTCTTCTCAGGCTCTGGACATCATCCTGGAGAAGATGAAGGCTTCGGGTTTTGACTTCTCTCAAGTCCTAGCCTTGTCCGGGGCGGGCCAGGTTTGTTTGCAGCTGCCCATCTGCCTACGGGGGGCTGTCTGGGCAGCAGGGTGATGGCTTCTCTTGGGGCGTACTTTTCGTTTTCAGTGAAAGAGCCTCTAGCCGTGTCACCTCAGACACTATGACTTGCCTCCTTGCAAAAGGGTCTGAGACAGTTCTTAGGATTTAGCATTGTAGAAAATGGGACAGTAGGTGAGAGAACGGAGTAGTGGCCCTGTTAAGGGGAGAGGAAGCACTTGACGTGAGTTTATTGACGGGGGGCACTAAAATTGCTTTTCTGTTTCTAGGAAGTAAAAACAAAGTAAGAAATGATATTAACTATGGGAGTAGTTTTAGTAGTGGAAGGAGTAGCAATGACAACAGCAAGCAGCACTGCCCGTGCCCTCAGTGTGAGGCAGGTGCCACACCAAGTAGCTCATGTCCGGGATCTGACTTGGCCCTGACGGTGACTCAGAGGTGGTGCTGGCCGGCTCGAGAGCTCTGCCCCAACTGCAGTGACCTGGGCTGTGTCGTGGGCCTTGCAGTGCTTCCTGTCCTCATCTGTTGTAGGGTCACTGTGAGTGTTAAATACAAAGAACAGTGCCTAGTACATAATAAACCTCATTTGAGTCTCATCTACTGTTTTATCATCTGCGTCCGCCCAAGGAAGCTGAGGCACAGCGAGGTGATGTCACTTGCCCAGGATCGCATGGCTGCCACGCAGGGAGGTCAGGACCCGTGTCAGTGTGCTGTGTGGGAGCCGCCTGGCACCCTGCTGGCCACTCGGCTTCACGTCCTCACTAGGGAGCGCATGCTCGTTTTCTGAGAAGGCTCTTCTCCCCATGACCCTCACAGGAGTGTGTTCTGCTTCTTGTTAAACTACCCAGGGTCCCCGGGGATCCACGTCCCTCACTGGAGCCCTAGGACCTGGCCCATCTCCTTCCTAGGCATCTCCCACGGCCTGGCGTCCCACATGTACCTGAAGTGTAGCATGTCCACACTTAGCGCTGTGTCCTCCCCTGGGCCTCTCCCGCCTCGAGATCCCCTTCGTGGGGAACTTGCTGTGTCCTCCTGTGCATGCAACCCAGCTGTCCTGAGCCCTCCATCTTCCCACCCACACCCAAGGGGTCCCTGTGTCCTCTGAATTCTTATAGAACTCTGTCTCTGCCTCATCTGTGCCAGCTCTGCCTCCACTGACCCAGGCCAAGCACCTGTCTCTTCTCTCTGGGCCTCTACTGTGACCTTCCTGTCTTGGCTTACCTCTCCCTAACTCCCGCAGGCCCTACCCGACCAGCCCTGGCCACATCATGCCTCTGCTTACACAGGCTTCGTGTCACCTCTGAGATGAACCCCAGCCGCAAAGGCTGGATTCCAGTGCTCTGTACTCAGCCCCCTCCTCTCCTCCCAGCCCACACCCAGCGTCTGCAGGCCCACCGCTTCAAAGGCCGCCCCTCGCCGGCCTGCCAGGCTCTCCCCTACAGATGCTGTCTGCATGGAACACCCCGCACCCAGCTCTGTCCTAACCCTGGAATCCACTCTACCCTCCTGTACCCCAGCTGGTTGTTCTGTGTTCCCGCGTCCCTGTCACTACTGGGCTTTGTGGCTGTCCATTTGCTGCTGCTTCCCTGACTCAACCTCATCATCCTGAAAATAGGGTCAATAAAGACCCTTTTCTTCTGTCCTTGTCCCTGGCAGGATCGAGGCACTCAATACGTGTTGAATGAATGAATGAATGAGATGAATTTCAGGCAATATTGCAAGCAGTCCATTTAAATACAATTTTACGAAAAGCACCGAGCCAGGCGTGGTGGCGCATGGCTGTAGTCCCAGCACTCGGGAGGCTGGGACAGGAGGGTCATTGTGAGTTCGAGGCCAGCCTGAACTATGTAGCAAGACCCTGTCTCAAAAGCAAAACAAAACAAAACAAAAGCACCAAGATATAGACCAATAATTCTTTCTTGGACTCTTCCTACAAGTTTTGGGGTGGCAGGTTGGAGTTCTTCCCCGTTTTATAGAAGTGAAAACTGAGTCTCAGAAGCGATGAGCTCTGCGACTGAGAGGTGGCAGGGGGAGGCTAGGGGCCCAGCTCCTTGGCGTGTGCTCTGGAGTCTCTGTGATGCCGGTGTGTGGCCGTTTGAACGCGTGCTTGGATTTCCCCTCCACAGCAACACGGGAGCGTATACTGGAGGGCTGGGGCCAGCCTGGCACTGACGAGCCTGTCACCAGACCTCCCGCTGCACCAGCAGCTGCAGGTAATGGCCGAGTGTGGTGAGTCTGAGAAATTCCGTAGATGGGTGGAAGGACCCCCAGGCCTGTGGGCCCTCAAGTCGGGAGCTTTTGCACATTGCTGAGTGTCAGAAGGTGGCTTTGGTAGTAGCCCTGTATTGTGGTCTGCCCTGCCCAGAGTCTCTCTCCCTGGTGTTGGGACGGAGGATCAGGTGCTAAGGACCTTCGTCTCTTGAGTCCCTTGCTCTCCAGAAAGACTTCGGCTGCCATTCCTTCCGCCCCTTGGTGCCTGATGCTCTGGGGATGCAGCCGGAAGGTGGGAACTCTGGCTTCCCTCTCTTTCTGGGTTCCCAAAGCCCCTGCAAAGCCTGGCTTTGCCGGAGCTGTAGCCCCTCCCTGCCGTCTCTGGTGAGGCCCGTGGTGTTTGATGCCTCACCAGTGGAGCCCTCGAACCCCGTGCTTTTGGGTCCAGTGGAGTGTTTGCCCACGGGTCTTGCAAGGGCACATCCTGGGCAGCGGGGCCATGCCTGCTGTGACGGGCACTGTCACAGCACCTTGCCCCCTCTTTCCAGGCCTGTTTCTCCCTCAGTGACTGCCCAGTGTGGATGGACTCCAGCACCACGGCCCAGTGCCGCCAGCTGGAGGCCGCTGTTGGGGGGGCCCAGGTGCTCAGCTGCCTGACGGGGTCCCGTGCCTACGAGGTGAGCAGCCCGAGGTGGCCGGGGCGGGGCTGGACTTTCTCCCCAGGCGTCTGGGAGGACATAGTGGGTACCCAGTCTTCGTGAGGGTTCTGTGAGGCGGTGTGGTGTCCGCCTGTGGAGCCGAGACTGGGCCCGTAGGCCCCTGGGTCTTGTCCCTGGCTGTCCCACCTCCCCTGGTGCCCATTGTACAAGGGTGGCCTTCTCCCAAGTGTTCCCAGGTGAGGGAGCTCACGTGGAGCTGCTGTGTGGGGGTGATGACAGGTCGCATTCTCTGTACCCCGATATAACAACAGGACTCCCACTTGGGGTAGTTTTGAGAATGAAAGGAATCAGCATGGCAGAGAGGTGCTGGGCCTGGCTATGGAGCCCAAGTCCCAGGAGCGGCCATGGTTGGCTGATTTGGGTCACATGATATTCTCTGGAGTTCAGGTTTGGGAAATAGGCCCAACTCTGCTTAGGCCACTTGAAATAAGAAGGTAGGTGGGGAGATTATCTGAGTCCCCTGCTCTGGTGCCTTGGTCAGAATTGTGAAGTGCAAGGCTGATTCACGAAGGCTCATCCCGTGCTGATGTGTGAGAGCCTGTCCCAGGAAGGCCTGAAAGTTACTCAGTGTCCCGTGGGTATAATACGATTGAATCTTCTGCTGCCTGAGTGTTTGGTTACCACGCACATGAAGGATTCAGAGTTCTGAATCTTGGGCATTTAGCAGATACCAAACATTTCCAGATTTCGGACTTTTAAAAATTTTTACTGCCTGGGCATGGTGGCAGACACCCGTAATCCCACAATTCAAGAGGCTAAAGCAGGAGGATTACAAGTTTGAGGCCAGCCTGGGCTACATAGCAAGAACCTGTCAAAAACAAAAACAAAAACAAACCAGAACAAAAAAACCCTAAAATAAATAAATCAATAATTAAAGCTAGGGCCAGTGAAATAGCTCAGCGGCATAAGTGCCTGCCTGGCAGGCACGAGGTCCTGAGTTCAACTCCCGGTACCCACATAAAAAAAAAATAATTAAAGCTAATACTATTCCACTAAATATCTAGAGTTTGCTTTTTTGTTTTTTTCTTTTTGAGACAAGGTCTTGCTATATAGATCAGGTTGGCCATGAACTCACTATGTAGCCCAGACTGTCCTCAAACTCACGGCAATCCTCCTGCCTCAGCCTCCCAAGTGCTGGGATTGCAGGCATGCAACACCACACCTGGCTGCTATGTTAAATTTACTTTAAGGAGTTGGTTATTCATTCTGTGTTGGATTTGGATTTCTAAGAATGTACTCTTCTTCCCAGCGTTTTACAGGGAACCAAATTGCAAAGATTTACCAGCAGAACCCTGAAGCCTACTTACGCACAGAGGTTGGTTCAGCATTTGTGTTCAATTGAAGGTTACAGTTGAATTCCTTTTACAATCCTTACCTTTAACATAAATACATCTTGAACGCGTTGGCTAAAAAAATGTGACCAATAGACATTGAAAAAGATATAAAGGGGTAAAACCCTTGCAGCATGTGCAAAGCCCTGGGTTCCATCTACGTGTGGGGAGGTGGGATAATGATATCTAATTGCGTGTTGTGTAACGTTTCCGTCAAGGATCGGTTCACATACTCATGGTGGTCCTGTCAGATTATGGTGGAGCTGGGGGTAGGGGTGGAGCTGAGTGGCAAAGCGCTTACCTGGCATGTGCGAAGTCCTGGGTTCTATCCCCAGCTGTGAAAAATAAAAAGGATTATAATTGAGCAGAAATATTTGTATCGCCTAGTGACATCACGGCCATACTAACATCGTAGGGCCTTATTCACATGTTTATGGTGATGCCGGTGTAAATAAACCTACTGTGCTGTCAGGCATATGAAAGTGTTATTTTGTTTAGTTTTGTTTTAATTTATTTTTATTAGTACATGCAGTGCATAACGATTACATTCATCATGGGGAGTTGCCACATGTACATAACACATCTTAATTCTATTTACTTCTCCTCTCCTGTCTTCTCTTTCACTCCTTCTATCTCTTAGTTCTATCTTCTATTTCTTTTTTTTTCTTTTTTTGTGGGTACTGGGGGTCAAACTCAGGACCTTGTGTGCCAGCAGGTGCCCGTGCCACTGAGCGATATCACCGGCCCCTTTTTCGTATGTGGGTACCAGGAGTCAAACTCAGGACCTCGCGCTTGCCAGGCAGGCGCTTATGCCGCTGAGCTATCTCACCGGCCCTATCTTCTATTTCTTAATTTCCTTCCTATTTGCAAAATATCTGTTTCCTTGTTTCCTATTATCTATCTTTTATTTTGCTCTTTAAATTATTTATACTTTCTGTTTCTCATATAAGAGAAACCATGCGATATTTAAGTTTGTGTGGCTGATTTATTTCACTTAACATGGTCTCAAAGTGCACTCATTTTCCTACAAATGACTCAAATTTATCCTTTCTTATGCCAGAATAGTACTCCATTGTTTATAAATACAACATTTTCTTTATCTGTTCATCTGTTGATGAACATATAGGCCACACAAGGGTATGCATGTATCACTGTAATGAAGTATTTTTAACTCTTTTGGAAAGATACCTAGAAGGGGAATAGTTGGGTCAAATGGCATTTCTAGTTTTAGTTTTTCAAAGAATCTCCATACTGATTTCCATAGTGGTTGTACTAGTTCACATTCCCACCAACAATGGAGAGGGGTTCCTTTTTCCCCACAGCCCCGCCAGCATTTGTTATCATTTGATTTCTTGATGATGGTCATTCTTTCTGCAGTAAGATGGAATCTCAGTGTTGTTTTAATTTGCATTTCTCTAATGGCCAGTGATGTTGAATATTTTTTTCATGTATGTATTTGGCTATTTGTACTTCTTCTGAGAAGTGTCTCTTCATTTCAGTTGCCAACTTTTTATTGGGTCTTTTATTTTGTGGGGGGGGGTCTCAAATTTTTTTTTTTTTAGTTCTTTATATATTGTAGATGTTAATTCTCTGTCCGAGACATATCTGACAAAGATTTTTTCCCATTCTGTTGGTTATTTCTTCACTGCTGGTTGTATCCTTTGCTGTGCATAAGCTTTTTATGAAAGTGTTATTTTGAGTTTCTGATGCTGGTTGTTGTTTTGTTTTGTTTAACTTTATGTTAGTTATCCTGAAGATATCAAAACTGTGCTTGTATAAGAATATAAAGGCAGGCCGGTGAGATGGCTCAGCGGCTTAAGCGCCTGCCTTGCAAGCGTGAAGGCCCGAGTTCGACTCCCGGAACCCACATACGAAAAAGGGGCCGGTGATATCGCTCAGCGGCACGGGCGCCTGTTGGCACGTGAGGTCCTGAGGTCGTCCCCCCGGTACCCACAAAAAAAAAAAAAAGAATATAAAGGCAAAAAAAATCTGTACCTTTTCCATGTTTAGATACACAAATGCCATTGATAGAACCGCCTGCAATATTCAGGGCAGTGATGTGCAGCAGAGGTTTGCAGCCTAGGAGGGAGCAGCAGGCTACAGGCCATAGCTAGGTGTGTGGTAGGCTACACCATCCGGCTTCGTGCAAATATGCTGTGGTTTGCAGTGGTGAAATGGCCTACTCATGCAGTTCTTAAAAGGTATCCCAGTCACTGAGTAGTGCATGACTGTTCAGTTTGCTTTTTTCTTGTCAGGCTACTTCCAAAGAGGAGGGAGGTATGGAATTGTGGGAAGGAGAAGTCAAGGGCTGCCATCACCAGAAGGGTGAGGGCAGGGGTCTGGGTGGAGGTGGGGCCTGGTATCTCCTGAGACCACCTGAGGAGGTGATGAGGGTGCCCTTCCGGCTCTGTGTGCTCACTTTCCTGTGTGGTGAGTGCAGGACAGGGACGAGGTACTTGACTGGTGTAGGTCAGAGTTTCTTTGGAGGTGGGCAGAGCTGGGCCTTTGTGTCCCCTGCTGCAACCCTTCACCTCAGCCTGCCTCGCAGAAACCAGCTTCCTTCCTCGCTGCGTAGCTGCTGGAAGCCAGCACGTGATGTTGCTAGAGAAGCAGCTTCACTCCCGGAATAGTAACTGCATTTTGTGACAGAAAATGATTAACTCTCCTGAAACCCCAGGGCCTGTTTTCTTGTTTTGTGGTGCTGGGGATTGAACTCAGAGCCTCACACATGCTAGGCAAGTGTTCTATCACCAAGTCACATTCCCAAACCTTTTAAAAAATAATTTTTAATAATACTTTTGGATAATTATTTAATAATATTAGTGCATATTAATTATACAGATTGGGGCTGGAGATATAGCTCAGTGGCACAGCACCTGCCTGGCAAGCACAAGGTCCTGAGTTCGATTTCTGGTACCAAAAAAATAAGAATAATAATAATTATACAGATTGGTGGGTTTTATTTTGCCCACCCTCCCCTTTTTTGAGACAGAATCTTCCTAAATTGCCTGGGCTGGCCTTGAGCTTGCAATCCTCCTGCCTCAGCCTCCCAGGTAGTTGGGTGTGTACCACCGTGTCTGGCCGGAAGTATATTTTTAATCCTGGAAAGTAGCTTGTAGTTTATTATTTAATGAGTCAAGATTACACATTGCTCTGCAGCATTAGTCAGTGAGGAATGAAAAACCCTTCCCAAATTCTGTGTGTGGAACACAAGTGACCTGCTGGGGAGAGGAGATGGGGGCACTGTCCCCACGAGTCCCAGAGCCTGTGGTGGGCTTATGGACTCACAGACCTGCAGGCTGACATTTAAAATCCCTTGGTGACTTCTCTGGCACGTGATTGGGATCACTGGCTTCTGAGAGGCAGCTTTCACTTAAACTTTCCTCAAACCTGACAGTGTCTTGGTTCATTCTGAATCCCACAGTGACACGTCATCCACCACCTTTCAAGCAGGTGTGAAGAGCACAGAAATGGGGGGCCTGTGAGGGTACACGTGCCCTGCACAGGAATTCCAGCTGGAAAACCAGCTTCCCTGTGCCCCATGCTTCCATAAGGCTTTAGTTTTTTGTTCCCACTGATCATGCAGTTTCACGGCCCGTCAGAAACTACAGAAAGTGCTCTCCAGAAATCAGTTCTTGGAATTCTCGCTACTGTTATCTAGGATTACTCAGTCTCCATCATTACTTGGGCAGTTCTTAAAAGTTTCCACTTTCCTCCCAAAACTCTCTTCAAAGCTGGCATGGTGGTACGTGCCTGTAGTACCAGCCCTCGGGAGGCTGAGGCAGGAGGATTGCAAGTTCAAGGTCAGCCTGGACTACATTGCAAGATCCAATCTCAAAAATAAAATAAATAAGTATAATAAAATGAAACAGAACTCCCTCATGTTGTATGCATGATCAGAAACATTCAGTAGCTTGGGGTATGTGGAAATGAATCATCTCTCACTGTGTTTCTGTTCCAGAGAATTTCTTTGGTCAGCAGCTTTGCCGCCTCCCTCTTCCTCGGCTCTTACTCCCCGATTGACTACAGTGACGGTACGCTTCAGGGTGGGTGGGCACTCCTTCCACTGCATGTGGCAGTGACAGCACCATCCACCCTGGGTAGGCGCTGACCGTGCAGCTCTGATTTGCCAAGAAAAGACAATGTTAGTTATCTTTTGCAGTGTCACAAGTGACTTAGCAGCCAAGGGCCACAAATACTTATTTTCTCACGCAGTGCCGAGGGTCAGGAACACAGGAGTGGCTTGGCTGGCTCCGAATCTCAGGAGGTGGCAGCAAGCTGGCTCCAGGGCTGCTGTTATCGAAGGCGCCATTGGAGCCGGAGGACCCACTTGCAGGTTCCTGCATGTGCCTGTTGGCAGGTGGCCTCCTGTCCTCGCCATGTGGGCCCCTGCAGGGCTACTGATGACATTGTGGGCAGGGACAGACAAGCAGAAGCTGTGGTATTTTCTGCACTAATCTTGGAAGTGACAGGCCATCACTCTGCCTCATCCCGCGGGTCACACGGAGCAGTATGGTGCCGGGGACCTCATGATGTGTGAGCGTTAGAAGCCTGGCTCCCGCAGGGAGCTGTTTATTGAAGTTTCTGTTCATACATGGTGAATTAGAGTAAACCTGGAGTAGCTGGAATGCCCTTCGCACCTGCCCTGGGGCTGCTCACACTGCTGGGCGCTCACAGCCTTGCTCCAGCAGACATGGGGTTCATGTTCCTCAGCCACAGCTGGGCCCTTACTCTGCTCCCCTCATTCTGCCTTGGAAGTCACAGACTTCCAGGCCACTGTGGTGTTTGAGTCTGTAAGGAATGGCTGGAGGCCGGGGAGGTCCTTCTGCCCTCTGGTTCTCTGCTCGAGGAGGAGGTGGCATTTTGCACACTTGCTATGAGGAGAAGTCCAGGTGTGAGTGTTGCGGGAATTATCACTATCTGCCAGTTTTCACCAAAGGCTCTTTCTTCAAATGATTCTATTTTTTATTCCTTCTTTCCTCAGGTTCTGGAATGAATTTGTTGCAGATCCAGGAGAAAGTCTGGTCCCAGGCTTGCCTCGGTGCCTGTGCCCCTCATTTAGAGGAGAAGCTCGGCCCACCGGTGCCATCCTGCTCAGTGGTGGTAGGTCCCCTCCCCGTGACAGGTGTCCCATCAGTGCCAGCAGCTGCCGGAAACCCTGCAGTGCATCACACACGTGTCTGTCCGTCAGTCACACACAGGCACATACACAGGGTTGCAGGTTAGTCTAAGGCAAGTGTTTGACAAAGTCACAGTAAAGGATGTGGATCAGCGCCTTGCCCATAGCAGGGCTCAAGCACATGTATAGATTCCTGACTCGTGGTGAGGGGGATTTCTGGGTGATTTCACGCCTAAGGAATAAATGTATCAAAGGCTGACCCTCTAAGATGAGGAGCTACTGCTGAAGGTACTTAGGCCTGAGGTACATAGAAATACCAGAGAGCCTGGCAGAACACAGGCCCTGATGCCAGCCTGTCTGGGACTGAGTCCTGGCTCTGCCACTAACTGCATTGATTTAATCTGTGCCTCAGTTTCCTCACCTGGAACAATGGGAATAATTAGTCAGTTACAGTAAGTTTAAAGCGCTTAAGACAGTGCCTGGTGGCTTGGGTAAATTAAAGACACTTGACCATCAGTGTCCATTTGGAATGAACACTGGCTATGAACAACCAGGCATGCCCTGATTGACCAGTCCTGTCCTTGGTTGCCCCAGGGAGGTAATGGAGTAGAAAGAGCTGGGCCCTGCCACTGGGCCCTTTGGTGGAGTGCAGGTACCACACAGCCAGAACAACCAGAAGGAACTCCATGGGAGAGAGTATGGGTGTGAAGGGAGGAGAAGAGGCCCCCAGGGCTGGAGAGTCATGGAACTGGCCTCAGGAGGATGGGGCTCTTGTGAGTACCCCTGGGAAGCTCAGCCCCACAAGCACTTTTCTTCTAAGATGTGATTCTCACTGATAATGCTGAAGACTGCCTTTGGCATCATGAGGCAGAATATCAAAGCAAAACCATCGCCATCGAAGTGTGCCATGGGGCCAGTGCATGGAGCCCAAGGAAGAACTGTGCTGCTGCAGAGAAGCTGATGGGGCAAGGCCCATGTGCTGAAGGAGGTGGACAGACAATGCAATTCAGAAAGACAAAGAGGGCCGGTGAGATGGCTCAGCGGCGTACATGCCTGCCTGGCAAGCGCGAGGGCCTGAGTTCGACTCCCGGATCCCACATACGTAAAAAGGGGCCGGTGATATTGCTCAGCAGCATGGGTGCCTGCTGGCGCGCGAGGTCCTGAGGTCGACCCCTGGTACCCACCAAAAAAAAAAAAAAAAAGACAAAGAAAGCGGCCACACCGCAAGGGTTGGTAGCCATTCCATGCATGGCTTTCAGTTCTTGTGAAGTTGAGTCGAGCTTTGTCCAGGGCAGCAGGCTCTTGCCAAGAGTGTGTGCCTCCAAGGAGCCTAGGAGAAGCGAGCTTTGGAAGAAGTGGAGAGAACTGGTGGGGCAAATTGCATTTTCATTTGATGCATGTGTATCACATGATGGGGGAGACAAGCAAGAGCCCCATTTTTGGTCATCTTGTTTTTGAAGGTTGCACCAAATAGCTGTCTTTCATTTTCTACAGCAAGATGCCTAGAGACGAGTGTCGTACCAGACCCTTCTTGAGCCCTACCTTGCATCTTTGCAGCCCAGCCTTCTCGCCGGCTATTGTGGCTTCACACAGGTGTCACCTGGCAGCCCCCGCCTGAGCTTCATCCCCTCACTTTCCACTCTGAGGCTTCTGACTGCGTCTGTACTCTGTGACCCTGCAGGTGCAGGATGTGTGCGGTCCACAGGACACCTGTCACCAGTTGCTGCAGTGACAGTGCTCACCCAGCATGCCCCGCTCCCTGTGCACCTGCCCAGCTCCCCACTCCTGTCTCCTGGAATCGCTTCCCCAGCTGAGCCACCTGTGTGTGAGCCCTGGCTCAGGCTGTAAATTCCAGGGCAACCTAGGCCAAGACATTTATTTTCCCAGGGGGTGGGGATGGCTTGTTTTGATGAGAACCTCTCAAATTTTGCTGGCTGGAGCAAAATTTTCCTCCCAGACACCAGGAAGTCCTATCATTTATTTTAAACTTTTGGAACTAAAATACAGTCAGGAAAAGAAAATGTTTTGTTTCTTTTTCATAACTGCTTTAAGGATATGGGTCCGTCCAAGGGGAGTCCTACATTCTGATCCCACAGCCTCTTGCAGAGGGGCCCAAGGTCCGTAGTTCCTGGATGGGTACCCTCCCCCGACCTGGCTGCTTTTGGTTTATTTTCTTTAGAACATTGTTCTCTGCACTTGCTTTTGAGTCTGATTGTCCTTATCCAGTGGCCAGGACGATAAGCAGGTGTTTGAGGCATTATCTACTGCCTTGAATTTATTTATTGGGGTCCTGTTTCTTTCTTTTTTTTTCTTTTTTCTTTTTCCAATGCTGTACCCAGATCTTAGAGCTCACAAAAGCAGGTTCAAGTTGGAGATGGTTTTGTTCTCCCTGCCCTCAATCTGGAAATGAAGTGGTCCCTGGGATGACCTCATGCTGCGGTTCCAGTCCTGAGAGGGGCGCCTCTGGCAGTTTGTGGACCGAGGGATGCTCTGGCAGTTTGTGGACAGGGATCATCGCTCCTCCGGGCTCTGCAGAAGGCTCCTGCAGTGCCAGGGACCTGGAGCCTGAGCACCCTGAGTGGGCTGGATTGACCTCAGAAGGGCACTTGCTTTTCCTCCTCAGGGAGCCATTTCTTCCTACTACATCCAGCGCTATGGATTTGCCCCTGGATGCAGAGTGGTGGCCTTCACTGGGGACAACCCGGGTGAGTGCCTGGGGCCAACTGGTTCTTGCTGGGCTTCGGATAATTCCCGTCCAGCCTCTTGGCTAAGTGGGTGTCTCCTTTCCTTTCTGAAGTCTGACTCCTCGTCCCTACCCCAGTTTGGCCCTACTGCCTTCAGGAGCTGCTCTCTGCAGGTGACAGCTGAGGGGATTAGAGGAGGCAGGCATGCACCTCACTCAGCTCTTCCTGTTCCGAGAGGACACCTCTGCTCCAGCTCTTCCTCCATGGTGTGGTTCTGTCTTCGCCCTGCTGTCTGATCTATAAATATGCCTTGTTTCCTGTCCAGACACCTTGGCTCCTCCCCAGGCCTTTCCTCTTCTCCAGGTGCTCCTCAGGTCCTCAGGTCTCTCAAGAAGGGCCAGGTGAGCAGCTCAGCACACTGCACAGCACACTGCCTGCTGCCCCCACCTCACCCCTGGAAAAGCAGTCGTTTTCCTAAAGAGCCACAAGTGAGGGTTAAATTTGTGGTGCCTCAGTGCCGGGTGTGATGGCACAGGCCTGTAATCCTAGCACTCGAGAGGCTGAGGCAAGAGTATTGCCATGAGTTCGGGGCCAGCCTGGACTACATAGTGAGTTCAAGACCAGCCTGAACTACATAACGAGACCCTGTCTCAAAAAAAAAAAAAAAAAAGGGCCGGTGAGATGGCTCAGCGGCATAAGCGCCTGCCTGGCAAGCGTGAGGTCCTGAGTTCGACCCCCGGTACCCACAAAAACAAAACAAAAATTTTTATTTTGATAGATAGAGGGTCTTGCCAAGTTGCCCGGGTAGGGCTCCAACTTACACTCCTCAGCCTCCCAGAATGTACCTCATTTCTTCTGATGCACCTGGGCAGCCTCACTTTGCTGGTGGCCTGGGGCTCTGCTGTGCCAGCATTTGCTCATGGGTTCCCTCTGGATGGAGGTGGCATTGCTTCCAGTGCAGGGGTGGTGCAGACAGCCTTGAGCCGCACCTCCCGTCTCATCCCCTTGTCACTGCAGGATAAGTCTGCAGAAGTGAGGTCCCTGGATCCAAGGCCTCTGGCAGCCACTGCCGACTGAATGTCACCGGTGGAGTTTGTGTCCCTTCCTTCCCCGATTCTCCTTCACTCATTTGTGCATTTAGTGAGTGTTTGCTGTGTGCTGAGAGTTCTTTCAGTGCTAAGCACATCAGCGAACAAGGCAGATAAAGATCGCTGTGTGCTTCACGCCTAAGGCAGGGGACAGTTGGCATAACCTCATCCCTTCCTTTGTGCACTGCCTGCCGGGTAGGAAAGCCCCTCACGCTCCCGCCTAGCATGCTCCATGCGCGGTCTGTCTCTGCCTGTGCATTTTTCACCTCTTGTCCTGGCCCTCTTGGTTCTCTGCACATCTGAGTGCCTGATGGTGGAGGGGAGTCTGCACTCTTTAAGGAAAAGATTCCCTAGCTCAAATTATAGCTCTGACCGCAGACTCCAGCCTCAGCCCTGTGATCTTCCAGGCCTCCTGAGCCCTCTGCTGGCCTGGTCATGTGGGCTGGGTGGGAGGTAGAGGCTGTGCTGCTGTCTGGAACATGCTGTAGTTTGTTTCATGGGTCCCATGAGGCCTCCATCTAATCAGAGCCTCCCCTTCGTTCCTCAGCGTCACTGGCAGGCATGAGACTGGAGGAAGGTGACATTGCGGTAAGGTGGCTTCTCATACCGACGGGCTCTTTCTGCCCTGGGGACCTGGATTCTGGGTCTCAGCAGCACCGTTGTTCCTTCTCTGAAAGTCTGCTGGTCCCACAAGGGCTGGTGGCTCACATCTCCTGCCTTAGGAGCTCAGTGCTCTTCGCCGAGCGGGCAGCCCGGGGGATGCGGGGGCAGAGGGTCAGATGTGTGGCTAGATAGCGGTGAGCTACCCAGGTGAACAGGAAGACATAGCCTGTGTCTTCTGCATCTAGTAGGGAAGTCATTTGAAGAGCCAGTCACTGCCTAGACCATTCTCTCAGTGCAGTAGTAATCGGTCCTAGAAAGTCAGTGAAGGAATCCCTGACAGCCAGAACCTGCTCTTCTGGTATGGGAGGGTCAGAAGAGGTGCCGGAGGAAGTGGCGTTTCATCTGAGGTGAGCAGTGAAGTGATGAGGCTGAAGACGGGCAATGCAGAGCATGCTGCTGGCAGAAAGGAAGGAGATGTTTGTAGGCAAAGCCCAAGCAACTCCCCTCCGCCCTTCTTTCCCCAGGTCAGCCTGGGCACCAGCGACACCCTGTTTCTCTGGCTTCAGGAGCCCTCGCCTGCCCTAGAAGGCCACGTCTTCTGCAACCCAGTTGAACCACAGCACTACATGGCACTCTTGTGGTGGGCGTGGGTGTGGTTGGCACAATTCCTGGGTAGGGGGAAGGAGGTGCGGGCAGGCCTGGCTCCATCTGGAGCACTCCAGTCCTTCTACTAAACAGACACCAGACCCAATACGGGCCACTGAGACCCCAGGGACCCACAGCTCTTGCTGACAGTAGAGCTGAGTGGGGTAGACCCAAGACCTGGAATCCCCTAAGCCCAGGACCACACCTTAAACCCTACCACCCTGTCCTGTGGGCGCTGGGCAAACCCTGAGGCGTATCTGAGCTACACTCATAAAATGGAGAGAAGAGGGTTTACTTCATGGTAGTGTGACATGTGGGCTCGTGTCAGACCCTTAACAAGTGGCAAAAAAGATGTCCTGCTTCTTGACAGAAGAGAAACAGAGGCTCTCTGCTCTGACCTGCGCCCTTCTGCCGGGGACTCTCCCAAAACTTGTGGGCCCAGTGCTCAGAGCTGTGTGCATTTCTGCAGCTTTAAGAATGGCTCCCTCATGAGAGAGAAGATCCGTGATGAGTCTGCTTCCTGTTCCTGGAGCGAGTTCTCTAAGGCACTGCAGTCCACGGAGATGGGGAACGGCGGCAACCTGGGTAGACCGTCTAGAGATACCTGGGCCTGGGATGGGGCGGCGGCTGCCTGCAGGAGGGGCGAGGTCTGGGCCTGTGAGTTGGGTCAGAGGAGGGCGATGGGGATGCCTAGGGCAGTCCTGCAGCCCACACTTCTACTCCTTGGGCCTTACAGGCTGGTGAGGGACCCCGGATCTGAGTGAGGATGGGGTCATGAGGCTGTCCATGTGCCCAGGGTAAGGCCAGATCGTAGCTGCATCTCTGTCCTCTTGAAGCCCCTGGTGACAGCATCAGAGATGGCACCTGCAGTATCTGCTTCTTAAGCCTCTGTTGGGAAAGGTGCCCTGGGCCTGGCAGGCTTTCAGAGCAGGCTGGGAGTGCGCTCCCACCACCAAACCTGCTGGTGTTTTAGGATTGGTTGGGCAGCTGCTTCCTCCTCTGGCCTTCCAGGTGGGAGCGGAAAGAGTAATCACTAAGCCATCCCAGGCCTTTCTGGTTCCCTCTGTCCTGTTGGAGAGAAGGAACCGAGACATTCACAGGGCGAAAGAGGAGGCCTGTGGAATGGATATAGGTCAGTGGTGGCAAGTGGCAAACTGTGGCACGCGTGCCACAGCCGGCTGTTTGATATCATGGGAAGCTCTAAAAGGTTCACCATCACTGGTAAAGGTCATTTCACCTTTCTCTAAGTCTGCTGAGAAGCTAATCTTTGTTTTTGACCTCTAATCTCTCTCTGGTTTTGTTTCAGGTTTTTATTTTGACGTAATGGAGATCACCCCTGAAGTGATTGGATGTCATAGGTTTAATGCAGAAAACCATGAGGTGTGTATGTTACTGATATTACAGCCACATTGACTGCAGTTTTGTTTTAAATTTATCGGTTCCCTATCAGTAATGCTTCTTCCAGGGACTTCATTCATTCACTTTTCTACTGATGAAACCCGTAGGGTGTGTAGCGGAGTTAGCAGGGTCTCCCTGAGGCCTCCTTCCCCCACCTGGGAGGAGGGCGCTGTCTTAGCTAATGCCTGCTTGCTGTCACTGAGTGTCACAGTGAGGCCCTTTGGTGAGCTGCATCCGACATTAACCGACAGCTTCCAGATCTCAAGGTCAGAAATTTCTTCTTGGTGGAAAGAGCCTCCAGGACAGAGAGACACACATACTTACCGAGCACTGTTTGGTCCCAGGCTCTGTGCTTGTGGTTTTTTGTATCTTCCTCATTTACTTCTCAAATCAATTCTGTGAGATAGGCATGACCAGTGATGGCAAACCTTTTATTTTTTTTTGTTTTGATTTCGCTTTATTTTGTTTTGTTTTGCTTTGTTTTGGTTTTTCTGAGACAGGGTCTCACTATGTAGCCCAGGCTGGCCTTGAACTCTCAGTAATCCTCTTGCCTCAGCCTCCCAAGTGCTGGGATGACAGGTGTGCACTATTACGCCCAGCTTGTTCCACCACACCCAGCTGATGGTGAACCTTTTAGAGACCGAGTGCCCAAACTGTAACCCAAAACCCACATATTTATCGCAAAGTGCCAAGACTGCAGTTTAACCTGAATGCTAAGGTTTCAGACACTCAGACCCTCGGTTCATGTGTCAACAGAGAGGGCCCTGCGTGTCTGCTGCAGCATGAACGTAGAGCACGCTGTGAGTTCACCACCACTGGGTGCGACTGTCCCTCTTTACAGGTGGAGAAACTGAGGCCCCCAGCTTCATTACCTGCCCAGAGTCACAAGGTCTCAGGTGGTGGAAGAGGCTTAAACATTGTCTTCTCTGGGTCAAAAACCATGTCTTCCTTCTTCACCATGTGCTCCCCCCACCCCGTGGGGGGGGTCAGTCAATTCTTGGGCTTGGATTTGACTTTTCTGATATCCCCAGAGTCATCACTGGATTTTGGGTTGGACTCAAGAAATGTTTGTGAGTTCAGTAAATACGGGGGAGCATCTACAAGATGCTCTCTCTGGTCACTGTATGGTCAGGTTGGCACTGTATTAGATGACTGACAGTGGCATTGTGTATTGAGTTTAAATGCAAAACTCTGTATAGAGTGTCAGGGGCTCGTGTTGATCCTCTGATAGGACCAGTCTGGTTTCTATTGTTCAAAAGAAGATACTGTATGCCTGCTCTCTCTCTCTCTATCTCTCTCTCTCTTTTTTTGGGGTCCCTCTCTGTTGTTCAGGCTGGCCTTGAACTCACAGTGATCCTCCTGCCTCAGCCTCCCGAGTGCTGGGATTACTGGTGTTTGCCACCATGCCCAGCCGCCTGCTCTCTTTTATGCACATTAAGTCCTAGTTTTTCAAGGAGAAGGTGGTGGCCTTCATTCATTCATTCACTCAGGAGATAGGTGTGATTGGCGCCAGCTCCGCAGGGCCCACAGTCCTGAAAGGAGATGGGCAGAAAGCAAGTAAACAAACACAGATGCAATTGTAGTGTGTGATGTGGCTGGAAAGAAGAGAATGAGTGCTGGAGGAGAGAGCTGTGGGCTAGGGCCTTGCCCTGGGGGCTAACTGGTGCAGGCCTCTCTGGGAAGGGCCTAAAGCTGAGACCTCCAGCCTGGGAAAGAGTTCACCATGGGAAGAGTGGCAGACTCCTGGTAGGTCGGTAAGCTTAGAGTGCAGGAGCTGTTTAGGGCAGGTTCTGTCCTTGGTCTCAGGTGCTGGAGAAGCATGGCCGAGCCTGGGGGTGGTGCCCACCAGCGCTAGTGTAAAGAGTGCTCCACAGTGAGGGTACACAGCATAAGCTCGCGGCTCTCACTGAGCAAGTGTCAGCTACACACTGGGCTCTGCTGTCTAACTGCTGAGAAATGGGGGCTGCTGTGACTTTCATTTTGTTAAGAGAGAGAATGACAGCAAGATTTACGTAACGTATTCCAGGTCACAGGCATCACGGAACCCTCAGATGCCTGAGGCTGAGCTCTACAATGCGTCCGATTCCCCCAGGTGGCGCACACATGAAGCGGTGAGCTTGTGTGTGTGAGTTGTGTGTTGAAGAGACCAGCTATGAGTTCCAAGTCTGGGCTGTTGTTTAAGGAAATGTCGGGCCAGTGAGATAGCTCAGCGGCATAAGCGCCTGTCTGGCAAGCTCGAGGTCCTGAGTTCGACTCCCGGTACCCACATTAAAAAAAAAAAAGAAAATGTCACACACACACACACACACAGAATGGACAATGAGCGTTCCTGACTGTGTGTCCCCCTTTTCCTGGAAACAGGTCCCAGCATTCCCTGGGGATATTGAGATTCGAGCATTGATTGAAGGACAGTTCATGGCCAAGAGGATTCATGCAGAAGGCCTGGGCTACAGAGTCAGTAAGTGAGCACCTGCGGGATGTGCTCTGAGCTGGGGGCCCAGGGCTGGCAGGGCCCTGTCTGTCAGGACTCCGTTACAGGGGTCCTTACCCAGAGGGAGGTGGAGCCTGGCCCGTGTTGGGCGTGAGCAGGTGAGTTGACTGGCCCCTGTGGACAGGTGTGGAAGAGGAGATGGGGCAGCTGCTCCTCAACTCTGCCCCAGGAGCCTGATCTCTTGGCCAGGACTGTGCTGCTCTGGAGAGGGAGGTCTTTCTGTCACTGAGCTGGCTACAGGCTAAACGTCCTGAGCTCTGCGCCCCAGGATCATGGGCAACGCAGGCAGGAAGGGCTGTGGTCCGGCACAATGACTGGGCTGTTGGGCTTGGACCAGAAGAGTGGGAGAGGCTACCAGGACGGAGAAACAGGTTCTGAGACCTGGGGCTGTGAGCAGGCAGCTTAAGGAGGTCAGTGAGTTTCCCTGACTGATGGCATTCGATTGGTCTGGGCGTCTATGAGAGCTGCACTGGCCAACCACCAAGGTCAGGCTTCTGTGATGTTTGTGCATCTGAGTGGCAGCTGCTGTTACCAGAGAAGCCCCCAAACCTCTGCTGCCTCTTTGCTCCAGGGCCTCTTAGGATCCTTTTATGGGCAGTTCAGGTTTTATGTGGGGTATATTTTACTATGTCTTTGAACCAAGCAAGTAAAAGGATACTATGAGAATGAGCATGGGGTGGAGAATGACCAAGATGGCAGAGTGGTGAGCAGCAGAGAAAGCCTCTCTGAGAGTCGCCGTCCAGATGCTGGAATATAGCAACGTGAGAAAGACGAGAAGGAGGGAAGTGGGTCCCCTGGCCTCAGGAAGGATCTGAAGAGTGAATTGAAGCCCACAGGGAGAGTGAAGAGAGAAACTTCAACAAAAAAGAAGGTAGCCTGTAGCGCCTTCTCCCTGAGACAGGAGTCACTGTGAAAGAGGAGCAGTTCAAACCTGCGGGCGCACAGTGACTGCTGGCGACCACGGGGGCCTCCACGGAGAGACATGACAGTAGAGGGGAACAGTGGACACTCACTGGCTCGGGGTGAGTGCTGAGGGCTCAGTTGGCCCGCATGAAAGAGAGATTGGCCAGGAGCCATCTAGGAGAGGGGCCGGCTGAGCTCAGAACTCTTGAGAGGCTGTGGGCTCCACCTATGGCTCCCAGCCCGGCTCAGGCCCGTGGAAGGTGCACTGACGGCTGCAGGCCGAAGGAGTCTGGTCTCAGCCAGAAGGTGCAGGCTCGCTCAGATTCTCCACTACCCCGCCAAAAAGCTACTGCTGGCTTGCTGGGATAGATCAGCACAGAACGGGACTCTGTTTCCACACGTTGTCTACCAGTGATAGCAGAGACAAACCTGGAAATGGACTTCTTTTCTCTCTCGTTTGTTTTTTGTTATTGTTGTTGTGGTTGTGGTTTTGTTTTTGTTTTTTGTTTTTTGTTTTTGTTTTTTTCTCCTTCATCATTTGATCTTGTTTTTATATGAGTGTGGACGTGGTTTCTAGCCTCTTTGTGGTTGTGGTTCTATTCTGTTCTTCTTTTTATCCCTTCCTTCTCTCTTTCCCTCCAGTCTTCTGCCCCAGTTTCCCAAAGTTAGTGTGATCCCTCTTTGTCCTCCAGCCTTACTTTGAACCTCTTCCTCTTCTTCCACTTCTCTATTTTCTCCCTAACCCATTTTAAATTTTAACCCCTGAGGGAAAAATCAACATATTAAGGACTTGTATACTGCATATAATTTTCTGGTTTGTTTTAGATTTTGTTATATAACCACAAATCTAGTTCATACAGTTAAAGGTGGCAGATTAATGGTTAGCTCAGTTTGTCATTTTCTATGCTGTATTTGATGTTTTTGTCATTGCTGATCATACCACTATAGCCAAAAGTGACATAATTGTTCTACACAGCTATTTTTCCTGGTATTCCAAGACTGAGATTGACTAAGGGTCACAGAAAATACTGTGATACAGTGCCAAAGAACCAGGGGCTGCACCAAACAGGCAGCAACTTCTCATATCCAACAAATTGAAGAGGTAGGATCTTGCAACAGACTCAAAACCCAAAAATCAGCTACAACTGGAGACTACATTGGAGAAGTAGTCATTTCCTAAGGGTTCTAAATACTAGAAATAAAACAACTCACCATAGGCAATTTACAAGTATCACCCCAGGAATTAAACTAAAAAAGAAAAGAAAATGAGAAGACACTTAAACAAGATGCAGCCCCAGACATCCAGTTCACCAAAGGCAAACCTAGGGGGCAGTGAGGTGGGACAATCTGAAAGCCACCCACCCAGCCTCTCTGAAGTGGTAACAACAAAGCATTGAATGAGGCTCTGGAAAAAGTCAAATCAGAAATAATTTCTCAGATAACTGCAGAGATGATGTCCACAATAAAAACCATGCTTAGGGACTCTAGAGCAGATACAGACCAAAAAAAAAAAAAAAAAAAAAAGATGAGCTTAAGAAAATGATGGAATGCTCAGCATAGGAAAGAAGTGGAATCCATAAGGCAGATTCAAGCAGATATCCAGGAGAATAAAAATTCCATTGGAAGTATCCACAGCAGATTAAGCCACTATGAGCACAGGATCTCAGATATGGAAGACAGGCTTGTGGTTAGCAATCATGAAAAGAAAGATTTCTTAAAAATAGTAAGGGATGGGGGCCGGTGATATGGCTCAGCGGCATAAGCGCCTGCTTGGAAAGCGCGAGGCCCTGAGTTTGACTCCTGGTACCCACATAAAGGAAAAAAGGGCCGGTGATATTGCTCAGCGGCACAAGCGCTTGCTGGCAAGTGTGAGGTCCTGAGGTTGACTCCCGGTACCCACATTAAGAAAAAAAAAAAAAAAAAAAGCAAGGGACCATGAGAAATCAATCCAGCAGCTGCTAGATGAGGCAAAGAAGAATAACTTGGATTGCCTGGAGTCAATTAAAAAGCAGGAGATAGCACAAATGATATAAAAAAACTGTTCACAGACATCATGGCAGAAAACATCCCTGGTAGAGAAAAGAATTTGACATACAGATAAGTGAGGCATATAGAACTCCAATTAGCCATGGTCAAAAAAAATCAGTCAAGATTCCAGAAATTCAACACAAGAATAGAATCTTAAAAGCTGTTAGGGAAAAGAAACAAATCACCTATAAAGGAAAGCCCATCAGAATCACAGCTGACTTCTCAGCACAAACCTTCAAATCAAGGAGAGCTTGGAGTGAAGTATTTCAAGTTCTAAAAGAAAACAAGTTGCAGCCCAGATTGATGTATCCTGCAAAACTATCTTTCAGAACTGATGGAGAAATAAGATACTTCTGTGACAAAGAACATCTGAGAAAATTTATGACCACCAAAGCAGCACTCCAAAATGTTTTGAAGGACATTCTAGAAAGAGATAACAAGTACTACAACTTGATGAACCCCAACGGAAGGAATCCACCAGGCAAGGCAAACAATTAAACAGAGGGAGGGGGAGGGGGAAAAAAAAGAAGGGGAGCCAACAACAGGAAAATAACATGACAAGGATAAGTCAGTACACATCAGTTATAACCATCAATGTTAATGGTCTCAATTCACCAATCAAAAGACCAGACTGGCAGAATAGATCAAGTAGCAAGATCCAACAATATGCTGTATACAAGAAACACATTTAATTCAAATAGAAATTCACAGACTGAAAGTCAAAGGATGGAAAACAATACTCCATGTGACAGGAACCCAGAAAAAAGCAGGGGTAGCTATTCTATTTGCGGACAAAGTGAATTTCAAGCCAAGACTGATTAAAAGAGACAAAGAAAGTCACTACATCCTTGTAAAGGGAACAATCCAAGAGGAAGAGATAACAATCATAAATATATATGCAACAAATACTAATGCACCCAACTATATATAACAAATATTAACGGGCATGAAAAATCAAATAAGCACTAATACAATTATATTGGGGGATCTCAACACCCCACTGTCACCAAAAGACAGATCAACTGGACAACAAAATCAACAATGAAATATTAGAACTGAACCAAACTTCTGAATAAATGGGCTTAGTAGATGTCTGCAGAGTGTTCCACCCCACAACATCAGAATACACATTCTTCTCAGCTGCACATGGGACGTTCTCCAAAATAGACCACATACTAGCTCATAAAACATGCTTAGGTAAATGCAAAGGAATTGAAATTATCCCATGCATATTATCAGACCATAGTGCAATGAAATTGGAAATCAATGGCAAAAGAAACCACAAAAACTTCCTAAACACATGGGAATTCAATAGGACCCTCCTGAACAACCAGTGAGTCACAGATGAAATTAAAGAAATTAGACACTTTCTACAATTAAATGATAGTGACAGTACAACATACTGGAACTTATGGCACACAATGAAAGCAGTCCTAAGAGGGAAATTTATAGCAGTAAATACCCATATCAGGAACACAGAGCAAGCACCAATAAACAACTTAATGGTGAATCTCAAATGTCTGGAAAAAGAAGAGCAGGCTAAGCCAAAAGCTTGTATGAGGGAGAAAATTATAAAGATCAGAGCAGAAATTAATGCATTGGAGACTAAAAAAATAGTACAAACAATCAATGAAAAGAAGAGTTGGTTCTTTGAAAGATTAAATAAAATCAACAAATCTTTATCCAATCTTATTTAAAAAAAGGAAAAAAGGCTCAAATCCACGCAAATAGGAATGAAAAGGGTGAAATCACAACGGACACTGCAGAAATTCAGAAGATCATCTATACCTACTCTGAAAACTTGTTTTCTAGTAGGATGGAAAATGCAGAAGAAATGGACAGATTCCTAGATACATATGAATTACCAAAGCTCAATCAAGATATAAAAATCCTAAATAAACCAGTATCAATGAAATCAAAGATGTAATTAAAAACCTACCAACAAAGAAAAGCCCAGGCCCTGATGGATTCACTGCTGAATTCTACAAGAAATTTAGAGAAGACCTAACACCACTACTTCTCAATCTCTTTAATGAAATTGAAAGGGAAGCAATACTCCCAAATTCATTCCTGGAAGCAAGCATTACCCTGATACCAAAACCAGAGAAGGACCCAACTAAAAAGGAGAACTACAGGCCAATCTCCCTAATGAACATAGATGCAAAAATCCTCAATAAGATACAGAATGCAGCAAATCATCAGGAAGATTATACACCATGACCAAGTGGGATTCATCCCACGGATGCAGGGATGGTTCAACATACTTAAATCAATAAATGTAATACACTATATCAACCAAACCAAGTACAAAAACCATATGATCCTCTCAATAGATGCAGAAAAAGCTTTCAACAAAGTCCAGCACCCATTCATGATAAAAACTGTACAGAAAATTGGAATAGATGGTCCTTATCTCAATCTGATAAAAGCCATCTATGACAAGCCAATAGCCAACATCGTACTAAATGGACAAAAACTGAAAGCTTTCACTCTAAAATCAGGAACAAGATAAGGATGTCCACTATCTCCACTCTTACTCAACATAGCCCTGGAAATTTTAGCCAGAGCAATTAGACAAGAGAAAGAAATAGAAGGAATAACAATAGGAAAGGAAGAAGTTAAATTATCATCATTTGCAGATGAAATGTTACTCTACATAGCAGACCTCAAAAACTTCACTAAAAAACTACCAGATTTTTTTTTTTTTTTTTTTTTTTGGTACTGGGAATCAAACTCAGGACCTTTCACTTGCCAGGCAGGTGTTGTGCTGCTGAGCTATATCCCTGCTAGATTTAATAAGCAAGTTCAGTAGTGTATCTGGATACAAAGTCAACACTCAAAAATCAATAGCCTTTCTGTACATGAATAACAAACTCACTGAAAGAGAAATTAGGGAAACAACACCTTTCACAATAGCATCCAAAAATATGAAATACCTCGGAATCGATCTAATGGAGGAAGTAAAAGACCTCTACATTGAAAACTACAGAGTTTCAATACTCTGAAAAAGGAGATTGAAGAGGATATCAGAAAATGGAAAGATATCCCTTGCTCTTGGGTAGCAAGAACCAATATAATGAAAATGGCCATACTTCCAAAACTGTTGTACAGATTTAATGCAATTCTGATCAAATTCCAATAGCACAGAATTAGAGAAAACAATCCTAAAATGCATTTGGAACCAAAAGAGACCTAGAATAGCAAAGGCAATTCTGGGTAACAAAGGCAAGGGAGGGGGCATCACAATCCCTGACTTGAAATTATACTACAAAGCTACTGTGATAAAAACAGTGTGGTACTGGCAAAGAAACAGACCCAAAGATTAAAGGAACTGATTAGAAGATGCAGAAACAACTCCAGACATACTAAGCCACCTTATCTTTGACAAAGGTGCCAAACAGATTCATTGGAAGAAAGATAGCCTCTTTAATAAATGGTGCTGGAAAAACTGGCTCTGCACACACTGAAGATTAAAATTGGACCCAAGTATTTCACCATGCACTAAACTAAGTTTGAAATGGATCAAAGATCTAAATATTAAAACAGAAACATTAAATCTGCTGGAAGATAGAATAGGTAAAACTCTTGAAGACATTGGTGTAGGCAAAGACTTTATGAATAAAACCCCAATGGCACAGGAACTATCACAAAGAATCAACACCTGGGATCTCATCTTATTAAAAAGCTTTTGCACAGCAAGAGAAACCACCAACAGAGTGAAGAGACAACCCACAATGTGGGAAAAAATGTTTGCCAGCTGTTCTTCAGACAGAGGATTACTATTGAGAACATACATACTGGGAATCGAACTCAGGACCTTTCACTTGCCAGGCAGGTGTTTATAGAACTCAAAAAAATCAGACCTCCCACACTTAAAGACCCAATCCAAAATAGGCATCCTAGATGAATACACACTTCTCAGATGAAGAAATACAAACAGCAAATAAATATATGAAAAAATGTTCAACATCACTGGTCATTTGAGAGATGCAGAGTAAAACAACACTGAGATTCCATCTCACCCCAGAAAGAATGGCTGTTATCAAGGAATCAACCAATAACAAATGCTGGAGGGGCTGTGGGGAAAAAGAAACCCTTCTCCACTGTTGGTGGGAGTGTTGACTGTTGCAAACATTGTGGAAATCAGTATGGAGAGTCCTCAAAAAACTAGGATTGGAGGTCCCATTTGACCTAGCTATTCCCCTTCTGGGTATCTTCCCAGAAGAATTAAAAACATCGTACCACAGCAACATATGTGCACCCATGTTTATAGCAGCACAATTTGTAATAGCTAAATCCTGGAAACAACCCAAATGCCCATCAACTGAGGGATGGATTAAAAAGATGTGGTATTTTTATACAATGGAGTACTACTCAGCCATAAAGAAGGATAAACTGGAGACTTTTATAGGTAAGTGGATGCAACTCGAGACCATACTCTTAAATGAGATAAACCAGACACATGTGTAAACATTGTATTGTCTCCCTAGTGTGAGAAGCTGAAAGAGTAAATAAGATCCAAAATGTACCACAGATATTGTAAAATGGGAAGAAACTTCAAAAGGAAAGAGAAACTGGGATGGGGCAATGAAGAAGGAAGGGAAAAGCAAAAAAAAAAAAAAAAAATATATATATATATATATATATATATATATATATAAAAGACAGTTAAGATAGTTATACTACTAATTTCTCTTAGTTCATTGAAAAGAAAGTTTTGTGCTAATATTGTTTGGACAATTAAATGCCAATATCTCGTACTCCGAGTAACTAGTTTGGAGATAGCAATGTGCAATGTATTAACCATTGTTGCCCTCCTGTTATCTTGTTTTGAAATTTTGTTTTATTTTGTTTTCTCTTTAAAAAAAAAAAAAAAAAAGAATGAGCACTGGGCAAGCCTCTTGGAAAAACCCATTAGATGGCATCTCTGGGGCTGAATGTAGCCTTCCAGCAGCCTCACTTCTACAGAAACGCACAGCGGAAACATGTACGTGTTCGCCAAGATGTGCGCGAAAACATTCTCTGTCCTGTCTGCTCTGTGTTAATAACCCCGCACCAGAAGCAGTGTCGCGCCCGTTAGTAGACAGGACAGGTGTGCTGTGGTGAGCTCAAACAACAGGGCATTCCATGGAAATGAAAATGAACCAGCCCGGACTACGGGCACTGAAATTGGTGACTCTCACAAATGTAATGCAGAGAGAGAGAAGCCAAACACAGTGCGTATGGCGTGGTTCTGTGTGCGTTAGACTCAGAACTCAGAGAGCCATTTGCTGTTGTTGGAATCGGGACAGGACGTGCCTCTGCTGTGCTGGCGGTGTTCTTAGTCATGTTACGCAGTTGTGTCTGTGGACATTTGTCACGTTGTAGGCAGATGTGATGTGTATACTTTTTCAGGATGTATGTTCCAGGTCAATACAAATTTTAAAATAAATAAAATCAATATTGTGCACATTCCTGTTTCCTTCATATGCTACCCTAGAAGTTTAAGAAGAAATCTGAAGGTCTCCAAAGCCTTCAGAGTTCCTTGAGAAATGAGACTGGGTGAGCAGGGCAGGGATGGTGGCAAAGTTGGCTCTGAGTGCTTGGCAGGAGTCCTCCGGCTTTTTGAGAGAGGAGGAGCTGTCCCTAATAGAGACAGAGACAGAGACAGAAGGAGAGGGAGGTAGACAGAGAGGTTGCTGTCAGGCTGATGTTGGGACGGCAGTTGTCTGAAGGCTTCATGGAGGGTGGAGGGTCTGCTTCCAAGATGGCGCACCAGCGTGGTGGTAGGCCTGAGGCCTCTGCTCCTCACCATGTCAACCCCTCCCTAGGGTTGCTTGAGTGACTTTATGACACAGCAGTTAGCTTCCCTCAAGGTGACTGATGAGAGAAAGTGGTCTAGGTCAGAGTGAGATGAGAGCCTCATTCTCTTGTATGACCCGGTCTTGGAGTCCGCATCTCATCACCCGCATGGGGTGCTCTTGGTTCCACAGATGTACCAACCACAGGGCTCCTTGAGGGTGTGGATGCCAGGAGACCATTGTGAGGCTGGCTGTCACACCAGTCTTAAAGAGAATGCTTCTAATCTTTGTGTGAAGAACGGTGTTTGTGCCAGGTGCAGTGGCACACATTGGAATTGCAGCTACTCTGGAGGCTGAGACAGGAATATTGCAAGTTCAAGCCCAGCCCGGGCAGCTTGGTGAGGCCCTGTGTAAGTCGGAAAAAAAAAAAAAAGGCTCTGGATGTAGCTTAATGGTAGTGCTGCAAATAATAATAATAATAATAATAATAATAATAATAATGATAGTAATAACAACAATGCAATAATAATAATTGTGAATTTTGGATATATACCTTTTATCAATCTAAGGAAATTCCTTTCTCTTTCTGGTGTGTTGGGAGATTTTTTAAAAAGTGATAAAATACTAAGACAGCAAAGGTAGATGGGCAGCCACCTCACACATACAGTCCGAGGCCATCCTGCACGGACAGAGCCAGCGCTGATGCCCCGGCCCGGTGGGAAGCTGGAGGTCCTGGCCCAGCGTGAGCCCCAGTTCCCCGGGGACCAGTGCCTGGTGCTCTGGGAGTGGCTCTTTCCCGGGGGAACTGCCACCGCCATGCCTCGTCTTTCATTTCCCTTGTAGTGCCCAAGACAAAGATTTTGGCGACCGGAGGAGCATCTCGCAATGGAGACATCTTACAGGTGGGTGGTGGCAGGCCTTGTAGAGCCCCCTGCCAGCAGGTTCTGTTCACAGCACGCACAGCTGGGTTCTGTGCACCTCCCCCGCCAGCATCCATCCAGCATCCATCCAGCATCCATCTAGCAACCAGTCCGGTAGCAGTTCTGACTGTTTCTGCAGTCACTTGGAAAGTGCCTGTCACTGTGGTGAACCCTCTGACATCTGACGTGTGCTCTCGTCCCTCAAGCTTCTCCCTTCCAGTTTAACTGTTTCTCCAGCCACACCTCTTGTAACAGTGCCAGACTTGTCTGTGCTCTTCTGTTTCTTTGTGACGCTGGAAATATTTACCAAAAGTGGGGTCAACCCCAGACATGCGGCGCACAGGCTCTCACATCATGGGGCCATCTGGTCCTCTGAGGAGGACACTATACTTTTAGGTGTGGTCTGTGGCTGCCTTGGCTGTTTGAATAACTGCATCAAATGCTGAGTCATAGCTGGGCATGGTGGTGCATGCCTGTATTCCCAGCGCTTGGGAGGCTGAGGCAGGAGGGTTGCCCCAAGTTAGAGGCCAGCCTGGGTTACATCGTGAGTTCAAGCTAGACTGAATTACATGGCGAGACCCTGTCTCAAAAAAAAAAAAAAAAAAACAAAACCCAAAAATGAACAAAAAAAGCTGAGTCGTGATATGCCTGTCTTAGGCAAGCTTCTCCAGCAGCAGAACCTGAAATGGTAATTATTCTGTAAGTGGTTTGTTGAGAGAGTTCTCCCAGGAAGAAGGGAGTGAGGGACTTGGTATAAGGCAGGAGATGAGATAAACCAAGATGTGATCTTGGCTGGAGCCTGCTTCAGCTCCACACTTGGGTCGCTCTGGGGTGAATGTTAACTACGGAGCCAGTTGTGCCTTGGGCGAGTGGGGCTCAGTGGCTTCCCCGGGCCGCTTCTGTCCAGCCAGGCATGGTCCCATGAGGAGGGAGTGCTGTGAGCCATTGGCCTCCACATGCACAGCAGCTGGCAAGGGCACCCTGGTCCAGTGGAGAGGCCAGGACCACTGGCACCTGCTGCAGTATCTCTGGCCGACTAGTGCACCTCCCCGTCTTTTCTGTGTGAACTCTTCATACACGTCCTCCTTTTACACCCATGCAATTTATTTTTCTTCTTAAATGGAAAGTTTCATCATAATCCCCATAAAACATGCCCTTGTTAGTTTGGGCTTGTTAATGTTAGTCTGATACCCATTTGTCCCCAGCTGCAGGTCATAGAGGGCATAGAGCTGTGGCCTCTACTAGGAACTTCCTCCAGGTCATCCTAACATGGCCAAGTATACATTTTTTTTTTTTTGGTGCTAGGGACCAATCCAGGCTGTTGTGCATGCTAAGTAAGCATTCTACCACTTAGCTACAACATGAATACATGTCTCACCCCAAATACACGTCTTGAGGCAGCAGAGGTTGAATGGAGGGATGCTACAACGTGAGGAAGGTGAGCCTGGGAAGTACCTCTCAAAAGGCCCGTGTTCTCTGTGTCCTTCCCAGGTGCTCGCAGATGTGTTCGGTGCCCCTGTGTATGTCATGGACACCGCCAACTCTGCCTGTGTGGGCTCCGCATACCGAGCTTTTCATGGTAGGTTGGTGGCTGGGACACGGCAGTCGCTGGAAGTGGCTGGGGCGTTGGCTGGACTGAGCAGGTGGAAAGGGAAGAGTAGGGTGTTTGTAGCCTTTGAGACGTGGAGTCTTGGGCCTTTAGCCTCATTTTATCCTCCTAGTGGGTAAGAACCATGCATACCCTCTGTTTCTTTATCGATACTTAAAGTGGAGCAGGGGAGACAGAGAATGGACTGAACGGGGCCTGGTCAGTCATGCTCTGCAGAGGGACGCTAGGAAGGGCGTGCTTGAGGGTGTATGAGCATGAGTCAGGCTTGTCGGGGAGCAGAAGAGGTAGGTGAAGTCGAATTGTGTTTTCAGCAAGAACAGGAAGTTCAGACAATGACACAGGCTTCAGACCCAAGCGATCCAGGACCCTGGAGAGCTCCTCGAAGGCCCCCCCCCCCCCCCCCCGCTGTGGCGGAGGCCTGGCAGGAAGCTGCCATCCAGATGCATCGGCCAGGGAGCAGCACCGGCTGCGAGGCCTCCTCAGTCTGGGCCACTTGTCTTGTCCTCTGCTGCTCTGAGCGCCTGGCGACCGTGTGCCTCGGGGGCTTTGTCCTTCCCGCTAATGGTTCCATTCTTTGCATGTTTACTCTTAACTTTCCAGCATACTATTTGAATATATTTTTCTTTCAGTGTTGTGAGTTCATCAGAGAACATACACTTCTTTTAATAATTCACCTTTTTTTCCCTCTCCTACTCACTCCATACACCCTTCCCCCACTTCATGCCATTCCTGCATCAAAATCACTGGGGAATTTATTTCCAGATTATTATTTTTTAACCACATTTTATAGCATATTGGCTTTATTTTTTCAACTCCTTGCAGTTCCTTCCTTCTTTCCTTCTTTCCTTCCTTCCTTCCTTCCTTTTCACTATGGATTAAACCCAGGGCCTTTGGAAGCTCAGCTCAAACTTGTGATCCTCCTGCCTCAGCGTCCCAGAGTGCTGGTGTGCAGGTGTGCACTACCATGCCTCACTTTAAGTCCCTGCAGTTTCCTTCTCCTTTGTTTCTATGCTGGGATTTTTGTTTGTTTCTGGTGTTGGAGATTGAACCCAGCTTTGCACATGGTAGGCAAGTGCTCTGTCACTGAGCCACACCCTCAGTCCTCTGTGCTAGTTTCATTAGCCTGCACAACCTAAATAAATATTCTAAGAGAGAATTCAAGTTCAGCAAATGATGATTTTGAGGCCTGACATGTCCAACAGGTCTTTGTTGCACCAGCCCAGAGAAGAGCTGGATAAAGGACTGAGTTCAGAATACTTCTCCTGAGGCCTTGGAAAATACTGTTGCATAAGCTGGCCTACAGTGTCGCCAGAGAGAAGGCCGGGATCTACTTTATACTCTTCTTCTGCACTAGTGGGGAGGAAGTTGGAGACCTCACTGCTCTGCTGTGCTGTCTTGTCCTTGTTTTCCCTTTCCATGCTCATGGAGTTGTCAAAGGGTACCAGGGGATCCTGCCTTGCTCTGCCTTCCAAAGCCAAGGCCTGAGCTAAACCCTAGCTCCCCAGCGCTCCCCAGGGGCATGTTAGCTACTCCGTTGGGGGCTCTCTTCTCCCCCGCTGGTATGCAGCAGGTCTGTGAATGCGAGTGGGGATGGGAACAGACTTTTTCTTCATTTCTTGGCCGGTCACCCCACCACTCATCCTGTACTGCTTTGAGCTGGGGTTTTCTAGTGCGTGTCCTCGTATTGCAGGGGCCTTCTTCGTTCTTTTTTTTTTTTTTTTTTTTTTGTGGGTACCGGGGGGTCGACCTCAGGACCTCGTGCGCCAACAGGCACCCATGCCACTGAGCGATATCACCGGCCCCTTTTTCGTATGTGGGATCCGGGAGTCGAACTCGGGCCCTTGCGCTTGCAAGGCAGGCGCTTACGCCGCTGAGCCATCTCACCGGCCCGCCTTCTTCGTTCTTGGTGGCGGTTTGTTTCTCTGTCACTCTGATATTCCAGCTTAGATTGCCTGTGAATACATCATTGTTTCTTGCGCACATGTGGCAGCCTTTCTTCTTTCCTCATTTGCTTGGTGAGTGGTTACTGAGTGCCTCCTGTATGCCAGTTAGTGTGCCAGGCACCAGGGCTGGGCTGGGACCCAGAGAGGTACCATCTCTGGCTTGTGGAGTGTACAGCTCGGCAAAGGAGGGAACTTCAGCAAAGATCCCCTAAACATGTGGCCACAAATTGTGAAAAGTACTCCAAGGAAAAGTAGAGGGTGCTTGGGGCTGGAGGGTGAGGGAGGGCCTCCTGCACTAGGGATGCTTTTGGCTGCCACTGACCTGAGACACTGGGAACAGGTGCACGGAGAGTGGGAAGAAAACAGCCCACAGTGAAGAGGCCGTGGGTCAGAACACATTGAAAGAAGCTCTGGGTGGCTAAAAGGTAGTGAGGGGCAGGGGAGCAGAGGGACATGAGGGAGGACAGGTGGGCCGCCCCCCTCTTCTGCATATGCCAGAGACAGTGGACCCTGTCCATGGAGGGAGTGCCCACAAGAAGCAAGACAGATTAGGCTCTTGCTGAAGAGGCCAGCACTTGAAATTTTTCTTTTTAAAACAATTTTATTAAGTCACAGTATATATACATACATATATATATGTACACATAGAGAGGCTATATATATATATATATATATACACACACACATAAAGACTACCCATTTTAAGTGTACAATTCGGTGATCTTTAGTGAATTTGCTGAGTTGTGCACCTGCTACCGTCATCAGGTTTTGGAACATTTCTTTTTTGTGCTGGAGACTGAATCCAGGACCTTGATGGAGTTACAGCCCCATACCGGGGTTTAGAACAGGTACCCAGTTTTACCACTGCGATCCTTTGTGCTGTCTACTGTTAACCACTTCATCTGCAACATTCACAGACATGAAACGACCTTTCCCTTCTAGGCCTTGCAGGTGGCACAGATGTGGTCTTTTCAGAGGTTGCGAAGTTAGCCCCAAACCCCGGACTGGCGGCCACACCAACCCCGGGAGCCTCTCAGGTGAGCGACCATCAGATTTTACCATACCATTTCATTACGAGAGCCGACTAACATCTTTTTCCCAAAAAGGTAAGTTTTTCTTTGTTACATATGTCAAAATTGATGTGCTCGGCCTAAAGGGAGGTCCTACTTTTTTGACATTTCAAGAAAATGGTGCAGAAGAGCCGGATAATGAGCTGGAACTCACAGATGCTGCCGACTCTAACAGGAAGTCTGCGGGTAGTGTGGGCCAGTAGTTTGGCATTAGGCCTTGGTCATGGTCCTTGTGGTTCCTCAGGGCAGCAGTGGACAAGGAGAACCTCATGTGAGCCACAGATGGCCTTGTAAATTTTCTGGTTGTCTCATTTTTCAAAAGTAACAAATAACAAGTAAAATTAATTTTAATAATATATTTTATTTAACCCAGTGTATCCAAAATATGGTCACTTCAACAGGTGACCAATTAGAAATATTATTAATGTGATATTTAGCATCCTTTTTTTTTTTATGTGGGTACCGGGAGTCGAACTCAGGACCTCACGCTTGCCAGCAGGTGCTTGTGCCGCTGAGCGATATCACCGGCCCTTTTTTCCTTTATGTGGGTACCGGGAGTCGAACTCAGGACCTCACGCTTGCCAGGCAGGCGCTTATGCCACTGAGCCATCTCACTGGCCCTAACATTCTTTTTTGTATGAAGCTTTTGGTATTTACAGTTACAGGCACAGTTCGTGGCTTGTGGCTGTGGTATTGGTCAGTGCCGCTCTGGCTGTGCTCCGGGTGATCCTGGGACATCTGTAGCTACTTCAAACATCACGGACTCACACAGCTGTCTTCAGAGGCAGGAAGTGTCTCGGCTGTAATGCGGAAAGGGAGAGGATGGGAAGGAAGACACCCTCCTCTGGACAGCTGTGTGAACTGCTGTAGGGACTGCACCTGCTCTGCTATCGGAGAGGACGGCTGCTGGAGCTTTCTCCTATGCTGCTCTATCTGCCAAGGTGTAGCCCGTGGCAGGCTTATACGAGGGTGATCTAAATAGGGTGAATGTTTAAATGTTAAAAATCTCTTATAGTAAATTATAGCGAGCCCTTCCCGCTCCTCATCACAGTCCGGGAAGTTTACATTTGTAATCCCATGGAAAAGTTATTGGAATTCTAGTGAGTTAATTCCAATCTACCACTTGCAGTGCAACCCATGGAGAGAATAAAGACACTAAGGCATATTTATAGTTGTGGGGAGCCAAGGGGTCTAAGTCCAGCCAAGATGGTGGTTACTGGAACAGAGGCCGAACCCGGGTTTCATTAATTCTCGAGGAGGGGAATGGCTCAGGGATGAGTGACTGTGAGATTGGGAAGCCCGTGAGTACTGTGGTCTGGGCTAGGTAGGTGGCCTGAAATCACCTTTGCAATATGCAGAGGGAAGGATATGCAGAAGGAGTAATCTGCATAACACAATTCAAGATAGTATCTAATGTTTTGGGGTCGGTGCTTCAGCTCTGATGTGTAATCTTCTATGGCCTGGGAAGTCATAGCCTCTTTCTCGAGGCTGATCCCAGCCGACAGCATGGAGCACGGCTCTCCATCCCGCCCGGCTCACACATGTTTTTGGGAGCTACAGGGGGCCGGGAAACACTGACCTGTCGCTTGCTTAAAAGACTACACATCAGCACCGATTTGCATTGCTTAAAGCCAATGGAAGAGATAAGGAAAAGTCCTGGCCAGCTCTGTACATATCAGTACATGGAAATAGGGCCAGGTTTAGCCAAAATGGAGATAATTGCCCATCTTTCAAAGAAAGGCGTCCAGGTGGTCCTCCACAGTAAATGACACATTGCCATTGATCGCCCTCAAAATACTGCCCTTCACTTCAAAAACACTTATTACATCATTCTTGCCACTTTCTGAAGCAGATCTAGAAGTCTCTTTTCTGAGTGTGTTTATGGAGTCTGATCAAAAATATGGTGAATGCACCTGCCAAGTGCCATCTGGTGCAAAGGCAGGCTTGTAAAAGCATTACAGTGGGCTCATCCACCTTATTCACTGGATCTGGCACTGTGTGACTTATGGCTCTTCCCCAAAGTCAGAATGACCATGAAAGTGAAACAGTTTTAGTCAATTCAGAACATCAAGGCAGCCATAATGACACAACTAAAGACACTATGATAATTTACTATAATAAATTTTAAAACTTTTAAAACATTCACCATATTTTTCAATCACACCTCACAGACCTGAATATTTAGCGGGGTTTATGAACACCCTTGGTGAGCTTGGGACCTTGCATTTAGGATTATTTCCTTAGGAGGAAGAGCTTCACAGAAGTAGAATAACTGTCACAGGCTATGGACCTTTTAATACGGAAGATAAAGTCAAGTTGATTTTCAAAAGGGTTATACCAACTTTCATCAGCTGTGCAGAGACACAGCCCTTCTTAGGTGCTCCCACCAGAATTTTTTTTAACTTTTGTATATTTGGTAACAAAAACTTGTTTCTTGTCAGAACTTACAGTATTAAGGAAGTCTAGGGCTGGAGGTGCAGATCAGGGTAGAGTGCTTGCCTAGCACGTGTGAGGCTCTAGGTTCAATCCTCAACACACACAAACCATAAAAATAAAATCAGCTGGGAATAGTGGTGCATGCCTAGAATCCTAGCGCTTCAGGGAGGCTGAAGCAGGAGGATTGAAAGTTCAAGCCTAGCCTGGGCAATTTATCGACTTAGTGTCAGATATAAAAAATAAAGGGCTTGGAATTTAGCCCAGTGCAAAGCTCCAGGTTCAATCCCCAAGACCACAATACGTATATATTTATGTATGTAAATCTTAAACTACAGGCTTGAGAACTACTAGCATTTTCCTCTTTTTAAGTTTTTCATTCATTTTCCTCACATTTTTTATTAATATGTACTTGTTATACAGATTAATGAGCTTCATTTTACACTGGCAATTGAACCTAGATGTGCCCCCCAACTGAGCTGCACACCCAGCCCTATTCTATTTTGAGTCAGGGTCTCACTAAGTTGCCAGGGCTGGCCTTGAACTTCGATCGATTGTCCTACCTCAGCCTCCTGAGCAGCTGGGATTTTAAGCATGTAGCACCACACCCCATGTATTTCCTCTTTTGTGAATTGATGGTTCCTTTCCTTTGCCCAAGGGGGAAAAAAAAAGTTAAATTGCAAGTAAATGGAATTCAAAAATTTTAAGTTACAGGTTTTAACCCGGGGTGCGTGTGCGCCGCCCATACCCTGTTCTAAGCTGCCGATTTTGCTGCCCCGCAGGTCTATGAGGCCCTCCTCCCCCGGTACGCCAAGCTTGAGCAGCAAATCTTGGCCCGGACCCCAGGCCCTCTGCAATGAATTCCGCAGGCCCAAGAACCACTGCCTGCCCAGACACACACGTCCTGCGTGGAGCTGCGGCCCCGAGCAGCAGGCACTCTCTTCCCTGTCCTGAGCGCCTGTGCCCACCCGTGGGGACTCCTCATCATGCTCCTACCCTGTGCAGGGCCATCCTGAATCCAGTCCCCGCACATCTCCTGGAAGACACCTGGGCTGCCTTTGCCCTGGGGCAGGAGCACATCTCCTCTTCTTTCCTGTCTTTTATCCCAGAAGGCAGAATAATACCAAGTCTGGGCAATGTCCACTAAAAATTGTGACTTTTCCCATTTCAAAGGCAGAATGAAAGCTGATCTCAGGCCCAGAATCAGCAGAACGGGGGAGATAGTGCCCTCCCCCAGCCCCTGGCCTCAGCCCCGACTCTCTGGCTCTTTGGCTCCAAGGTAGCCACTTCATTCACGAATTATCTTGACCCCACTCTCCAGACTCTCTCCCAGCCTAGCCCCTCCAGCCACTTCTCTCCTGCACCTTGGCCCTCCCAGCCATTTCTCCCTGCCTCATTTCCCTGTGGGAAATGCTCCCCAAGTCCTCTCCTGTCTGCTGCGCTCCCTCCATGCTGTCAGCCTTCTCTCTTCGGAGCACCTTTCCTCCTTCCCTTCTTGGTCACTGTCCCCTCCCCACCGCCCCCTGCTGTAACTCACTGCTTCCCACCCCCTTGCCTCCCTCAATTCTGCCCACAGACAGCCTGTGCCCTCCCCAGGTGGCACCATTTAGGGCTTTCCTTGCTTTCTCTTTGTGATTCACTTGTAGGTGAAATTGTGTCATTCCTCAGGGAGAGTTTTCTAAATTCCAGGTTTCTTTTTTATCTTAGAGTCCTTTTATCAGCTGAAAAGTTGTGATTCTCAGTTTTAATTGTGTTCTTTCTATGATTGTATAGATGGTGATGAGTTCTTTCTTCCTTTCTCTTACTCCTTCTATTTTAGTTCATACCCCTCTGTTCCTTGCTCACGTTTTTGCAAAAGCTTCCATAGAGAGTCCTCTGTGATCTGACTCCTGCAGAATCCTCCAGAATTTCAGGCCCTCACTGAACTTGAGAGTCCACTTAAACTATTTTAGTCTCACGCAGCATGGCAAGATGGTGCAGACAGGTCTGGGACCTGTTGGATCAGAGCAGTGGCTGGTGGAAAGTGAAAAAGAAGGGTTTGAACAATGAGTTGGGCCAGAGCATCACTTCTGATAGTGAGAAAGCCATCTTGAGAGGGAGTGGTATCCCTTGGAGGCTTGGGGGATAAAAGAGGGAATAGGAAGCAAGAAGCCAAAGATGACAGCTTACCAAATAAAATAGGAAGTCTAAGATTCTGAAGAAAACAATTTATCACCTCCTAGACATTACTTTATTTTTTTGAGGCAGGGTCTTGCTATGTAGTTCAGCCAGGCCTTGAACTCACTTTGTAGCCCAGGCTGGCCCGGAACTCATGGAAATCCTCCTGCCTCAGCCTCCCGAGTGCTGGAATTACAGGTGTGTGCCACCACACCCGGCTAGACATTACTTGTTAAATTTTACATCACTGACCAAGTGGACCATGAAAATTTAAATTGTGGCATAGCTCTCCAACATGAATTTTAAAATAAATTAGACAGTTGTGGGGATGGAAGAACACCATAGGTCAGAAATTAAAAAACTTACAATGAAAATGAAAAAGCAGCGTATACGAAAAGAGAACTGACCAAACTTAGGAAATAACTTGAACAGAAAGATAAAATCACAACAGGTATGAAGACTAAATTACAAGATAGCCAAATGAGAGTAGATACGGCTGCATTATAGTTAGGCATAAGGAAGGCAGGAATGAGAAATGGGCAAAGAAAATACAACGTTGGTGATATTGGAACTCCTGAAGACAAAAGATAAGACAATGGGCTGGTGAGATAGCTCAGCGGCATAAGCGCCTGCCTGGCAGGCGCGAGGTCCTGAGTTTGACTCCCAGTACCCACATACGAAAAAAAGGCCGGTGATATCGCTCAGCGGCACGGGCGCCTGCTGGGGCGTGAGGTCCTGAGTTCAACCCCCAGTACCCACCAAAAAAAAGAAAAAAAAATACAATGAAACAGGGTTAGTGTTTAAAACTATGCAAAAAAAGACCTGAAACTATCTTTAAAAGATGTATTTTGTTACTTGGAAAATTGACCCAGAATGGTAAGCTCTGAGATACTTCTATCAAACTATTATACTTTGAAAATAAAGGAAAAATTATCTTGGACTCTTAGTTACTTTTCTCATTGCTGAAACCAAATACCCGACACTCACAGGTTAATGGAGGAAAGGTTTATTTAGCTCACAGTTTGTAGAGGTTTCAGTCCCTAGTCAGCTGACTCTGAGGCAGGGTAGCTTGGCAGAGGAGAAACAGTTCATGGCAGGCAGAAGACAGCAAAAGCAAGCAAGGGATTTTTTTTTTTTTTTTTATGTGCGGGTACCAGGGGTTAAACTCAGGACTTCATGCTTGCCAGGCAGGTGCTTATGCCACTGAGCCATCTCACCAGCCCCAAGCAAGGGATTTTAACAGTGTCTCTCTGCCCCTTTTATCTTATCCAGGCTACATAGGGCAGGTAGCACTCACACCCTTAATCCTAGTGCCCTTGAGCCTAGCACTGCACCATGAGCCAATCCCGGCACCACACACTCTAGATCCAGCCACCTCTGAGAAAGCCCCACCTCTGACTGCACGAGGCTGTGGGGGGCATCTAGACACAGCCATAACTGTCTCTAGGCCAGAATATCTAGTCTATAAGGAAGAAAGATCAGGTTGGCGTAGACTTCTAAAACAATTGAAATAGCAGTAGAGCAAAAATTTGAAGTATGAACTAAGGATTTTGTATCCAGCTAAGCTGTCCTTTAAGTATCAAGGATATAGAAGGAAGTTTTAATAGTTCAATGGCTTAGGGAATGTTATAGTCACAGTCTCTTCCTTAGTTACTTTTTTGTTTCTGGGACAAAATTCCTGAAACCCACAATTTAAAGGAGGAAAGATTTGTTTTGGCTCACAGTTTCAGAAGTTTCAGTCCATGGTTGGCTGGCTCATAGTGGAATGGCCTGCTGCAGAGGCAAGCTGCTCACATCATAGTCACCAGGAAGCAGAGAGAAGGAAGGAGTTGGGGAGGGAGATGCACCCTTCTAGGTCACACCCCCAAGCTTCTAACCAGGCTCTCTCTCCTAACCATAAGCTCAGCAGTGGACTGATCGATCTAAAAGCCAATCACCGTCCCAAAGCCCAGTCTCTGAACACATGAAACTTTTGGGGAACATCCTAGATCTAAACCAAACAGGGTTCTATTGAAAGACAGGCTTCTACTGAAAGACAGCCTTCTTCTATTGAGATTATTGGGGAAATTCGAACAAAAGGACAAGGTGATCATTGAATATCGATAGTTGTGGATCTAAGACTAATGCAGATAGAAAGGTGGATAAATAATGTCAAATGGTATGTGCTTTCTCATAGTAGACAATTAGGAAAGTGAGGAAGGGAGTGAAAGAAGAAAGTGCCAAGAGCTCTTTGTTGCATAGGAAATAGTCAAAGAATATTACTTAAAATTGACAAGTCAAATAGTTGAGGCTTAAAATATGGAAAAAGAGAACTAAGAGCATTAAAAGGTATCTGATACTATTAAAGGTAATAGTACAGAATAAAGGGTAATAGAATAAATAATATAATCACTAAAATAAAATGCAAATATCCCTCAATGACCAATAATAATAAAGGCAGTAGATCACATGGTGAAAAACGTGCAGTAAAATGAAGCAACACATAATGAACTTAAGTCCAAGCATAAGTCAAATTGATAAATGTGAGAGGGCTTCATCCATCCATTAAAAGAAAAAGAATTTCAGATTGATTTACACACCAACATATTGTCATTTATAAGGACAATAAAGGCTAAAAAGTAGAGGGATAAGCAACAACATACCAGAAAAATAGACATCACAAAATGCAAAGATTACAGCATCTATCTCTGACAGAGTAGAATTCAGGAAAAGACAAAATTAGAATGCTAACAGCCACAGTTCACAATGAAGATATGCTGGTTATGAATGTTACCGCCTCAGCTATGTGGTTTGTCACTTTTAAATGATATTCCTTGACTCTCACCTATTACCTATGCAGCAAAGAGTTCTTTGTGCTTTCTTTTCTTCATTTTTCATTATTTTAGGCATGTTACTTCTAGCTTGTCGAAGCATATTACATTGGTATAAGAAATAACTGCCAGAAAAAGTAGGTAGAAAGATAGAAATTATTAGTAGAGAAATATAACACATCAGTCTCCAAGACTGAAGACAGAAACTATATAAGGATGTAAATGATCTAAATAATAGTTTCTATAGAATAGATCTAAATATACATGAGGTATGATTTTTAAAAGGTGTTTTAAAATTTTGAAAAATTAGACATTGCTATCAGTCTCCCTCAAAATCCTCTCCCTTGATTCATCCCATCTTTCTTGCCACTTTCTGAAGCCGTTCTGGAAGTCCTCTTTAATGAATGTCTTTAGTTGTACTACCTCAAGTGAAAATGTTTACTTTTCATGACCATTTTGACTTTGGGGGAGAATCAGAAATTGCATGGTGCCAGATCTGATGAAAAAGGTAGGTGAGGACACACTGTGATGTTTTTAAGAATCTGCTTTTCTATTATTGGATGACATTCGTCAGCAGCATTTACCACATTTTTTATCAGGCCTTGTAAACATACACAAAAAAGGATTTCCAGAACTGCTTGAGAAAGTAGCAAGAACAATGGGATAAGTGTGTTTGAAATAAGACAGAGGACTTTGAGGGGGATTAATGCCAATGTGTCTTTTACTGTGATAAATTTTAAGATTTAAACATTCACTGTATACTTTGATCTTCACTTGTATTGACCTTATCCTTTGATAAAAGAGAATATACCTATTCTTTTAAAAATTGATCAGTTATGATACCATAAAGAAAACAATACTTTATACAAATTAACAGTAATAAACCCTTCTTTAATCACATGCAATAAAATAAGTGAATAAAATGATTTTTTTTTTTTTTTTTTTTGTGGGTACCAGGGGGTCGACCTCAGGACCTCGCGCGCCAGGAGGCGCCCGTGCCGCTGAGCGATATCACCGGCCCCTTTTTCATATGTGGGATCCGGGAGTCGAACTCGGGCCCTCGCGCTTGCAAGGCAGGCGCTTAAGCCGCTGAGCCATCTCACCGGCCCAATAAAATGATTTTTTAAAAGTCCTATCCATGCCGGGCATTGTGGCACACGCCTGTAATCCTAGCACTCTGGCGACTGAGGTGGGGGGTTGAAAGTTTGAGCCTAACCTGGGAATTTAATGACTTAGTGAGACCCTATCTCAAAATAAAAGAATAAAAAGGGCTTGACGTAGCTCCACGCAAAGGCACCGAGTTCAGTCCCCAATGCTGCAAAACAAACAAAACCACACAAAGCACACAATCGGGATTGTTCTCACTTTGCTCACTACTTTTGTCAGAAAAATTTTGTGCCTGTGCCTGGAAATGTGCTCTGCTGGGAATGCAGGAGGTCCTGGGTTCTGTCCCTAGCGCTGAAGGGTTGGGGTGGGGGCCGGGGAATCAAGAAAGTCTGTGCCTGAACAAAGCCTTCCGGGACCGAGCACTCTGTCCCAAACATGTGAAGGAGTCCTAGGGAGACCAAGACAGCTGAGTCCGCTAAGCCAGCAGCCTCGTCAGGACCTAAATAAATATTGTTTTACGGTATTAGGCTGAAGTGATTTATTATGCAGTAATAGATAACTGATACAGAAATTAGTGCCAAAGAAAAACCTCAAGCATGACCCTGGAACTGGGCTGTGGATGGAGACTGGAGAAAAAACTATCACAGGAGGCTGAAAAACTACAGGAAACTGGAAAAAATGATACCCATGTTGGAAGGCAAATGCACTTAATGAACATTTGGCCTTGAGGAAAGAGATTTCTAGGCAGAATTTTGAAAATGTCAGGTGGTTATTACTCAGAAAAGAGCTAATCAGATTTCAAGTAGAATTTAAAGGAAATATAAAGGTGCTGGATTGGAAATACAATATTCTCATCCTTTAAGTCGTGTAAGATTATCAAATGAAGACCCGGCTTTAAGTAAAAATAAGATCAAGGACTCTGAGACGCTTTCCTACGACCTCTGTTGTCATTCGGCTTTTGGTTTTAGTGCTGAAGGTTGAATCCAGGACCTCGTGCATGCTAAACACGTGCTCTACCCCTGAGGGACACCTCCTGTTCCTGTTCCCGGTAACCTCCGAAAGGTGATCATAAGATTATCGTCCCACTGCTGTGTGACACGTCTAGGCTGTCAGAGATTAAGACTGGGGAGAGAGAGCTCAATAATTGTGGATGTAGCTTTTGATACACAGAGTGGACTCCAATCACACATTAAAAACCACAAAGCTTCAGAGAGCTATACTAATGCAAGTGGTATTAATCTGGATTTTTTTTTTTTGGTGTCAGGAATCGAACTCAGGACCTTGTGCTTGCCAGGCAGGTGCTGTGCCGCAGAGCTATATCCCTGGCCCATTAATATGGATTTAAAGGGACTAAATATAAAAGACTCTGGGCCCCTGACTTTCTGTGGGCGGGAAGCAGGCTGGGGAAGGTGCTCGGAAGGCATATTTTTCCAAGTGTGGTGGCACATAAGTATGTGCCTGTAACCCTAGCATCCTGAGAGTTTGAGGCAGGAGGATCTCAAGTTCACGTCTAGTCTAGGTAAGCTAGCAACTTAGTGAGACCCTGTCTCAAAATTCAGAATAAAATGGGGTGGTGGTGCTGGGGATGTAGATGCAAAGACCCTGGGTTCAATGCCAAGTACTAAAAACAAAAACAAACCCATATTTTTTGGTGTCCTCTTTAGAAGTGTTCTGGGAGGGCAACAAATGTGAAGATATAAGAGGTTGAAACCAAGAGCCAAGGAAAACAATGGACTGGGGTGCTGCGTTCAGTGTGGCAGACAAACTAATGTGACCTGCAGTGATCCCTGCCTTCTGGTGCGCACAACTTTATACAACCCCCTCCTGTGACTTTCTTCTCATTGGATATGGCAAAGGCGAAAGGCTGTCACTTTTGTAGTTCGGTTATATAACCTTATAACTTCCATCCTCCTAACAGACTGTAACAACTTGCCTTCCAGCTTTGATGAAGCGAGTTGCCCTACAGAGAGACCCACGTGGTAAGGAGGTGAAGGCAGCTTCTTGCCAATTTCCATCAAAGAACTGAAGCTGTCATGCAATAATCCACAAGCAACTGCATCCTGCTGACAACCGCGTGCACTTGCAAGTGAATCTTTACCCAGTCACGCCTCAAGTGAGACCCTAGCTCTGGCCAACACCTTGACTGCTGGTTTGCGAGAGATTCTGAAGCAGAGGACCCAGCTAAGCCGTGCCTAGACTCTTTATCCATAGAAACACATATTAAATGGGTGTGGTTTGAAGTCACTAAATTTGTGCTAATGTTGTTATGTAGCAGTAAATACCTAATACACCTAGGACACAGAACTGGAGCCTACGTACAGAACACTACCCATCTCCAGATCTGGCATCACTTTCCCAGTGGGATTTCAGGACTGCTATGGGCAAATAACTGCTGTGTGCCTTCCATTCTTACATTTTTTGAATGATAAAGCTTTTGCAATTACCTGTCCCTGTTTCACTCACTTATTCTAGATACGTAGAGGGCAGCTATTTGAATTTCAGTTCCTGTATCTGGATCATGAGTAGCCACAGCCAGACCTTATGAGGGATATGATGAGATCTTTAATTTCAAGCTTGATACATAGTATGTTTTAGATTTTAGAACTCTCTGGGATGGGATTGCTTATTTTACATGAGGGAATGATGTAAAGAATTGTGGGTAAGAAAAAACTGATGTTTTTTACAAAAATGGCCCCAATGGCTTCACACCTGCATTGGTCAGCTTTCTATGACTAACAAATACCTGAGATAAGCAGGGTTGGGGATGCAGCTCAGAGGTGGAGCCCTTGCCTAGCAAGTCGGAAGACCTTGGTTCAATCTCCAGCACCACAAAACTAAAAACAAATGAACAAAAGGAAAAGAAAAGGAAAAAAAAATTCCTGAGACTACTTAAAAAGAGGAGAAGTTTATTTTGGCCCACAGTCATGGAAGTTTCAGTCCAGTCAGTTGAAAGGGGCCAGGCTCCTAATATGCCTTTCAAGGGTGCACCCTTGATTGCCTAACTTCTTCACTCTAGGTCCCACTAAAGGTTCCACACGTCCAAGCAGCACAGGATCTAGGGGCCCAGCTATTAACACATGGGCCTTTTGGGGCACATTCCAGATCCAAACTATAGTACACTTAACCGTATTCACAAACTTCACTGTGTAATGTCGTTATGCCCCCCAATTCTGACTCTAGGATTGGCTGTGTGACTTGCCCTGGCCAATGGAGTATTAGCACCCATGATGCAAGCTGAGGCTTGAAGATAACTCATAGGATTGAGTTTGCTCTTGCGTTCAGAACCATTTCTGTGATACATGACTGGGTGGGTGACAAACGTGGAGCAGAGCCCAGTCATCCCAGACACTCTAGCAACAGTCAGTTGGTAAACATTCTCTCTCTCTTTTTTTTTTTAATATGCAGGTACCGGGAGTCAAACTCAGGACCTCGTGCTTGCCAGGCAGGTGCTTATACCGCTGAGCTATCTCACCGGCCCGGTAAACATTCTCTTGCTATAAGCCTCTGAGGGTCTGTGGTTGCATGTTAGTCAGAGTTATTATAACAATTGATAACTGAGAATACCTAATTATAATGATTACACAAAATAAAACTACAGATCGTTCTCTTATTAACATGAAATACTATCCATTTTATTACACCATTTTTAGTATAAACCATATTTGTAAATGTTAATTTGTCAACCTGCAGTGTGGGAAAAATTTTTGCCAGCTGTTCCTCAGACAAAGCGCTACTATCTGGAATATATGAAGAACTCAAAAAAAATCAGACCCCCAAATTTAAAGACCCAGTCCAAAAATGTGCAACTGAAATGAATAGACACTTCTCAGATGAAGTAGAAATGGCAAATAAATATATGAAAAAATGTTCAACATCACTGGTCATTCGAGAGATGCAAATTAAAACAAAGCTGAAATTCCATCTCACCCCAGAAAGAATGGCTATTACCAAGAAATCAACCAAAGACAAATGGTGGCGGGGCTGTAGGGAAAAAGGAACCCTTCTCCACTGTTGGTGGGAGTGTAGACTGAAGCAACCACCATGGAAATCAGTGTGGAGATCCCTCAAAAAACTAAAACTAGAGGTTCCATTCGACCCAGCTATTCCCCTTCTTGGTGTCTTCCCGAAAGAAAAGCATCATACCACAGCAATATATGCACACCCATGTTTATAAGCAGCACATTTTGTAATACCTAAATCTTGGAAAAAGCCCAAATGTCCATAAACCAATGAATGGATAAAGAAGGTGTGGTTTTTTAATACAGTGAATTACTACTTTGCCATAAAGATGGATAAGCTTGAGACATTTCTAGCTAAATGGATGCACCTTGACACCATACTCTTCAGTGAAATAAACCAGAAACACATGTTTATATACTGCATTGTTTCTCTGGTATGAGAAACCGAAAGTGTAAATAAGGACCAAAATATATAATAGATTTTGGGAAATGGGGCAAAAAATGTTCAAATGAGAAGGGGAACGAGGGAGAGGAGGGGGAGAAAGGGAAGAAGGGACAGGAAAAAAAGAATAGAAGGAAAAAATGGAAACAAAGCCTTTGTAAGTAAGGAGAGGAAGAGGGGTTGAAAGGAGGGGAGGGGAATGGGAAAAAAAGAAGTAAGATATATGATGTACAGGTACAAATTCTCTATGATGAATGTTATGTATATCTAAAATGTATCAATAAAAATTTTAAAATGCAAAAAGATTACATTTATCAGTTATTATCAAATTAATATCAATAAAACTCCTAAATAAAATATTAACAGATAAGCCAATAGGGCACTAAAGATATCACGGTCAAGCGCAATCTATTCCCAAATGGCTCAGTATTATCAAGTCAGTGAATATAATTCTCCAGTTCAATAGATCTAAGAAGAAAAGCCATTCGATTATAGTTACTGAAGGGCCTTTAACAAAATTTAACATTTATTCCTGATTTTTAAAAAAACTGATAAAAGTCAGAATTTGCTTAGTGAGGAAATACCAGAATTATTTCTGCTAGAATCAGGAAAAAGTCCCTCCACTACTATTTAATATTGTTTGAATGTAGCAGAGAAAACCAAAGCATAAAAATAGGAAAGGAAGAGCTAAAACAAAAGAAAATCAATGGTAAAACTCATACAGACAAGAAAATTCAGTAAAGTGGCAGGATGTAAAGGTTTAGTACAAAATGAAGATAACCAATACAAATCTCACGTTGCGAAGGACAAGGGCCCTATTACAATAGCAACCAAAAAGTCAAAAGACTTAGAAACGGAGCTAACATTTAAGAAAATATTTAAACTTTTTTTTTTTTTTTTGTGGGTACCAGGGGTCGACCTCAGGACCTCGCGCGCCAGCAGGCGCCCGTGCTGCTGAGCGATATCACCGGCCCTTTTTTCATATGTGGGTTCCGGGAGTTGAACTCGGGCCCTTGTGCTTGCAAGGCAGGCGCTTATGCCGCTGAGCCATCTCACCGGCCCTTAAACATTCTTGAAAGGTATAAAAATGGATGAGCAAAAGGATTGCTCAGACTCATGAAGATTTAACGCATTCCAAATGAAAATATCAAGTGTTTTGAAGGACATATGACTAGTTGTGGACAAAAAGATTCTGAAGTTCATTTGGAAAAGTGCACAAGCAGAAATAGCTAGGAAAACTCAAAATGAAGTTTAATAAGGGTATACTAGCTATGTTGGATAGCATAAATCTTGTGTTCAAAACATGATATTGGTTTAGAAATAGATTAAGAAAACAGAATAGTAAGCATGAACGTGTAGTATATGAAAGAGATGCTGTTTTTAAACACAGGGAAAAGATGGACTTTTAATACATAACGGTAGGAAAGCTAGACACCATATGGACAAATATAGAATTAGAATCATACTTCATATCATATACTACAATAAATTTTAAATGGATCAGTGATCTAGATATAAAAATTAAAACCATGCTAATCCTAGGAGGAAATATGATAGAATTCATTTATAATCGTGAGTAAAACCTCACATCTCGAAATTCAGGAGTAAAAGTATAAATACTCATATGTTTGAGCAAATAAAAATAAGTTCCTTGTGATGGTTTTAGGGTATAGGAGGAATCAAAGGACAAATGGCAATTTGGGAGAAAAATAGTTACAATTTATGTCAAAGACAATATTCTAGTACATAAAATTCTCTTGAAAATTGAAAAAAGCCAGGTGTTGTGGCACACTCCTGTAATCCTTGCACTCTAGGAAGCTGAGGCAAGGAATGGTAAATTTAAATTAGGGAGATGCAAATTAAAACAATGCTAAGATTCCATATTACCCCAGAAAGAACTACAATTAAAAATTACAGCTTTGTGCAGTGGCAGTATCATAGCCAATGAGGTTTATCTGAGGCATGATTATTGCTAGTTGAAAAATTCCATATGACCCAGCTATCCCCCTTCCAGGTATCTTCCCCAAAGAGCTAAAGACGTCACACTACAGTGACACGTGCATACCAATGTTTATAGCAGCACAATTCATAATAGCTAAATCCTAGAAACAGCCTGTATACCCATCAACAGCCAATTGGATAAAGAAAATGTGGTATGTATTTATAATGGAATAGTACTCTGCTACGTGCTTTTTTTTTTTTTTTTAAATATGTGGGTACCAGGAGTCGAACTCAGGACCTCGCACCTGCCAGGCAGGTGCTTATGCGGCTGAGCTATATCACCGGCCCAGTACTCTGCTATAAAGAAGGACAAATTCGAAACATTTTTAGGAAAATGGAGGCACCTAGAAAATATAATGCTGAGTGAAATAAATCTGACACACCAATTTAAATAGTACACGGCATCTCTCATTGTAGTAAGGCAAAGTACAAACTAAAAAATAAAAGGAGGGTAGAACAAGACAAGGGGATGGGTCACTTGCAGATGGGGAGGGGTCCAGGGGACCGAGGGGGAGTGGGGAGGGGGGAGGGGATGGGGAAATAGGCAGAGTGAAGATATGCCAGGTACAGGGTCCTAATAACCACAGTGAACATGGACATTACATGCCATAAACATGAACTAAGATGAACAATAAGAATGAAAAGGGGGAAAGGGAAACTAGAGGAGGGAGGGAGGGGGGAGGGGATTAAAAAAAGAAACATGCTGTATTATGTACATGTACCAACTCCCCGAGATGCCTGTAAAATTTATGTAATGCAAACATGTACTAATAAAATAAAATTTTTCAAAAGAGAGAACGTAAATTTGAGCCCAGCCTGGCCAACTCAGTGATTTAGACCCTGTTTCAAAATTAAAAAAAAAAAATTAAGGGCTGGAGATGTAGCTTAGCGTGGTGGCCCTGGGTTCAATCTCTGGTACAACACACACACACGTAAATTGAAAAGAAAAGACCCAAAAACCCAAATAATAGCTGGAAAGAAACAGCAGCCAAAAAAGGATATTCATTAGAAAAAAAATTGCAAGCACTCTTTAAGTCTCTTTAAATGCTCAATTTCATTCATAATACCATTTCTCACCAACCTGACCAAAAAAAAAAAAAAAAAAACAACCTGTTAAAATTCTGTGTTATTAAGTCTGTGGAACAACAGGCACCCTCATACGTCACTGATAGGAATCTAGCTTTGGTGTGACTCCTGTGGAGGGGTATTTGGCAATGTCTGACTAAACCAGCTATGAATATATGATCTAATAATTATAATGGGAAACTGCATGAAGACACTCCAACATGCAAAACAACATGTATATTTGTGACTGTTAAGCCTAATATGTCAAACTGAGCACATGGTGGGCACCTATAATCCCAGCACTGGGGAGGCTGAGACAGGAGGATTGCCATAAGTAAGTTTAAGGCCAGCCTGGACTAAATAATGAATTCAAGGCAGCCTGGAATACATAGCAAGACCTTCTCTCAAAACAAAACAAAACAAGCAAACAAACCTAATATGTCAATTTCATTGGATTGAGAAATGCCCAGTAGATTAATAAACTATGCTCCTGGGTGTGTCTAGGTGGGGCACTGAGGTGTGGCATTGAGGTCTATGACTGGTCTCTCACTCCTCCTCTCTGGTACTGTTCTCTTGCTCTGCTTCCCAGCCACCATGAACTAACCAGGTTTGATCCACCACACCCTTCCTCCATGATGTTTCTGCAGTGGGGCCTAATAACCATGTACTGACTCTCCTGAAACTATGAGCTAAATTAAACTATTCCTCCTTTAAGTTGTGGGTGTCGGGTATTGTGTCTCAGCAACAGGAAAGCTAACTAATACAGAAAATTGGTACCAGAAGTGTGATCACTGTTGTGACTGTGCCTGACCATGTGGTTTAGAAGCCTTTAGAACTGGTTCGTGGGAGTTTGGAAAGGTTTGGAGATGCAGACTAGAGAAGCCTTAGATTGCTATAAACAGAGCTCAATAGATGATTCTGGTCAGAGTTCAGAAGACCAGGATGTTGATAGGAATGTGGACAATAAAGGCTGGGCTCATGAGGTTTCAGGTGGGAATGAGGAGTCTATTGGAAACTGCTCTAGAGGACATGTGTGTTAGAAATTGGCAAAGAATTTGTCTACATTTTGCCCACGTCCTAAGCCATTAGGTGAGGTTGAATTTAAATATGGTGGATTAAGTGATCCGGCAGAGGAAATTTCAAGGCAGCCCACCATGCAGGATGCAGCATGGGTATTGCTAGCTGTTTTCAGCCATATTACAGTGAGAATCAGGAGCAAAAAAAGCACAGCTGAATGATGTGAAGCTTGGACAGAAAGGATATGCCCATGAAGTTGGTGCAAAGGTGAGTGAAGATGTGGAAATGATTAGCATTAAAGGAAGCCAAGTACTTTGCAACAGGACAATAGGAAAGATGACTTGAAGGCATCTGAGGAATCAGTAAGATCTAGCCATCACAGGCCCAAAGGTACAAAAATGTAAGCCTTGAGAAGAGCTCTTGGGAGCCCAGCTTCTTCAAAGTTGCTCAAGACAGTGTTTCCTAAGTTCAGCCATCCAGCCTCTCAGAAGCCATGGCCCAAGCGGGCCCAGATACTGCTCCCACTGATGGCAGATTTTGTGTCATCTGTGTGGTGCTGGTTTTTTGGGCACACAGAATGCAAGGGTTGTGAGGTCTAGAGCCTTCCACTCAGATTTTAGAAGAGGGCTTGAAAGGCCAGTGTGCCCTTGAGAGGACAGTGCATGAGGTTGTGAAAGTGTAGTGGAGACCCCAGAAAGTTGGCAATGCCAGGAATGTGGACTGTTTGGTGAGGAAAGCTGCAGGCAGTGAGTAGAGTCAGCCCTGGAGAGAGGCTATGTGGCTGCAACAAGCAATGCCAGAAAGGTGGGGCTGCCCAAGCTTGGTGAGGTCCATGTCTCACCACAGCCTTCCCCAGATGCTAGACACAGAGCTACAGGGGTAATGTTTGCCCTGCTGATTTTCAGTTTTGCTTTGGAACAATTCCTTTTTTCCCCTGTTCCCTTTTGGAATGGGAATTTTTACCCTGTGCCACTGAATGTTGGAAGTGTTTAACTTTCATTTTGACTTTTATAGGGGCTTACAGCTAAGAGTTTGCTTTAGTCTCAGAGGAGACTTTGGACTTTTCAGCAATGCTGGAATTGTTAAGACTTTGGTGCCTCTTAGAAATGAACTAGATGCATTTTGCATAATGAGATAGACATGACCATTGTAGAAGCCAGGGATAGAACTTTATCATTTAGATCTAAAATATCCCCTAGAAGTCTCAGGTGTTTGAAAAGTGATTGGATCATGGGCATATACCCATCAGTAGATTAGTCCATTGATGAGTTCATAACTGACTGTGTAATTTGGAGGTGGGGCCAGGTTGGAAGAGGCAGGTCACTGAGTATATGACCTGAAGAGTATATTTCTGTCCCCAGCTCCACTTCTCTGTCTCTCTGCTTCCTGGCCACCATTGTATAAGCAACTTTCCTACTCCAGGCTCTTGCACCATGCAATTTTTGTCTGGAAACTCACTGACGATGAACTGAAACCCCTGAAACTGAGTCAAAATAAGTTTCTCCTCCTTTGAATTGTAGTTGTTAGGTATTTTGTCCCAGTGATGGGAAAGCTGACTAATACAATATTATACAAGTTTATTGTGAAATTACTAATAATAGCAAACTTATTTGAAAAAAATATATATATTAACATAGGATAGGTTAAATAGATTACAGTGCATCCACACAATGAAAGAAAATGAGAAAGTTCTGTATGTATCATTGTGGAGTTAAGTCCACAAACATGGGATGGTTCTCTATTTACTTCTTTTATTCCCTTCAGCAAGGTTTTATATTTTCAGTATACATGTCTTATACATAGTTTGCTAAATTTATTCCCAAGTACTTAACTTAAAATTTTTTATTGGTGATAATATATGATATAAAATTTATCATTTCAATTCTTTTAAATGTACAGTTTAGTAGCATTAAGCATATTAACAAATTCAATGTTGTATCATCACAATACATTTCCAGAATTTTTTCAACATCCTAAACAGAAACTCTTTACCTGTTAAACAATAAGTCCTGTTATTCCTACCCCCAGCATCTGATAGCCACTATTTTAGTTTTGTCTTATGAATTTGCCTAGTCTAAGTATCTCATATAAGTAGTATCCTACATGTGCCCCTTTATTTACCATAATGTTTTCATAGTTAATAGTCTGCTTTAAAGATTAATTAGTATTGTATAAAGGCTAAATAATATTCAATTGTGTTTATATATGACATTGTTTATCTATTCACTCATTAATGAACATTTGTTTCCACCTTTTGGCTCTTGTAAATAATGCTGCAGTGAACATCAGTGTACAAATATCTATTTGAATCCCTGCTTTTGAATCTTTTGAGTACATACCTGGAAGAGGAATTGTTAGATCATATGGTGATTATATGTTTAACTTTGAGAAAGTGTTTTCCATTGTGGCTACATCATTTTGTAGACTCAAGAATAAAGCACCAAAGATCCATTTTCTCCACATCCTTGTCAACATGTTATTTACCTTTTTTAAAATCATATACATCCTAATGGGTGTGAAGTACAGTCTCATGTGGTTTTGATTTCTGTTTCCCTAATGACTAATGACGTGGAGCATTTTTCATGTGCATATTGGGCATTTGTATATATGTATTTAATTGTTTCGATGCTGTTGTAAAGGTATTTTCTATTTTCTGTTGCCTTTGCTAGTATATGGAAATGTTCTATGGCATATGGGATTATTCATTGCAAACATATAGAAATTGACTTTTATTTGATCATGTAGCTTGCAACCTTAGTAAATTCCCTTATTAGTTCTGTGGCATTGTAGTAGAAATATTAAGATTTTTACATTTCATGGCATATCATCAAGAAAAAGGAGACGGATCTTCTTTTCAATCTATAAGCATTTTATAGAAATTTCCTATTTCTTATTTGCTGAGAAAGAGAGGAGAGTGAATTTTGTGAATTTTAAGGAATATAGTTAAAGCAGTGAATACAAGAAATATATAATGTTAAATGCTTATATTAGGAAAGAAGAAATACCTTCTTGTGAATTTTGGCAAATGCTTTACATACATCTATTATAGTTTTTCTCTTTCATGCTGTTAAAATGGTGATTACATTGACTGATTTTCAGATGTTAAAGCCAACCTTGTATTTTTGGGATAAACACTATTTGGCTATGTGATACCATCCTTTTACTATATTTCTCGTTTGTTTGTTTGCTTGTTTGTTTGTTTGGAGTACTGGAGGTTGAGCCCAAGTCCTTTGTATTGAGCTACATCCCTAGCTTTTTACATCTTTAAAATTTTGAGATGGGGGTCTCACTAAGTCACTAAGTTGCCCAGGCTGGCCTTGAACTTGCGATCCCCCTGCCTTAGCCTCCCAGAGTGCTGAGGTATTTTGGGGTTTAATTTGTTAGTACCTTGTTAAGGACTTTTGCATGTAAGCTCACAAGGATTTTAGTTTTTTTAAAATACTATCTTAATCTGAGAAAAAATGATACTGGTTTGCTAAAATATTTGTTCCTTAAATGTTTGATTGGATTCATCAGTGTAACCATCTTAACTAGACTGTTTCTTTGTGGGAATTTTAACTTACAAATTTAATTTACTTAATACAGGGCTCTTCAGATTTTGTATCGATTTTAATAATGTATATCTTTCCCAAATCTTCCCTTTTAACTTGTCAAATTTATTAGCATAAAATTGATCATAACTGCTATTATTTGGAAGTGTCCCCCAAAGACCCATGTATTAAAGGTATTCTGTGACAGCTGCTGGATCCTTTGGGAGGCAGGGCCTACTTGGAGGTCTTTAGGTCATTGGGGGTGTGGCCTTGGAGAGGAGAGCAGGATGCTGGTCTCTCCTTCTCTCTCTCTTTGCTTCCTGGCTGCCAGGAAGTGAGCACCCTCCTCTGCCATGTGCTCCCACTGTGATGTATTTTGCTGTCACAGGCCTAAGGCAAGAAGGCCAAGTGACCATGTACTGAAATCTCTGAAACCATGAGCTAAAATAAACCTTTTCTCCATTAATGTTGATTTATCTCAGGTATTTTGTCCCAGTGACAGAAAGCTGACTACCACAATAATAGTCGCTTAATATCTTTACATGTCCACAGCCTCTATAGTGATGTCTTCTCTTTTTCACTTCTGACATTAGTGACTTATATCTTCTCTTTTTTATTTTTAATCAGTCAAACTAGAAGTTTATCAATCTTATTTATCATACCCTCTTTATACTTTATTGTTTCCCACTGTATTTTTTTACTTCAGGTTTAACTCTACTTTTTCTAGCTTTTCAAGGTGGGAATTTAAATTGTTGACCTAAGATATATCTTCTTTCTTATATAAGCATTTAACATTATATATTTTTTGTATTCTCTGTTTTAACTATATTTCCTAAAGTTTGTTTTTTTCCCCTGTTGTTAGGGATTAAATGCAGGGTCCTGTGCACGGCAGAGAAATCCTCAGATTCTCCATAAAGGTTTTTGTTTTTGTTTTAATTTTTGTTTGTTTGTTTGAGACAGGGTCTCACTACTTTCAGGCTGACCTTGAACTCACTATGTAGCCCAGGCTGGCCTCAAACTCACAGTGATCCTTCTGCCTCAGCCTCCTGAGTGCTGGGATAACAGGCGTGCACCACCATACCCGGCTGCATAAAGTTTTAAATGTGTTTTTGTTATCACCTGGTTTGATATGTTTTCTGATTTCCCTTGTTATTTTTCCTTGGTTAATGACTTAATACCTAAATATTAGAGGATTTTCTGGTATCTTTTTGTTACATTTGAATTTTGTTATTTAATGTATTCTCTGTGACCTAAAAATATACTCTGTATAATCTTAATATTTTAAAACTCATTGACATTTGTTTTTGGCCCAGGATACAGTTTAATTTGGGAAATGTTCCATGTATATTTGAAAAAAAATGTATTTTTCTTTAAATCTTCAATCATAATAGTTTTTTAAAATCCTTGATCGATAATTCCATCTTCTCTGTCATTTTTGTATCTATTTCTTTTGCTGGGTTTTTCTGCTGCCTATGGTACACATTTTCCTATGCCTCTTCCTAAGCTAGTATTGGGAGGGGGAATGCTGGGGACTGAACCTGGGACTGGCAACTGCTCTACCCTATGTCTAGTAAGTTTTGATTTTTTTTTGAGACAAGGTCTTGCTATGTAGTTCAGGCTGAACTTGAACTCACTATGTAGCCCAGGCTGGCCTCAAACCCATGGCAATCCTCCTGCCTCAGCCTCCGGAGTGCTGGGATTACAGGCATGTGTCACCACGTCTGGCTAATTTTTGATTAGATATTGAGAATTATAACTTTTTTGTTGCTGAATTCCCTTAAAAATGTTGGTCATTGGTCCGGTGGGTAGTTACATGACTTACAGTTCAGCTTGATCCTATCAGGGCTTCTTCTGTTTCTTCCTCGTTGAGGACCGTGGGTGTGTCGTACCCTTCACCCCAGAGCTAGGTTAGCGCCATCACTGTGAAGTGACACTGTTGAGTTTCACGGAACGTGCTGGGTGTTCAATGAGGACTCTTTACTTAAATATCACCCATCCTGTTAAGTTCTTGGAGCTATTTGGATTGTGGCTCCCTCCTTCTTTGCTTCACCTCATGGAATTTCATTCTGTGCATATAAAACAGAATTCAGAAGAAGACCTGATGAGACTCTGCCACAGATCTCCAGACCTGCAGTCTTTGATAACACTCCCTCCTCTCCAGTCTCTGCCCCACACATTTGCTGCAGCCTTCTCCATCTCTAGTCCGTCTCAATTCTACAATGCGGGGGGCTCTGTCTGGGGTCCCTACAATACATTGTGGACCAGAATTTGTCTCCAGACCCAAAGCAGAGGCCAATCTTAAGATTTGCTTTCATTTGTTTGTCTTTTCTCAGGGATTACAGATTTTTCCAATGTCCAGGAATAGTTGCCTCATATTTTGTCCAGTTTTGTTCTTGTGGCAGAGGGATAAACACCATCCTGATGGCCAGAAGTAAAAATCCTATGCACCTCAATTTAAATTCCATCTCCTTAATGTCAGTTTTGACCTAAATGGGGGATCCCTGGTTGGTGAATTTGTTTTTTGGCTTTTTGAGAGAGTCTTGCTATATAGTTCAGGCTGGACTTGAACTCACTAAGTAGCCCAGGCTGGCCTCAAACAGTGATCTCCTGCCTCAGCCTCCTGTCATGTCCTCAGTCATGTCTCAGTCATGCCTCAGTCATGTCCCACCACGCCTGGCTGGTGGGTGAGTTTAAAGTGTTCACTGGGCAGGGTGTTCCAGGTTCTTTTATCCCTACCAGAATCTCTTCACATTCACTTGCTGTTGGACTGGGGAAGATCCCTCCCAGTTTCACTAGCTCACGTTACCGATCCCTGCTTTCCAATGGACACCTCTCAGGGATTCTACTGTCATCAGGTACCTCATTTACCCATTGTGTCCCTCAGCTTCTTCTAGCACAGATGCTGGCCCATGCAGCTTTCATTGCTATTAGGAGGTTGTAGTTTGTCTCCATTTGCCTCTATCTTGGAAGAAAACTTGTCACCCAATTTTATTGTGAAAGTATTTTGATTTTCTGTTTTTTCCATGTAGTTGCTCAGTGTTTTCATGTGAGGTTCTAAAAGATTAAAAAACTGTGAAGCCAACATCCTAGCCATCACCTTCTCAGAATGTGGTAGAAGTTTTAAGAGTTGGCATGTTGTTTACCATGCTCTCTTCCCCATCTCTCCAACAGAGGAAGCATGATTCAAAATGTAGCCTCTGGGCCGGTGAGATAGCTCAGCAGCGTTAAGCGCCTGCCTGGCAAGCGTGAGGGCCTGAGTTCGACTCCCGGAACCCACATACGAAAAAAGGGCTGGTGATATCGCTCAGCGGCACGGACGCCTGCTGGTGTGCGAGGTCCTGAATTCGATCCCCGGTACCCACACACACAAAAAAAATGTAGCCTCTAAGCAGCGTCTGTGGCATTCTCCTGTAATCCCAGCCTGGGCAACTTAGTAACTTGGTGGGACCTCTCAAAATAAAAAATAAAAAAGGGCTGGGCATGTAGCTCAGTGCAGAGGCCCTGGGCTCAATCCCTAGAATCTCACACACACACACACACACACACACACACACACACACACACACGTAGTCCCTTTGAACCTATTTTAGTCCCTGAGTTATCATGAGTAGAGCTTGCTTGGTGGCCGCTAATGGACATGTAGCATGACTGAGAAATAAATTTTGTTGCTTTAAGCCATTTAAGGTTTGGGGTTTTTCCATTAGCATAGCATAATGTAATATTTCTCCAGACTTAAAGAGTGTTACCTTTCTACCTAACCCAGTTCATTTAGTGGAACCGAAGGTAGTCACCATTAATATAAGGTGATAACAGGGTGATAGGGAGAACTATGGGGTCCAGAAGGGAAAAACAAAAACAAAAACAAAAAACAAAGCAGTTTGAGAATGATGTCTAGAACATAAGAAATAGCTTATTTTGGGGGAACTGTATTGCCAAAGAAACCACACACCTTGTCTCCATAAAGTATGAACTGTACCCCTTGAGGTAGTGTGGTACTGCTGTACCTGAATTACCCACTATAGCAATGGCTAGCCACGGCCTCTTAGAAGCCAAGCTTCTATTTTCTGAAATGTGGTCTCCAAAATAATTCTAAAAATTTTGATTTCCTTAAGAGTATACTTTAGGGGCTGGGTGTGTTTGAGTTATAGCTCAGTGGTAGAGCACTTGCCTTAATGACTCAAGGTCCTGAGTTTGGTCCTTTGACTAGATTCTTTTTTTCTTTCTTTCTGCCTTTAAGCTTCCAGTTACCATCAGATATCAGATGAAGTATCTAGCACTTTTGATGTTTGAAAGAACAGAAAACCCAGCCCAAACTTTCTTTTCAGATATCCATCATCACCTTGCTCAGCCAGCGTCATAGTTGCTTGTTGGAGTTGTGAACAAAAGGGTGGTAGAGACAGAGGCTAATCTCATGAGCTCGACATCATGGATTTCAGGTCTCCAAGAGAACCAGGAGAGAGAGATTCCGGTAGTGGTGATGGTGGGTGTGAGGCCTCTATGGCAGAAACAACCTTAATGTGTTTGAAGAACAGAAAGCAGGTCAGTGTGACTGGCCGGTAACAGTGAGATGAGAGAGGTAAAAAGGGCTAATTACACAGAGCTTTCTTGGCCAGTGCAACAAGATCCCACGGGAGGATTTCAAGCAAAAGAGTACATTAGTCCTCCCCATGCATGGGGGTACCTCCCAAGACCCCCAGTGGATGCCTGAAACCATGGATAGCACCAAACCCTACAGTTTAACGCCATTTCCATCTTAACGAAGCATATCAACATTGGGGCCATAATTTTTGCAGTTTGAGGTGTGATGGCAAAACTAGAACCAATTTCTTTTTCCTTCTTCACAATTTCACTGAGAGATTTGTTTTTACTGTATATGTTAGCAACTTCATACCCCCGCCCCCTTATTAGGTTGAGAACATTCAGCCTTTTTCGTAAGAGAAGTAGTGTATCGTTTCTCTTTGGCTGTCTGATTGTTCAGCATCATCAGCTGTCAAGCAGGTAGCTGGATACACAAATCCAGAAAGGTCAGCACGGTGGACACAGACCTGCCGGCCAACTTGGAACGCGCCCCCCCCCCCCGCCCTTACCGTGATAGCTGACCTGGTGTGGAATAGAAGAACGAGCTGATCTAGTTTTTGGCACATGGGTTACAGTTGACTCCTTCCCGAATGGAGCAGGCAATGACTTATCTTGTGCATAGTATGGACTTGCCTTCCCTACCATTGTAGGGCCTCCTGTGGGATTCCCAAATACCGTATTATACACAGCCAAGGCATCCTGAACACTGCTTCTGCTTGTCACGCAGCAGTACTCTGTCCTGTTTTAAGAAGTCTAAATAATGGAACGTTGGTAGGCGTTGTGGCAAGCAGAGGCCATCATTTTCCACATGGGTTTTCCAGAACCAGGGGGACCCTTAGAGACCCAGAAATTTTGGGGGATAGTGACTCCAAAGTGTAGTCCCTCGGGTGTTTCTGTTGCTTTGGAGCCTGAGGGAGGCTGACTCCCATTTCAACTTCTCCAGGGGAATATACATTCCACGTTATGGACTTTTTACATTAGATCTTGACTGGGTTTCCACCATTAAAAAACCCCCAATCAGGCAGGCTGTGGGTATAACGCAGGGGGAGAGCAGGAGCCTAGCGCGCTACAACGCACTGTTTTCAACCCGAGGCGCGCTTCGCTTTCCGGGTGAGGACCCTTCAGGGTTCTGCAGCCTCATCCCTGAGCAGCGCTGGGCTTGCCCTCTTCAGCTGGGAGCCCTATCACGACTTCACGAGCTCCGCTGGCGAGAAGAGGGGAGGAACCTGGGGTGAGCTGCTGCTCCGCGCATCCAGGGGTACAAATCCTCGCTCCCCGGGACCCCCAGCTCTGCCTCTGTGCGCGTGGCGTGGGGGACTGCGTGTCCATTCTGAGAAGCTACCCTTTTTCTGCCAAATAATCGGCGCGTTAATAACATCACGATTCGCTCACTGTTCCCGGGGAATTAGGGCACAGAGGAGTTGGGCCAGAGTCCGGGAGCTGTCCACCTTCTCCGAGGTCTCCCTCGCGCGTTGGGGGCGTGACTCGAGGGTGGTGCGCAGGAATCCCAGGTGGGACGGCCACGGGGGTCCTGGGGAGGCCGAGTTCCAGGAGCGGAGGGGTCCAGGTCGCCTCGCCCCTGGCCGGGGGTGCACGCGCGCTCCCGGGGGCGCGGGCTGGGGGCGGGGCCTCCGTGTTGTTGTTGCTCTGCGGCCCCGCCCCGAGGGGGGCGCGGACCACGCGGCCGGAGAGCCCGCCTCCCCTCCCCCTCCCGCCCAGCTCGCCCGCCTCTTTGTATCCAACATCCGGGTTTCCCCGCTGGCTCGGATCCGCGGCCGCCGCTCAGGAGCCATTTTGGACTCGGTTCAGCTCCCCTCCCCCAACCCCTGCCCCCCTTCATGGCCCCTCCGGACTCGGCCCCTGCGCCCGGGGCCCGGGCCCAGCCCCGCTGCGCTATGCCTGGGTCGGGCGCGCCCCGGCCCGTGCCCCGCCACCGCCCCCCGGCCCCCGCGTCGCCCCGAAGCCCGGGCCGCAGTCTGCGCCGCCCGCAGCGGCCCTGAGCCGGAGCCCGCACGCTGCCCGGGGACGGAGGCGCAGGAAGCGCGCGCCGACCGGCACCGAAGGAAGGAGCGGGAAAGAGAGCGCCGCCGCCGCCGGGCCCTGCGCTCCCCGGAGCGCCGCGCGGCCCTGCCCTAGGGCTCCGGTGTCCGCGGGGCGGCGCCGCGGAACATGACGGCGCCCTGGGCGGCCCTCGCCCTCCTCTGGGGATCGCTGTGCGCGGGTGAGGACCGGGCGCGGCGTGGGGAGGGCGCCGCGCGGTGTTTACCAACAAAGGGCGGGCCCGCGGCTTCGTCGCCGCGCCACCTGCCCAGCTCGCACCTCCCGGGGCGGGGAGTGGGGCGCGCGCGGGTCTCGGGGACCGAGCTCGTCCGCGCTGACGTCTGCGGGATTCTGTTTTGCCGAGGCGCCCCGCGATGAGGACCGGGATCCGGAGCGTCGGGGTTGGGGTTCGGGCTGCGCGGATGCGTGGAACCGGGAGAGAGAGTGAGGAAAAGCCGAGCGCGGGGAAGGCAGCCAAGCGGGGCGGGCAGATGTAATGGGGGGCGGCGGCACTGGTGCAGCTGTGGCCGGGGGAGGGCTGCGTGCCCCTCTACGAGGGATTTTGACGCGAAGGGGCGGCTTCACACAGCCGGGAGGATCCCCTGCCTCATCCCGCCGGGCTGCCCCGCGCTCGGTGCTTGGCTGGCTTTGGCGTAGGCTTCCACCTGCGCCTGCTTTCCTTGCTGTGGGCCCCAGATGCACAGTGCGCTCATCTAGCGGGGCCGCTTTGTTTTGGGCACCTGGGAGGGAAGCGGGCTAAGAAGGAAAACCAACAGGTCTCCGTGCGCCCGGCCTCCCAGAGGCACGTGGCCGGCGTGGGTGACCCGCCTTCGGCTCGCCGGCAGCCGCGGGCGTGTGGAGCGCAGCGCTCGCGACCGTCGGGTTGGGGAGATGGGTGCTTGCGGGTGGATACTCACGGCGTTGCGCTGGGAAAGCGCTTTCCCCTCCCAACCTGAAGCACCCATTTCCCTCTTCTAGTGTGCTGGGGCGTGCCCAAGCCGGGTGGGCGCGCCGAGACTGGCTTGGGGCAGTCCTGAGAAACGGGGGGAGCCCGGCCTTGAAGCTCCGGCGAAAAGTTCGGGGCAATGGGGGCGGCTGGTGCTCGGCGGCGGGGTGTCCAGTGCGTCTTTGTTCACAACCCCCATTACACATGCAGTGCGGGTCCCCTGCAGCCTGAGGTGGCAGCAGCGCGGAGTCTGGGAAACCCGTGAGGGGCGGGGCTGGGCATGTAGAGGAGGGGCTGGGATCCCCAAGCTGTTGCGGGGGTGGGGACAGGGATGTCCGCTGCGTCCCCACCCTCTCTTCGCTCCCTTTTTGGGCAGGTTGGAGAGACTCAGTGAAACTTGTTTAACACCGAGAGGCAGAAGGTTCTCGCTAGGGACTGGGAAGCTCGGAGCCCGCGTGCGGCAGCAGGGCAGCTACAACTTTTTCGGTACCTGGGCACCCGGTGGAAAGGGAAGTCGCGGCTCTCTTGGAGCCACTTCCTGGGTGGTGGAGGCAAAGTTGTGTTCGGGTTGAACATTTTGTTGCTTTCTGATTTCCTGTCTTTTAAGTGCTGCTTTTGAGAGACATTTTTCTCCACCCGAAAGGAGGGCTTGACGGAAGGCAGTTGCAGGCTGCCCTAAAGTCATGCAGTAACCCGTCTGGCTGCCTCTAGGCCATCTGGGCCCCTAATTCTGGATCAGTCTGAACCCTTAAGCCCTGTGGGGAGCCTTCTCAGGATTGGACAGTCCTCAGAAACGGGATGGGGGACCACTTCCTACCCCGGACCTGTTGCAGTCTAGTCCCGGGTCTCACCTCCCTCATTAATTGTAAGCAGGGTGGATTAGGGCCCTGGGGCCATGTTTCTTGCCTCTTCTGGCTCCTTGGGCAGAGCCGAGTGGAGTAGGTATCTGGTTAGGGGACAACTGAAGTCAGACTCGCAGGCCTGTGCTCCTGCCCCGGGAGGCAGTGGAGTCAGTGGATTTTTCTCGTGGTCACCCCGACCACATTGTGCTTGGCCGCTGCCCTGCCTCTAGAGGAGCTATGGGAAGAACTGCCTCGGGTCCAGGCTGGGGCAGAGTCGGCCCTCCTGCTCCTTTGGCTTTAGAGTGGGTTTTCCTTCACCCTCCTGGTTTGCTGGTTATGTTACTCCCACCCCTGCTTCGCGGTGTCTTGGTAGAAGGAAGATGTAGAGCAGCGCTATACAGCAGAAACGGGGCCAGCCGTATGTAGCACATGTAAGTTAAATCTTCTAGTAGTTATGTTAATAAAAGGAATAGCTGTATTTTAGTGTATTTATTTTATTTTTATTGGGTTTTTTTTGAGACAGGGTCTCGCTATGCAGTTCAGGCTGGCATTGTACTCACTATGTAGCCCAGGCTGCCCTCGAACTCAGCGGCAGTCCTCCTGCCCCAGCCTCCGGAGCACTGGGATTCCAGGCGTGCACTGCCACACCTGGCAGGAATAGCTGTATTTTACTCTGCTGTGGCCCTAACGAATTATCAGGCTGGGAGGCTTTACCAGCAGCACTGTATTTTCTCAGGGTTCTGGAGGCCAGGAATCAGGGCGCTGGTGGGGAGTCTCTTCTTCGTTTGCTGACTGCTGCCTCCTGATAGGACAGATGGGGAAGGAGCGCTGGTCCTCTTTTTCATACGAGTACTGATCTCACCACGAGGACCCCACTCTCATGAGCCAGTCTAACTGATTACCTCCCGAGAGCCCCATTTCTAAATACTATTACGCTGTGGTTTAGGGCTTTCACGTATGAGTTTGGGGAGGACACAGACAGCCTTTTTCACAATGAGATGGGATTAATTTTGACAGTCAGTTTTGTTTCACCTTAACATACTATTAAAACAGTTAATGAGACATTTGACATTTTTTTCTGCCTTCAGAATCTTGTGTGTACTTACACTTACGGAATACTTCATTGCCTACTTTTCGCCTTTCAGTTACTCTAATCACAGTTGGCTAGTGTCTGCTGTGATGGACAGCACAGGCCCAGAAGCCATTTACACTGTGAATCAGTGCTTAGTCAATTCTGCGGTCCCTTCTGATCTGTGTGGACCAGTGTCCTTGGCTTTGCATCGCAGCGGACAGCCCACGTACTCTGCATCCTGTAAGAGCTCCTGACAGCTTTCTCCTGCTTGGAGTTCAGGTTGCAGGGCCTGGAGGGGCAGGGTGGAGTGTGTCCTGCATGGAATGTCAGGAGCCTTTGGCTGGGGCGGATCCCATCGAGTCCCTGCGACACTCCTGAGCTCTCCGCATAGGCTGGCCACTCTTTAACACAAAGATGTCTCTTGTCCATTTCCCCAGAGGGGGAGGGTGGTGTGACCTTCCACCTTCCGGTCCAGCATAGTGCTAGTTGCCAAGGACATGGACTACAGAGCCCTGGGCCGTGGGTACCCTGCCCCAGGCCAGGAGGGTATCCTCTGCTACCTGCCTTTCTGCCTAATGGGCACTCAAGGCTGTCTTGCTGACTGGGTTGCTCTTTGGGAGGAGTACGTACCCACTCCAGGTCGCAGAGGCCCTTCCACCTATCTTCTCCAGTCCTGGCTGGGTAAAGTTGTAATATCCAGAACCCCGTGGTACCCTATGTGGGCTTCTATAGTGTACTCCTCTGTGGGTCTTTCTGGGCATCGGCACTCCACCAAAGCTCCTGGACTGTCACCTAGGGAAAGCTCTGCGGGAGCTCAGTGAAGAGCCCCCATCCTAACCTGTGCACCTTTATGTCCCAGGCCCCTCTGGAGTCTAAAGAAAGCTATTACCCTTCCTGCAAGAAATAGAAATCAGTATCTGTATGTTCGTGTGCACACTTTTTTTTTGTCCTACTGGGGGATTGAACTTTGGGCCTTTATGCAGAGCCACATCTCTGCCACTTTAAAATTTTTTTTAATTGAAACAAGGTCTTGCTAAGTTGCTAAGTTGGCAGAGCTGGGCTTGAACTTGTGGTCCTCCGGCCTCAGGCTCCCAGAGTACTGGGATTATAGCCACCACACCAGGCTACATACCATACTCTTTTCCATACTGATTGGAGCGCTCCTTTTGAAGTCCTGGCTGCTCCATACATAACAGCCGTCTTGAGGGGCAACTTGGGTGTACATTGGGCTTGTTCTCACCTGGCTGCCTCTACTTACCCTCTTATGGCACTGAACATGTCCTCTCCTTCTGCACTTGTGGTTCTGCCTGTTATTCAGATCCCAGCCCTGGTGTCTTCCAGAAGGCCACCTTCTTGGTGCCTATCCATTTAGCCCCCTGCTGGGAGCTCAGAGAAATGTAAGTGGGAACTGAGGGGCATCAAGTTGGATGATTAGCTCCATGCCCAGGTACTGACCTATCCCCTTGGGCAGGAACCTGGGGGCCCAAGGGTAGGAACAGTACTTTTGAAAGTGACTATGGATGGGCAGCCCTGAAGTAGGGACCTCCTAAAAGTTCTCAACCTTTAACACTGTTGATCATTTGGGTCTGGTGGTTCTTTGTTGCGTAGGTGTAGCGTGGTGATGGTGGTGCTGTCCTACGCATTGTAGATATTTAGCAGCATTCTCAGCTTCTACCCACTCATTCCAGTAGCTCCTCTCTTGTGACAGCTGAAAATGTAAGACATTGTTAAAAGTCCCTGGAGGAGGTAGGGGCAAAGTCACAATCAGGTTGAGAACCAGGGATCTGGAATGTTCTCATGCTTTTAAAGAAGCAAACAGTTGTGAGAGATGGGAGTAATGGCTATGAGTGCACATCCATCTTCCTCCCTTCAGATTTAGAGTTGGAGGTTGGATTTTGCTCAACATCCAGAAGATTGCCGTTAAATCTCTGTTCAGTGTGTGAGTTGGGTTCAGAATTAATGGTTTGGGTGTACCGCTTGCCACCGAGGAGAATGCTGGCGTCCTTGAGTTTTCCCAGAAGTGGTTCGGGTTTCAGGGAGGCGGCTGTTGTGGGTGGCCAGGCAGCCTGCCTGCCCGCACCCGCCCACCCGGTCTGCCCGTTGCCTTGAGCTTGGCACTCACGCCTCTCCCTCCCGCACACGTAGAATGTCAGGAAGTGCCTGTTGCCTGGGCCTCTGCGCCTGCCTGGCACCCCTCTCTGCTCACCTGGGAACACCACGAGCTGAGCCGAGGCTGACCCTGTCTGCCGAGAGGAGCGCTGGGGTTTGTAGCAGGACGCAGGCATGCCCTTCCCCCCGGGCGGGCCTGCTGTGTGGCGCTTTGAGGAGCCACAGCGGCTGTGGGCCTGGAGCGCCCAGGCTGGGGACACCAGGGCAGGGGGGCAGCCTCCCCCCACAGGTATGGGCGCAAGTCTCTGCCTTCTCTCAGGGTGCGGTGGCCGGATTGGAATCCAGGGGCGGGGCTGGGCTTCCTCCTCTGGACCTGGAGAGGTGTGGTGGGCAGCGCTGCCTGAGATGGGTGCCAGCACTGAGGCCTTGATGGACGCAGCTAATCTCGTGGAGGCCTGCCCGTCGGTCTTGGCAGGCTGGCAGCTCCCATGGCGACCCTCACGCTTGTTTTCTACTCCCTTGGCCTCTGCTGCCTCTGCCGGGGAGGCTTTCTGGACTCCTCTCCGTGAGCTCCACGAGTTGTGGCCTGCTGCGTGGGAGCTAGTTACAGACTGGGCTTTAGGATGGGCGGAAAGTTGCTCGGAACCTCGGGTCCCCAGCGCTCCGCACCACTGCGTGAAGTGCGCACTGGGGTTGAGACTTCCTGGTGCCATCTCTTTTGGATTCTTTGCCCAGGAGACTTTGTTGCCTGCCTAGAATTCTTTTTCTTTCCTTTACTTCCCACTCCACCACAGTTTTTTATTTCAGAACAGACACTTACCCTTGTCCTGGGCTTCCTTCTCGGTCTTTCGTTCTCTGCCGTACTCTGGTCCGTCCGAGCCCCACAGCTGCCTGCTCCTTGTGTGCTGGCGGGCTGTTCCTGCGGCACAGGTCACGGGGTGGAGAGATGCTGCTGCCTCCTTCCGTGTCTGTGTGTGAAGGTTGTCAGCGGTATCTCTGCCTAAGGCAGTGGTAGGTACTGGAAAGGAACCAGCGGAGCAGGCTGGGACTGTTTGGGGCCGGCTGTGCCTCCTCCTGGCCCAGGACCAGTAATGGCCTCCTTCCTGCCTCTGGACAGCCTGTGATTCGCCCTGGTTAGCCCAGTCTCACCGTGCACCTATACGTGCCTTTTTCAGATCCTTCGGGGAATGGCAGCTCCAGCTGTGTGTTTTCATTCGTGGACACGTGATTGCGGAAGCCGATGTGGAAAGCAAGGCTGCCCTACTGGGCACATTTGTGACCCTCCTCCCCAGGGAATGTTCTCTGGAGGGGCCTACCCTGCCGGGCGATGGGGCTTCTCCCTGGCTAGTTTCTGGGCTAGAGCCGAGGTGTTTTGTGAGGCAAGTTCATGCTCTTTTTTGCAAACGTGTTCCTTGGCAGACTATTTCAGTTCCACGCTGACAACCAAGGAGGCTAAAATTAGTTCTGGGGAAAGAAAACGAAGGCTGGTTGGAAACCCAAGCCTTTGGCTGGAAGATGGAGGAGGCTGCTGCTCCGGGTTTGTGGCTGAACGTTTTGGAGGATGTGACCAGACCAGCTGTTGTCTGTCCATCTGAGGAGAGGGAGGGATCCCTGTTTGCCTCCCAGACCTGAACCAATTAAAACAGGAGGCTGACTTGGAAGCGGGCTCTGGAGTGCTGATGCCAGGGTGTTTTTCCTAAGGCTTGTGCAGTGGTGCACTGTGTTTTCAGGTACGAGGACAATGCTTTGTAATGTCCAGTGTCACTGACAGTCCTCTTCTCCCTCTCCCCGAAGCGAAGCATGACTGCGATCTGTCCATCGATTCAGAAAGCATGGGTGAATTCTCAGAACCCTGGGCTGGCAACCAGGGGTTAAGAAGGCCTTATTTTACGTACTTTTGGGGGATTTCCTTGTCATCTAAATTTTTCGTGGGTTTAAAAAGGAGCCTAGGCCTCATGAGAAGTTTAGCTTCTCTGTGCATGGAGGACATAAAGATCAAAGTGCTCAGGGGCTTAGAAACTAGATTGACAGAGGGTTTGAGAGATGGATTCTAGTTTTTCTTCCCACCTGATAGCCCCTCCTGTGGCCCCTCTGCCTGCAGGTGTGTCCTGCAGGGCCATGTGAGAGGGGAAGGGCTAGGGAATATGGTCCTGTCTCCTGTACCTGAAGAACTTCCCACCCAGATCTCTCCTCACCAGAGCTTCACCTTGTTAGCCACCCTGGGGTGTAGTTGGGGAGCAGCACTCACACTGACCCTACTTTTTTTTTCCTTCCCATTCTAAGTTTTATTAATTTTAGTTGTACAAATTATACACATATATTCAGTTGGAGAAATTTAGCTGTTATAAATAAAACAAGAGTCTCCTTTACCTGTCCCCCATCTGAGTGCCCCTCCAAAGGTAAGCCTTTTAAGGTTGGGGTGTACTCTTCCAGACATTTTTAGCCGCGCATCTATAGGAACTACTTAGAGAAGTAGAGAAGTTTTTTTGTTTTCTCTTTTTATCTCCAAATGGTATCACTCTTTCCTAGGCATTTAATTGAAGTATAAAATACATATAGAATAGTGTAATTATGACTGGGGATGTAGCTCAGGGGTAGAACATATGGTTAGCATGTGTGAGGCCCTGGGTTCGATTCCTAACACCAAAAACAAACAAAAAAAGAACAGTGTAATTATCGTAAGTGGCTGCTTCATGAATTTTCACTAACTGAATGCATCCATGTAATTAGAATCCAGATCAAGAATCAGAAATTTACCAGCATCTTTTCCCCATTAGTGCCCCCAGCCTTTCGGTCTTGCTCAAACCCAGGGCCTCAGGCATAGCAAGCACAGGCTCAGCCTCCGAGCCATACTTTTGCCCTCAAGCCCTCAGTCGTTCCCTTCGAATCACTGCTTCTGCCTGCCAAGTGTAACTACTGTCTTGACTTACAGCAACTTAAATGTTTTTCCATTTTATATGAATGTAATCCTACACATGAACTGTTTTATGTCCATCTTTTGTTCACAGCATCTGTGATTTTCACCTAATTGTTGCATGTCATGTCTTCAACCTTTCTAATAATATGAATCTACTTTGATCTTGTTATTGTTTGAGGGGGTGTTTCTTGAGACAGGGTTTCATTGGCCTCTAATTCACAATCCTGCCTCTACCTCCTGAGTGCTTGAACCAGTTCTGCTTTTTAGTAGCTGTGTAAAATTCCAAAGATTAGTTAGAGACTACATTTTATCAAGCTTCCTGTTGGTGGGCTTTGTGATTATATGCCATTTATGCAGGTTGTTTCTCAGGAATAGATGACAAAGAATCATTTCTGGGTTATAAAATGTGAATATTTTACATTTGAATAAAAATGGCTGTATTATTTTTACTTTTTTTTGAGGCCACCCAGGCAGTGGTTGCAGAAGCTGGGTGAGATGGAGTTGGCCATCTCTGGCAGTCTGGGCAGCCTTCTGACCCCTCAGCCCATCCCCCTGCTGAAATGAAATGCCGGGTTAGAGTTGAAGTGGCCCCCAGAGGCAGGAGAGGTTGCAGCCTAGTGCCTGAGAGGGACTCAGCAGGCTGGGTTCTGTTCTGAGAGTCTGGTTACTGTGTCACCGGGGGTGTGGCAGAGGACTAGCCATGGTATGTGGCTGGGGTTTGGAGTGGACGGGTACATATGCATCTGTGCACGCTCACATGTTCCATGCTGCCTCAGAGGGGCCAAGGCACTTGCTGAAGCGCTCTGGGTAACAAGGCACATGATGCTTTTTTTTTTTTTTGGTGGTACTGGGATTGAACTCAGGCGCCCCCTCCCCTCTTAAACAGCACTAGGAATCGAACCCAGGACCTTTGTACTGAGCTCCATCCCCAGCTCATTTTTAATTTTTTTTCTATTATTGTTATTTTGTATGTAGTACTGGGGATGCAACCCAGGGCCTTCTCATAGAGCTACATCTCCAGTCCTTATTTTTCCCCAGCTCATTTAAAAAAAATATTAAAAAATTTTTTTGGAGATAATTTCTCACTAAATTGCCTGGGCTGGGCTCAAACTTGTGATCCTCCTGCCTCAGCCTCCTGAGTAGCTGGGATTACAGATGTGTGCCACCATGCCGTAAGAGTGTATTATATTTGACAAAGTCTTGGTGTGGTGAGATTCTGATTTCACAGGTGGTAATAATGGTAGTAGATAGTATTTCTCATGACAGATGCAGGAGTAAATTCCTGTTCCTGGCTCAGTGTATGTCTCGTTCCCTTGTACAGCCCTTTGGTGTGACTGGCTGAAGAATAGGGAAGACGATTTGGGATGACTTGTCTCCAAAGCCCCCTTGCTTTCCAATCTCTTGATTCAGCAAGCCCTCTGCTCTTTGAGTACTGTTGTATGGGGAATCCTGCGTAAGCCAATTCGTCAGATCTTGCTCGTGGGTTTGGATGATACTGAATGTGTGGAAATGTTTCTGGTTGAGTATGTCACATTGTACAGGCGATGTGCACTGCTTGTGCCTTACTCTGCCTAGGTTGCCATAAAAGAGCACCAGGTGGCTCAAACGACAGGAACTTGTTTTCTCATGGTGCTGGGGGCTGGAGGTCCAAGGTTAAGGTGCTGGCAGAGTCGATTTTGGGGGGTATCTTCTTGGCTTATAGATGGTGTCTTAGTTACTTCTCTCGTTGCTGGGACAAAGTACCTGACACCCAAAATTAGGGAAGGAAAGGTTTATTTAGCTTACAGTTTGTGGAGGTTTCAGTCCATACTCAGCTGGCTCCAAGGCAGGGTGGCACATGGCAGAGGGGCAACCGTTCATGGCAGCGGAAGACTGCAAAAGAAGCAAGAGCAAGAAGGGAGGAGCCCGAGAGAAGACTCTGTCCCTTGTGTTGTATGTATACTACCCACCCTAGGGTCGGTGTAGCACTCACAGCCATAATCCCAGCGTGGGACCATGGATCAATCACGAACTCTAGAAGCCCACGCCCATGACCACATGAGGCTCTTGGGGACATCCAGGCACACACTGTAACAGATGGCTTCCTTCTTGCTGTGTCCTTATGTGACTTTTCTGTGCGTGCACAGGGTCTCTTCCTCTTCTAAGGGTACCATTCCTACTGGATTAGTGGCCTGACTGATCTCATTTGGCCTTAATTAGCTCCCATCTCTGAATATAGTCACATTGGAGGGTAGGCCTGCAATCTGAATTTTGACGGGACACAATTCAGTCCATAATAGTAGGAAACAATGAAGGTGGTTGAAAGTGAGTTGTTTTCCTCTCGAGTTTCATTTTGGGGTGGAATTTACTTTTCTGAGCTTTTCCCTGGAGTCTGTTTTTCTTGTTTGAAGCTTTCCTTAGGCAGTCTTACAGAGTATATTCTGTGAGCTCAGTTTCTGCGTATGTGTAGGTATACCCTTGGCTTTGGGCATATTATGGTCCTAAAAAATGTCTGGAAGCTGGGTAAAAAGTAGATGTAAAGACTTTCTGTTCTGATAATCAGGACCATCCCTCTTTGTGAAGGCAACTGGAAAAAACTGGACAAAATAAAGAGAATATCTCGGGTTGAAGGCATTATACAGCTAAAAAGATAGACTTACCAGGCCAGGGTCTATGTAAGAACAAAGGCCCATGGTGGTGACTTCGGGTTTTCAGTCATTCTGGGGGGAGCTGAGAGATGAACAAGCATTGCAGTAGACAGCCTTGTGGGGCTGCGAAGACAGAATGGAGGGTGGGTGTAGTTAACCCCTCCTTTTAGTTCAAGACCCCCACTAGGGACAAGGGGACCTACCCCCAGCAGAGAAACAACCGTATTACTGGGTTAAAATATTTTGGGATTAATGGTATCTTTCCTGCCTGTCAGAAACACATGTAAATTCTTTCTGGAGGATTTACCTCATGATAGACCTCAGCTTTATTTCTTCAAATAATTTTGCAAATGTAATGAGTGGCTGATGATTTTAAATAAATAGCCAGCAGAAATATCACAGTTGAAGCAAACTATGATGAGCTTCAGATCGGAGGTATCATGTACATATTTAAAAATAGCAGTGCTTACTGTGGTCAGGGAGCTGAATGAGTGGGAATCTCAGCAGAGAGCTGAGAACTATAAATTACCAAAGGAAAAACCTGTTATGGAATTGATCTGTACAACAGAAATTAACCCAATGCATGATTTTTATCAGAAGATTAGGTGCAACTAAAGAGGGGATTAGAGGCCGGGTGTGGTGGTGCCCGCCTGTAATCCCAGCACTTGGAGTCCGAGGCAGGGTGATTGCTATGAGTTTGAGGCCAGCCTGGGCTACAAAGTGAATTCAAGGCCAGCCTGAACTGCATAGCGAAACCCTGTCTTAAAAAGACAAAAAGAAAGAAAGAAGGAAGGAAAGAAAGAAAGAAAAAGGGAAAGGGAAAAAGAAAGGAAAAAGGAAAGAAGAGAAACAGAATTAGTGAACTATGATAGATCAGAAGAAAATGTACAGACAACCATGGAGAGACAAAAAGATGGATAATACAGAAGAAAAAGACAGAGAGGATGAAGTGGGAACGTCTTGAGATTCATGAATCACAGCCACGGAAGTAGAGGGGAAGGAACAAAGCAGGAGAAACAGTAGTTAAGAACTTTTTAAAACTGGTGAAAGACATCAAGCTGTAGATTCAGGAAGTCCTGTTGCGGTAAAATAATCTATCACGTCAAAATTCTGGTAGTCAAAGATGGAAAGAGATCTTAAAACCAGCTAGAGAGAAAAGACATTACAGTCAGAAGAGTAGCACTTACATCGCCAGCTAACTTCACAACAGAAACCATGGAAGTTGGAAGACAGTAACTTTAAATGTTGAAAGAAATAGCTGTCAAACAGAGATTCTTTATCAAGTGAAATTATCTTTCAGGAATGATGGCTTCACGTAAAGAAGGTATTTTTTAGACAGAAGGAAAATGCTCCAGATTTAAGGTCAGAGATGTAGAGAAGAATGAAGAACAATGAAAATGGTAAATACTGGGGCATCTATTGTATGAAAAGAGAAGTACATATGAAACAAGATACACGGCAACTGTGTGTATGTGGGAGAAGAGTGAAAATAGAGTGAAGTTGTTGTAAAGTTTCTTGTCTAGGAAGAGGGTGGAACTACCAATTAATGTTAGCTTTTTTCCCCCACCCCAGTGCTGGGAATCAAACCGAGGGGCTCTGTGCATGCTAGGCAAGAGCTCTACCACTAAGTACACCCCAGTCCTAATGTTAGATTTCGATAATTCAAGAAGAGATGCTGTATTCTCTATAGAGTAACCAGTAAAAGGAAGAAAAACTATAACTTTCAAGCTAAAAATAAGGACAAGTGGAATAGTAAGAGAATTGTCCAGAAAAGAAGGCAATAGAAGAGGTAAGGGAACACAGAATAGGAGAGATAAATAACTCGAGGGAATATGTGATGCAAAAGTACTGAAATCCAGCAATATGTAAAAATGGTAACACACATGAACAAGGATTTTTATCATAGGAGTGCATATTTAATAGTTGAAAATTGGGGCCAGTGAGATGGCTCAGTGGCTTAAGCGCCTGCCCGGCAAGTGCGAGGCCCCGAGTTCAACTCCCGGAACCCACATACGAAAAAGGGGCCGGTGATATCGCTCAGCGGCACGGGCGCCTGCTGGCGCGCGAGGTCCTGAGGTCGACCCCCCGGTACCCACAAAAAAAAAAAAAAAAAAGAAAATCAGTTGAATTTACCATGTTAACAGAGTAAGGGAGAGAACACTGTGATTATCTCAGTAGATGTAGAAAAATTATTTAATGTTTAATATTTACTGTTAATGTTCAGAGTAAAACAATTCGGAAATGCAGGTGGCCATCTATATGGATATTTAAGACAAGCAGCAGGTCAGAAGTTGGGAAACAGGCAGCTTCACCAATAAAAGTCAGAACATTTTAGTATTCTGTGAGTAAATAGCACTCATAGGTATGAGAACTTGTTTCAGTACTGGGAAGTAATACTGAAGTCACAGGGCTTCATCAGGTAGAAAAGTTATTCTTGTTTTGCTGTTACAGTGTTGTAACTTTCGTATAGCCTCTCCAGCTTATATTGGCCTGGAGTGCTTATTTCCAGTCAGCTGCTCTCAACCTGTCTTGGTGATTTTTAAGTTTCAGATGTGGTGTTTTTCAGTTTTAGATTTTCATAATGGCTTTTTTTTTTTCAGAGAAAAAATAGAACAAAATTTCAAAACAAGCTAATAGGGTAACAATGTTTACATTGTGTATTATTATCTTTAAAGTAGTTACTTGGAGTACAAGATATTGTCATTCAGTTGTCCAAACAATATTAGCACAAACCTTTCTTTTCAATGAACCGAGAGAAGTTAGTAGTATATCTATCTTAACTATCATAGTGGCTTTTTTTTTTTTTTTTTAATGTGGGTACTGGGAGTCGAACTTTCCAGTAGGTGCTTGCACCGCTGAGCGATACTCACTGGCCCTTTTTTCGTACGTGGGTACCGGGAGTCAAACTCAGGACCTTGCGCTTGCCAGGCAGGAGCTTATGCCACTGAGCTATCTCAACAGCCCCATAGTGGCTTTTTAAAGTGCAGATTTTATTTCTTTGCTAATACAACCTGTCAAGCATTCATTTGAAAATCTTTTTCTGTGTCCTTACTGACTCCACCATCAAGTTACTTTAGGCCTCCAATGATTGTTTTCGCTTGATATGAAACACATATGCCTGTTTTTCGTATAATCATGGCCTGTATCTGAATATTGCAAATGATACAAGATTCTGGACAAGATTCTGGATTCTGTTAGATTCCTGTCCAAAGCATTGATTTTGTTATTTCTGCTGTTGCTTATTTTTGTTCTAGCAGATAATCTTAGCTGATTTCTTCTGTTTTAGCAGCTGTTTCAGTAATTGTTCAGTGCCTTGAGGCTTCTTTGGTCGCTTAGAGTCTGTCCCACTGTGTGTGTGTAGTCAGCCAGAGGTGTAGACAGAGGTTACATGAAGGTTGTCTTGGTTACTTTTCTCTCATTGCTGAGGCAAAATACCTGATGCCCAAAATTAAGGAAGGAAAGGTTTATTTAGCTCATCATTTGTGGAGGTTTCAGTCCATGCTCAGCTGGCTTCAAGGCAGGGTGGCACATGGCAGAGGGCAACAGTTCATGGCAGCGGAAGACAGCAAAAGCAGCAAGAGCGAAAAGTGGGGAGCGAGAGAGCGGACTCTTTCCCCCCCTTATACTGCATGCAGGCTCTGCGCTCCAGGGCGGGTGTACACTCACACCCATAATCCCAGCGTTGGACCATGAATCAGTGACTCACTCTAGAAGCCCACCCCGTGACTGCATGAGGCTTCAGGGGGACATCCAGACCCAAACCATAACAGAAGCTGTGGCTCCCATCTTGGCCGGGCAGTTACCTTGTGTCTTCCTTCTCACCATCCTGTATACACCTATCGTTTACCTCCTGTGTTTGGATTAAGGTTTGCTTTGTTCGTTTTTTATGTACTTGGGATCAAATCCAGGGCCTTTGCACTGAGCTGCATCCCAAGCCCTTTTTACATTTTTTTTATTTTGCAACAGGGTCTTGCTGAGTCACTAAACTGCCCAGACTGGGTTTGAATTGATGATTCTCTTGCCTCAGCCTCTTAGAGTGCTGGGATTAAAAAATGTGTGTCATTATGCCCTGCTGGACTAAGTTTTTGTTTCCTGTGTTTCCCTCCTGGTTTCCTCCCTCATTTTGGTGATGCACACTCCCCAGTACATTTTGAGAAAGGGTAAATAAAAATAGCTACATTTTTTTACTGTTGCTTTTCTCTTTTCTCTGCATTTCATGGATAATTAACTGGCCCTGGGCTTGTGAGGACACCCTTTCCCCTCTAAGTTGTGGCGTGGCCCACGACTAGCTGGCACCCACTGGCTGTTGGATCCATCCAGAGGCTGCTCTTTTATAGGTGACATTTTTCTCTTATGAGATAGTTGTAGTAGAATCTTTTCTGGTCCCCACTGTTGTGCTGTTTCACACAATGAGCCTTGGTAGGGTCCTGTTTTCATCTACTTTGCTGGTCTTTGATTTCTTCCATTCCATTTTCTTTAAGTTCTTACTCAGTTTTGGACTTCCTGGACTGGGCCTCTAAATTTCTTGTCTTTTCTTGCATATTTTCCAAATCTCTGTAAATTTGCTTTACTTTTTTTTGGTGAGATTTCATTAGTTTTATTGAAGGATGGAATAACCCTTCCGTTGACTTTTCACTCCTGCTATCATATAGATAGAGAGTAGAGATAGAGAGATTTGTAAGATGTAAAACTCCAGGAGCTCTTTTGTTCTCTGGTCCTTTAACAATGCCATTTTACTCCTTTTTCATGGACAGATTATGCTTTCTCTCTGAGGATAATAATAGAATTTTTGATGTTTTCTTCTTGCACAGTTTCTGTTTTCTTCATTTTCTTTTCCTACCTGTTTTTATCTTTGCTGTTTATTAAGCGGCTTTCCTAGGGCTGTTCCTCTTTAAGAATGGACCTGAGCGCTGATTGAAAGCTGGGAGCCCTTGAGTGAAGCTGGCTAACAGTAGGGAGGGCCATCCGGCGGGGCTGTTTTTGGAGCCAGTCGAATTCGCCTGAGGAGCGTCTTGGGCGTCCCATCTGGAGAGAGTGGGCTGGATGCTGACTCCCTGGGAGCCACGGCGGGAAGAGAGCTGGGAAGGTCTGCGTTCGACGTGGTCTGTTCAGGGCCTTGCCTGTGTCTCCTGGGGTTCTCTGTGTTACCACCTTAGGAAACGAACATGTCTGATGGCTTGAGGCAGGGCGGCCTCCAGACAGTGGCGGTGGTACCATCTGAAGGTCTGACTGCTCCTTACCAGCCAGGTCTACTTTGGACTCATCCTTACCCCATTCTTTCAGAGACATTTGGTGCCACAAATTCCTGAGTGTTAGTGGGTTCTGTGGTGGAAGTCATGCTGCCTCTCAGCTTTTTCCATAGCTAGCTTAGGAATCTGCCTGATCCTACCACTTGTATATCTGCGCTCCAGCTTTGAACTTTCATTTCCGTAGTCCTCTCCTGTTCTCTGTCCTGCCGGGTTTATGCCTTAGAAAACTTCGCTGTGGTTTTAGTGGGATTACAGAAGGCGAGAAGAAGTGTTGGTGTCTGAGCTTTGGCCTTCAGGAAGTGTTCTCTCCAGTGTTCTTCAGGAATAACAGGGCCTGGAGAAAGGTGCATATTCTTGAGGACAACTCAGCCACAGCTTGTTTTGTGGAAAGATGGTGCTGAGGACTTGCCTATGAAGTCCAGTTTGAAACAACTCAAGGTAACCTGGCTTTTGGTTCCTTGTTTCTGGGCGGGTTTCTGAAGGCAGATGAACAACTCCTGCCACCTTGGAAAGTACTCCTGGGGTTCCATTTCTAGCCTTATAGCGAACAAATCACCTAAGAAAGCTTTATGCAAAACATAGGCATGCAAGAAAAAGTATAAGAAATATCTTTTAAAATCCATCTAGATAGCTGCATGAGTAAGAAAGTCAGAAAAAGTAAAAAGGCACGGGAACTGAAGTCGTATGCCTCCACTTTTGAAACTGCTGATCCTCTGTAGTCTTTGGCCAGCTCCGTGGTTTAGAGATGTGGGTTCAGTCACTGTGTGAGGGTCAGGACATAAGATGTGGACTCAGGGGCCGGTGAGATGGCTCAGCGGTGTAAGCGCCTGCCTGGCAAGTGCGAGGGCCTGAGTTCGACTCCCGGAACCCACATACGAAAAAAGGGCCGGTGATATCGCTCAGCAGCACGGGCGCCTGCTGGCACGCGAGGTCCTGAGTTCGACCCCTGGTACCCACAAAAAAAAAAAAAAAAAAAAAAAAAGATGTGGACTGAGGCCCTCACGTTGTAAGACGCCCATGGCTTTATACCCTCAGTGAAAGTTCAGACTACAAGAAACATCTTTTCGCTGACAGACTGAACGACATCGTCTTGGCATAGGTTGATAGGGGAATGGGGTAGGTACGAAGAGCTGCCTCTGAAGGGGTGTGTGTGTGTTTTGTTTTTTGCTAGGGATTAAACTGAGGCAGGGCCTCGTGTGTGCAAGGCAAGCAATCTCCCTCTGGGCTACATCCTCAGCCCTCCACTAGGAATTTATGATAGTCCTATCTACATGTGATCATGGAGTAGAAATTTGTATCATCAGGTTCTCTGGGAAATCGTAAATCAAGAAGTTAAAGTGACTCCAGATTGATAATGTTCTAGGAAGTTCGGCAGAAGCAAAGAATACAGATTATCTCTGGAAGGCTGCCCTCATCTCCCAGCGTCCCCACAGAGAAGGCCCCTGGAACCAAGCTCAGTGTCTAAACTCTAAAAACATGTGATAAAGCAGTACCATGAGGGGAGATCACCAGAAATAAGACATTTCAGAAATAGACTTTCAAGAATTTAAATCATAGAATTATAAGAGATTTGGAAATAATGACAAAGAGCAGAAATATCAAATAAGGGCTGGGTGTAGTGGCGCACACCTGTAACCCCAGCACTTGGGAGGCTGAGGCAGGAGGATTGACATGTGTTTGAGGCCAGCCTGGGCCACATAGTAAGTTCAAAGATAGTTTGAACTACATGGCAAGACTGTGTATCAAAAAACCCAAAAAGAAATATCAAAGTTGACCAGGTGCTGGGCATTGAACCCAGGTTCTTCTCATGCAAGATAAGCCTTACATCACTGAACTAGAACTTTTTTAAAAATAGAATTTGTAGGAAAAAATGGAACAGTTGAATTCATAAATTAAGTAGAAGAGCCACGCAACAGATTAGATGTAGCATAAAAGAACTCATGGATAGGAATATAGTTCATAAGGAATTATCTGTAATGGTTCTTAGATACAGAATTTAAAACTATGAAAGTAAGATTGTCGTAGGCTGTTGGCTGCTGCTGCCACAATACTAGAGACTGAGCTGTTTGTAAACAACAGAAGTCTGTTTGGTCCCCACAGTTGCAGAGGCTGGGCAGTTCAAGAGCACAGCACCCACATTTGGCCAGGGACTTGGTGCTATTTCTTTTTTTGTGTGTGGGTGCCGGGGGTTGACCTCAGGACCTCACGCACCAGTAGGCACCTGTGCCGCTGAGCGATATCACTGGCCCTTTGTGTGTGTGTGTGTGTCTTGGTGCTGTTTCTTAACATGGTGGGAGGGATTACGTGCAGAGAAAGAGCGGGGCCTTTTATAACCCACTCCCAGGACGACTACCCTGCTGTGTGATGGTGACATGAGTCTGTGCCTGAGGATGAGGCCCTCCTGACTTAGTCACCTTTTATAAATCCTGCCTCCCAAGCGTGGTATTGGGAGTTAAGTTTTTAACACAGGAACTTAGAGGGGCACATTCAAGCCATGCAGGGAGTTAAGAGACTGGACGTAATGAGAAGATCTAATGCTCTTGGCAGAATTTCAGAATCATAGGGTAGGGAGATGCAGCACTCAAAAAGCCAAGAATGTCTCAGAATTAATAAATGACGTGACTCATCAGACTCTAAAAGCATTGTAGACCCCAATCCGTATAAATAAATTTAAACATATACCTAGACATGTACCTTGTAGTGAAACTGCAAAGAGAAGAACAAAACCAGAGGGAAAAGACAAAATACTTGTACAATTAAACTATAACTTTCTTTTCAGCAGTGATAGTGGAAATTAGAAATAATCAGGAATAATGTTTTAAAATGCTGAGACAAAATAACTTGAAAGTAAAGTTTTACATTCATCTAAACTTTCAGGAAGAAAGGCTAAACAACATTTTCAGAAAAGCAGACAAAGGCTCCTTCACCAACAGCTGTTTTGTGAAGGAAGATGTTTTTTGCTAAGGACAGTGGTCCCAGAGATGCAGGGAGGGGTGGGTGAGGAGACAAACTGATGAATGTACGCAGGTGTTGTAATAATACTGACGATGCTGTGGTGTGAATGTGTGCCCTGAAGTTTGTGTGTTGGAAACCTAATGCGCAGTGCAATGGTATCAAGAGACAGGATCTTTAAGAGGTGATTGATTAGGTCATGAGAGCTCTGCCTTGGGAGGGGATTGATGTGGTTTACTCCCAGTGGGTTACTGCTCAAAGGGTGGGTCCGGCCTCCATCCTGTCTCTTGCCCTGCCACCTTCCCCCACAGGACCACGCAGCAAGAAAGCTCTCACCAGAGCTGGAGCTCTCAACCTTGGACTCCCATGTCTGTAGAACTGTATGAAATAACCTCTGCTTTTTATAAAGTACCCAGGGGTTTTGTATAGCAGCAAAAACTGCTCTGAGGACACTGTATAAAACACAAGTATCAACTTTTTTGGGAGGTAGATAAGAACACCAATTACGTTAAATACTGAACACAAGTATTGTATTAAACTAAGTATAAGTCAAAAGGAGGTAATTAGAGTTAGAACAGTGAAGTTCCTGTGAGATATAGTAGAGATTCTTCAACTTTAGGCTTTTAGCCTCAGTGTACATGTTAAAATATAAAGGCAGTAGGGCCCGTGAGATGGCTCAGCGGCGTAAGTGCCTGCCTGGCAAGCACAAAGGCCCGAGTTCGACTCCCGGAACCCACATACGAAAAAAGGGCCGGTGATATCGCTCAGTGGCATGGGCGCCTGCTGGTGTGCAAGGTCCTGAGGTCGACCCCCGGTACCCACAAAAAAAAAAAAAAAAAAAAAGAAAGGCAGTAGAGTAGAAATGAAATGAATGACTTCCGACCAAATTTAAGGGCTAAGGGTATAGCTCAGTGGTAGAGCACCTGCCTAGCGTGCTTGAAGCACTATTTAAAAAAAAAAAAACAAAAACTGAAAAAAATAATTCGTGTAGTTCAGTGGTGGAGCTCTTGGTTAGCGCGTGTGGAGCCCTTGGTTAATCGCTGGTGTCTGCACACACGCACGCGCACACACACACACACACATATACACACATATCCAAATGGAGGTACTGTAGAGAAAAACAATTAGATCTATCCAGTAATCATACATGTGATGGGAACAACTCTGGTTCAAAGATGGCATTAGATTCAATTAGAGAAATAAAAGCAGAAGCAGGAAAATTTAAAATAAAGTTGGAGAAGGTAAATTAGGAATTGGGAAAATACCGACCACAAGAAACTGGCTGTTAGCATCAGAGAGACTTTCTGACAAAGAGCATTATAAATGAAAAGGGTTTCTACATCATAGGAAAAGTTTTATTACCAAGAGTGTATGAAGACTTCTGAAACTCAAGGAAAGCTACCCGGTGGGAAAATGGGGAAGGATATAAAGAGGCACTTCTCACAGTCCACCGGACTGTGACCAGAATGACCAGAATTCAGGGGGGATGAGGATGTGGGTTAGTGAGGCTGTTGGGAACATAAATTGGAGCGTCCACTGTGGAGGACCCTGTGATCCACTGTTTCTGGCATGTTTGGAATACACTGTACCTCGGAGAAGTGCCCCCCATGAGCCCAAGGAAATAGGTAAAGAAAAGAATGGCCTTCCTTATGTCGAGAAACATAAATAAGCTAAGTGTCCAACAGAAGAGTGAATAAAGTTATGGTGGGTCACGTAGTGGACTGTTACTTGGCTCAGCCAAGTGCTGGCATTTTATAGCTACAGAGGGAGCAGTGTGTGAAAAACGCACCTCGTTTCACCACTTAATAAATAGCTTGGGTGAGTTACTCAGCCTCTTGTGTGTCAGTTTCCTCATCTGTAAAATGATGACCCACACAGTGTTGTGGAGACAGTTAAATGGTATATGAAATATGCTTAGTGTTGTGCCTGGGATGTAGTGTGAGCGGTGTGAATGTTGAATGGATATCTATCCAGATGTCTTACAGGTGGATGAACGTGAAAAAGCAGGTTCATTATTCTCGTATGAAAGGTTCTAAGTCAAAATGTGCCACTCCACGACGCTCATGCATGTGCGTGTGTCTGTCTTTTTTGTGCTCGGCCTCTCCTTTACCATTAGTCTCCACAGCCCCTCCACCTCCGCTGCCCTGACTCTGGTCCTGGTGAGGTGGTGGAGACACTGCTGTGTGAGCCTGCGGTGTGCTGTCCTGAAGTCCTAACCTTCAGGTCTCGACCCTCTTTGGCCTTTCTAGAGGGAGCTGCTGGGGCAGGCAGTGCCCAGAGAACTTGGGCCCTTTCTGAGGGTCCGGGCGTCTTCTCTTGTGCGGGGAGGCTTCTGGGAGGGTGTGTCTGGCTGTGCCACAGGAGTGGACCTGAGGAAGATGTAGAGGAGCGGCACTTTCTCTCCAGCTACAGGGTCCACATGGGTGGGACTGGGCACCTGTTCTCTATGAGAGTTGGCTGCGAAGGGGCCTCTGGGAGCCAAGAATGCAGTGGCACTGCTGGTGCTGTGGTCCACAGATCCTCTGGGAGATGTTCGGTAGACTGGAGATGCCTCAAGCCTAGAGCTTGGAGAATCCCAGGGGAGGCGTGGTCACTCCAGCTCTAAATCATCCCCTTTTCTCCATCTCTCATCACTCTTCCCCCTCCTTGTTGCACTTTGAGCCCCTCACAGGCAAGACCCTGGTGAGAGTACACCTTGTATCCAAGGCCTGCTGTACTGAGCTGCTTCTGTGTGTGTGCGTGTGCGTGTGTGTGCATTTGAGGGAGAGATCCTTCTCTGTCCTGCCTGTATGGAAGGTTCACTAGGTTGGTAGGTGCTGTGAGCATAGGGACTGCCTCTTGGGGACCTTTCTTCTCATCTGCCTGGATCCTTTGGGATCAGTGGTAGAGTTGGCCGTGGCTTGGGGGTGGCAGGCCCCTTATCCTGGTGTCTGAGGGTGCATGCTTCCCTCAGCTCTGTGAAGCCAGCACCTCATCTCAGAAGCACAGCTTCCTCCCCAGCCAGGATGGGTCAGTTGGCTGGGGTGGAGGGAGTCTCCTGTGCTAGAGTGCTGTGATTCTGTGGGCATGGGTGTGGGCAGGAGGCCTTCATCTGCTGTAAGGTGAAGGTGGCCTTGGGGTGGGAGTCTTGCCAGAGGCTACAAATAGCTGAGTGTGTGAAGAAACAGAGCCAGGGAGGACAGAAGGAAACAGGGAGGCCCCTGGGTCTCCACCTGGTAGGTAGCAGAGCCTGGGTGTGGTGTGGGAGAGGCATGGAATGTCACCTCTGCTCTGAATGCAAAGCTCTGTCAGGCATGGGATGACTTGATGGGCTGGAGGCCATATAGGAGGGTTAGGCTGTAGGAATAACCTTGGGCAGCAGGGAACAGAATGGCTCTGATATAATGGCTAATGTGCCAGTCATGTTCTGACCACTTTTGAAATGCATTAACTCATTTAAGTTTTCCCAACAACTCTAGGAGGTAGGTGCTGTTATTAACCCCTGTCACAGAGTGGTTAGGTAACTTGCCCAGGGGCACACAGGGCAGGATTTGAGATCTGGCCAGCTCAACACTTGTTTTGCTGGGTTGCCTAGGAGGATCTTGTCAGATGGGGTTCCGGTAACATCCTGAACCTTTGGGTCCTACTCAGAACCTTGAGATTTGAAGCTGCTAGCTCTCACCGTTTGGGTCCTATCCATATTAGTGGCCAGATGGGTCTGCACCTGACAGCAGCCTGGAAAGAGGAGCTGGACCAGCCCTGGCCTGTTCTGTTTCTAACCCCTAATCGTGCACAGGGGACTTGTTTCCTGTTGTCTGAATGGAGATGTAACACTCCTGGGCTACAGTGTTAGAGCGCTTGCCTAGCATGCATGAGGCCCCAGGTTAGAGCTGCAGAGCCACAAAACTATGTTCTCACCTCCTTCTGAAATCTTGCTCTAATCAGCATACCTACCCACACCTTGTGACAACTTGTGTGTGTCTGGATCTGGTTCTGACACTCGGGACGGTCAAAGGTCCTGCTTCTGTCAACTTTCCAGTCTTATGGAGAAAGCCCAGAATTCGAACACAATTATTGAACACATTTGTAATGCTTTATTTCTTATACAGGTGTTCATTATGTTAATAGTGTTATTTATTCTTGTAGGTTGTTTTTGGTTATATGCTTCACATACTTTTTAATTTGTGAAATATTCCTTTAAGCATTAACAAGCCATTAGCCAAGGTGGCAAGTCAGGTGATAGAGGAAACACAAGGGCCAATAAATTAGAGAGTTTGCCTGGTTTTGGGAGAGAGGGCAGAGTTAAAATCCTAGGGAGGAAGTGGGAAATATTTGCAGCCAGAGGTGTAATGGGTACTAAGTCCAGAAGCCAAACACATTCGAGGCTCTGGCGCTGGGGTGTGGCTGCAGGTAGAGGAGTGCTCAGCCCTCCCTTTGCAGCCAGCTTGGGGGCTGGCCTCACAGGGCTCAAGTTCCCCCACTAGAAATGCTGCTGTGGGTATAGTGGGGCCCCAGGTTGGGGAAAGGAGGCCATGTACCCTCTGGACTGGGTGCTTTGCATAGCTCAGTAACAGATGCTGGTGCAGGTAGGCAGAGGTCTGTGGGCATCATGGGTGCCAGCCTGGTCCTGGCCTCTGGTCAGCCTCTGATGGTGAAGTGGAGTTGCTGGCTTGCCGGCTAGGATTTTTGGGTTGACTGGTCCCTCCTCCATCCTGGGGTGGGTGTAGTTGGGGGGGCAGCCATGGGTGGTGCCCGGTTACCGGCTCACAGTAGGCTCGAGAAGTTCATCCAACATTCCCGTCAGATGTTTCTGTGCAGTTCTGACAGTGCTGTGGATGTCCTGTGAAGGGACTGTGGCATGGCACTCCCAGACGGAACTTGTTTTGGCATCTGTGTACTCTGCCATCCCAGGACTATAGGGTTTGTGGGGGCAGTGTGGGGCAGATCTAGGGCTGGGACTGGGGATTGTTTTAGTGGGAGGGTAAGGAAGATAGATTCTGTGCATGTTTGAGGCCACGTTTGAAGGAACGTGTTTGAACAGGCAGTTGGAGGTTGGAGTTTTCAGCCATTGGGATGGAACTTCTGTTGGGGTAGAGTGGGATTCAGGAGTGGATGGGATGTGCTGGGGTGGTCAGGGGGAAACCCTGATGGGAAGTTGATCTGTGATTGCAGCTTGGCCTCCAGCCAGCTCTCCTCTCTGGGAGCCTTGTCATGTGCATCTGTAGACATGTGCAGCACAGGCACCGTTGTTGGGTGCAGAAAGGACACTGGAGGGGCCTTGCTTCCCAGGCGATCTGGCAGGAAGTTGTGGAGGGCACACCAGTATAGGTTTCCTGGGAAGAATTGCTGTGCAGAGGCTAGGCAGAGACTGGAGTAGCAGGAGGCCATCTCTCATTGTAGTTCCTCCAGATGTAGCCCCTGAGGTCTGCACCAGTGATTAAAAGTGGAGATCCTGCCAGGCACGGTGGCTCACGCCTGTAATCCCAGCGCTTGGGAGGCCGAGGTGGGGATTGCTGCTTGTTCGAGGCCAGCCTGGGCTTCGTAGTTAAGTTCAAGGCCAGCCTGAATGACATTTAAAAAAAAAAATGGAAATCCTATCTCCCTTCCCATATTCCCATTGGATAGGTCTGGGCCATGCCTGAGAAGATGTATTTTTAATTAACACTCATCCTAGCACACCCCTGTATTTACAGTGATTTTGAAGTGCACTGAAGTTCGGAGGCTCCTTTATTATTTTGCTACTGCGAGGAATACCCCTTCCAAACCTCAGGCAGGGTTGGAGCTCCTTTTTGTGCACCTGCCCATCAGTGTGGCATCCATCTTTCTGTAGCATTAGGCTCCCTTTCTTAGGCCCAGGGCAGCTGCAGTGGGAAAAACGAGCTGGGAGCTGGCACAAGTGGGCATACAGTAGTCAGCTGGAGGTGCTGATGCATGGGGTCAGTTATTGAGAGGAGAGGGTCTTACCCCCTCCTTTGGGGTGACCTGGTACCCAGGACTAGTTGCATGGGTTTGGGGCAGCAGCCCTTGGGACATGCTCAGCCTTTCTCACCTCTCTGGGGGCACAGGTTCTGGGCGTGGGGAGGCCGAGACACGGGAGTGCATCTACTACAACGCCAACTGGGAGCTGGAGCGCACCAACCAGAGCGGCCTGGAACGCTGTGAGGGCGAGCAGGACAAGCGACTGCACTGCTACGCCTCCTGGCGCAACAGCTCGGGCACCATCGAGCTTGTCAAGAAGGGCTGCTGGCTGGATGACTTCAACTGCTACGACAGGTACCACCCAAGCGCCCCTTCCTCTGCTGAAGCCTGCCTGTGCTTGTGCCACCTGCGGGGCTATGCGGGTCTCAGGATGTCTGAGAAAGGGACTTGTGAGGGGGCACTGTGTCCTAAGTCCTTCCACAAGACACTTGCCCTGTCTTATCTCTGCAGAGGGTTTTGGTGCATGTCATTCCCCGGCTGTCACTCCTCAGCTTTGGGTCACACTTTAGCGGGGTGGGTCACACTGTCCCACCGAAGTTGCCCATGACATGCTGTCTGTGGGGAGGAGTTTGCACAGGCCTGGGAGAGTCTCGCATTGCCCTGCCGGAAGGGGTGTAAGGAAAACTCTGCCTTCAGGCAGGAGTGTGTGGCTACCGAGGAGAATCCCCAGGTGTATTTCTGCTGCTGTGAAGGCAACTTCTGCAACGAGCGCTTCACCCACCTGCCGGAAGCAGGGGGCCCAGAAGGTGAGGGGCCAGTGGGAAGAGGGGTCCTGACCCAGCAGATGGGGGCCTCTCCTTAGCCTAGAGTACTCAGCTCCCACCCAGCTGGGAGCGTCTGCAGGACCTTCTGGAGGTGTGGTTGTGGGCGGGCTGTGTGATACAGGGCTCCATGTGTCCCCCAGTCACGTACGAGCCACCCCCGACAGCCCCCACCCTGCTCACGGTGCTGGCCTACTCGCTGCTGCCCATTGGGGGCCTCTCCCTCATCGTCCTGCTGGCCTTCTGGATGTATCGACATCGCAAGCCCCCCTATGGCCATGTGGACATCCATGAGGTGAGACAGTGCAGGCTTGGGGCAGGGGAGGTGTGGGAGTCCAGGCCAGACCCCATTAAGCCCTTAATCTCTTCCAGGACCCGGGACCTCCGCCTCCATCCCCTCTGGTGGGCCTGAAGCCACTGCAGCTCTTGGAGATCAAGGCTCGGGGGCGCTTTGGCTGTGTCTGGAAGGCCCAGCTCATGAATGATTTTGTGGCTGTCAAGATCTTTCCACTCCAGGTGAGTGGGGGACGCCGGATTATCCTGCCTCACCGTGGCCAGTCATGGGGCCGTCCAAACCCTGGATTCACAGTGGGATGAGAGAAAAGTGGCCTCACTAGGTAGGAACGGTCACTTACATCACCCCTGGTTGTATGCATGCACCTGAGGATTGTATGCAGCAGTAAATTTCCTTTGTAGGACTAAAGTAGGATTTTGCCCCACCTTGATCTGCTTTGGTTTCAGGCTTTTGATTTCGATATTGTGATCTGCTCAGAGGCACAGGCTGCCACAGGCGTTGCCCAGGACACTTAGCAAAGCCAGGCCTGGCTGTGCCTTTCTCTTGTTGGATGACACTGGGCAACTTATTTCCTCTCCTTGGGACCCAGTGCTTCTGTTTGTGGCTCACGGTGCTATGATCCTGCTAAAGTGATCTCAGGGTTGCTGTTGGCCTGATGCAGCTGAGCACAGCTCCGTGCTGCTCTCCTGGCCCCTTGTGGATGCTGAAGCTGGTGGGCCAGGGTGGGGACGGGGTGAGGATCTCTGTCCTGCTGTGGGGCCTCGTGGCTGAGCTTCTTCCCGCCTCAGGACAAGCAGTCATGGCAGAGTGAACGAGAGATCTTCAGCACACCTGGCATGAAGCACGAGAACTTGCTGCAGTTCATTGCTGCCGAGAAGCGAGGGTCCAACCTCGAGGTGGAGCTGTGGCTTATCACGGCCTTCCATGACAAGGTGAGCTGGGTCCATCAGATGGACTCCGAGATGAGATGGAAAGGTCCCCATGGTGGTGTCCATGACGAGGGACCCCCTGCCACAGGTGTCTCTACAGTGAGAACCTCCAACCCTGGGCTAATTATCTATGATACACAGAGTATGTTCCACCCAGGGCTGGGTTGGGCTGGGTCCTATTCTGCTCCCAAAGCCTATGCCCAACTTCTGTGCTGCCTTCTCTCAGGGCTCCCTCACGGATTACCTCAAGGGGAACATCATCACGTGGAATGAACTGTGTCACGTGGCAGAGACGATGTCACGAGGCCTCTCGTACCTGCATGAGGATGTGCCCTGGTGCCGTGGCGAGGGCCACAAGCCGTCTATTGCCCACAGGTATGTGGGTTCGCAGGTGCCCTACCTGCACTTGGCCTGGAGCAGCAGAGAGGGTTGGTGGGTGGGGATAGAATCTGGTGTGTCTCACTTTCCTAGACACGCTTAGTCTGTTCATGGTGTGGCAGAGCAGCTGGGCGCAAAACCTGGCCTTTATCTGTGTCCTGGGAATGGCATGGCCTCCCAAGCTGGTTTCTGGTGCCCTCTAATGGCGACGTGAGAAGGTACTGACTTCATTTACTTTGGAGAGTTGGCTCAGCAGTCTCAAAACTTTTTTGGTTAGGACCCCTTGAGCTGTTAAAATGCGGTTTTGCATATGTAGGTCAGCCTGTTGGTATTTGCTGGTGTAGAACACCCACATTCTGTTACCTGTCAGAGATGACATCATCTGTCATGTAGCCCCTGGAGAAGTCCTCCTTGCTCCTGAAAGACGAGCTTAGAAAAGGCAAGTGGTGAAATATAAAAATAATTTTGACAACGATCTCCTGAAACAGTCTCAGGGACCTTCTGGGGTCCTTGAAGCACATTTTGAAAACCCCTTTGTTAGCTAGATATGGTGTTTCATGCTTGCAGTGCCAGCACTCTGGGCAGCTGAGGCAGGAGGATTGCAAGTTTGAGCTCAGTCTGGGTAGCTTACAATTTAGTGAGATCCTATTTAAAATGAAAAGTAAAAATAGGCGTGGCGATGTAGCTCAGTGCAAAGGCCCTGGGTTCAATCCCTGGTACCACCAAACGGAAACTAAAAGAACTCTTGCGTTGACTTACCACCATTGTGCTTTACTGAGTACGCACCAAACTCTAAATGTGTTGAGGAGTACCAGCTCCTCTCACCCTCAGCACTGCTTCGTGAGGTGGGAGCTTGTCTTTCTTAGTCCCGTCATCCCGGTGGAGGAACAGAGCGCAGAGATGTTGAGTGACTAGTCAGTGTCTCATACTGGTCTGGCTCCATGCCTGTGAGGAAGGGGAGAAGCCTTGAATTCTCGACTTCGAAGCTAAAGGTGCTGTAATGATGTCAACAGTGATGACGCAGAAGATTGACCGTGTGAAATTGCCACTCTCGTAGGTCAGAAGGTTGAACGTCGACTCTTGCGATGGTTCAGTTTAAGAGTAATACATAGTAAGTGTGCCAGGGGTGGCCCAAAGCTTTTTGTGTATTACTCAGTTTAATCACCTCCAGCAAGGTTGAGACAGTGCTGGGAGAGTTGAGGACTCAAAATAGCTCTTTTGGTATGGGGTGGAGCTGTACCAACACCAGTACCTTGCTCCACCTGCCTGTATAGTGTCCTCGACAAGGTGATTTTAAATTTCTGCTTTCATCCACATTCTAAATATTGTTAATTATTTCTAGAAAGAAAGGCCAGTGTGCCTGCCCCCAACCCCTCTGAGAATGTTTGGGTTGGGTTTGATACTTCGGGGACTGGGACAGGGTCTGTCTAGCCATTGGCATGGAATGGCTTTGCTAACCCTGGTGGAAGCCTTCTAACCAAGGCCACAGGGAATTCCCACCCTGTGTGGGCTCCTGAAGACGCCTCGCCTCTGTACCCTGGCTCAGAATCTGTACCCCAGATGGGGTTGTGGGGCACAGACTCTGGATCTCGAGCGAGAGCCAGGTGGTGTTCAGGTGCAGAGTGTAGTGGCCACGCTGTCCTGTTTAATCTGGGCCCACTTGTCTCCACAGGGACTTCAAGAGCAAGAATGTATTGCTGAAGAGTGACCTCACGGCCGTGCTGGCTGACTTCGGCCTGGCTGTTCGGTTTGAGCCGGGGAAACCGCCAGGGGATACCCATGGCCAGGTACTGATCCTGGGCGGGGAAACGGGGGTCTGGCCGGGGGATGCTCTGGTATTCAGCCGGTGAGATGAGGGGCAAGGGTCACTTCATGAATTCAGAGCTCTCAGAGAACAGGGCTCTTGTTGCTCCTGTGTGGAAACCAAGGCGTGGAGCTTGGTGAAGCTTCCCTGGGTCATTGGGATTTTAGCCACTGATCTTTGTAGTCTCAGTTTCTTGTTCAATCATAATTATTAAACAGGATAAAATAGGAAGATTGCCGGACACGATGGCACACTCAGGAGATTGAGGCAAGGACGATCACTCTGAGTTTGAGGCCGGCCTGGGCCACTTAGTAAGACCCTGTGTCAACAACAATAACCACCACCACCACCAAAAAAAAGTACTAAGATCCAGACCAGGAATCTAAAAAAAGTAACTAAAAATTAAACCCAGCAAACTGTCCTAAAACAATCAGCTAACGATATTTTTAAGTGTTCTTCCCGCCTTTGCTTTTAGTCTTAATCTCAGTAAAATACACGTCTTTGGTGTAGCTCCTTGTGGTCCTGCTGTAGCAGTTTGCTAACAGTTCCATAAAATTATCACCAGATGTAATTTGTAACTGTGCTGTGAATGCAGTGAATAAGGCTTCCCATCGCTGGTACCCTACCTGAAGCCCACCACCCTGCCCCTGTCTGGTGCACACAGGCTGTAGCTCCCCTGGCCAGTGGTGTGTTTGCTTGCACCTGGGCAGTCACTGTAGACTCTGTCCTCCCCCGTCCTCCTGTAGGTAGGCACCAGACGGTACATGGCCCCCGAGGTGCTTGAGGGAGCCATCAACTTCCAACGAGATGCCTTCCTGCGCATTGACATGTATGCTATGGGCCTGGTGCTGTGGGAGCTTGTGTCTCGCTGCAAGGCTGCAGATGGTGAGTGGTATGGCGGCCTTGGCCATCTCAGGTTGGGGTTCAGGAGCTGCCGGGCCTTGGGGTGATCCCACTAGGCTGTCTTTCCTCTTAGGACCTGTGGACGAGTATATGCTTCCCTTTGAGGAGGAGATTGGCCAACACCCTTCTCTGGAAGAGCTGCAGGAGGTGGTTGTGCACAAGAAGATGAGGCCTACCATTAAGGATCACTGGCTGAAGCACCCGGTGAGGGGCTTCATAGAAGGGACCTCTGTGTGTAGAGGATCCTGAGATCAAGGGGGAGTGGGGCACAGAGGAAGGCTGCCATGCTCTCTGGACCCTAGGCAGGTGGCTCTGGGTATGGGGAGTAAGGTAGGATGATGCCCCCTCTGGTGCCCAGTGTGACTGAACCACTATACTTTTGGCCTGTGTATTTGGGCTTTGCAGAAGATTTGATTTGAATATCACTATTCAGGGTGTCTGTCCTAGGAGGGGCCTGGTGGCTCAGTGAACCCTTCTTGGGGCTGTGGGAGGCAGGTGGGCTCAGGGTGCTGGTTGCCAGGAGGGTAGGCATCGTGATGACCACAGCTTGCGCTGGTCCCAGCTGGTGAGTGGGGGCTAGAGGAGCATTATCAAGTTTGCTGTCCCCCATGCTCGTCCTCACCAAGGGGCTCTGACGATGCTGTCTTTCCCCTCTCCTCCCCCACTGTTCAGGGCCTGGCCCAGCTCTGTGTGACCATTGAGGAATGCTGGGACCATGATGCAGAGGCTCGCCTGTCTGCAGGCTGTGTGGAGGAGCGAGTGTCCCTGATCCGGAGGTCGGTCAACGGCACTACCTCGGACTGTCTTGTCTCCTTGGTGACCTCTGTCACTAATGTGGACCTGCCCCCTAAAGAGTCCAGCATCTAAGCCCAGGACGTGTCTCTCCAGACTCAGTGGATCTGAAGAAAAAAGAGTTGTGTTTTGTTTTGGAAATCTTATAAAACCAACAAACACATAAAATGCAGCTGCTATTTTACCTTGACTTTTTATAATTATTATAATTATTATAATTATTATTATTAATATTATTTTTGGATTGGATCAGTTTTTACCAGCATATTGCTCTACTGTATCGCGAACAGCAGACATGTCAGCAGGCGTTGAGGTGCTGAGCTGTGAATGCAGAACCAGCGCCATGCTGAAGAGCCTCAGCCACCTCCTGTCCTTTGGGATTCATTTTTCCCACTTTCTCTTTGTTTGTTGTCTCAGAATCTGTGACACAAAGAAACCCATCTCCTGTCTTAGGAAACTTAATGCTGCAAACTCTACTAGAGGAAACTTTGAAGACTGTTACATAAGAACATACCTTCCTCAGAAGAGGATTTCCTCCCCTCCGCCCTTACCCTGCCTCCCACCTTTTATTTTGTGTTTCTCCCTTTCTAGGCAGTGAGCTTAAGAAACAGCGGATGTGTCTTTCATGGATCTAACGGGTATCGTCCTGGCCGAGGAGAACTGGGATGAGGAGAAGGATGGTTTGGACTGGAGCAGGAAGGGGAGGAGGTGTGGGAGGGGTTGGAGCAGAGCTACACTGGACTCGCTCATGCAGAGCAACATCCTTTGCTGTGGAGGCTGCTTCTCAGGTAACCAGGAATTGAGGGCAAGGACCTTGTGGGCTGAGCATTAATGGCAAGTGTGGGGTTTGGAGAAAGTCTGAGAACAGGGGCAGCTCAGGGTCCCGACCAGTTTTTTTCCAGTAACTTTTGGGCTTGGCCATAGGATGAAACGTTATTTCTGTCCAAATTTTAAGATGAGGTGAGGGCAGAAATCATCACAGTTTAGTGAACATTCTTCATAAGGCGCAGTTCTATAAATATCTTTAATGGAGAAAATACCAAAACACCACTTAGTCCTAGAGCAGTTCGCAAAATGCCCACGGGGGCCTGCGCAGCTGGGGCTAGGGGGTCCCTGAGCAGCCCCCCAGGACCTGGGACCTGCAGCTCGGGCTCCGCCCTCTGTGTTGACTTCACTGCCCCCTTTCTGCGGCTCGTGAATGTGGCTTTCTCCAGACCCCTTAAAGTGGTGCATATTCTAAAAAACTTTCTATTTTGCCATAACCTTGCTCTAGTCAGTGAATGTTCCTAATGCTGCTGTTTCGACATTTGAATTTTTTAATTTATGGAACATACTAAATTTGTTTTCAAACAAAACGTACACATCCATGTATACACAGAGGCTTTGCTACGTGGCTTCCGAGGTTTAAATTTTAAGAAATAAAAGAATTAAAACTTCACGACCACAGACCACCTCAAACCAGAAATACCTCAGAATTTTCTACTTGTATAAGTTTTATTATGTATTTTGTTAGTTGTGTTGTCTTGTAGTAAGTATATTTTAATGTAAGTTGGCTTTTATGACGAAGTTTTAAAAAAATAGAGAAAAAACACATCTGTGTCTTTTAGGGAGTACTACTATTTTTGTTTGATGAAGCCCCCTTGTAAATAATTATCGTCGACTATAAGTAGGTTAGCTGTCTGGGCGGAGTCTGGGCATTCATCACTGTTGCTGGGAAGGCTTTTCCTTCCGGTTTCTGTAGACTGTTTTATTTAAAAACATCACATCTCTTGAATCTTTAGGGTAGGCAAGTTGGCAGGTGATGTGAAAGCTTGACCTGGGTGAACTAAGGAGACCTCCTCTGGGGCTCAGTGGGGGTTCAGATGTTCCCCGTGACTTGATGGATCATTGTTCAGAATGACAACTCCACTTGAGCTTGGTGGAAGTGGCCATTAGGCCCACGTAAGCTAATTTTACCTGAGATTTAATTCTTTCAGTAGATTAGCGGCAGTGTCCCCTAGGAGGTGGGCACCACCTGCCTGCACACTGTGCCTGGAGGGCGGTTCTAGAGGAGTGCATCTGGGTGGATGGTCTTGCCCTTTGCCAGCCCGGGGGTCAATGGGTGTCTGTGGGGTCAGCAAAGCGAGGGGCACTGTGTACATGGAGGTGGCTGCTCCTGCTCAGTGTGCTTTGTGCGGCATCTCGGCCTGCTGCAGGGGTGGCTGTTGCTCTGGGGTTTGGGGCACAGGGTGCTGGGGGAGGCCAGTTTGCTCCCCTCAGAGCTCGGTATTTGCTTCATGGGTCAAAATGTGGTCTGGCCAGATGGTTATGGGGACAGGTGTTTTGTTTTTGTTTTGTAAGCTATGTTGTCTTTTCCTTCAGAATAATTTTAAACCACAAAACAGGCCTTACAGCAGTTGCTTTTCTTTTCCACTTATTACTTTAAGAAGCTTTAAAGTATTTATTGAAAAGTGCCATATCTACTTTCTTTAGCTTTCTTCTCAGGCAGTGGGGGCATCTCTACTTTTCTCCCTCAGAAGAAACAAAATTAGGTAATTCACTACAGGAATAATCAGATCACCAATCCTACCTAGTGCCAAACACTAAACCCCAGCTTTCTCTTTGGTTTTAGGTTTCCTCCGGGTGGTTTTTCTTATCTGTGCTGGTTGGATTCATAGAAGTGTTGGCCTGGCTGAGGGAGTGTTGAGCTGTGGCCATGACATGGGACCTTCCAGTCAGGACACAGTGCAGCAGGCCAGCCTGATGCCTTTTCTCTGAGTGGCTTCCCTCTTTGCTGACCTTGTGCCTAGATACCGAAGTGTCCCTGTGGAGCCTTGCCATCAGAATGAAGTGCCAGGAGTTGGTACCTGTTTGGTGTGGTTGGGTAAAGGGAGAGACTGAGGGTCCGTGTCCGTTCCTGGGGCTTCAGTCTGTCTCTTCCCTCATGCCGTGGTGTAAAATGTACCCCTCAGATGTATACCGGGTTACTAATGGCTAGAATGTGGGTGATTTCCTTCTAGGGGGTGGCTCTGGGGACTCCTTTGCCCAAAGTGTCTGTTCATTTGCTGTCATGTGCTGTCTAAGGGGAGCCCTTGTTTGCATTGATGATGATGGCGTTTGGGTCACAGGACCTCTGCCTGTGCTCTTCTCCACATTTCACACAATATCCATTTTGGGAGGTTCAGAGAACTGCTGCTTTTTTATTGCCCCAAGTTCTGTGGAAGATGAGTGGGAGTGGGGCCTGTCATCACTTTCCCTGCCTGTGGGAGGGGCTGTCCTACCCAGGGCGCGAGAGACGCAGCCAAGGATCCTTGCTCCTTCCTTTCCATTGTGCTGTTGTCTAAGCAGGCTCCTGACTGGGGATGGACCTAGGCAGAGACTGTTCCGGTTGAAAGCGCCTATGGTAACAGTGTGAAGTCATGCCTAGCTAGAGAAATCCAGGGATGAGCCAGGGAAATGGGACACAGGTAAAAACAAGGGCCATTGTGTCACAGTTCTGCAGCTGGCCCTGAGTGATGGGTGGGCAAAGAAGCCCATGGACATAGTCATCAGAGCATTCTGAGACCGTGGTATGAGCTGGTGTTTTCCTAGGACCCTTGGTCCCTAGCATGAGGAGGCAAGGGGTACAGATGGGATGTTCAGGGGAGAGGGATGCCTGGCTGCAAGACCAAGTGGTACCAGCTGCTTTGGACTCTGAATTCATTCTGTCTGCATTTGGGGGCATTAGTGCAGAAAGAGAAGGACATAGTCTAGCCCTGGAGGTGAGGGCCTCATCCTCACATGTTCAGCAAAAGGAAGGCTCATCTGCAGGCCACAAAGCTTGCCCCAAGGGGCTAGGCCAACCCTCAGACAGGGTTTGATGATTTAGGAAGCGCAGTACTTGATCCTGTGGTTTTGCTCTGTGGCCTTCTCCATTTGGCCACATTCTTATCCTCTCTGAGATTCTGTCCTGGGGCTTGGGCTGTGTGTGTGGTTTTTCTCTTGGCAAGCCCAGCTGTGTATTGAAAGTCCATGTGCTGTGGCTGAGAAGGTCTGTCATGTGTCCTCTGTGCTCAAGGCATGAAGGCGGGGAAATGACTGTCCCACCCAGAGTGGGAAGATCAGGTGGCTGTCTCGCAACAGAATTGTGCCTTTTTAAAGTATGTAGTGTAAAATTCCTAAGCACTTATTGGTAATACAAGGATATGCTATTTGGTTTTCTCTCCCCTAAATAATTACTAAGCAGAAGCATATAAGTTTATAGAATCTGTACTTGAGGTTGAAAAACCAGTCATTATTCTAAAGAACTTGGCTTGCCAGCAAAATATCTAAATTGGAAAGCAGTTTCCAAGAGTTCTTTCAGTTTGATCTTCAGTCTCAGTTGTTGTAGGCTGCTGGATTTTGACGGCACATCTTTGGAGAGAGCACCAGGCCTGGCTACATCTCCAGGCATTAGAACACAGCTTTCCAAGCCACACAGCACTTCCCTCATCTACGCTGTTCCTCCTGAGGAGGCAGCCAGAAAGCGAGGGGCAGGGTGGCCCACCCTTCCTCCTCAGTTCGCTAAGTTGAAATTTCATTGTTCAGTGGCTGGGAGAAAAACTAAACTAATAAAATACTTAGCAGCTAACATGTTCAGGAGGAATGAGGATTTTAAGTCTTGATCAACATTGTCTTTTAGATAAAAGGCCCAGTACTTCAGTGGATGAATTGTGTTATCTTCTCAGTCTAGATTTTAAACGTTTAATGCTTTCAGGGTTATGCACCTGGTTCTTCAGGTAAGATTTGGGTAGTTGATTTATAACTAGCAGTCTACCTGTGAATGTATCCCAGACCTTTAGAAAACTTGGAAAAATTTTTTTGAGATACTAATTTAGTTTTGTAGGAAAAAAAAATTAAAAGTTCAAACACTCCTTTGGAAATTAATTCAGTTAACCCAACCACATTTTAAAAAACAATTTGTGAGTTCAAAAGGCCCATTGAGGGCCGGTGAGATGGCTCAGCGGCGTAAGCGCCTGCCTTGCAAGCGCGAGGGCCCGAGTTCGACTCCCGGATCCCACATATAGAAAAGGGGCCGGTGATATCGCTCAGCGGCACGGGTGCCTGTTGGCACGCGAGGTCCTGAGGTCGACCCCCCGGTACCCACAAAAAAAAAAAAAAAAAAAAAAAGGCCCATTGAACCACATTGGGTGGCGCATGCCTATAATCCCAGCACTGAGGCTGAGGCAGGAGGCTCACTGCGAGTTCGAGGTCAGGTTGGGCTACATAGTGAGTTCAAGGCCAGCCTGAACTATGTAGCAAGACCTTGTCTCAAAAAAAAAAAGTCATCCAACTAGCAACACATAAAAGCCCAAATTATTTAGAGGGATATTTTGAATGTTCCTATTTTACATCCTCTTGGGGTTCACTGTAAACTTTGGTTTGGATGAGGGAACTTCCCACCCACCTACCCACACACCAAGTACTGGGAATTCAGTACTAGGAATTCAGTACCCAGGACCTTCATACTGAGCTTCAACCCCAGCTCTTTTTTTTTAATTTTAATTTTGTATTTCAAGGCAGGGTTTCACTTAAGTGGCTGAATTGTCTGAGCCGGGCTCAAACTTGGGATCTTCCTGTCTCATCCTTTCAGAGTGCTGGGATTACAGGAATGCACCACCACACCCAACCTTGGATGAAAATTTGAATTTAAAGAATTTATCACTATTTCAGTTTGTTCCAGGGTTTAACGTTTTCATGACAGTATCTTCCAGGTGTGAGCAAATGTGGTACTCCTGTATCTCTGTAGTGCCAAACCAGCGATGGCTTCATTTGCTCCCGTGGCAGTGCATAGATGTGAGAAGTAGTTTCTGCTGAAGAGTTAACGTGCATATTCTTTAAATACCTGTGTGTGGTGATAGGCTCTGCACTGACCCTTTTCCCTCCAGGGCAGTGTCGTATCGTCTGGTCAGTGATGGCGAACCTTTTAGAGCTTTCATTGATAACAAATAGCTGGCTGTGACATCACGCCATAGGTTCACACACACTAGTTTAGGGCTTAGGCAGTTCTAAGAACTATTGTAAACCAGCCATGGGGCACTAAAGAAATATACACAAGCCCATATGGGTGTATGCGGTGTGTATTGGATGCCTGCAGAAAAGAGTTACATTCATTTGCAAAGGTTAGGTTTTTGAGCTCAACAGTTATGAAAAATGTGATCCATTAGTTTTTGAGGCTGATGAGGATGGGTTTTTGTGAATGAGTGAATTCTGTCTTGATTCTTGGAAACTTGCACTCTTGGTTGGGTATGGGCCCATTCCCTGACTTTCCTAATCATGTTTGTATCGATGTTGTTTGATAGCCTTGTAAATAAAAGATAGGTTATATAATAGAGACACAACACTTGAAATTTTACTTTAAAAAATCTATAGCTCTACATATATCTATTTAGTTATATCACCTGACAGATTTCTTCTACACAGTGTGGAGATTGTTTTATACCACAGATTATTTTTATAAAGTCTAGCGAGTTTGAATAAGAATGTTTTTGTAATCAGAGCTGATGAGCTTTACCTTTCAGGATAACTGTACACTGGAGCGTGAGTGGTGTGGAACTGTTAGCGCGCGCATGGACTCCTGTATATGCTGGCAGCCTGCAGTCAGTTTATAGGTCTCCTTTGGCCAAAACTCCACTTGCGGTGGTGTAGGAGAGCCATGCTTTAGTTTGGCTTCTTGCAGATTGGGAGGAAAAGGGTGGGAGAGGGAGTGGGTCTGCAGTGTGTTTGACATTTGTGCTTCCTCCTGCGATTTCCTTTTGAACAAACGGTTCTGAGATTGACAACTCATTTGTAAGCGCCTATCACAGAATGTAATCATGTGAGGGTGTTTGAGGGGAACACACTGTGTGGGGGTGCAGATTGGTGTAGGATAGGACTGGGATAAATATGATTTACGTTATAAAACCTCTGAAACGAGGATTTGGTGTTTTGAGTTCCACTAAACTGAACTATCTAGGACCAGATTTTCCAGTTGAGTAATTCTTCAGAAACGGGTGGGGGGCTATGTGGACACAGTGATCCAGTTAAATGGAGAACTGCCAGGCATGTGTGTCTCATGTGGTCAGCGCCATTCTGGGGATGAGAGTGGTTGGGCTGACCCGCTGCCCAGTAGCAGAGGAAACCCTTCACATGTCCACAGAGGTTCCCGCAAAGGTCAGCATCACTGCTGTTGTGTGGGAGGCAGTCTTCAATTTAGCCTTTTTATTTTCAGGTAGATGGTTATTTGGGGGGAACTCCTGAGGGGAAAGGGGAAGTGAATAATTAAGCTAAATTGTAGTACTATCTGAGGCTAAGGTGAAGGCCTGTCCCCCACGTACTGCCTGCTGGCTTCAGGCTGTGGCTTCCAGAGGGACACTGGATGTAGTTTTGTTAAGAGATTCTTTTATGCCATTTTAAAACAGCTGTGCTTTCTGTTCATTCTGCTTTAGAGTATAGTTTTACACTTCAGCCCTTTTATAACAGGAATAAACTTAGTTCTGGATCTAGCACTCCAGGAATCAACTTAGTTTTGGATCTAGCACTCCAAGAATCAACCCATCACTCTTTTTTCTGTTCCCCATAAAAGAACATTTCTTGCTCTCCAGCCACCTGTCTTGGAATGTAATTCTGTTGTGCCTTTGTTTTTGTCACCCACTTCCCCCAAAAGCAACTGCTGTAAGCTTTTTTCCTATGTGTCTTTTCTAGCCCCAGGCCCCTTCTTCCTTTTTCCCGGCTCTAATTTCTGGATATACTTCTGTGATCCAGGTATTTTAAGAACCACTTACCTCATACCTTATGTTGAACAGTGTCACCTCTTGATACTGCAGACTTAACATACACACGCAGGAGCCCTGCCCTGTGGAGGCACTTGTTTCAAAGCAGAGCTCTTCCTAAGGACTGCCGTGGAGCTTCTGGCGAGCGTATCCTAGCGCTGTGCGGGTTGCCGTGGAGTGTTGTCTAAGCGGTGCTTCCTGTGCTCCTCCAAGTTCTGCCGTTTTCAGTATTCTCGCGCCTGTCTGAAGTGGCGAAACAACTTGACTGGCTGGTCTTACATGCAAATTAGTTCCAAAGATGAGCTCTTTATAACACATTTCCAGTTGCTAAAGCTCAAATGTAGAACATTCCTTTAAATGGCAGGATAAAAACCCACCATCCACCACAGTGCATTTTGAGAAGATATCTATAGCATATGTTGCTGTGAAATAAGGCTTTGTGGGATATGGCTGTTTGTCATTATGATGTATTTTAAATAAATATATATATATATTTTTAAAGAGCCTTTTCTACCAGTTCAAAAAGCTTAATTAACCGGCAGTCACACCTGAATTTTTGTCTCTGGGGCATAGATGGCAGACCAAGATCAAAAGTAGTAACTCAGCCATGTAAGCCACCTGCCTGGGCTCTCCTGCTTTCCTGCCGACTGTGGACACTGAGGGCAGTGTGTTCCCAGCGGGCCCTGGCTCAGCCCTGAGTGTTTGGGTTCTGCCCTGTTCAGCAGATTGTCAACTTCAGTCCCTGAAGTGCTTTAGTCCGAGTGGGGTTTTCTCAGAGCACTGCCACAAGTTAAGTGTATGTTTAGCCAAATAATTTCTCCATAAGGGAAAATGCAATCATCAAAATTTTACCAACAGTGACAGAGATGAGAGTAGGAAAGATCAGGTAACATCTGAGTTTTAATTTGAAAAGTGTCGAAGTCATTGTCAGAGGCTGTCTGGGAGCAAGTGATGGTTGGAGATTCTTCAGGAGGCCCCATTTGAAATGCTAAGACCACCAGCGAGGGGATCAGTTGTTAAAATGACAGCAACTTTTTTCCCCCCTCATTTTTTTCCCCTAGAATTCTGTAAAAATGCAGTGAAAATTGAGTAGTACTTGAGAATTGAAGGAGAGGGTTACCGCAGATGAGAAACATGTTTCTAGATTTCAGTTCCACACCACAAACTCACATACTGCAATTTTTCAACTGTACAAAAGAATCTGCTTATGAATTTGACATGATCTTAATAGTAATGGCAAAGGCCAAAGTTTTCACCTGTTAATATTTTCCACATTTGTCCTTGAATCTGAATATATACAGTACTGTAAATTTAACTTACATCGCATTTGATGTCAATTCTTGTGAAAAGAGCTTTCTGCATGTGATAGACATTAAGTTAAAAGTAAACGGCAGAGTATAAAATTTGCAGGAACAGTTTTGAATCAGCAGAAGATGTCACCTTTTATTTAATCTTATATATCAGTCTTACCAGCTACTTCTAAATTAGGACATTATTTGTAAGGAAAAAAGGAAAACCTTAAGGCTTGTCTAAGTGGAGAATGCGTGTGTCGGGCTTAGGATGGGTAGCTATGTCTTTCTGAGCTGTGTTACCTAACTTGTACATACAAATTGTAATTAAAAGTTTGGATTCACCTGTTTCTCAGTTTACAATGAGGAGTAACCACAGACTCTGGAATTGGGACTGGTATATGATTTAAGGCTATAGAAGCGAGGAAGCTCTTGCAAGTGATATAACTAAAGACTTCTGGTTTTTGGCTCAAAATCAATAAGTACTGTTTGTATACCAGAATATGTGAGATGTAAATGTAGGAGGTCACTTTTCACCCTTGTAGCTATAAAATAAAAATTTTGTAGGACAGAAATAGCTTGTACTACTGAATTAACAAAAGTTACACTAAAGTATCCTGTTTTAAAATATATACATATATATATATACAGAGTTAAGCTTGTGCTGTTACCCTGTCTGGATTTGAAAAGTGTGCTGATTTATATTACACACACACACATACACACAAACATCTAAAATGGCCTGAAGCAGACGTCTATGTAATTACAGTTGCAAAATGAAAACATTTTGGAAAGAACATTGTATCATAGTTCATTCATTTGCAGTGGATCTTTGTTCCTTTTTACTGTGGTAATTTTAGAAACGAGTGTCAAGTTTGAAATTAGATCTGCTAAGTTGGGGTTTTGCTGCTTAAACTCTGCACTGGGTCCTCAAACCGATGTGAATGTAGTTTTTCCCCCCTGTGTGAAGAAGCAGCCACACCCCAACAGATAGGAGGAAAAATCTAGAACTATTTCAAGTTTTATCTTTTTGTATATGAAAATAAAATAATCATAATAAAACAACTTTGTTGTTGTTCTTAATCACATGGTAATGGATTGAAGTTTCATTTCATTGGGATTTGAAAAATGTATAATTTCCCTGCTTGTAGGGCTGGCTGGAGTCCGCCTGTCAGTTCCTGCTTGGTATACATTCAGCTGTTGATGACGGAGGGCCTGCTCTACCACGATCTGTGGGCTGCAGCCAGCATAGTTCTCCATTTCTGCCATCCAGGAGGGTAGAGCCTCCATAGGGACATGATGGGATTCTGGGTGAAGTTCTGCAGAGCACAGGTGTGTTTTCCGAATCTTCCAAGAGCCCACCCTCTCAGTATTTCTATACTTTGCAGACAACCCTGAGTGATATTTTTGTAAGTGGAACAGAAAAGTTTTGAAAATAAGTTGTATGGAGAACCTGCAGAATGCAAGCTTTGCCATTCTTAGACTTGGTTGAGTACTGGGGTCACTTGCTGAGATACTAAAAATATTTGGTTATGAGGCCCCACTCCAGAACTTGATTTAGCAAGCCTAGTGTCATCTTTAGGAGACCTTGACTTAATCTCACTAAATAAAAACATGGTTCCTCGATAATAAAATAACGATGGTCTCTACAGTCTAACCAAGAAAACAGGAAAGCCTCAGAAATCACCTGGTTGCTCCTGCAGTTGGGGGCCTAAGATTAACACTCTCCTAAGTGGAGAAACATCATCTTTGAATCTTCCTTTTGGCAAGTTTAATGCTTCCCTTTTAATTCAGCCTTTATTATAAGAATCTTCAATCTACTTGAAACTCCTGGAAAAAATTTTTTGATCTAGGTGCTCTTTATTTAGGGACCAGCTGACCAACGCTGTGGTCCATTTTGGTGTTTCACATTTAGAAAGTTCATTTTTTATTCATGAGTACCCCTAATGAGCATAGAGAAGGAAAGGAAGGCAAAAGGTAGATATTTTTAATAGAAGATCTTGGAGCTATAAAAGCTGAAAGATTGGCCCCTAGGGCTCATCTGCTCACATTTTTCCTTTAGCAAAGGAATTTTTAACCAAAAGAAATTTGACACAGAATACAGGTTTAGAAAAGCAGGTGTGTCTGAGTAAGTGAGCAGGTGGGAGAGGGCTCGGGTCATTCGACTTGCCCTTCCATCCCTTAAGGCTTAAGCACCACTGTGGAGCACTAGGGTTTCCCTGGTTAGTTTTTAAACTGGTCTAGTGTCTTCATTTTACAGGAGCAAAAAGGCCCAAAGTGAGTTTCACTACCCAAAGGCGGGCAGCCCTTCCGATTCTTAGGGTCAAGTGCGATTCACCATTGTTTCCCAGTACAGGTTGATGAGGACATACCTTATTTAAAAACCATAATGTTTTTGACAGAAATTATCATAAATGGTTGGTCAATGAGGAATGCTCAAAAATAAAGTGAATGTTTGAAATTTATTACAGTAAGACATCAAGCCTATTCAAAATACCCCTCCCCACACACACACTTGGAACTCACATCCCATCGTTCTTTGCAATGTGTCTTTAATAAGATTTTTTAAAAATTTTAAACATTCTTTTTTCAGTCACCCTTGCATGTCCTTCCTTTTTCACAGGCATTCAGCAGTCTGGACTTTATATTCTACCAAGACAAAGACAGTAGAGTGGCTTAATAAAATGGCTTATATTTATTTACAGAAGTCTGTGGTCCAAGTATTACCATTCCCACTTAAAAGAGGAAACAGAGGGCCGGTGAGACGGCTCAGCGGCTTAAGCGCCTGCCTTGCAAGCGCGAGGGCCCGAGTTCGACTCCTGGAACCCACATACGAAAAAGGGGCCGGTGATATCGCTCAGCGGCACGGGTGCCTGTTGGCGCGCGAGGTCCTGAGGTCGTCCCCCCGGTACCCACAAAAAAAAAAAAAAAAAAAAAAAAAGAGGAAACAGAAGCCCAGAAGGGTGAAACAACACACCCAAGTAGTTGAGTGGAAATTCAGGCTTCTGAACTCTGATCCAGGATCTTGAGCCACCATGGAGTATTATCTTGCTAAGAAACTCTAGGAAGTACAAAGCTAATTTTAAAGTTGCGAATGTATACAATGTGACTTTGAAGCCAGGTGTCATGAGAACACCTGTGGCACAGATGAGACCCTGTCTCAAAAAATTTTTAATTTTTATGTTGATAATTATACTATGATTATTGAAGATAATGACCTTATTTTTAGCAAATATAAAGTGGTTAAAGGCAAAGAATTTGCAAATATTTTAGGAAACACACACACACACACACACACACATATATATATATATATATATATATATATATATATATATATATATATACGATAAAGCAAAAGTAAAGGGAAATCTGAAGAATGCAACTTTCTGAAAGTCTAAAATTTTCAAAATAAAGATTTTAAAAATACTGAAAAAGTAACAATTTAAAGAAAAGTGATTTGAATATGATAGATCATGAAAACTTAACATTTAATCATAAATACTAAAGCTATCTCTAAAGTCTGAAGCAGGAAACTCAACATTGCTTTGAAGATTAGGTGAAAGTAATTAAGGAAGAATACTAGATCAGTATGGATACTGGAAAACAAATTACCTTTTTTGCTGATATAATTGTATATGTAGAAGATCCAAACGACAATGGTAAAAACCTATTAGCATTAATAAGGACATTTGGTAAGTGGCTGAATGAAAGATAAATGTACAAAAAGTATTTTTAAAAGGGGTAGGCATATACGTATATAGTTCAGCGTGAGGGGGTTCAATCTCAGTAACACATTTTGGAATCGGATCTGAGTTGGAATCTCTGCTCTGGGAGCTTTAGTGGACCATATGGCAGTGTTTACTCACCCACTAAATGATCTCAGGACTGTATTTGCGCACCATTGGCTCTCAAGACGTCGTACTCGCACCCATCATCTGGCCCAGTGGGCCAGCTGTAGGTGCGGGGAGCGCCTGGTCCTCCAGGTTTGTCGCCAGGGGGCGCGTTAGGCCCTCAGCTGCGAGGGCGCGCAGGGCCTCGGCACCAGCCGCCAAGCTTCAGGTTGCGCATGCGTGTCACGGTCCCACGGTGGCAAGTGGCTTTCTAGCACCAAGGTCGGTGCGCGCATGCGCAGTGGTAGAAGGCCGGTTCGTCGAGAGCGATGGGTGCCAAGAGTTTTGCTTCCCGCCTCAGAGGCTCCCGGAGTTTTCTGCGTGGCTTTGTGGCCGGGGCTATAGTGGGCGCCGCGGGAACGGGGCTGATGGCCCTGCAGTTCTTCCGGAGTCGGGACGCGGAGGCGGCGCTGACAGCCAGGGAGCTGGACGGTAAGCGTTGGGCCGCCTGGGGCCCCGCACTCCGCAGCCGCGCCCCGAGCTGCGGCCTCCCGCCGGGGGTGATGTTGCCGCCCGCGTCCTTCGCGGGGCCGGTAGCCCCCTCCCACCTGGACGGCGGCGGTCTGGCGCGGAGCTGGCGCGCGGTGAGAGTGCACGAAGGAGCAGCGAACGCGCGGTGTTAGCGGAGGGGTGGTCTTCGTTCCGATGAAGAATCCTGCCAGCCCTTCTTCCGAGGGCGTGAATCCTCGGGTTACGGGGCGGGAGCGCTGCACTTTGACGGCAAAAATGAGCGCACGCTCGTCTGCTGGACCTGCTGTTTACCTGCTGAACCAGAGGGCTGCAGTGGTGGTTGCAGACTGGAAGAGGCATCCCGAGAGGATTACCTCGAAACTAACCTGCTCTTATATGTGTGCCTGGTTCCTTCTGCTGGGAAAAACAGTACCACATTGTTTTTTATGTTTTTTTTTTTTTTTATTTTTTTTGTGGGTACCGGGGGTCGACCTCAGGACCTCGCGTGCCAGCAGGCGCCTGTGCCGCTGAGCGATATCACCGGCCCTTTTTTCCTATGTGGGTACCGGAAGTCAAACTCGGGACCTCGCGCTTGCCAGGCAGGGGCTTACGCTGCGGAGCCATCTCACCGGCCCTATTTTTATTTTTTTGAGACAGGGTCTCGCTATGTAGTTCGTACTGGCCTTGAACTCACTATGTAACCCAGGCTGGTCTCGAACTTGTAGTGATCTTCCTTCCTCAGCCTGCTGAGTGCTAGGATTACAGGCAAGTGCCACCACGCCCGGCCAACAGTATCACTTTTACTGTTTTGCTGCAGCGCATCTAGGTGCTTCAGTACCAGAACCTGGAGGAGGTCCGCGAATGATGATCTTTTGAAATACTTAAGCTAAGACTGCGTTTGTCCCTGCACTCAATCTTAAACCATAAGTATGTAGGTTCGTTTTCATCCAGTCATACCAGCGCGCCTAACATTCAGTAATGATGTTTTTACTGTGAGTGCTGCTTTTGTATAGTTTTTGTTTTTTTGTGTGTGGGGGGCAGAGAGATTTGGAAATGTGAAAGAACAGTAAGATTAAGTCTTTATTTATGTATCGTCGTTTTATTTTTTTTTTTTTTTCGTGCCTGGAATCGAGTCCAAGGTGTTTGTACTGAGCTACATCCCCAGTCCTTTTAATTTCATTTTTAAAATGTTGGGACAGGATCTTACAAAGTTGCCCAGGCTGGGCTTGAATTGGCAATTACCCTGCCTCAGCCTCCCAAGAGTGCTGGGATTACAAACAGTTGGGCCACCACACCTGGCAAGATCAGGTCCTTATATATTTTTGGTGTTGGGGATTAAACCCAGGGCCTCATGCATATGTGCTCACTGAGTTACACCCTCAGCCAGGTTCTTGTTTAAAAAACGCAGTAGCTGCACATTTTCATGATGTAACTGTACTGCCAGCTACAGGCAAAACCGGTACTTTTCCAGACTTTTTTTTTTTTTTTTGACTTAATAAACGAATAAGTTAAATAACAATAAATAATTGCAAAAATAAGATCTCTTGGTTGATTAGACTTTTGAGCCAGTTCTTTATAAATCTCACCCCTTACTTGTAATCTTTTGCTTTTAATAAGAGTCACTAATTATTTCTTGCTTTTGTCCCCCCTTCTCCTTTCTTTTTTCATTTTAGGATCTGAAGAAAAGGCTGTCTTGGAACAGTTCGGATTCCCGTTAACTGGCACAGAGACTAGGTCTTACACTAATCATGCCTTGTCTTACGATCAGGCAAAGCGGCTACCGAGATGGGTTCTTGAGCATATATCCAAAAGCAAGATCATGGGTAGGTGGTTAAAAGAAGATTAAAGTAGTGGTACTCATGAGAGATGCTTTCAGTTTAGAACAGAGAGAATTATTGATAATATTTTCTACCGTTCTCACACTGTACGTAGGAAATGATATTTGTACGGCTTGTTATTAAATGGACCCTGTTGGCCCTTCCCAGCTGTCTCAGGGTTGAGAGGATCTTCATCTTGACCCTTGAGTTGGGAGGCTCCGTCATCAATACTACTACAGTGAACATTGTTCAGTTTTTGTTTCAACAAATGCTTAAAACAAATGCCTACTATGAGTTTGGCATCGCGCTAACCCTTGGGGATATCGCTGTGACCAGAGTAGATGGTCTCTAACCCTATGACGCTTGGAGTTGGTGCAGTAGGTTGACATATCAAACAAATAATCATGAACATATAATTGATTGTAACGCTTCTGAAGGAAGCACGTACACATTGGTATAATTAACCCTAAAGAGTGCAAAGAGGGATCACAATAAGAGAACATGACTTTGATTAGTGTGGCTTCTCCGAGAAAGTAGATTGAAGGGCGGATGGCGGTTACCTTGATATGGGTTGGATGGGCTGTGGTGTATGGCGAGGAACATTCTTGGCAGAAAGAAGCACAGTTGTATCTTTGAAGGCCCCAAAGTGGGGAAGAGTTTGTTCCTTAGGGAACTAAAAGAAGGCCATAAACTAACTGGAACAGGGCGAATGTGATGAAACGAGGCTGGAGAGTTAGGCAAGTACATAAATCTGTTCATGTGTCCTTGCATCAGAAGATCCCTTTAATGAAGATGACCAGATCTTAGTAATTAGGTTCAAATTGGTTTATAGGCAGATTCTTCCAATTTACATTCCTACCATCACTGTTTGTCCTACTCCTCACCCACATCTGTACTGAGTATTAAGCTTTACCAATTTAATAGCTGATTTTACTAGTGCTTATTGATTATCAATGAGTGGTAACTTTTCGTGCATTATTTTTTTCTCTGTAAATTATTCTTTACCCATTTCCAGTTGGGATAATCCTTTTTGAGTTGATTTGTATGACCTCTGTCATTATTAGGGATTTTACCTTCTATGGTAGTTGTTTTATTCTGATTTTGTTATTTGCCTTTAAATTTGCTTTGTGGTGCATGTACTTCTGTTTTGCTTTGAAATGTGTGCTAAGTCTATGAATACTAAAATGTCGATACGAAATGAGCGTGTACCGGTCTAGGGACACAACGGTGTAGCAGGAAGCTGGGAAAGCACTTGTTGCTAGAGGGACTCTGACGTAATTGAAGACTTCATCATGGAAATTGAAAGTTGATTATAAATTTACATCTAGAGAGACTCATTGATTTCTCAAATTCGAGAACTTTTTTTTGGTACCAGGAATTGAACTCAGGACCTTGTGCTTGCCAGGCAGGCACTGTGCCGCTGAGCTATATCCCCAGCCCCGAGAACTTTTTTTAAAAAGAGAAATATTCCCAAGGTAAAAGGAATTTCAACTTTACTAATTTTATGTTGCTATTAAACTAACACTTTGAGAAGCATATGAGAAAAGCGGTATGTTTTATGTTGTAAAGCCCATGAGTTGTATACTTTTGAGGTGGTAAAATAGAGCAAATCAGTTTTATTGAAAATACAAAGCAGTACACTGGGTGTTACTTCACTTTGATATAAAGATCTTCTGTATTCAATATTGACAGGCGGAGTTATTCAGACTAACTCTCCTGTTGAAAGTAACAAATGTTATTAGCAGTTTATAAAAATTATTTTAAAAAACACTTAGTGAAGAGCCAACAGTAGAGTGGACAATTGTCAAGGCAATATTTGGGGCAAAGCCAGAAGCCAGAGTGGTAAAGCCAGTTCTGGCAGTTTGCCTGATTCCTCCACAGCCTTATAGGGGGAGAAAGGACCTGACTCACCCAAGTGGGTTGTCCCAAAGTAGACCCTCTCCAAACTAGCCTGGAACCCTCGAAGACTCCCCAGGGGAGGAGTGAGTAGGAACTCTCTGCCTGCACACTGTGGGGATGTGCGGGAAAGGTTGTCTTGGTACGAGCAGCGAGGCCTCAAAATGGAAATCAAAAGCATGTCCAGAGACACTGAGGCCCAGAGTGGCTAGCACGCAGACTGCCCCAAATCCACACAGCGTAGTGGGTCTGAGAGCTTTAATCCCCAGCATGGTTTAATATGGTCCTCCAGTGTTGATGCTGCTCGATACCTGATAGAAGCGAATTTACTTCTTTTCCCAAGAACGGCACCTTAGGCCTTCAAAAATCCTCACAAGTGAGTTTCAAGGGCAGTGAGCACCAGGCACAGATAACTAGGTGTACAGGAAGTGATTCCAAGGTTAATGACACTAAGCAATTTCTTTCAATAATTCTGCAGTGGTACCAGTTATTTTTTTCTTTATGAATTGTGCCTAAAACACTGGGTATTAGCTACTTCGTTATGGACCTTGGCTCTGATAACTTTAAATTCTCTTGGCTCAGTGAAATTACACTGGAAGCAGAAGTTCATTGGTCTCCATTTTACACTTTTCTTCAGTACTGGGAGTCAGTCCCCCCCACCCCCAGTCCTGGTGGTTGAACCCAGTACCTTTGCACTGAGCCACATCCCTAGCCGTTTCTTTAAATTTTTTTTCTTTTTTAGAGACAGGGTCCTGCTGAGTACCTCAGTTGCCCAGGCTGGGCTGGAAATCATTTTCCTCCTGCCTCAGCCTCTGAGAGCGTTGGGATTATAGACATGTACTACATTCCTGGCCAATACAGGAGTAGCGGTCTAAGCGTATTTTGTTTGCCCTCCTAGTTTCTGTAGTTTCACAAGGTCTGACTTTATGACGTGCAAAATAGTGTTGGGATTTGCTGATGTCCTTTATGGCACACCATTCTGGAGGTATCAGAAATAGTGAAAATTGAAATTTCTTTTCTCCATGTGAGGCTGGCTGGAGCTCATAACTGAAATGTCTGTTTTGTCATGACTTAAGAGGCATTGAGCAGGATGTCAGACACACCTGCCCCCAGGCTGTGCCTGCCCAGAACAAATTGTTATGAGTCTATATTTATCCATTGTTTCAGTACATATAAATTCGTCAGAATACAATTGTAAAGAACACAATACATGGGTGTCCTTTTGAAAAACAGGAGTTTATTGGGTAGCTAAGGTTTTTAAACATCGTAGCCATTCGATTATTGTTTTACGTAAATATATCCAGAGTAGTGTGTCTTTAATTGGAAAAGCCAGAATGAATATTATATAAGACAGCTTCACCGTAGGAAAAGCATTCTTTCCGAGACCAGGGCTTTCTAAATTCAGATGATGTATCTGAACTATGCCGGGAACTCCAGCCATGCAATTCCGAATACTAGCTGCTTGCAGAGATACCAGCTAGTAGCAGGCAGCTTGCCTGGCCTAGAGAACGTGGAGGGATATCTGTCCGCTGATAACTTGCTCATTTTGTGTGTTTTCTTCAGGTGACGCAGACAGAAAACACTGTAAATTCAAGCCTGATCCCAATATCCCTCCAGCGTTCAGTGCCTTCAACGAGGACTATGTTGGAAGCGGCTGGTCACGGGGACACATGGCTCCAGCAGGAAATAACAAATTTTCAAGCGTAGGCATATGTTTGGGAGGGATGGGGGTAGGGGGATGATGTTTGTGTACCAAGGGCGTATGGGACATCTAGCAGGTTGAGAATTATAATATTTCCCCTGTATCATCCCCCTGGAGGTTGTTATATCATCCGCATATCAGAGGGACCTGGAGATTACAAATCTAGGAGCCATGTCTTAAAAACTTGAGAATTTGCATTCTTTGTTTCTTACTTTCTTCTGACTTCTCTTTCTCCTTTTCTCGTCAGATGCTGAGTCATTTTTGTTTTTAATTTATTTTTACTTTTTTTGTTGCTGTTTTTGAGACAGTTCTCGCTACGTAGTTCAGGCTAGCCTTGAACTCACTGTGTACCTAGGCAGCCCTCAAACTTGCAGTGATCCTCCTGCCTCAGCCTCCTGAGTGCTGGGATTATAAGTGTGCACCACCATACTTGGCCTGAATCATTTTTATTTTTTATTTCTTTTTTTTTTTGGCACTGGGAATCGAACTCACAACCTTGTGCTTGCCAGGCAGGTGCTGTGCCACTGAGCTATATCCCCAGCCCCTGAATCATTTTTAAATAAGTTGAATGAGGAAAACCAAATGTTATATAAAAGGGAATAAAAAGCTACTGGAGGGCCGGTGATATAGCTCAGCGACATAAGTACCTGCCTGGCAAGCACTAGGTCCTGAGTTTGACTCCCGGTACCTGCATAGTTAAAAAAAAAAAATAGCTACTGGAAAGCTGAGCATGGTGGCTCATGCCTGTAATTCCAGCACTTGGGAGGCTGAGGCAGGAGGATCATTGAAAGTTCAAGGCCAGTCTGGGCTACATAGCCAGACCCTGTCTCAAAAAACACTCTAAAACAACAATAACAGCAACAGAAAGCCACAGGGACTGAAGCTACTCATCTTTTAAAAAAATTATCAATATTTTTACTGTTTCTTTTTATGGTGTCTGGGGATTAAACCCAGGGCCTCATGCACGCTAGGCAAATACTCTACCATTGAGCTACATACCAAGCCCCAACTCATTTATTTTTATTTTGAAAAGTTTTGGACCTGTAGAAAAGTTGAAAAGATAATATGGCAGTCATGTTTGGTACATTTACTTTACATATGTACATGTGTTTGGTACATTTACTTTACACGTGTATTTTATATACATACATGTTTTAAAACCACTGACAGACAGCTGTGGACATCATAGCACTGTATTCCTAAATAGATTGCTCAGGAGCACGTGTCGTCTAAGAATGAGGGTGTTGGTATATGTGACAACAGTATCATACCAAAAAGTGCATATAGGTGCATTTTTTTATATTTGCACAGCGTTATTTAAAGTACAGTTGATACTCAGATTTCCCAAATTCCCAATTATGTCCTTTACAGCTCTTTGGGTCTAGGATCCAGTCGTGAATCACACATTACATTGTGTTGTCATAGCTCTTTAATCTCCTTTAATTTAGGATAATTTCCCTGCCAAAAAGGGGTTGGGGAGGACTTCATGACATTTTACTATGCGAACTTTTTTGTTTTGTTTTTTTTTGTTTTGAGGCAGGGTCTCACTGTGTAGTTCAGGCTGGCTTCGAACTCACAGTGACCCTCCTGTGTCGGCCTCCCGAGTGTTGGGATTACAGGTGTGTGCCACCATGCCCGGATTACTGTGTGAACTCTTGATGTTTGTCATCATCAAGACAGTGGTTCTCAACCGCGGGCGCTCCTGATCACCTGGGGAATTGTGTAAAAATCCCCTTGCAGAAACTCTTGGAGATGGACCCAGGCATCAGTTAAGCTTCCTAGGTTATATAGAATGCTTTTTCTCTGCCACTTTTGAACTACTGTGCTTGCATTATTCCTCTTAACATTCCTGAAAGTTGACTATAGTTGAGAAATTCTCTGCCAGAGGCTTAAAACCAGAATTTGCTCTTAAACTTTACATTGGAAGCTTTTAGTTCTTAGAGTTTACATTATAGATTTGGATTTTATAAATGATAAGCCAAATTAAGCACACCAAACTTAAAGTCCTTACTTGGATGGTAAGAACTACTCTGTCCCAGAGTACCTGTAGCTTTCATTTATCCAAATAAGTACTATAGTCACTAATTGCCTAGAAGTAATGTGTGAATAAGGAACTGGTTTTCTGTTTGCTTTGTAAAATATTTTAAAGGGGGGACATTTCAGTGTAAGTTACTGTTTTTATTTTTTTCACAGAAAGCCATGGCTGAAACCTTTTACCTTTCTAATATTGTGCCTCAGAATTTTGATAATAATTCCGGGTATTGGAACAGGTAAGTTGTGAGAGTTTTTAAAATACATTTCGTGGAAGATGAATTGTGTGACAGGAGGGTTCATTAGTGTGTATCAGCTGGCTGTGTCTTCGCTCTTGAGATGCTGACCCTCCTGAAAGCAAGTACTTTGGGTCATTTTCTTTACTGTATTTTGGGAGTGTGGTCTGTGGGAGAGCAGACTTCAAAATATAGCCTTTTTTTTAACTGTGTTTGCTACATTCAAAAGTGAAGTTTTGAGAGAAACTACTCAAATTAATAATCCTGTTAATATCTGAGGCAGTAATATCTTTTTTGCATGTGTCCAGAGAAGGCACCTAATTTTTTTGTCTTATAGTCTTTTTTTTTTTTTTTGTCTTTTTGAGACGGGATCTCGCTATGTAGTTCAGGCTGGCCTTGAACTCACTTTGTAGCCCAGGCTGGCCTTGAACTTGCAGCGATCCTCCTGCCTCAGTCTCCCGAGTGCTGAGATTACAGGCATGTGCCGCCACACCTGGTAGTTTTCTTATATTCTGATGTTCCTGAGCTTTTAAGAAAAAGTGCTGGTACAGCTCAGTGTAACCACTAACTAGGTTTTTTTTTTTTTTTTAATGGTCCTGGGGATTGAACCTTTGCACTGAGTTACATCCCTAGTCCTTTTTTATTTTTTTATTTTTTTTATTTTTTTGTGGGTACCGGGGGGTCGACCTCAGGACCTCGCGCGCCAGCAGGCGCCCGTGCCGCTGAGCGATATCACTGGCCCCTTTTTCGTATGTGGGTTCCGGGAGTCGAACTCGGGCCCTCGCGCTTGCTGGGCAGGCGCTTAAGCCGCTGAGCCATCTCACCGGCCCCCCTAGTCCTTTTTAAAAAATTTTTTTTTTTTTTTTTTTTTTTGTGGGTACCGGGGGGTCGACCTCAGGACCTCGTGCGCCAACAGGCACCCGTGCCTCTGAGCGATATCACCGGCCCCTTTTTCGTATGTGGGTTCCAGGAGTCGAACTCGGGCCCTCGCGCTTGCAAGGCAGGCGCTTACGCCGCTGAGCCATCTCACCGGCCCAAAAAATTATTTTTTGAGAAAAGGGTCTCACTAAGTTGTCAAGTTGCCCATTCTGGGCTCAAACTTGTAGTCCTCCTGTTTAAGCCTCCTAGAGTGGTGGGATTAAAGGCATGTGCCACCATGCCCAGCTCCATTAGCTAGTTTTTAATAAAATCTAACTATAAAATCATCTGAGCTGCGTGTGGTGGTGTATGCCTATAATCCCACACTGGGAGGCTGAGCCAGGAAGATCTCTCGGAGTTCTAGGCTAGCCTGGACTACACAGTTCAGGCCAGTTTCAACTACATAGTGAGACCGTGTTTCAAAAGAAAGAACAAAAGTCATCTGGACCTGTATTTTCCTCATACTGTTAATAAGCCTGTCAGGTGGTCTATTAAGCATCTAAAACTAGCACTGCTGGAGGTTTTTTAGGTTATTGTGTTTTCCTCATAGAGTACTTTATGGTTTAAAATAATTAAGAGAGCATCATCCCACACTAACAGTGGTCGTCAGTCATGGCCACAATTGTTTCATCTACGTGTCCTCATTTTCTCCATGCAGGTTGCAGGTACATTGTTTTTTCATAAATATTTCAATATATTTTTAGAAAATAAAGATTATTTTCAAGTTTTATTTTTTACTGGTCCATGTTTGCAGCACATAATAATCACAGTCCTTGTGGGGAGTTGGTGCGGTACATAACACATCTCGGTTCTTTTTTCATTCCCCCTCCTCTCTCTCCCCCTTTCCATCTCTTAGTCCCCTTCCCATTTGCAAAGGATTGTTTTAAAAAGTGGTCCACTGAACTGTTGTTGCCCCTAAAATATGGGACAGTAATTCCTTCTTCCTAGTTTTCAGTATTCATGCTTCTCTGATTACTCTTAGATATTTTTTGGTTGGTTGGTTTAAATTAGGATTCACACATGGTCTGTACCTAGATTGGTTGATACATCTCTTTAGTTCTTTTTAATTTGTAGATCTTTTATTCTTTCTTTTTTTTGCAAATTATTTTTTGAAGATCTGGGATATTTTCCCTTTAGAGTTTCCTTTCCATGTTCTGGATTTGGGGATTGCATACCTGTAGGAGCATTTAACATTTTTTTTCTCAAGAGATGAATTTATGGGAGGAAAATTTTACCTTGTAAACTAGTATATATACTATAAGATAATTTGGTATTGCATTTTAAATAAGAAACTGAGGAGTGGTAAGTATGGTAAGAGATCATTGGGAGAGCTCTTCCAATTGCGCTATAAGAAAATGCGTGTATTGCTTCTTGGCCTTTTGGCTAAGATCAAGTGAAGAAAATGCGTATAAAACCACTTGCCATTTTATTTTATTTTATTTTATTTTATTTATTTTTTTGGGTACCGGGGGTCGACCTCAGGACCTCGCGCGCCAGCAGGCGCCTGTGCTGCTGAGCGATATCACCGGCCCTTTTTTCGTATGTGGGTTCCGGGAGTTGAACTCTGGCCCTCGCACTTGCCAGGCAGGCTCTTACGCTGCTGAGCCATCTCACCGGCCCACCACTTGCCATTTTAATCTGGTAAATTTCTTTTTTTTTTTTTTTTACTGCGGGTACTGGGAGTCGAACTCAGGACCTTGCGCTTGCCAGGCAGGTGCTTATGCCGCTGAGCTATCTCACCAGCCCTGTGTCTTTCCTAGGGACTGCGACGGCTTGCTGCTTTTCTTTTCATGTCTGTCTGTGAACGTATTATACACTTCTGGATTTGTTTTTCAGAATAGAAGTGTACTGTCGGGAACTGACAGAGAGGTTCGAAGACGTTTGGATAGTTTCTGGACCTTTGACCTTACCTCAGGCTAAAAGTGATGGAAAGAAGACAGTTACTTATCAGGTAGGGACTTGTGACACTCAGGCTTATGTTACTTGTATGAAATTATAATCCCATTCTATGTTCTATTTTCTAATTTCACTTATTCAACAGTATTTATTGAACATCTACTGGTGTTATAAGCACAGAGGATATAGTGATGGGTAAAAAGCAACCATTGACTTCTTTGGTGTCCGCAATTCAAAAAGGGGGCCAGGCACGCAAGCAGGAAACTACATTAAAGTGTAATACTTTGTAGTTCAGATTAATGTATAGATGAAAAGGACTGACGAACTACTTGTGATAAGAAGAGTAAAGAGTAAACTGAGTCAGGTGGGGAATATGGCAGTTCCATAAGATGGAACAGTATGGCCAGGACATTTGTGGTCAGCAGCTTGCTTGTAGGGTTTATGTGTCATTCGTAGAGACTGGACCTCATGATACAAGAAAGGCTTGTGAGAAGGATCTCTACAGCAGGCAGGACATGGCCAGATAATAGATGACTTGGTATTCTAGGATGAAGGCACTGTGAAACCATAGGTTTGTTTTAAGCATGGTGAAATGTGATTTGTTTTGGCTTTACAAAGTGTATTATGGTGGCAGTGTGCAGAAAGGTAGTTGAGAAAGGGGGCATCAATGAAGAGATCAGAAATAAGAAAATGAGTGAGGACATTACCATAGTCCATATATGGAGGACAGATAAGGGGCTGAACTCAGACATTTGGCATGAGGAAGAGTAGGGGAGTGCAAGAGAGACTAACCATAAGTAACTGTTTTGGGTGAGGAAGGAGGAAAACAGCTGGACTGCAGTGAGTTTAATAAATGGGAGGTGTGGTGGATTAACTAATGGTCAACTTGTAACACCCAGCTAAATTGAATCAGCGTGGTGCTGGGTGTGGAAGGCCCACCTGAGGATTGTTGCCAGCAGCATAAAAGGAGAACTGGAGGGGAAGATGGTGTGCTGTTGATTCTTCTGGAGAAGTTGTCATGCTGGTTTTCCTGATATGAACTTGGCTGTTCTCACTGTTGGGAGGAGCTCAGGTCCTCGCTGTCACTGAGGATGTCTGTGGTTCTCTTTGGGGGAGCTCTGGTCCTTACCTTGAGCATCGCTTTCTGGCTCCAGAGCAGATCCCTCAGCCTGCTGGCACAGATCCTTCACCTGCTGGCGCAGACTTTCTAGCTTCCACCACTGACCTTTGGGCCTTCCCAGTGCAGATCCTTGATACAGACTTGCCTGAGACATTGTCGCGGGCTCTGGGCCTCCAGCTGGACCCGTGGAGGACATTGCTGTGGGATCCAGGCCCTCAGCTGGACTCTGGGTCTCCAGTGTGTGGACAGATCTCCTGCACTCTTCTGCATTTGACTTTTTGGGTAAATACTATAAAATTAATCTTATAAAGTATGTTTCCTGTATTGAATCTGTTCCCTTGCCACCCCTGACTACAACAGGTGGAAAAGCTTTTCCTTGAGAAACTTGGATTTTTAAAGGATGAAGTTGCTTTTTACATGCAAGATGCTTGAGCAGCTTTATAGATTGAAGGAAAGAGAGATTAAAGGTGTAAAAGCATAAATGGTGGTGTGAAAGCTTCTGATGTTTCTGGGGAATTCTTAGGCAGCTTACAGAGGAGCTCACCTGAAGGGCAGGAGTTTACCAGAGAAGTGGAACTCTGGCTGTCACCGTGGTGGAGAAAGAACCTGAGGTTTCTGCCAATGTGGTGGCTAAAGTGACACACTATACCCTATACCAATGGTGGCGAACCTGTGGCACGTGTGGCGCAGCGGGCTGTTTTGTTATCATTGAAAGCTCTGAAAGGTTCAGCACCACTGCCCTACACAGTGAGGTCTACATAAGGTAGAGGACAAGGTGGCTTTAAGAAGAGGCACCAGCATAAGTAAAAGAGGGATTGCGGGACTTGGTGGGAAGGTCAGGGAGGAGGTGTATTTAGACGGAATAAACAGATACTTGAGGGCCGGTGAGATGGCTCGGCGGCATAAGCGCCTGCCTGGCAAGCACGAGGACCTGAGTTCGACTCCCGGTACCCACATAAAAAAAAAAAAATACTTGATAAATGCAGGTTAGGTTAAAGGGTTACTGAAGAAAGCCTGTGATATAATTCTGTAACCTGAGGAACAGACTTAGGAAGACACACAGGCTTTGGAGTGTGCCGTCCTTCTTGATTCACACTCAGCCTGTCTGGACCAGATGGGCCTCGATGTGTATTTACCCCAGGCATTCATGTAGGTTCTGATGAATATCCTGCTTTTATTTTTCTCACAAGGAAATTATTAATCCAGGTACCTCTACCTGCTGGCTGGAAGTGGTAGAAAAGTTGTTTTTAAGGACCGTCATACCCTCAGGGAATTCCAGGAATTATTCATGCGTGTGAAGGAGGCAAAGGAATTAATATTTTTAAAGTAATCTGTTTTAGTTCTCTCCTTTGATTCATTTCTCTCCTCTGATCAACTTGCTAATTTAATTTTAGCATTTTAAAAATGACCTTAGAAGAAAAAATGGCTGTCTATATTCTCTTATGTTTCAAATGTTAATTATCTTGGGGCTTTCTTAAATCCTATACTCTTGTCACTGGAAAAGAGTTTCTTTGACTTGTAAACATGAAATGAACAAGTTACAGTTTTATATGTGCTTTGTTTTCATAAAATTGAAAACTTTTATGAGTGAGATGACTAGTTTACTGTGTAGAAGGAAATTTCATACAGAACTTAGAAGGAAAAAATTATGCAGTAGTTCAGAGCATTTCACTACAGGTTTTCGTATGGATGTTTCTGTTAACTGTGCTGTTAAGTGATACAGTAGAAAATGTATTGTTTGTCTTATAGTGCATAGAATTTTTTTTTTTTTTTTTTTTTTTGTGGGTACCGGGGGGACGACCTCAGGACCTCGCGCGCCAACAGGCACCCGTGCCGCTGAGCGATATCACCGGCCCCTTTTTCGTATGTGGGATCCGGGAGTCGAACTCGGGCCTTCGCGCTTGCAAGGCAGGCGCTTAAGCCGCTGAGCCGTCTCACCGGCCCTAGTGCATAGAATTTTTAAAAATACAACTTACAAAAATATATCTTCAAGTTCTTTCTGTTGAAAGGGCCTAGAAGTAGTGATATGCTATTATTAATGAGCGTACCTTGAGGCCACAGTTTGGTTTCTAAAAAATTATCTCCTGCTGGATGTAGTGGCACACGCCTGTTGTCCTAGCTGCTTGGGAAACTGAGCCAGGAGGATCACAAGCTCAAGGCCAGCATGGCCAATTTAGCAAAATCCTGTCTCAAAAATAAAATTTAAGCTGGGCATGGTGGTGTACACCTGTAATCCCAGCACTCTGGAGGCTGAGGCAGGAAGATCACTGTGAGTTTGAGGCCAGCCTGAACCACATAGTAAAACCCTGTCTTAATAAATAAAATAAAATAAAATTAAATTAAATTCATTTCATTTAAAAGGGCTGGAGTCATCGCTCAGAGGTAGAGGACTTGTCTAGCAAGCATGAGACCCTGGGTTTGATCTTCAGCACCGCCCCCCCATAATCTCTTAATCTCTTGCCAAAAGGACTCAGCACGTTAGAGAAATGGCTGATTCTAGGACTGGCAGAGGGAAAGCACAAAATGGAACATCTTGTGCCAGAAAGCGAGGGAGTATTCCGAAAGTTGGTCCAGACCCATTAGAGGAACATAAAAGTCAGCTTGAAGGAGCTCCCATTAACAATATCTGGGGCTGTTTGAGTAACAAAATAAAGTGGGTTCTAAACCTGTAGAATTAAGAATCTGTATTAGTATATGCATGGGGTGAAGGGAGAAATTATGCTTACTGTAGAGTGTCAAATAGTAAATTTGCAAGAATGAAAGAGTTATAAAAATTGCTTTGCAGCTGTCATAGTAACAGATGATTCAGGCAGAAATCAATGGATGCTAAAACTAGTGACTGGAAGTTTTATGAGCAATAGGGCATTTACTTAGTCTTAAATTATCTTCCCGTAGATAATTTGTTAATCACAAAGTGAGAAATGATCAGTTGGCAGTGGAGAAACACCTCTTTAACCAAGTGATCAGAGTTTGTATTGGCAATAATGTGATTTACCGATGTGTCGTATTTCTTGGTGTAATGTACTGAGAAGGATAAAATGTCAGGCAAACCCTAATTGAGGGATGTTCTATAAAATAGTTCATTATACTTTATGAAAGGGACAGTGTCATGTGAAGAAAGGCTGAGAAACCAGGTCTTCCTGATTAAGGGAGACTACATAGTCGTGAAAAAATGCGTAGTGTGATCTTGGACTAGAAACACACAAATTGCTAGAAAGACTGTCATTGGAAAAATTGGCTACATTCTCTGATTCTTTATCTGACTTCAAAAGTTTAGGGAAAATTGAAACAAAAGATGGGAAGGGGTAAAGCGAACCAAGCAACATGGTAACAGTTGGTAACTGGGTGAAGAAAGTGTTCTTTGTCCTGTTCTTGAAAATTCCAAGTTTGTAATTCAGACTTAAATATATATAAAGACATATGCTTTCTGTATCAGAACTCTTATTACATTGGAATATCTGTAACTATGAAATGGGATTAGCTTGGTTCTCTTAGTTTATCAGTGAGTGGCATTCGAGCGTGTTCAGGTAGCCCTGAAGAGCTGTAAGAGACCTGCTTGCTGTCCACTGTTTAGTGTCATAATCAGCATAGAAGGTCAGTCAAGCTCAGCTTCCTGAAGAGTATACTTTCTTTTTTTTTTTTTTTTTTTTTTTTTTTTTTTTGTGGGTACCGGGGGGACGACCTCAGGACCTCGCGTGCCAACAGGCACCCGTGCCGCTGAGCGATATCACCGGCCCCTTTTTCGTATATGGGATCCGGGAGTCGAACTCGGGCCTTCGCGCTTGCAAGGCAGGCGCTTAAGCCGCTGAGCCGTCTCACCGGCCCGAGTATACTTTCAGTAAGTCTGGCTTTTTGTTTTTACTTTAAAGCCTTACTGGTGGTCTTAGGTCTTTCTTTTCTTTCAGATTCTGGTCTCTAAGCCCCTATCATTAGTTTTCCTTGTCTCTGTTAAATTATAGGACCTGTCTGTGCTCACACTGGCAAATCTTTACTTCAGCAAATCTTCAAGTACCTGTCATGCGGTAGGAAGACATACGGAATTGTCACACGCCCCAGACTGCAGTCTTGATTATTTTCTCCTTTCTTTGTTTTTTCAACCTGCAGTCATCTCTTAATCTTAATTTCTTTGAGTAAGCAATTTTTACTAATTCTCTTTTTATAACTTTTAGATTTTACCAAGTCTCTAGACACTTGAAGGCCTCCAGTGAGTTTCTTTGCCTCAAGCTCTCTTTGTGACCAGTCTGTCTGGAGTTCAGAAATCATGACAAAGTAAATATTTTTACTGTTTACATTCTCAGAACCATCAAAGTGAATAGCATAAAAAGAACAGAAAAGGAAACTTCATTTATACTGAAATCAGGGAATGTCCACAGTCCTATATCAAAGAATTTCAGATAATTCTATGAGATAAAGTACAATTTAGACCAGATTATAAAAGGATTTTAATTTGACATGACATCTCTTACCAAAGCCTGGGACAGGGTACTGGAATTAGTAAGGAAGTTCTAAAAAGGCCTCCCCCAGTAGCAGGCCACCAGAGAAATTTCTAGTCCCTTACTTGAAGTTTATCCCTTTACCTTGGGTAGTAGAAATGGCCAGGTGATGGTTGTTGTTAAAAGCACATATTTCAGCTGAGTAAGGTGGCACAAGCTATAATCCCAGCACTGTGGGAGGCTGAAACAGAAGGGTCGCAAATTTAAGCCCAGCTTGGGCAACTTAGGTGACTTAGCGAGACCCTGTCTCAAATAAAAAGTAAAAAGAGGGCTGGGTTGTAGTTCAGTGCCTAGGCCCTGGATTCAATCCACAGTATGTCCTCTACCACATATGCATGCAAGCACACACACATGCATACAATTCATGTCAGATTTAAAACTTTGTAGCTTTACTTTGATACTTGTATGTGGTCCTGGGAAAACAACCAAAGTAGTTTAAAGTTCAGTTTCCTCTCTGAAATATGGATGATAGTATTTACCTCACTTGGTTGTTAGGATCATTGTTTGTTGGGTGGTAACTAGTACATAGGAAATAGTCAATAAATATTAGCTATTATTATTCCTTTGAAGACTGAAGAATGCAGGGCAGGATGTTTTGTGTGTTCTTTAGTGCCTGTACCCATAATCCTGGGATTTCTTAGGTTCTTTTTTTCGTTTTATTTTTGTTCAGAACCTTAGAGACCAGATGTGTTTCTATTAATTTTAAAGAACAATTTTCATAGTCTTCTAAAGAGACAATGTGTTTGACATTATCATTGTGTTGGAAGTTGTGAAATTACTTATATTGACTGTCTTGATGCTTTTTTCTACCATCATTGCCAAACTGTTTTTTAATGAATCTTGAATTTAAACCTAATAATTTTTTCATGATGGAACTGTAGCAGAAAATGCCTCCCCCAGTATACTTCAGTTTCTTAGTTGCCCAGGTAATAGTTCCCGTTCCAGTTCCAGTTGCTCCTGTCTCTTAGAAATGGCTGGTCACTGTGATGCATAGTTGGTCGCTATGATGCGCATTGTATAAACCAATCCCCAATTGACAAGCCATTCGGCCTCTGTACTTCCTGCTTGCTTATCTCATATAAGCCCTAGACCAGCAGAGATCAGGGCCTGATATTCTGGGAATGATCCCGATCAGTGCCCGTCGATGTAAATAAATCTGCCTCCAAATCCTGGGTGTCGTTTCGGTGCTTCTGCTTGCCATTGCAGAACTATATGTGAATAGTAATGAAATATGTTAAATGTGGAAGTCCTTGACATCACAATGGAATTGAAAAAAGATATAAGATGAAAAGATATTGCCTCCTGCTTGTGGTTCCAGTCCCACCGTCCAGCTTTCTAGTTCTGGTAGTTAATGAGAATAATGAGGGCTAAACTGTATTTTTAAATTTTGTCAGTTATTAACAGTTGATTTATTACTATGAAATATATGAAATTTATTTATTTCATTTCTAGTGCTGCTCCAGTCTCTGCCAGTTACATGTTTAGTTTTATTTTTTCTTATGGCAAACTTTACACTATTTACCCTATGTAATATACTCGAATACTTCTTCATTTATCATTTATATCATGTCAAGCTTTATAGCATTTACATTTATGTTTGCTAACTACAGTTTATTCTGAACTTTGCCTGCAGCAGTTTGTAAACTGAGGCCACCCATGCAGCATCCAGTCTAGAGGTATTATTTCATTCAACTCATGCAGCATGTTATTTGGAATTGATTAGTGATGGTTAGTAATTGGGAGATTGCTCTCACATGACTCTAGATTTTAAGTTCTCTTAAAACATCAGATGAATTGATCACACTTGGCATATGTTCTCATGAGCATCAGTTTGTTAGACGAGAGTATCCGCCTTTCTTTTTTTTTTTTTTTTTTTTGAGACAGTCTTGCTACGTAGTTCAGGCTGGCCTTGAGCTCACTGTGTAGTCCAGGCTGTGATCCTCCTGCCTCTGCCTCCTGAATGCTGGGATTACATGCGGGCACCACAGCGCCCAGTAGTATCATCCTTTTTAGATTGAGTGTACGATCTTCAGTGCAACTTAGTGCTTGCCCAACCCATTCCTACATTTACATTCAGTCAGCCCTTGTTGGTTCTTGAGTTTGTAATCCTGGCTCTATTGAAAATATAAAACCAGCATTTATAGTATTATGAGTGTGTGAGTAGTGTGGGCCTGCAAAGAAGTGGATATAATTCTGTATCATTAAGTCTGTGCCAGTGGAAATATCAGTATTACCACAAACAACAGAAAAAAACTAAGACGTGGAAAGTAAAGGTGGTGGTGTAATTATTATATTTAAAAATGTAATAATGTGCTTTTACTTTCTAATTCAGAGAATTCAGGTCATTTAACCTCATCATCATACTCTTTCATAAAGGCAAAGCAGTTTTTTATAAGACATCATTCTTGGGGCCCTCTGACTTTCTGTTCTGCTCTTCTCTCTTCTCTCTTTCCCCTCTCTTCCTCTTTCTCTTCCCTCCTTTTATTTAACAATTTTTTTTTAATGTGGGTTTTCCTATGTTGTCCAGGCTGATCTTGAACTTGTAGGCCCAAGTGATCCTCCTGCTTCAGCCTCCTGAGTAGCTAAAATGAATACCACACCTGGCTATTCATTCAGCACATTTTTACAGTATTAAGTTTTGCTATGTAGTTGGTGTTATTCTGGTTGCTTTTGAGACAACAGTAAACAAGGCAGACAAAGCATGCTCTCATGGAACTTACGTCACTGTGGAGGAGCCATACATGAAGAGATGCCTGTAGAAAAATAACAAAGTGGTGAAGGATTGTTGTGGGGGTGAGAAAGAAAGGGTAGGCCGTTTGGGAGGCAAGACTGAGTGGAGCCTGAGAGGTGAGGGCCAGCTGGATGAAGGGTTTTCCAGCCGGGGACCCATCACGTGCAGAGGCCTGGGTGAGACTGAACAGCATTGCTCTGTGTGCAGCCAGAGGGAGGCAGTGAGAAGAAGTTGCACTGTATTGGGCTTTGATCAGGAAAGTGGCTCATCTGGGTTACATTTTTAAAGGCCACCCTGGCCGTTTGTGAGGAACAGAATAAGTAGAACTAAGGGGACCAGTATGAGGCTGGTAGAATTCTCTAAATGAAAACAGTAACTTGGGTGGATGGTGGTGGTAGAATTGGTGAGGAATGGTCTGATTTAAGATGTGCTTCGAAGGTGGAGCTGAAGGGACTTCCTGATGGGTGAATGCAGAGTGGGAGGAGGAGAGCCAAGGGTCACAGGTGCATTTCCAGTCTGAGGTGATGAAGGCCAGAGAGGGGCGGGATTAGAGGCTGGAAACTGGGGGTTCTCTTTTGGCTGTGAGGTGTTTTTGATATCCCAATGTGACGTGATTTGATGTCCGAATGGAGACGTCGAGTGGGCTGGGTATGAGTGTGGATCTCAGAGGAGGGGGAAGTAGAGATTGCCTTCAGAGTGGTGAGCACGCGCAGGGTGCTTAAGCTAGAGTGAGACCCTCCTTGAGGATAAGTGAGAGCTCTGCATCCTGACCCACTTGGATGTGTGAGGCCAGAAGGAGGAAGAGCCAGCGGAAGAGTCAGGGGTGGCCTTTAGAGAGGGAGGGCGGCCGTGGGAGAGCGGTGTTACGGTGGAAGAGAGGATGGAGTTTGAAGGAGGAAGGATCGGTAGGGCTGACCAGTGTCGAACTCAGCCTTAGCTTTAAGTCGGCAGTACGCCTGTCATTTCATGTGTTTTCATTATGTTCCTAGCTTAGGTCTGCTTTGTCTTTTTGTTGTTGTTGTTGTTTGTTTTTTTGAGACAGGGTCTTGCTCTGTAGTCCAGGCTGGCCTTGAACTCACTATGTAGCATAGGCTGGCCTGGAACTCACAGCGATCCTCTGTGTCAGCCTCCCGAGTGCTGGGATTACAGGCATGCGCCACCACACCCAGCTAGGTCCACTTTATCTTAAACTCTTCTGCATTTTTCTTTTTTTCTTGTGGTGGTAGAGTACATCCTCAAACATTTTTTTCAGAAAGAGTCAGTAGATGGTAAACTTTGAGTCCTTGCTTGTCTGAAAATGCCTAAAACTTGGTAACGGGGCTCAGTTTACATGTGTGACAAGCTCACCGTGAGGTGATCTTCCTGCTTCCTCCTGAGGGCAGAACCAAGGCTGTTGCTTTAGTTGCACAGTAATGCTGCAGATGGATTTGATTTTGATGCCCTTTACTCATTGACATTGGTTTAGGAACGTAAAGAATCTGAGCTTTGGCTCCTTTTTTTTTTTATCTTAACAGTGTCATCATATTTGTCTTTCATCTTCCGGAAATACACGGCGATTCCTAGTCTGCAAACGCGCTCCTCTGTCGCTCTCAGCAGTGCGATGTGTGCATTTGGTCTGGTCCTCATTGTCGCCATTTCATGTGCGAAACCCTGTGCTCAGGTAGCCTTCCTGACCCGGAAACCCATGTTAATCTTGTGTGTTAGTTATTTGCAAAGCAAGCTAGTATCTTCTCCATGTTATTTGGAAATAATTCCATATGTATAGAAATGTTATAAGAACTAAATAAAGGCTTCCTCTGTTTCTTTCCTCTAGATTCAGTCATTGTAAACATTATGCCATACTTGTTCTCCCCTTCCGCATATAGATATGCACATACCTGTTTTTTATTATTTTCTGAACCATTTGAGAGTGGGTTGCAGGTTTCTTGTCCTATTCCTCCTAAATATTTTATTCTTTCACATAACCGTGGAATAATGATCAGATTCGTGAAATTCAACATGTAATAATAATATCTAGTGTAAGTCCATATTTGAATTTTACCAGTTGCCCCCAAAATGTCCTTTTTGTGAACTTTTTTTCTCATTTGGTATCCAGTCCAGGATTCTCTGTTGATTCCTTGTCACTCTCTGTATCTCCTTTAGTCTGAACAGGTTTTCGAATGCAGGTGAACCATTCCGTAGTATGTCCTTCAGGCTGGATTGTTAGTAGTTTACTCGTGATGGGCGATGTTTTTGGTGGAACATCACAGAGGTGGTCTTGTGTCTCACAGGAGGAGGCGGCATGTGTTGGTTTGTCCTATTATTGATGGTATTAAGTTTCATTACTTGGTTAAGGTGGTCTTCGCCAATTTTTAATTTAATTTAATTTTTTTGTTTTTGTTTTTTGAGATAGGGTCTTGCCGTGTAGTTCAGGCTGGCCTTGAACTCATTACCTAGCCCAGGCTGGCTTCATGGTAATCGTCCTGCCTCAGCCTCCTGAGTGCTAGGACTATAGGCAGGTACCACCATGCCCAGCAGTGTTTGCCAAATTTCTTCACTATTTTCCCCCTTGAAATTTGTAAGTAATGTGTGGAAATACTTTGAGACCATGCTCGACTCTCACCCAATAGTTTGAGTATCCATCGATGATTCTTGTCTGAATTAGTTGTTGCTACAGTACTTGACAAAGGATGATTTTCTAATTCTAATTTCTCCTACCCCTCTTAGATCTCTTCCTTCTAATTTGTTATCAGTGTAGATGCCTGGATTCTTGATTTTATTCAGTGAGTGTTAATCAGTTTGTTGTGATTATTCATCTTTTTTTTTTTTTTCCTTGTGGGTACCGGGGGTCGAACTCAGGACCTTGTGCACCAGTAAGCGCCCGTGCTGCTGAGCGATATCACCGGCCCTTTTTTCATATGTGGGTACCGGGAGTCGAACTCAGGACCTCACGCTTGCCAGGCAGGCACTTATGCCACTGAGCTATCTCACCGGCCCATGTGATTATTCATCTTGATGCTCAGATTGCCCAGATTTGGTTGCTGGGATCCCCTTGAAGTTGTCTCCTGTGTTGTTTTGCCTCATCAGATTTTTTATTTTTACCATTTCCTACTTTCTGGCATAAGGCTATGTTTCAGGCTCATCTTGGCCAAACTCCAGCATCAGCCATTTCTTTAAGGAGCCCTGGGTTCCTCTTAGTGGTGATTGATACTTAGAAACCAATATCTAGACAGCAAGTCGACTCAGGAGTGTTTGTTCTGCTGTTCAGCTTATCATGTGTGTTCACCACATTTATTTTTAGCTTTTTTTTTTTTTTTTTTTTTTTTTTTGTGGGTACCGGGGGGTCGACCTCAGGACCTCGTGCACCAGCAGGCGCCCGTGCCTCTGAGCGATATCACCGGCCCCTTTTTCGTATGTGGGATCCGGGAGTCGAACTCGGGCCGTTGCGCTTGCCGGGCAGGCGCTTAAGCCGCTGAGCCATCTCACCGGCCCTTATTTTTAGCTTTTTAAAAGAGAGAGAGCCCCGAGGAGCATGGTATGGCTGCATTCTCTTCCCTTTAGTGGTCTGTGACAGGAAGGTCTTTCCTCCCCATCTTCTGTGTTCTTGTGTTTTTTTTGAGAAAGGTGAGGATGTACAGAACTGGTCCTGAAGGCATACAGCTCTGTTATATGTTGTGTGTGTGTATATAAAGTTGAATGCCAGCCATAGTTCATATCCCTGGAGAGTCAAAGCGTTTCTCATCTTTCTCAGAAGCGTATCAAAGTGACTTTTTTCACTAAGAAAAGTTTTCTATAATAGTACAGCTTTTGTTAGATTTGGTGTTGTTTTTTAAGTCAAACTTCAAGTAGAATTTTAAACCTAAAAGTTGTCAGTGTACTTGTTAGCAGCAAAGCAAAATACGGTCTGTTAGTACGTAAATTGACAAAATTGTCTTAAATTCTTACCATTTTAACTTTTTAAATGGGCCCAAATTCTACATGTGTGTGTACTCACATGTAAGACTCAAAAGTCTACGTAAAGGGATCGCCATGCTCTTCACACACAGCACACATTTATAAACTTGGGAGAATTTTGCTAAGGAGGGTAACCCTTCGGGATCCCTCCTGTCTCTCAGGAGCTATTCCTATTCCCCATTCCTATTCGCCAAGAGTTTTGCTAAGGAAAAGGGAAGCTAGACAAGGAGAAGAGATAGGATGAAGTAGTGTATATGCTGAGAAACTGAGTTAGAGCTTTCACAGAGGGAGGAGAAAAACAGAAGGAAATGTCAGTGCCTGGTGATAGACACTTCGAGTGCCCAGCTAAAAAATTTAGGCTGTTCTCTAGCAAGCAGGGCCTTTTAAAAGCGGGCAGTTCATAATAAAACAGGCAGATAAAATTATGTCCTTTTACGATGCTGAGAGCGGTAACAGCATTGCACAGCCCTAGAGATCAGTTTGTTCCGCTCAAGGAACAAATAGTTTGAATCATGAATTTCTGTCTCCAAGGGAATGCCTTGCAATTATGCTTGGAAAGGGTTTTGTTTTATTGCGTGGCCATTTCCTGTTTACTGCTTGTTTACAGCTATACTCTAAACCTTACTTTAGGAGAATATACCCAGTGAAAATGGGTATTTATTCAGTTTTCTGTCCAGGCAGTGAATCGTGTATGTGTTCATACTTCAGATGGAGCGAAGTACTTGAACCGGCACTGAGTAAGGGCGTGTACACTAGGCAGTGTGTGAATAGCTCTGTGTGCGCCGTCTCAGGCCGGCCCTTGTGACACTGTCGTAGACAAGGAAACTGAGTGTTGGAGGGGTCAAATCCAAGTAATATAGCTAGCAGTTGTCAAGGGGGAGATCCAGACATGGGCCTCACTGCCTTTTAAGACAGTCACCAGTCATTCACAGCATTGTTCTACGAGGTTCTTGAAAGTCTACAATGAAAGGACTCCTGAGATCTTGATTACAAAAGCTAGCAGGTAATAAAAGCTGGTGTGGATGGAGAGTAGGTACAGGTAATACTTGCTAGCATGCAGAAATAGCAGAAAATGGGCCACGAGGAGGATTCCTTCGAGCCAGGCAGAAATGTCTGTTAGAATATGTAGGAGAGGATCGTAGCATAACAGGACTTGAGCGAATGTGAGCCTGAGGGGAGAGGAGTAGCAGTGACTTTATCAAAAGCGAGTCGCCTGACAGCTCTAATCAGACTCACCCCTTTATTATAGCTGAGGTCATCTGTGTGCTTTCTCTGATGTGCCTGTTTCAGGAAGAGATTGATTCCAGACAGTTGAAACAGACCTGAAGATTCTGGCGTGAACATTAGAAATGACCTGACGGTAGAGTGAGCCGCAGACTTCACAACGTGGTGGTGGTGGTAATGTGAGAAGTATTTAACAAGCTATAGCCTCCTTCTCCAGCAGCACTGCTCATATTTCTACCAACTACTTCTAGAGGGGGAGGAAATTGAAAACTTGCCCCCAAGAATCTTCAGGCATAATGTGATGGATATAAAGGGTACTTTTTTTTTTTTTTTAATCTCTTGTTTTATATTTAGGAAAAACTTTTGTTAAGTTCCATATCTGCCTTAGTTGCAAAATAAATTACTGGTTATCTCCTGACCCCCACCCTCGTCCTCTGGGGCAGTCAGCCCACAGTCTGAGAGGATGGTGCTTGTTTGGCTTCCAGGGTTTGAGCTGCCTCACCAGCTCAAGGTGACGCAAGGGTGGCAATACTTCTGGTGACTTTCTCCATCTGATGGGTCCCTCTAGTTCCCTTCTGCCTTCTCAAATACGGATTCCCAATTTTCCAAACTTCCATGGTTTCTTTCACTTGATTGACACAACTGTGAAAGGGCTTGGTCTCTTGATGTGTCCCAGCAGTTTTATTTTTAGAATTTCTTTTTTTTTGTCTTACTAGGGGAATGTCACCAGATATATCTATCTGATTCTAGCAGGAACTTATTTTTTTCTCAAGATGCTGCTTAATAGTTCTTTGAAGGGACAGTAACCGTACATGTGATATTAAAAATGATGGGCTTAGCCTGGTTATTGCTTCTTGCCATCCTCTTCTGGGGGTGGGGGCGGAAGTAAATTATTATTTCTGTCTCTTGCATGGAGGAAAACAAGCTCAGGCCAGCATATGAGAAAACTGACTTCAGGTCACAAGTGTGTGCCAGCTTAGACCTGTTACATAGATTGTATTTTCTAGTCCTCCCAGGGGATTTCCCATTTTTGTTAGTCTTGAGAAGAGTTTGGTGCTGTTGGGTAATCTGACAGCAGCAAAGGTTCCTTTGTAAGGTATTTTTGTTCCTAAATCTCATGTGAAAGGTTTGTTGCTGATCTATTGATACTAAAGATTTGTTCAGGTTAAGCCCAAGAAGGCCTTTGTTTGGGCATTATTTGTGCCTAATTTGATTTCTCTTCCTGAAACCCATTTCGACTTCTCACTGTTTTAATCTTCCTTGATGCCATGTTTTTCCATTGTCCTCCTGCAAAACCTTCTTTTTTCAGTTAGTATCCTGTCTTTTGAATGACATCTACCACAAAAATACCTTTTACCTAGGTCTTGCGGATTTTGAAATCTTTTTTTTTTTTTTTTTTAGCTGACCTATCATGGTGTCCTATCAGTTCTGCCCAGTAGGCAGCATCAGGATTGCTGACTAAAGAAACAAGACATGGGTGGTCCTGACTTCAGCTTAGTGGCAAATCAGGCCTCTGAGCTTTTAGTCCACTGAACCCTTTTGCTCTTGTGCCTGTGTAGTGTCTAGGAACATTTTCTGGAAGTCTTCCAGTTTTCTCAAAAGTGGAAAAAATTTATCATGTAGATTGAGTTGTCTGCAAAGAAGATAGCCCTAAAATATTTTAAGGTTAAATTTTGTTTTAAATCTTAAATTCAAGAAAGAAACAGGTTTGAATTTCCAAATAGGGCTGATTCCTGCTGTTTCCTGAGTACAAAGCTGACTGAATCATAGAAGATATAGTAGCCAGAGTTTTTTTTCTAATTTGTTTTTGGTACCAGAAATCGAACTCGGGACCTTGTGCTTGCCAGGCAGGCGCTGTGCCACTGAGCTATATCCCCGGCTCTTTCTACTTACTTTTAATTATCGTATTTTACTACTTTTTGAAATATCCTAAGAAGGTCATGTCTGAAAAGATTATACCCTGTGGTTCCTAGTAGGAATTTCAGCATCAGTGAGGTTTCTTCAAGGTAATTATGGGCTGGGAGTAAAGCTCTGTAGTACAGAACATGCTTAGCATGGCCAACGACCTGGATTCAGTTCCCATCACCAACAAACAAACAAACAAACAAACAAACCAACCTAAAATAGTACATTTCGGTGCAGTAAAGCTATGGAACTTAAAATGTCAAACTTCTTTATTTTTTGCTGGAATTTAATTAGCTTAATTAGGAGCTCTTGTTGGCAGCAAATGTGCATGACCAGATAATTATTCTGGAAAATTGCTATACAAGGAGTCCATGAGGAGAATGGTGTAGAAGGCTTCTACTTAACGGTCTGAGAGCTGTGCTCCAGTGCTGAGGAATGCCCACAAGGTGGCGCCAAGAGTTTGCTTAACTGTTGGGTCCCCAGCTGGAACCAGAAGCCCTTGAAGCCCAGTTCAGCCCCCCTCCTGTGAACTGTGACTGGTTGTTGCTGTACCCTCAGTTCTGGTCCCCATGTTCCCAGAGCCCCTGTAGTGCTGTTATCTGTGCTGCGTATTGGTGTCTAGCTGCGGTCTGCCTACAGGGAAGCTGTGGGTATTGGCTCCCTGCAGATGGTAGGGTCTCAAGAGCAGGCAGATTACACTGCTTTCTGCATTTCCAGCAGTGCCAGGGCCAGGGCCTCCGAGTTTCATTGTTGGCTTAGCTCCTGTGGATGGTCTGTGGGTTGATGTGCACTTCCACATGGCTTACCTTCAGTGTATGTTTGCTTGATGAGTATGTACCTGTTCCTAGCTACACACATGACTTTTGGAATGAATATTTTGTGCCTGTAGTTTGTTTCATAAACCTCCTCTTGCATGAAACCAGTCAGTTCAGAGAGAGTTGGTTAGAGAAGCCCTTCCTGTGGGTGGGTCTTCCCTTCGGCCCTGCAGTTGGTCAGGGCAGTGGGAGCTGTGCATGAGACAGACAGCAGATGGCCACGGAGTTCCCAGGCTCCATGCCACATAGGTAGGAGTTTGAGGACAGCAGAAAGAATCTGCTTTGTAGTTCTCATTTCTCTGCCTCCTTTGGGTTCCCAACAGGGAATCCTGCAGCTGGCAGGGCTGTGTGACCAGGAAAGGAAACCTGCTCTTAACGAGGGAGGGGCCTGGGAGAGGCATAAGTACCACGAGCATAGTTTAGTTGGATTATGTCATTTTATTGCAGACCATTAAGTAAATGGATGTTCAGTTTTTCTTTTTTAGACAACAGATAAAGGCTTCAAGCCTTTCAGCTCCCTCCTGAAAGGAATTTGAAAAGGTTTCACAATAATGTTATCTCATTAATACAGGCAGCCTCTATAGGCAGCTAGTCATCTTCTCAGCCTGACCCTGGCTCTGGCTTCTTCACTGTGTGGATGCCTTTCCAGAGTGTTCAAGTTGACAACATATTCAGAAGTTCTGTGTTTGATAGCCCAAAAGTATGCAAAACTCTGAGCAAAAGCATTTGCATTTACTTAATTTAAAAAACGAGCCACAGTCCAGGTGATATGAGATAGTGTTGGTGTGGTGTCTGACTTCTTCTCCCAAAGCTGTTTGTTTATATCCCTAGTGAGTTTGATAAGCCAAGGCCATGTTTTTATTTCTAGAACGGGGAGTACCCAAGCTAGCAGTTTTGACCTTTCAATGTTTAGGGAAACAGAGATTCTGATTATGAGATGAAAAGAAGATGACAGCTTTTCTTGTCCATTAAAACCAGGACTCACTCATGGCAACCTTTGTCCTTTGTCCTACCAACAGAGCAGGGACTGTGACTCTTGCTCTTTGGGGTGGCGTTATTTTAAAGAATGTGATCAAAACTGACCTGTTAGATACTCATCTCCTCTGTGAGTCTTTATTTTCTGTTATTACTTTTGGCAGTTGGATTTTAATTCATTGGGATATGGTAAAGTAGCTTATAAGAGCATCTTTAAAAATATATCTAATAAATCTTTTGAGGTAAAGTTTGGGAACTGCCTGCACAAATCAGCATTACTAACATGGCTGCTTTGTTTTTAGGTGATTGGCGAGGACAATGTGGCAGTCCCCTCACACCTTTATAAGGTGATCCTGGCTCGCAGAAGCCCAGAGTCTACCGAACCGCTGGCACTGGGGGCCTTCGTGGTGCCCAATGAAGCCATTGGCTTCCAGCCTCAGTTAACCGAATTCCAGGTGAGCCTCCAGGACCTCGAGAAGTTGTCAGGACTGGTATTTTTCCCTCAGTTGGATAGAACTAGCAATGTCAGGAATATCTGTGCGGTGGACACCTGTAGACTACTGGATTTCCAGGAATTTACTCTGTACCTGAACACAAGAAAGATTGAGGGAGCCCGTTCACTGCACAGGCTGGAAAAAGTCATGGAGCATTTGAAGAACACGGGGATTGAACCAGATGATTACTTCCTGAGTCGCTACGAGAAGAAACTGGAAGAACTCAAAGCGAAGGAACAGTCCGGAACCCAGACAAGGAAGCCATCCTAATTAACCTGTAGGCATGCCCTCCGCAGGCTCATGCGTTTTAGTGACTTTACTTTAAAGAATGATGGAATCCTAAATTTGAAACTAAAATTTCCTCTGAACAATGAATGACCTACAATTATTTTGTCAGTATTATTATTACTTTTTTTTTTTTTTTTTTTTTAGTTTGGGGACTAATTAGTAAGGAAGCAGTCAGTCTGCAGATGGCGAGCTGGTCTTGTGTCAAGTTAACAAGAGGACTGTCACCAAGATGGCACTGCATTTATGTCCCTCTGAATGAACAGTATGAAGAAAGGCACTGTTTATTTGTATGCCTCCAAATCATACAGTGTCTTTGATATATCTGTTTGCTGAGCTTCTTGGAGCTTGGTGTTGGGTCTTTTCTTTCCCTAGGATCTGATTAGCTTTTAGAAATCTTCCGTTAGCCTGCCTAAGTGCAGTATACAGTATAATTTATTTATTTCTTCTCTCATGAACTTGCAGAAGCACCCAACAGCTGTGTTTTCTGCTCAGCGTGTTTTTCCACACTAAGTTCAGTGCTTTACTTGTATTGTCCTGTAGCGACCCCTCTGCGGTAAATACACTAGTCTCATTTTACCTGTGAGGAGAGTGAGGCTCAGAGAGCTCCGAATCTTGCCTGTGGAGTTCTCCTTTCCAAGGAGGTCACCTGCAAAGTATGGGGCACACAGGGCTAAGAGAAACAAGACAGAAAGAAAGTTCAGATTTCCCCTGACAGAGAGGTGTGGGCTCAAATACCTGTTGCTTACTTCTGTGGGTGTCTGTGGGCCTCAGGTAAGAAGAGTCTAGTTTTTGTTTGCTATATGAGCTAAAGGGACTTTAGTGTCTTCAGACTTAAACCTTCCTTAGCTCTTGGGTTCGAGGATGATGCTTTGTGGGGTTTATGAGAATCCCTGCTTGGCTCTGGGGGGACTTAGCGATCGTGTGGTGCCAGCCTCTCTGTCCTTGCTCCCTCTGTGCCTGTGGTCCACCTGGGTGGCACAGAGCAGGGGGAGCCTGGGTCCAAAGCTGCAAGGACTGTTAGCATCGTGTGGGAAAGGGTGGCTGTTTTTCTGAAGCAGATCTCTGGAGTTGGGTTTACCCGAGTCCTTTCGTGTGGTAGCGAAACAGTGACAGTAAAATATCTTAGGGATACAGATGCGTTGAAATCTGTCATACCACTGCTGTCTTTCCAAGTGGAACCAGAAGAAAATTTTCTTGTGATGTCTTTGTGTTAGTCTTTCATGGAGACATCAAGTCTTTAAGGTAGTGATGAAAAGATTAATGGTTTACTTTGCTCCTTTTTTGAGTAAAAAGGAAAAGTTGGGTGGTAGAACACGGTATTCTTATTAATAACCATTCTGTTCTGTCACACTGTTCCCCATTAACTTGTGCCGGTCCTTCTTACAGATATAGAGCCAAAATGTCACTGTGACCAGTGTGTTCCTCTCTCCTCAGTGGAGAGATGATGGCGGGGCCCGAGTTTCCTCCAGAAGTCTGAGGGCACAGCTCCGGGGGGGGAGTCCTAGGCACTGCTGTGCATCTGAGCAGCCAGCCCGGCGCTGGCCCTGCCACCGTGCCCGGCTCTGTCTGCTGACCTGTCTGCCGGAGCTCTTCTCACGCCTGCCTCTCCTCCGGGATGCTGGAGATGTGTAAGTTGAAGTGTCTTGGGGCTTTATTTCTTATGAAAGGTACTACCTCGCCATTGTAAAGAGTAGAAGTAAGGGCTTGTGATGCAAAAAGGCCTTATTTTTATATGCAGTATTTCATTGGTCTGTAACAGTGATGCTTAAATTATTGTCTGAACACTTTCATTATGAGTCCCTCCCCAAGCACACTTTATATGTAATATTGGGTGGAGCTTAGAATTTTCCTCTGGATCAGGTCACTTAGTCCCCCCCGGCTGTCAGGGGCAGCAGATCACTGCGCCTCTCTGCAGCAGTAAGTGTGTTCCTCTGACAGAGAAACACATTGTTACCCACCAGACCTGAGCAGGTCCCCACCCGTCAGAGCAGGCGGAGTCCTGGTCTGGGCCTGTGTGCTCTTACTATCCAGCCCCAGCCAGGAGGGAGGCTGCCAGATTGGGCAGCTCTGCCGTGGGAAGCCTGTCCGTGGTACGGGCTTACTCCCTAGTGTTTCTTCCCCAGAGGTAAACTCCGGTTTCTGAATGGGAGCTGTTTGATCAGATTTGTATGTAGCAAGAGTGGAACTCAAACAGGTGGCAGAGGTTAGGTGGATGGGTACATTATCTCCTAAAGACCTGCTAACATTTCCCCCTTGAAGACTTCCGCTCCTCCTTAGGCCTTTGACTAGAGCCCAGCAGGACAGGTGGCTCATCTGGAGGGAATGGCGTCCTGCAGAGCCAGGCACAGCTTGCAGCCTGCACTGGGAGTGAGCCGAGTGTGCCGTGTCTCCTGGCCTTTCCTCGTGTGTGTCATTGATGTCAGCTGTGTGGATCACGGACTTCCCATCAACAGCTGCCCACCCCCCCCCCCAGCGGTCTCTGCCCTGGAGCCTGCTCTCTGTCCCTGCTCAGCCTTCCTGCCCTGGCCTGAGTGCGTGCCCTTCCCTGTGCGGCCCTGCAGCGCACCTCTACCTGCCTCCCAGGTCCTGCTGGTTGAGCTGGTCAGGGCTGGCCTCCATCTGGCCTGCTTTCCTCAGTGTCATCATCTGGGGTTGTCTATCAGGGATCTAGTGGTCCTTTTGCTATTTTAGTCCTATCTTTGAGAACCAACCCTCACACTATTGGAGTGGGCCAAGCAGGAGGAACTGCCTTTTTTTTTTTTTTTTTTTGATGCTAGGGATTGTACTTGGGATCTGTGTACTGAGTTAACATCTTCAGCTCTTTTTATTTTTCATTATTATTATTATTTTTTTTTTTGTGGGTACCGGGGGGTCGACCTCAGGACCTCGCACGCCAGCAGGCGCCCGTGCCGCTGAGCGATATCACCGGCCCCTTTTTTGTATGTGGGTTCCGGGAGTCGAACTCGGGCCCTCGCGCTTGCCAGGCAGGCGCTTAAGCCGCTGAGCCATCTCACCGGCCCTTATTTTTCATTTTGAGACAAGATCTTACTAAGTTGCCCAAGTGGAACTTGAACTTGTGATCCTCCTGCCTCAGCCTTCTGTGTACTGAGACTACGGGCACGGGCCATTGCTTCTGGCTAGGACCTGCGCTTTTTTTTTTTTTTTTAGGACCTGCACTTTGATGTGGGCGCCATATGATTCTGGGCCATGGGATGTGGTGGTGGTGGACCGTCTTCTCTTGAGGTCCTGAACTTGCCAATGTGGGTGGGAGGCTGGTCTGCCCCAGAGTGCACAGAGTACCTCCAGGGGTCGCTGTGGCCTAAAGTCACGCGCGAAGATGCAGCCCTAGCTGTGGCAGTGCCTCCGTGCAGAATGGCAGCTCTTAAACACAGACAACATGGATCTTTTTTTTTTTTTTTTTTTTTTTTTTGTGGGTACCAGGGGTCGACCTCAGGACCTCGCACGCCAGCAGGCGCCCGTGCCGCTGAGCAATATCACTGGCCCCTTTTTTCGTATATGGGTTCCGGAAGTCAAACTTGGGCCCTTGCGCTTGCCAGGCAGGCGCTTACGCCGCTGAGCCATCTCACCGGCCCACAACATGGATCTTTGACGCCAGGCTGCAGGCTCTCGGGCCAGGTGGAGGAGCAGAGGTTATTCCTGTCCAGTAGGCCTCGTGTTCGGCTCACACTAAAATAGTCTAGTAGCTTGAACCACCCCCATGTTACCCTCCCCCCAATATTTGCTTTCTTTTGCTCATTTGCCTTCTTTTTTCTCGAGCTATTTAAAAGTAATTTGTTGTTAAAAAGCAGTCTCTTAAAATTTGCCAAGGTGTTCCAAGACACCTCTTAACATATTTTTTAATTTCAGGTTTAAGTGAAATAAATCAGACTCACAAGCTTAAATATTACTTAGTTTCTCTTATATGAGAAACCTGAAGTATAAATAAATTAAAGAGCAAAATAGAGAAGGGGACCAAGGGATGGAGGGAGGGGGAAGGGGTAGGGGTATGAAAAGAGAATTAAGATGTGTTGTGTACATGTACCAACGCCCCATGATGAATGTAATCATTATTACAAACACTAATAAAACATTTTAAAAATTCAGGTTTTAAACAAGATTCATATTGTTTATCTCATCTCTTAATCTAGAGCATTCTACCTGGTTGGCTTATAATACAGATTCCAACCATACTCTTGAGATTTTGATTCAGTAGATCTGATCTGAGGCTAGAATCTGTATTTTTTAAACAAGAAAACTGATGATCTAAAGTACAACCAGGGTTTCAAACCAGACTGTTCCCTACTCTGCCCCCACCCTTTTCCAAAACGCAGTCCTTAGATGGGCCTTCCCTGTCAGACAGGGCTTTTGAGTCCTGAGTAGCTCTACAGGAGAACTTTATCCCATCCTGTTAGGCCCCAGGTACCTAGTTCCCTTAATAGTAGCCATAGTCTAGATGTCCCCCCGAAGCCTCATATGGTCGTAGGTGGGGCTTTTCAGAGGTGGCTGGATCTAAGGTGTGTGGTTACTAAGTCAGTCCACTGATTGGTTTGGCATGGTTTTGGGTGTGGATAATAGGAAGCCCAGCCTGGGTTTGGGTGGCACCACCTAATGGGTGGGTAGCCTGGAAGGGATAAAAGCGAGAGGTAGACTGCTGCTGCTGCTTCCTCACTACTTTGCTGCCCTCCTGCCTTCTGCCCACCATGGACTGTTTCTCCCCTGTGATGCCCCTCTGCCATGCCATCCTGCCTTGGAGCCAGCCAGCTGTGAATTAAAACCTTTACAAACGGAGCCAAAACAAACCTTTCCTCCTTTAACTTTGGATGTCGGGTATTTTGTCTCAGCAATGAGAAAAGACAGTAGTGCTTCATAAAATTAAGCTGCGTGCTTCCACGTAACTCCTCCGTCAGTAGCAGGCCAGCTCCATTCTGGGTTAGACAGGACTCCTCTCCATCAAACTCAGGGCCTCGCACTTGCCAGGCAGTCACTGTGCCACTGAGCTACATCTCGGGCCCAAGCTAAACATTTTTTAAGATATCTGAACAGTGTGCAATAAATATTTGTATGGGGCCGGTGAGATGGCTCAGCGGCATAAGCACCTGCCTGGCAAGTGCGAGGGCCCGAGTTCGACTCCCGGAACCCACATACGAAAAAGGGGCCGGTGATATAGCTCAGCGGCACGGGTGCCTGTTGGCGCATGAGGTCCTGAGGTCGACCCCCTGGTACCCACAAAAAAAAAAAATTCATTTTATTGCCAACCCGCATCACACACCCAACAAATTTCTTGCAGTAATGTGCTCTTATAATTTCAGTTAAGTTCATTTCTGTTTTTTTTTATTTTTTAATTTCTATTTCTTTAAAAAGAAAGACAACACTAAATTAATTGCAGTACAGAAATGAGTCTCTGTGGCAGTTTACCTGTGAGTTACTCGGACAGGGAGGTGGGCAAGGCACAGTGCAGCACAGGACGGGTGGGCCAGCATGCTGGGCTCTGCAGTAGGTGGGGGATGGGGCCTTCCTGTTTTCTGTCCCTCCTGCAGGTTAGCTTTGGCCAACTTCACCCTCTGAATTGAGTTCCCATGCCCAGGTCGAGAATGACCTGCAGGATTGTATGAGGATTGGACGGACAGTGTACGCAGTTCGGTAAACTCTTGGTAAATGGTAGCCAGTTACTGTGTGTCCTGAGAATGAGAATCAAGTGACACGAAGGTCATGCTGTTCTGAGAGGTGGAGGCCAGAGTCCGACCTCAGGATGGTATTGAGCTGTGGACCAGGTGGAATCAGTTCCGTCTCTTCCCAAATCTTAAGTCTTTGTATGGTGTATTGCTGCAGCCGTTTGGCCATGTCAGGACTTTACAGTTGGCAAAGCACTTTCCCAGCAGAGTGTCCAGTCCATCATTAGCATAGGTGCGATTCATTCCATTTCACATGTGGAGACGTCTGAACTCCAGGAATGTATCAGAGTTTTCCAGCTCCCAATCTAATATTTACCCTTGATCTCTGAATTAATTTATACTTCAGTCATTTATGCATTTGCTCATCTTTACCCTGCCGTGCCCTGCTGACTTCCTAGAGATAGGCACATCGCGAAGTGGGCTCATTTTGGGAGCCCTGGGGGTTCTACCAATAGTAGGTGATGAAATGTTTGTGAGTTACCCAAGTCAGGAAAGTTTAGCATATCCTAACGGCTCATTTTCCCTGTCGAGGAGGTAGGGGTTGGGAACAAACGGCCACTTGGTGGCTGTGGGCAAGTCTGAGGGTACTCCACACAGAGCAGCGGCCCAGCCTGTGTCTCCTAACACAGTGCTAAGCAGAGCTGACGGCATGCCTGGGTTCCCGGCATTTCCCTGGCGCCCCTGCAGCAGGTTCTGCACAGTCTGGGCTCTGCCTAAGGCAGCCAGCCCTGGTGGGAAGATGAGAGCAAGAAGGTGGCAGTGTGCTGGCAGGGAGTGAGGCAGGTGTTTTGTGTGTTTGGGGCAAGGCAAGCAGGTCTTGAAATGTGTGTGTTCTCTTCCTTCTCTAGCCCCATTACTCCGCAGGCACAAGATGAAATGTCCTACCTCTTGCAATGCCCTCTAAGGTTGTGCAGGTGGGAACAGTGACAAGCAAAAGCCTTGGGTTTGCTGACACCCCCCCATACCATGCGCGCCCCTGAGGCTTGGGCACAGCTGGCTCCTTGTTAAGACCACCGAGCAAGACAGTGTTTTAGTTCCCTGTCACTACCGGTGAAGGGTTCCTGGCTTCTCCTGCCGACTCCCAATTGACGTGCTCTTTGCCCACTGCCCCACCCTCCCCAGTGCTTCCAAGAGCACCTTGGACCCCTTGCCAGCCATGCCTGGAGGCGATGGAGACCTGGCCTGGGGCAGAAATGAAAGAGCACTGGCCTGGGGGTTCTTACCCCAGCTGAGTGGAGCCCAGGACAACCTGACACAGCTGTGCCCTCCCACCCTGCATGAGGCTGAGATCTGACCGGACTGGCCCTCCTCAGGGGTAAGCACCCCTCATGCTCCCATAGCTGTGGGCTTTGGAACCTCTCCTCGTTCCCAGGCTGAGGTGCAGACCTTTATGTGCTCTGTATGTGGCTCAGAGCCCATCTTCTGGCTCTAGCTCTTCTGTGTACTTTGACATGGTTTTAGGTAAGTTTCCCTGCCTCTCTGCTTGGCGTGTCCTGTCCGTAGAGGGAAGTGCCTTCCTTGGAGAAAGGCAGCTTGTGGGGGAAGCACAGCAGGGTGGGCTGGAGGCCGCAGGGAGGAGAGGCCAAGGGCCTCTGAAGAGGTGTGAATGAGGGAGGCAGAGCAGGGCCGGTGTGGACAGCCCTGTCCCAGCCCTATCTCCTGTCCGAGACACCCTCTCCACACCCCAGCACTGATAAGCGGGTGTGAGCCATGGCCGCCTTGTGACAGGCCCTTCAGCAGGGAGGGTGGTGGCGGGGGTCCACTCCACTTCTGAATTCAGACGTCAGCATCTTCCCCTCACCCTGTTTCTCTGCCAGACTGGATAGACTCAGCGAACCAGGCATTGTCCCTGACACTGCCTTGGCTTTGAGACTTAGTTACTGCTCCATGAGGCCAGGTGGCTTTCTGACAGAGTACCAAGGAGGAAGGCCACCTGTGGCCACCTCAGACCTGTTCCTGCAGTGATGGCAGCTGCTGGGCCAGCATACCTGGTGCTTCTTATCACGTGTGCACTTCAGGGGCTGGTCCCGGAGTCCCCATGGCTGTCAGCCCCCAGCTTTCCACCCTCAACTTGGATTGTGGGCCACTGCTCTTTCAGGGCCCACACTTACCCCAGAGCCTGAGGCATTGTTCACCGAAGGGAAAAGCCCCTTATTTCTGGCTTTGTGGCCCTAGAGGTAGGTAGGGGAGGGTTGGAGAAAGAAACAGAAGCTTGGAACTCTGGGGAAGGAAGCGGGAAGACAAGTAGGACTGAGCCAGAGGCCACAGAAAGCCTTCCAGGGTGGAGGGTCTGTCTAGGGTCTTTTCCGAGCTGAAAAGCTCTCTTCTGTGTTCAGATCTGAAGGTTATCTTGATTTGCAGGTTGCAGCCATTCTGTACCAGGCAGCCCCAAGTGTGTGCGAGTGTGTGTCTGTGTGTGTGTGTGCACTCGTGTAAGGGGTGTTCATCTTCCTCCGTGTGCTTCTGTCCATGGGTTTCATTCTCAGCTTCTGCGCAGCTTATGAGATAGCACAGAGTACTGGCTAAGACGCAGATTTTAGCGCCAGATACATTGACCTGGGGTCAGACCCTAGCTCTGCCATCTTGCCAGATAGGGAAGCTTGAGCAAGTAGCATAGCTGTTGTGCACCTGAGTTTCCCATCTGGGGAACAAAGAGGATGACGCTGATGATAGATAATGCCGTCTACCTTAACACAGCAGAGCTGTTGTAAATTCCAACTGAGTTAAAATGTATAAAGCCTTTTGAACTGTACCTGGCACAATGAGTACCATGCAACCATTACTATTAATCTTTTCATAAATTTTATTTTAATGTAACGTCAAACTTCCAGAAAAGTTGCAAGAAATTTTCATGTACTTTTATGTAAGTTCACCCATTTTTTTTTATCTTGCTCATTGAGCTCATCCTTCTCTTCATCCCTCTTACATACGTGTGTGTCCAATATGCTCTGTATTACACATATACTAAGCAGAGTATGCCTGCAAATACACACATGCACACACACACGTTTTCCTTAATTGAGAATAAGTTGACTGGCATTTCTCAGCAGTAAGTGTATCCCTTGCATGCCCATCGCTGTGGCCTTTGGAACTTTTCCTTGTACATTTGTATATCATACATTTTTTATCCTTAAATACTTCATTGTCTGTTGGTAAAGACAAATATATTCTCTCACAAAAACACAATATGATTTTCAAGATCAGAAAATCTGACATTGATCTAGTGCTGTTACCTGTTCCATAGTCCGTATTCACATTTAGGCAGTTGTCTCAGTTTTGTTTTCTTTATGTCTTTTTTTTTTTTTTTTCTCTTTTCCTGTTCTTGGGTCATCTATTATATTTGTCAGATACCTTTAGCCTCCTTCAATCTGGCAGAGTTTGTCAGCCTTTCTTTGTTTCTTGAACTTGACATTGTTTGAAGAACGTAAGGTTGTTATTTTAGAGAATGGTGCTGCTCAAATTCTGTTTAGTGTTTCTTCGTTATAGTTTCAGGTTATGCATTTTGGTAGGATTGCGACAAGGGGATGTTGTGTGTCGGTGGGTGTCACATCAGAAGGCTGACTGCGATTTTTCCACTTGCTAGGGATGTTACCTTTGATCCCATGGTTTTGGTGGTGTCTGTCAAGTCCCACACTGTAGAGTTACTGTTTTCTCTTTGTAATTAGTACCCATTAGTGATGATTTTCTACTCTGTCATCCCTTCTGAATTGACTAGTTGGTCCATTCATACCGGCTTCTGTGTCTTTGACATATCTCCATCAGTCCTTGAGCACTTTCTTACTTTATAGCACAGCAGGATATTCCGGGCTCACGTGGTATTTTCTCTGCTTTACCTCTGTAACCGAACAGTGGTGAGTGGCATTTAGAAACCAAGATTTGGGTGCTGGATGTGCTCATTGACCCCGGTGTGTTATTTTTATTGTCTCTTCGCTTAGATGCAACAGTGGGGGCACTACCAAAGAAAATGTAGATTAGGGTTGGGAGGAGGACAGGAATAAGATGACCTACATAAAGATCCCTCTGTCCTTCTCTAGCTCTCTGGCTTTTCTGCCTCTCTTTCCCTCTTCATCATGACCTCATCTCTCCTTTCTTGGTCAGAATTCCTCTGGAGATTCCAGCTGTGGGAACCTCTGAAGCCATTTCCCCAGCTACGTGTGTGTTATCAAAGGCAGACAACTATGTGACCTCTCTGTGTGAACAGCCGAAGGCAAAGATAATTTATGAGAAAGTTTTTGCTTAGAACAATCTGGTGACGAGGTGATTGGGGAAGATGCATTTGGAAGATTTCCACCTGGAAGCGTTCCTTCTTCCTGCATGAGAGCACTCAGCCCAAAGCCTGTGTGGAGGTAGGGACAGGCTACCGTTGGAGGTCGGACTCCAAATAGCCCTTGGCATTCTGGGAATCAGCCAGGAGGACTTACATTCTGGCACAGCTCACTCTTGTGTCCACAGGTAGCAGGGACAGTTTAAACCAGAAATGACAGACTGAGGAAAGCCACTTGAATGGCTTCCTTAGTTATGCAACTTTAGGGCAAGTGAGTAGCCTTGTCTCCCACTTAATTAACTATTTTGAGACTAGATTCAAAGTCCCTTTCTGTGTGACCCCTGGCGGCGCAGAGCTGGTCCCTGGAGTGAGGTTGGCAGTTTCTGTAAGGAGCCCAGAGCCACCGGGAGGGAAGAAAGCACTGCCCAGCTGCTGCTTGGGACTGAAGTGAAGGAGGCCTGTTGCGGTGGATTCTGGTTCCCACAGTAAAGGCTCTGGGCTAGGGGCCTTCTGAAACCAGCTGTCTTGACAGCGGAGGGTAGCGTGGTGACTGAGGCTTGCAGCAGGGGTCCACCTTACTGGGTGAGGCTGACTTGGGCAGGGTATCAGGTCATTGCTGGGAGACGTGCTATGCTAAGATGGTGCCTGCACTTCTGGAACACAAAGTAGCTCCCAGTTCTCTCACTTCTTGCTGTCTCCATCCTGGTCCAAGCCACCATCATCTCTCCCTAGAGAGGCTACTTGACAGGTTTCCCTTGTTCTTTCTTGTCTCCCACAAACCTTTCCCTAAAAGCAGGTGGTAGGATTTTTCTAAAGTACGAACCTGATGAGCAACTACACCCCTTGCTGCGAATAATGAAAAGTATGTGCGGCAGTACCCTCTCCAACAGCTTCATGTGCCCTGGGTCATGCCAGGTCAGATTCCCTCTTGCTCTCTGAGTCTCCCCTCATGGGCCTTCTCTTCCTTCGGGAGTGGACCACGGGCCTTCCACCTCAGGATCTCTGCACCTGCTGTCCCCTCTGCCTGGAAATGCCCACCTCAAGTCAACTCCACACCACAGCTTCCACACAAGTCTTCCCTGACCCTGTCCCAGGATAGTCTCGTTGTACTTTGTGCTTCTTCTCGCCAGCTTTGTAACTAGAGCAGACCCTGTGTATGGAGGATGGGGTTACTATTTGTCTCCCTGACTTGACTGTGATGTAAGCCACATGCGGGCAGGGGCCTTCTCTGTTCTTACTCATGATAACTCCAGAATCTGCAAGTTGCCCAAAACATGTTTGCTCAACAAAGAAGGAGCAGACGCCTGCGTCTCCCAGCTGGTCCCATGTGTGGGCTGGCCTTACTTGGTGAGACTGAGGGGGCAGCCTCCTGTCACACTGGTGTCAGCCCTGCTGACTGGGCTGTGGCCCTGCTGCTCAGCACGTACTTATTTACCCTTCAGACATCACAGTCTCCACAGGAGAGAGAGGGTGCTTGGTCAAGTGGTGGTCAGGGCTGGCTGGAGAGACATGGGCCTCATAGTTCTGTCCTATGCAGACCTCGGCAGTGCTCAGCAGGGGTGCTGGAGCAGAGGAATTGGCCCTGTGTTAGGGGCCTGGAGGCAGTGGGTGGTGAGGGCAGCACAAGGTGGTGGCTGGCCCAGCGAAGAGGAGGCATGGGGTGGCCAGGGTACCAAGAGAGTTCTAGGGGTGGGCACTGGGGGCCGGGCAGGCCCGGCAGAGCTGCCCACAATCAAGGAGGTGACAATGAGTGTGAAGAGCATGTTTAGTGGAAATGAAGGGTGGCAGGGTGAGAAGGGCAGAGCTTCGTCTCCCTAATCTAGCCCTTCCTGCCCTCTCATCTTCCTCACCCTCACCCCTGGCCCTTGGTGCTTCTGCGCCTCTCCGATCTGGTCTTCCAGAGCTCGTGGGACCCCGGCCCCTAAGCCCCTCAGCTCCACAGCCTTGCAACCCTCAGCTCCCCAGTCACACCACCCCCCTTCTCCGGGCTGCCCTGCTGGTGGCCTGGGCCCTGCTGAGCCACCACAGCCTTCTCTCATCACCTACTCCTCTCTCCCTTGGCACCCTGGCACCAGCCCCAGATCTGTGTGTGCTGATTCCCAGCCCTCCTGCCCACCTCCCCACCCCACTGCTCCCAAGGGGGGGCTCAGGGACTCAGTCACTTCTTTTGGGGGTCAGGGGACTGAGGGTGGGGCTGATGGAGGCCTGCCCCTGCAGAGCAGTGGGGCTGCCCAGGGGGAAGTTCTGGGATGGAGGGGAGAGCGTGGTGAGCCGCTGCAGGCTAGGGGATAGGGCCCCAGCCTCCTTGTTTCTCTTGGTCTTGCCTGGTGTCTCTGCCCTTCCCAACTCGTCCCGTCTCCTCCATCTTCCCCAGTCCTTCCAGTTGTTCATGGTCCCTCCCATTGGCAGCCAGGAAGCTGAGCCCCAGACCATTTCCTGCTGCCTTGTGTGTGTAACTCTGGTGTCCCATGGCAGGTGGCTGCTGGGGGTGCCCCTGGGTTGGAGAAGAGAGTCATAAGGGTGTGTCAGTCAACAGTGTAACAGCTGGGTGGATGCTACTGTGGACATGAGAACTAGAGATTGTCCAGCTCCCCACGACCATGTGATCATTTACAGATGGAAATAGACTCTGAAGACAAAAGAGGGAATGACAGAAGCAAGTCCTGTAGAGGCTCATCATCATCGTCATCATCATCATCATTGTCGTCGTCATCCTGGATGTTTATTAAGTGCTTACTACATACTGGGAACTGTTGTAAATTCTTTGCATGTCTTAGCTTACACAGTCCTCATACGACCTTAGGAAGAAAGTATTCTTATCCCCATTTCACAGAGGAGGAGGCACAGACTAGCACGGTGAAATCAGTTTCCCCAGATCATACACCAAACCCATGGCATAGCAATGGGATGTTGTCACATGTCCAGGGTATCTTGCTCCTTCACACGATGATATCAGGACTGCATATTTGTGTGGCGCTCTAGCTGTAAGGATGGCCCATGAACATATGTAAAGATGCTCAGCTCATTAGTTATCATGGAAATGCAGATTAAAATTATACTCCCACTTAAGTGGCCAAATTTAGTTAAAGGAAAAGTACAAAGACTGACAATACCAAATGTTGGCATGGATGTGGAGCAACAAGAACTCTCATTGTTGAATGAAAAACAAACACACACTTCAGAGACCATTTTGACAATTCCTTATAAAGTTAAATGTATACTACTCATAACCCTGAAATTCTTTTCTAGGTATTTACCCAAAAGATAAAAACATATGACCACACAAATACCTGTACACACATATTCCTAGCAGCTTTGTTCATCATAGCCAAAAATTTATAGGCAACCCAAATATTCATCAGCTATGGAATGGAGAACAGAACACCATGCATCCATGTGATAGACTTCTCAACAGGAGAGAGCAGCAGACTGGCGCACGCAGCAGCATGGGCCCAAGTGCGTTAGGCTCAGTGAAAGCAGCCGGGTGCAAAAGGCTCCATTTATAGAAATTCTCCAGAAAAGGTGAGTCTGTAGGGACAGAACACAGATTAGTGGTTGCCAGGAGCTGGGGTAGGGAAAAGGGTTCACTACCATGAGGGAGGCAAGAGGAGTTGGTGTGATGGGAATGGGCACTATCTTGAGTAAGGTGGTGGCTGTCCTGTCGACACTTTTCAAACTGTGCATTTACAAGGGGAGTTTTATTGCATAGAAATTATACCTCATAAACCTGATTTAAGAACGAAAACAAAGGGTAGAAATTAAGATGATCATGGTTGATGTGAGTTACTTTCCTGTGGCTGGGACAAAATACCCGACAGCCACGACTTAGAGGAGGAGAGATTTGTTCAGCTCACATTTCCAGTCTGTGGTTGGCCAGCTCCAAGGCAGAATGGCATGGCAGAGGGGCACAGCGGAGGAGAGCCGCTCACAGCAAGGCGGTCAGGAATACACCCTTCCAGATGACTCCCCCAACAACCCTCCTCCGACCAGGCCCGCCTCCTAACATCACGGTCAGCTACTGAACCCTCATGACCCAGTCACCTTCCAAAGCCCCATCTCTGAACACATGAAGGTTTTGGAGGGCACTCTACATCTAAACCACAGCAGTCGACCTCATGGCAAAAGTGACATCTTCGAGAAGACTTGCGGCACCAAGGAAGTGAGTCAGGCTGCTCCTGCGGGAACAGCATACCAGGCAGAGGGGTTGGCCAGTGCTGAGACCCTAGGCCAGGTGTGCTCAGCCTGTCTAGGAACCAGGAAGGAGTTCATGTGGCCAAAGCGCAGGGAGAGACAGGGCTGCTGGGGGCTCAGGCAGGGGGTGGGGAGCTGGGCATCAAGGAGGGCTGAGTGAGGCCTCGGGTTTTTTCTCTGAGGGTTCTGAGCAGAGCAGTGGGGTGAGCTGACTGACTCATGGTTAGTGCAGCCTGACATACCGACAACATCCAGGAGCAAGGAGGTTAAGAGGCCACCATGGGAATCCAGGGGAGAGACGATGGTGCTAGGCTGTGTGGTGGCAGTGGAGGTGCTGAGGAGTCGTTGGACTTGGGATGTATTTTGAGTAGAGCCAACAGGATTTCCTGCTGGATTGGATGTGGGGTGTGAGAGAGGAGGCAAGAATGACGTCAAGGTTTTTGGCCTGAGCAGCTGGAATCCAGCTGGGCATCCCCTGGGTGCCGTTGAGTGGTTTTAACTGTCTCCTCAGGCATGCAGGTGAAGTCAAGACAGAGGCGAAGGGAGGGACAGCTTGGCCCTGCTTCTGGCTCTGGGCTCGGGAATGGGCTGCACATACTTGTTATTCCATTACCCTTTATTTATTGGCCTTATTGGCTCTTGTCATTTCCTTGTTGCCTCCTGTCTGGAGTGAGGGCTATAAATGTGATGGATTGACACAGGATACAGGAGGCCCAATTAGCTCTGGTAAACCAGCCTTTCCTCTTGCGCCAGCCTGCCCCAGCCTCCACCACCCGGAAGCAACTCCCACAGACTTGCACACAGAAGCAGCCTGGTCGGGGCCTTCCAGGAAAGAGGGGTGCCCCGGAGAGGGAGAGTGGCAGACAGATGGTCCCCAAGGTGAGACGGCTCCAAAGACAAATCCCGGAGGCAAGCTCAGCCCCTTGCTAGTCACTTAAGCATCCCAGCACGTGCCCTAGTGAGAGGCAGGCACAGGGCAGGGCAGGCAGGATGACAGGACATACCGTGGCTGGTCAGCCTACATCCGGGGAAGGGGTTCTGCTGTGACCTTACCCGCCTTTCTGGAACCCGAGCCAGTCAGTCTCTCCACAAAGGCTGGGATGATGAGGCTTTTCTCTCCAGCAGCAGGTGCATGGCAGCTGCCTGGGGATGCCAGCTCTGTGTGCTGGCAGGAGAGGAAGTGCTTGTCAGGGTGGTCATTATATATGCTGGGCTCAGCCTGGCTCAGGCCAGTTTAGGATACCCAAAAGAGGGCAGCGCTTCTCACTGGGCCCCATAGTCCCTCTGGGGTCCCCCAGATAAGAGTTCGGCAGCTGGTGCCTTTGAATGCCATTTCTGAACAAAACCCCTTCCCACACTTGTCTGATAGTCCTCTGTTCCTGGGAATGTCCTGAGGCCTTTAGTCCAAGAGGGTTTCGGACAGGAGGCCCGAGATTAATTCCTGGGATTTCAGACATCTCCCTTAGCCTGCATCCCCACGCCCTCCCCAGTACTGATTCTCATTATCAGTTGTGTGTCTCTGTGTGCACGGGTGTGCGTGTGTGAATCCGCATGTGTCTCTCCATCTAGGCAAGGATCTCAAATGGCTCTGCGCCTGGTCTTCTTCCAGAATAACACAGTGGAGGGTGGGGCTGCGGGGGAGGACAGGGGCAGGGGACCTCCGTGGACAGGACAGGTTTAAAGGAGAGGAGGGTCCAGGCGAACCCAGCAGAGGGTATCGATGGGTCGATTGGTCTGCTTCCTCTGCAGACGTTCCTAAGACCTCGTCTGGGGTGGGGGCTGGAGACACAGTTGTAAACAGACAGGCCTAGCCTAGCCTTCGCCTCATTGCTGCCTACCCTGTGGAGGGCCTGGGCCTCTGTCTCCCTGCCCCTCCCAGCCTGCTGGGCACAGAGTCTCGTGGCTGTCAGGACTGATGGTAGAAGCACGGCTGGCACGGGGCAGGGGAGCTGCCAATGCCGAGGACCCGGGGTGAGAGCTGACATTTGTCCAGGAGCATCTCTCTCCCTGCCAAGGGCTGAGATCCCAGGCTGCGTGCCTTCCCTCTGACATAGGAGCCGGCGTCGGTCACTCGGAGCCACCGGCTGCCTGGAACCCACCCTCACCCCAGCGTGACCTGGCGACAGCTGCAGCAGGGCAGTAAGCACAGGCCTCCTCTCTCAGCCTTGGCCACGGCCCCACTTGCCCCTGCCGCCAGGTGAGCCCACCTGCATCCCAGGGCAGGCAAAGGCCCACGCAGGCAGCTGGGAAAGACCCTACGCAAGGGCCGAGAACCCCAGATTCCATGCTTCGGCTTCCAGAACAGAGAGCCCAGCCCAAGGGGGCAGTCTATTCCTGCAGCTTGTGAAAGGGTACCTAACCCTTCTCACTGCGTTACAGGGTTGGGGTCGCAGCCTTGGAGCCTCCTGCTTTCGTGCACCCCACAGACAATTACTGAATTCCTACCATGTGCCAGCACCTTGTGAGCTCCATGGATGCAACGGTGAGGAAAACAGATGTGGACCCTTTCTTTGTTTCCTTTCAGTTCTGTTCATTGGGCTTTCTAGTCAGAGTGGGATCTGCCATCACTCCCAGTTACACACGCGGGTACGCCCCCCTTATACATCTGAAACAAGTTCACGGAACAGCACTCGTCCTTACCTCCCAGGGCACCGCTGATTCATGCTCTGACGCTCTTTGGAAAAGAGCTGACCGTGGCCCACTGCCCTGCTGTCTGAGAAACCCTGGTCTGGCTGGAGAAAGACAACTAAGTAGGTGTCACAGGAGGTTAGAGTGTACCCGCCCTGCCCTGATTTTGACCAAAGGACCAAGATCAAGTGTTTCAGAGTACCAAACCACATGTCTCTCATGGGTGGGTTGTTTACAAGGCAAATGTCACCAGACACTCAGACCCCTTAGTCACATGAAGATATAAAATGGCATCTGAGAGAGCAGGGATGGGCTGAGGGAACCTGGGAGCAGTTTTCCTTGGAGAGAGCTGTCGCTGTGCTGTGCGAGGAACCCTGCCACCTTTTCTTGGTAGAGAGGAGCCTGCCCAGGGGGCTTCAAGGGGCCTCCCAGAGGGCTTTCAGGTGTCAGAGACATGGAGAAGTGGTCCTCATTGGGCTCAGAAAGCAAGTCAAGGGTGGCTGTGGTCTGACTCTGGCCTAGGAAACTTGATGGGAGCCAGGCCTGCTGCTCTAGTGGGGGCCGCAGAATGTGCTGCTGTCCGGTGTGGCCCCTGCCCAGAGTGGCTGGGGGAGCACTCTGAGTTTACTGGGGACCAGGAGGGCAGGCAGAGAAGGCCTTGGCAGGAAGAGGCTGGAGTTGGGCCCACAGATGCCTATGGACAAGGGAAGAGGTACCCCCAGAGGCCCCTGGAAGACAGTATATCCCCTGGGTTGTGGAAACTGCAGAAGGTCCAGTAGGGAGTCTCCACAAAGCCCACAAACATTCCTGCATGGGCCCCGCTAACCATCTGCCTGGCCTGGGCAGTTGAAGCCACCCCACCACTTCATATACTGCAGCTCTCAGGGACAGGTTGAGGCTGTATTTACAAGAAAAGTGACTATAGGCTGATGTTCTGTTATGCAGGCCCAAATGCTGAAGGGTCTGCCTGGGTTGCACCCAGGGCCAGGGTGGATGAGCTCCACTGAATAGCGCTGAAAGGTACAGGGAGGGACAAAATAGGGGTCAGATTCTGTTCTCCCAGAGGCCATATTTGTTCACATACTTAGGCTTTCCAGGTATTTGTGAGGATTATCAAGTGCTGTGACAGGGGAAGTACCAAGAGTGGGTGGGTAATGAGGAAGGTTCTTGGGGAGGGGACATCTTGTTGGGACCTGAAGCTGAGCAGAAAGGAGAAGAGGTTTCTGTGCAGAGGGAGCAGCAGTTGGCAAGTCTGGGGAGGAAGAACCGGGAGCCTTGTTGGAGAGACGTGGTTACAGAGGTTGGCACCGTGAGGCCTGGGAGGGTTTGCCTTGATCCTGAGGCAACAGGAAGCCACTAAGTGGTTTTACCCAGGGAGTGATGATCTTGGATTAAAATATCACTGGGGCAGCTGTGTGAAGAGTTTGGAATGGATGTGGTTAGAGGAAGGAATTGGCCTGGCCGTCTTCACAAAGCAAGATGCTGGTCCCAACCAAGGAAGGGGTGACAAGCTAGAACTACGTGGCAGTATAGGAAAGACACTGAGAAAGTTGAGCCAACAGGGGTTGGAGTGGGTGAGTGGATGAGGGGGAGCAGGTGGTTGAACATGGCACCTGTGTGCATGCCTCCACGACCAGGCTTGTGGGCAAGAGAGGATTTCAATGTTGGGAGGGTTTTTGAGATGCTCAGAGTAGGCAGCTGGACTTGCTGGCATGGAGCCTGGTGAGGAGGCTGGGACTCAAGGTAATGATTCAAGATTCTTGGGCGGGGGCTACAGCTCAGTGGTAAAACACGTGCCTACATGTACAAGGCCCTGGTTTCAATCCTCAACTGTGGAGAGAAAAAGATTCAAGACTGTTCTTCAAAGACAGGTGTGGTTGTACATGCCTCTATTACCAGCACTCTGGGAGACTGAGGCAATTGGACTTTGCAAAAATAAGAAAATTCTGTGTCCAAAGACAATACACCAGAGTAAAATGGCAACCCACAGAATGGGGAAAAAATCCACAAATCATTTATCTGACAATATAGAATTCCTAAACCTAAAACAAAGCAAAACAAACAAACAAATAACAACAAAAAACCCAATTAAAAAGTCAAAGGACTTGTTACAGATATTTTTCCAAAGAAGATTTATAAATGGCCAATAAATACATAGAAAGATGCTCAACATTACTGGTTACTAGGAAAACACAAATCAAACCTATAAGGAGAAACCATCTAATACCCACTGGGACTGGTGCTGTATCAAAAGAAAAACAGGAAACAACAAATACTGGTGAGGATGTGGAAGAACTGGAGCCACTGTGCAGCTGGACATGGTACATTTCCCGGGGGAAGACAGCCTGGCAACTTTTCATAAGCTGAAACAATTACTGTCTGTCCCAGCAACTCTACTTCTGGGTGAAGACCTAGAAGAGTTCAGAGTAGGCTTTGGAAGAGGGACTTGTACATTCATGTTCACAACAGCTCTGTTCACAACAGACAACATATGGAAGCATTGTCTGCATCCATCTAGTAGATAAACAAAATATGGTTTATACCTGCTGTGCAGGTCCTGACATGGATGAACCTGAGGACACTATGCTAAGTGAGGTAATGCACAAATGCTATGTGATCCCAATTATCTGAAGCACACAGAATAGTCAAAATCATAGAAATGGGCAATAGAATGGTGATTGCCAGAGGCTGGAGAAGGGAGGACTGAGGAGTTACTGTTTAATGGGTTACAGACTTTCAGTTTTGTAAGTTGAAGAATTCTGGGGATGGACGGTGGTGATAGTTGTCTAACAGTGTGGAAGTATTTAATGCCATTGAATTGTATAATTAAAAATAGTTAAGATGATAAATTTTATACTATGCATTTTACCACAATTTAAAAAATCAATGGGAGGTGTTATGCTTTGTGTCTGGATGTCCCCCTGAGGCCTCATGTGGTCATGTGGGGGGCAGGCTTTTCAGAGACAGCTGAATCTAGAGTTTGTGATTGGTTCATGGTCTAGTGCTGGGATTGGGTGTGTGAGTGCTACACCTGCCCTAGAGCAGGTAGCCTGCATACAATATAAGGGATGGAAAGAATCTTGCTCTTCCCTCATCTCTTGTTGCTTTTGGCATCTTCCACCACCATGAACTGTTGCCCCTCTGCCATGTGCCACCTTGCCTTAGAGACAGCCTATTATAGACTTAACCTCTACAAACTGTGAGCTAAATAAACCTTCCCTCCTTTAACTTTGGGTGTCAGGTATATTGTCTCTGCAACAAGAAAAGTAACTAAGAATTTGGTACCAGGAGTGGGGTCATTGCTGTGACTCTACATGACCCTGTGGTTCAGGAGCTTTTGGGAATGGTTTGTGGGAAGAGTTTGGAAAGGTCTGGAGATCTCAGCTGAAAAAGTAGAGCTGGAAAGCCTTAGGCTGTTCTGTATGGGAGATTCTGGTCAAAGCTCAGAAGACCAGAAGACTGATAGAAATCCTGCCAGTGAAGACCAGGCTTGGGAGGTTTCTGCTTGGAAGAAGGACTGCATTGGCTGTTGGACGCCAGATGGTGCATGTTATGGCTTGGCAGAAAGTTTGTCTGCATTTTGCTCATGTCCAGAGACTTTGCCTGAGACTGAGACTAAGGGCAGTGGACTAATTAATCTGGCAGGAGAAATTTCAAGGCAGTCAAATGTTGAGGCTGTGGCGTGGTTGCTATTGGAGGCTTTAAGCCAGATTTATGTTGTGAATCAAGAGCAAAGAGCCCAGCATAATGATTGATTTAAAACTTGAGTTTGACCAGAAAGGAAGCTTCAGTAAAGCTGTGGACTACAAAGATAGAGCAGAGGAGATCTTGATTGCTGAGAAGGAACAGGAGACTAGAAAAGATGGCCTGAGGGCATCACAAGAATAAGCTAGACTCCTCACTTTGCAGCCTCAAAATTGCAAAAGTGAAAGACTTTGCTTTGAGAAGAAAGCTGCAGAGCACCATGTTCCAGAATGGCAGCAACATACAGAATTTGTTCTTCAGAATTGGATTTAAAGTGCTCAGCAATCCAAGCACTTGACCCCTACAGCCAAGAGAGAAGGAAGCCTGGCTACTGCTCTAGCTGGCAGCAGACCTTGGCATCACCCACATGCCGCTGGTTTTAGGCACATACAGAATGCAAGAGTTATGGGGTCAGGAAGGCTTCCACCCAGATTTCAGAAGGTCTGAGAGGCCAGGCAGTGTTCCCCTGAGTGGGCCGTATGTGATGCTGTGAGTGTGAAGCCAAAGGTGCAGGAGAAACCCCAGAAGTTTGGAGAAGCCAGGAATGTGGATCATCTGAGGAAAACTGCAAGGAGGGAGCAGAGCTGGCCCAGGAGAGAAGCCATGGGAACTACAACCACCAGCAATGCTGTAGGGACAGAACCACTGAAGCCCTTTGGAGTTCACATCTTGCCACAGATTGCCTCAGATGCTGCACATGGAACTACAGGACTTAATGTTTGCCCTGCTGGATTTTGGACTTGATTTGGTCCTGTTCATTTGTATCCCTGTTTGTAACTTTTGGAATCTATCTTGTGCCATTAATGTTGGAAGTGTCTAACTTTCTTTTCATTTGCACAGGGGCTCACAGATAAGAGTTTGCCTTAAAACTCAGAGGAGACTTGGGATTTGGACTTTTCAGCAATGCTGAAACTGTTAGGACTTCGGCAACTTTAGAGATGGACTAAATGCCTTTTTTTGTAAAGGAATGTATGTGAGTCTTTGCGGGGCCAGGGGCAGAATGTTATGGTTTGTGTCTGGATGTCCCCCCAAAGCCTCATGCAGTCATGGGGGGGCAGGCTTTTCAGAGATAGCTGAATCTAGAGTTTGTGATTGGTTCATGGTCTAGTGCTGGGATTGGGTGTGTGAGTGCTACACCTGCCCTAGAGCAGGTAGCCTGCATACAATATAAGGGATGGAAAGAATCTTGCTCTTCCCTCCTCTCTTGTTGCTTTTGGCATCTTCCACCACCATGAACTGTTGCCCCTCTGCCATGCCACCCTGCCTTAGAGACAGCCTATTATAGACTTAACCTCTACAAACTGTGAGCTAAATAAACCTTCCCTCCTTTAACTTTGGGTGTCGTGTATTTTGTCCCAGCAATGAGAAAAGTAACTAAGATGAGGGAGAGGGGAAATGGTGCAGAAGATGTGGTCACAGAAGTCAGGGGAGGGAAGATTTCCAGAGAGGGGCTGCTGCCACTGAGTTAAATGCTATGGAGAGGCACAGATGTGGGCAAAAGAGAAGGAGCCACTGCATCCGGCCTTGGGAGGCCCTGCAGACCGGAGGGAGCGCTTTTGGTAGGTGGTGGGCTGGCAGCATAGAACCATAGGAGACTGTGGAGTGAGGGGAGGAGAGGATGAGGAGGCCAGAGCCAGGGGTCACAGATCCAAGGCAGCCATGGCTCCTGCCCTGGGAGCTGTCCCTGGCTTGACTGGGTGGAGGCCATCCCCTCAGGGTGCCCAGGTGTCCAATCACAGGTGCACATTGCTCTGCCCACACCCCACTTGTGCTGGCATGGCCCATCTTTCCAGCCACTTTCCAGGGAAAACAACCTGAAGTCCTTCCTGGTTCTTGGAACCCCCCCCAACCCTCCACACCCCACTCTCCTATCTGGCTCCAGCCAAGGCCTCTCGACAGCCTTCTTGGGAAGCTGCCACCAATCCTGTCAAGTCTGAGTACAAGAACGGAGTCTAGACTGGGTCATGTAAGTCATTTATTGGTTTGTTTTAAAAATATGTATTTTATTTATACATGAAGTTTGGTGAGAAGTGCTCAATTAGTTCGACAGCAGCTGGCACTTGAGGCGTGTCCCTTCCCCCTCTTTCTCCCTCTTCCCCCTCTTGCTGGTCACTGTGCAGTTCTGGAGAAAAAAAGAGCGCCACATTGACTTAAGGAGCCACCTCATCCCTGCCCTCAGCCACCACCCGCAGCCAGCTCCGGCACTTGTCTCGAGGCTCCCAGGCAGTCCACACACAAACCAGTCTCCTTCTGGCCGGTGGGCAGGCAGCCCGGCTGCATTCCTGCTGGGCAGGGTTGTAGGGGGACACATTTCTCCAAGCCTTGAGAGCAAAGCACAGGTCTACAAAAATAAGATTTCCACTCTGAAAAGTGTCACCGGGACAGTTAAAACCAAGTCCCACACTGGACTCGTAGGGAACATGGGAGCAGTCTCTAGGAGTGGGGCGAGTGGGGCTGGGGTTGCCACCTAGGGAACTTGGGTGACAAGAAGAAACATAATACTTCACTCACCGGCAATGCCCCCCTTCAGCACTGCCACGAGCATCGCGAACGTCCAGCCCTCCGACAGCGGGGCGAGGTAGGTGAGGAGCAGCCGGCCTAGCACGGGCAGGTGAGACTGAGCTGGGCTGTGAGGTGGACGCCCTGCAGCGGACAGCTCTGCCAGGGAGCTAAGTGGGCAGCGGGGCTCCTGCCTGCTCAGGCTCCACCAGCGACCCTGTCACCTCCAGCGATGGTGCTTTAAAGGATTTGCATATGCTAAATAGGATTGTCAGCAGCTATAGAGGTCCTGGGGGTAATTGGACTAGTAAGGTGTTTTTCCCTGAAAAAGCCTTCTTACAAGACCTATGGGGCATCCCAAACCCTGTCCCAAGGAAGTGCTGCACGTGGTGTACCAGACTCTTGCCTCCTTTCACAGAGGAAGTCAAAGTTTTGTCCCCTCCCAGGGATGAAAGCCAGGACTGGCCATCCTGGGAGTCGTTTTGGGTGCAGGGCCAAGCTACCCTCCCTACTTCATGATGCTGCATCTGGAGAAAAGCTGGGGCCCAGGCGGGGGTCCCTCCACACACAGCCAGAGGCACACAGTCTCGGGGAGAGGCTGGCAGACAGCAGTAGCTTCCTGCCTTCACATGGGCCTGCAGGCCACCACAGCCCACAGGGGTAAACTGAGCCCAAACCTCAGGGCTCAGCCTTCTCATTCCTGCCAGGTTCTGCAAGCAAGGGCAAACTGTAAGCCCGCTGTGAGTGGGGCTGGCGCCCTCGTTCCCATGGGGTGTAGTGTTAATACTCTTACAGGAGGGAAGAAAGGGCAGCATCCATGCCCAGGACCAGCCCCGGGGCCCAGGCCAGTCTTCTGGAAGCTTTTTATTTTTGTAGGACTGACCAGTATGGCCTGCATGAAAACACAGGGGAAAAACGGAACCCTGGGGAGAACGGAAGGCCAGAACGAGCCCCACTGACAGAACCCTAAGGAGGTGGGGACAGAGATGGCTGCCTGGGCCCTCTGTGGCCTGGGTCTGGCCTCACGTGTGGGAGGAGTGTGTGCACGTGTTTGTGAATGAGGAGCCTCAGCCCCGGCCCCTCAGCACAAGCAGCAGAGGACCCGTCCCTCCTTGGGTGGGGAAGGCCTGTGGGAGCCACGCTGCATTCCGGTTTTGCTTTGCGGACAGTCTGGCAGCTCCCTAGACACTCCTGTTTGGGCTTAAGAAGACACAGCATGAATGGCTGCCAACATCCATGGAAAAAACATTAGTCCTTTGCTCAAGTAAAAAAATATCAAATATAATAAATTTACGAAAGCCTGTTCACAACACATACAGTCTATTTTATGTTTCACCTCAGCAGCTGTGATGACAAGTGCTTTGCCGAGCCCCAGGTGCTGCCCGGCCAGGCCAGACCCCTGGTTTGCACAGAGCTCCAGGGACGGCCTCCAGCACAGTGGACTCCTCCGCTGCTTCCGGCTGATGACGCAACACCAAAGAGCTCTGCCGTGTGCGCCGCAGGCCAAGCCCATCTCTCACCCCTGAAGCCCAAGGCCGGAAAGGCCCCAGCATGCTGGTTTTGACTGCATTCAGGTTTGCCAGAGTACAAGAACGTGCATCCTGGCTGGTGGGGCCGGGCTCACACTATCGACTCTCGGTCCCTGTCCGGGGATGGGGGGAAGTCCGCGAGGTCCTCGCTGTGGCTGTAGTCAGACGCCTGCACCTGGAGGTTATCACTAGTGGCCCTGGTGACACTGTCATAGGAGGGTGGGAAGGAAGTGGAGGAAATGGAGGAGCTGGAGGGCGGCCCGCTGCGCCGGGAGTAGTTATCATTCATCATGCAGGCGATGAGGCCCTCTCGCTCGGGGGCGTCCTCTTCCGAGAGGCCGCCAATGCCCGCCTGCTGGCGGAAGAGGAAGGAGGCGTGTTTCACAGAGCGCTGCAGCAGGTGCCGCCTGAAGGCCCGCTGGATGACTGTGGCCGATACTTCCTCATGCTTGCGCCGCAGCGTGGTGGTGATGGGCTCATAGGAGATCTTGGATGGGTTGGCCGCCATGAACTTCTCCTCCATCTGGATCTTCAGGGCATCCATCTCCCCAGACTCCCCCAGGACCCTCTTGGTGAAGGCAAAGAGGATGTCCATGCAGTGGATGCGGTCCCCGCTCACCATGGGCAGGTCCATATTGATGAGGCTGATCTGGTTGGGCTTGGCAATACGGAGCGGCTCAGACAGGGCATCTGCGAAGTCGGACAGGGCCGAGTACTCGATGAACTGGGTGGCCTCTGGGTCGAACTTCTCCCAGATCTCATAGAACATGTCAAAGTCGTCCTCGCTCAGGGGCTCAGTGCTCTCCTCTGTGGCCACGCTGAAGTTCTCCAGGATGATGGCGATGTACATGTTGACCACGATAAGGAAGGAGATGATGATGTAGGTGGTGAAGAAGAGGATGCCCACGGCTGGGCTCCCACAGTTGCCCCGGGAGCCATTGCTGTTGGGCAGACTGGGGTCGCAGTAGGGGGGCCCTGTGTTGAGGATGGGGCTGAGGAGGCCATCCCAGCCAGCTGACGTGGTGATCTGGAAGAGGCACAGCATGCTGTTGGCGAAGGTCTGGAAATTGAACATGTCATCGATGCCAGCCTCCCACTTGACATAAGCAAAATTGGCCATGCCAAAGATGGAGTAGATGAACATGACGAGGAAGAGCAGCAGCCCGATATTGAAGAGGGCAGGCAGGGACATCATGAGGGCAAAGAGCAGTGTGCGGATCCCCTTGGCCCCACGGATCAGTCTGAGGATGCGGCCGATTCGGGCCAGGCGGATGACTCGGAAGAGTGTCGGGGAGAAGAAGTACTTCTGGATGATGTCAGAGAGCACTGTGCCTGTGGGGAACAGCAGGACCATGGCCACTGACAGAACCCTGTCCTCCTTCCTGGCCAGCACTACTCTCTGTCCAGTGCGGAGCCAGGGAGAGAGGGCCCTTTCAGGACTGGGTCCAACGAGCAAGCTGGACTCCGCCTCCCCCAGCCTCCCTACCAAATCTCCAGCACACCTGCATGACACAGTTGTATCCACCTTCTACATGGTGGGGTCTGAGGCTAGGGGGACTCACTTAGCATCTCAGCAGCCTAGAATGCGGGTCTTACAGCTCAGAATGCAGTCTCAGGGCCAGCGATCATGGGCTCTGGATGCCTATTACAGAGTGAAATCTCAGCTCCAACCTCAGCCCATTTCTTTTTAACAAGCCTGGACAATTCATGTATGCATGGGGTGGAGGGCAAGAAACACCGCCCCCAAACCCGTGCTCCCAGGACCACACCATGCCTCAATGGCTCCTCTCCACCTTTCTATGACAGTTCCTGTCACCTTCCAACTCTGCTTCCCTTCAGGGCTTCCCCAGCCCTGGTTTTCTAGTGACTACCTGGATTTGGAGTTTTAAGGAATTTGGGCATAGATTATAGGAGAAAGTATGAAGTAAACTAGCCTTATATTGGTCCAAGTGACCTTTCCAGACCCTCATATGGTAACAATTTGCTGGCTGACATGTGTCAGTAGGGCACCGAGCCAAGCACTTTATGACCATCATTCCATTCCGACTTTCCCATCACGCTGGAAAAGTGAGCACATACCGTCACCCTCATTTTCCAGAAGAGGAAAACTGAGAGGTGAAGTAAATCACTCAAGTTGCCACTGAAGTGGGAAGCAGGGATTTGAACCCAGACACACTGGCTCCAGGCTGACCTCTTCACCACGGCTTCTGGTGTGGCCCATACAGTAGGACCAGAAGGCCATCCTGAGGTACATGCTACTCCTCCAAAGCCCCCTGTGACAACTCCTCACGGCTCCCTCCTGCTGCCGATGTCCTGCATTGTCTAAAGGGTCTCTCCAGCTCCATGAGACACCTGTCACCCTCATCTCCACCTGAGACCTAGGGCGTTCCTGACCTTCCTTCATGCTTCTCACCACCTGCCCATCCCTGCGGTGGCAGCCATGCTGCCTCAGCCTCTGCGTTACCATCTGGGTTCACCAGAGGTGGGAAGACAGAAGTCAGCATCGCCCGAAAGGCAGAGGTACCCCTGAGGGTAAGGTAAAGAGTTTGGGCTCTGAGCCCAATGTGACACAAGGAAAAATACATAAAATAAATTAGACTTCATTAAAATTAAAAATTCCTGTGCTTCAGTGGACACCACCAAACCTCACAGATATGCAGAAAATATTTGTAAGTCATATATCTCATAAGGGACTAGTATTTAGAATATAGAAAGAACTCCTACAACTCAAAAATAAAAAGATAATTAACTCAGTTTAAAAAATGAAGCAAAGGATTTGAACAAAGATTTCTCCAAGGAAGATGTACAAATGGACAATAAGCACATGAAAAGATGTCCAGCATCATTAGTCACCAGAAAAGTATAACCCAAAATCTCATGAGACATCACTTTATACCCACCAGGATGGCTATAATAAAAAAAAAATAGAGACAATAACATGTATTGATGAGAAAGGAATTCTCATAGATTGATGATGAGCATGTCAAATGATGCAGCCATCCTGGAAAACAGTTTTGTAGTCCCTCAAAATTTTAGATTAGCGGCTGCCAGAAGCTGAGGGAAAATGGAGAATGACAACTAAATGAGTGGAATTTCTCTTAGGGGTGAGAAAAAGTTCTAAAATTAGACAGTGGTGATGGTTGTGCAGCTCTGTGAATATCTAGTCCTGCACCACATAAAGACATTTCATTGACAGACTGAATGCATGTAACAGTGGTCCTGTAAGATTTATATTGTCTGGTGACATGGCAGCAGCCTCAATTTGTGTCTCAGTCTGTGATGCCCACATGATGATGAAATTGACTAATGACACATTTCTCAGACTATCTCTCCATCATAAAGCAATGCATGATGGTATTAAAACCCATGCATTGTACACTATGACATAAATTTAAAGTTAATTTTCTGGTACAAAAATTCTATCTCAATAAAGCTGTTACAGAAAGAATTTGGGCTCAGGGGTGGACCAGACAGCCTATGCATGTTGCTTCCTAGACCTATGAGTGCCTCCCTCAGTGCTAATTCTGCAAGGCAAATCACAGGAGGCAGGGGGTATCCGAAGCAAAATGGAACACACCTTGGAGCTTAGACTCCAGAATTTTCCATTTGCAGGGATGACCTTTTCCCCCGCAGGCCACTGACCTCCTGTCCCTGGGAACTTACCCAGTGAGCCTCATTTTTTAACCTAGGGTGCAGCTTTCCTTTGGAGGGCCAGAGAGTCTCCACCATGCCCATTCCCTTTCCCAGGCACCCCGGAAGCTCTCTGAGCAGCCAGAGAGCTGCGCTTCAGGTCCCCTGGAGGGTAGGGACAGGACAAGGTGCTAGATCCTCTGCTAGGTCAGCTCCTTTGGCCCACATGGGACCTCCCAGACAAGTTCTCTTGGGAGGGGTGTGTGTGCATGTGAGTGTGCGTGTGTGTGTGTGTGTGCACAGAGGGATGAGGAATGCAGAGATAGGATAAAGGAGCCTAATGCTATACTTAGCAATAAGTAGAGTGCCCAGGGCTGAAGGAGGGGGCTGGCTTCGGAAGGCTCCTCCCCCTCGTCCAGCTGACTGGCATACCCACCCACGATGGAGAGGATGACAACCACGAAGTCGAAGATGTTCCAGCTGTTGGTGAAGTAATAGTGGCGCAGGGCAGTCATCTTGACAATACATTCGCCTGTGAAGATGGCCACGAAAAGCAGATTGATCTTGGCCAAGATGTTCACTTTCTCAGGGCTTTGGTCATCAGTCTCCACCATCATGGTCACCATGTTCAAGCAGATGAGGAACATGATGGTGACATCAAAGGCCTGTTTGGTCACGATGTCAAACATGAAGCCCTGGTACTTGTTCTGAAAGAAGGGGCAAAGGAGATGAGCTCAGTAGTGGCCTCAGACAGGCCTGCGAACCCTCGGTGAAGATGCGGCCCCCACCACACTGCCATGGTGAGTGCAGAGGAGGGAGTCATGGTGGCCAAAACAGCTGGCTTCCTGCCTTACATCCTGGGCTCTGATGCCCAGCCTGGAGGCTCTGTCCTCCACGAGGCTGTCCCTGATGGATCTTCAGGGAGAGATTTCTCCTATCCTGAGCTGAGTCTCCTTAGCACACATTCATGGTGCTTTTCTTTGTTCCCACAGGCAGAAGGCTCAACTCAAATTTAAACTTCAGTCCTAGCAATTGTATCAGCCCTCAGATGAATATATTTTCTCTACTTTTTTATGGGATTGATTTTATTTATTCTGGTTTTATTTATAGATTAGAAATTCTTCTATTCTATTCATATGTGTGTTTAATTATAAACCATCCTAGATTATTCTGGGGGAAGAGAAGATTGTAAAGAAGCAAACACACACAGAACTAATCTAGAACAGACCATGGTGAGTGAACAAGAAACAATCAGATGAAAGTGATGAGCTGGATTTAAAAAAACTAGGTGTGCCACTTATTAGATTTAGGTTACATCACTTAATCATGTTGGGTTTTCTTCCCTGCTCCCCACTTTTTTGGAGAATGGCTTGACTGGGCCAAGGAACACAGCCTGGCAGAGAACCCAGCACCCTCCACCCCGGCTCTGCTCACCCAGGGATGCTTCAACACAGCTCCTATAATGCGGGGGTTCTAAGGATGAGGCTGTGAGCAGGGTGGGGGCTGGGAACACTGCCTGCACTCTCCAGGGAAAACATGTACCCCGAAGGGTCAGTATTGTCCTCTAGATGCCACTGCCTTCTTCCCCATTATCCATGTGAGGTAGGGACCGCTGTGCATGTCAGACATCCAAGAGCACCTTGAGTTGGGATGCCAGATTGCGAAGAGGCTCTCGTGGCTGGCTGTGTGGCTAGGGGCTCCCATCCCGAAGACCCTCCCCACCCTGCTAGGAAGCCCAGCTCACCAGGGGCCGTGGGATAGGCTTCTGGGGCTTCTTGGAGCCCAGCTTCTTCATGGCGTTGTAGTACTTCTTCTGCTCCTCTGTCATGAAGATGTCCTGGCCCCCTAAGTGCAGAAAGACAAGCACCAGCCTCATTTTGGGGTTCTCAGAACCCCAGCACAGAGGGCACAGGGTCCTGCCTCCTTGATGAGGGCACCAGGGTCAACTGGGTCACCTCCTCGCTTCTTATCCTGGTGGACAAAGGATGTCCCTATCCTGCACTAGACCTGCTTTTCCAGAGTCCCTATCCTCATTCACCTTGAGATTTCCCTGGCTTTGTGACCTGAAAATCCAATGCCCACTCCACCTCTTCCTCTTGCCCAGCTCAGCCAGCCCTGAGGTTCTCTCTGCCCACTTAGTTTGCCTGCAAATAGTCATGGCCACCATGATGGAGGTCCAGGAAGACTGTGGGCCTCTGCATAGCCCCACCCATGACCTCTGACTATGGACCAAGTGAATAACCCAACCCTCATGCCAGCTGCTCTAAGGTAAGCTCGGCAGGCACTGTGTCTCCCACCAAAGCCCCTTCTTACGTCCTTATGGGCCTAAGCATGTTACATCCGTGGATGACCCGCTCTACTTATTCTACCGCAGTAAGAGGACCAAACCCAGAAGGGAAGGGGAGGTAGGCCCTGCAGACACACTGGCTCCTCAGTCCCCTGGCACTGAGGGGTCCTGCCCCACCCCGCTCTGCCCATGTGGAGTGGTGCTCTACGTATCTTTTTCTTCTGTTGGTTGAAGTTGTCAATGATGACACCAATGAAAAGGTTCAGGGTGAAGAAGGACCCGAAGATGATGAAAATGACAAAGTAGATGTACATGTAGAGGTTGTACTCCCACTGGGGCTGCTCTTCATACTAAGGGGAAAGATCAGACAGGGAGATCAGACAGGCTGAGGATCTGACAGGATCCTGTTTCAGGATCTGACAGGCAGGGGCAGTGGCACAGGGCCATTCTGTGGGAGAGGCTGTGTCCAGAGGAAGCCACCAGCATGGGTGTGTGGCTGTGTGTCTGTGAGTACAGAGCAAGGCCAGGGGAATGTGGGACAGAGGTAAAAGGAGCAGATGTTGGCAGGCAGGGGCAGTAGGCATGCTGGGCTTGGGGCTGGCACTGTGTCAGGGTGTGACTTCAGCTCCAGAGCCGCTGATAGGCTGATATATTGGGGCCAGTCTTAGTCTTCACTGAGCTGCCAATGTGACTGTTTGGGGCACGAGGACAAACAGCCTTGGTTTTCATCTCTGTTGCTGTCACCTCATTCTCCTGGGGTGAGATCTGAGTAAACCACAGTGAACCTGGTCTGAAACACATTTGAGAATCAGAGTCTTCTTGGAAGATCACACAACCCTGCCCCAGAGCCAGGCCTGGGTGCTCCAGCGGACCTGAAGCCCAGGAGGACACACAAGAGCTTGCCCTGGAAAGTGGGGCATTCATATGTGGACACTGATTCCCTGGTAGCCAGTAGCCAAAAGCTTCAGGCACTCCATTTGGTGACAAAGGCAAGAGTGGCGACCTACCCCTCTGGAGTCCACGGCTGCATACATGATGTCCATCCAGCCTTTAAATGTTGCCTGGAAGGAAAAGTGAAGGTTAAGAAAATCACTGAACTCTGCATCTTGCTTGGGCTATGCAGGGCTCCAGTCTTGACAGGTGACGCCAGGAAAGAGCCTCCTATGGGAAGCAGGCGGGCCCCACACACCCATTTGGTTGTGTCAGATGGCTGGGTGCTCCACAGAGAGGTCTCGTTTAGGTGTACGGGTAAAGGGGAAGCAGCTGAGCAGACACTGTGAGAAGGCTGTGCAGTAGAGGTAACCTTCTTGATGTGCTTTGGAGGGAGGCTGGGGCCGGAAGGAGGTCTGCCTTCCACTTTGCATACACTTCAGGTTCTAACACAACAGAGTCTCAACAGTGGGCATCAGGGACGGAGGGGTGGGGCTTGGACTCCCCGGCCCAGCTGAAGGTTGACCTCAGTGCTGAACTGGACCCCCTCATCGTGCACTTCAGGGAACCATGTGGCTTCTGCTCTGCGGACTTCCCTGAAGCCCATGAAAAATCCCTGCCTTGGCCTTAAGGGGCCTTTGGCCAGTGGTATGTTGGTCTTGGATTTCCAGAAGGAGAAAAAACCTTCACTGTCATGTTGGCCAATTTCTCTGATACAAATACTCCTTCCATGGCTCATTTCAAGTTACCAATATGGTATTACTGAACACAGAGATGCATAGAGGCAAGTGTTACAGTATTTCTAGGACACGGAGAACAGATGTAAATAACTTCACGGCACACATGACAATAATGCTGAGTTTCGAGTATTTGCTACTTCTGTTTTAAACTCATTTAGTTAATTATACATTTATAAAATTTAATTTTTTATGATGGCTGTGCTTAACAACAGGCTTGTGAAATTTCTGCTAATGTCACACCCAGCTCCAGCGCAGCACACCAAGGAACAGTGGTAGGGGTTGAGTGAAGGAGACAGGGCCTGGCGTGGCCACACTGGCGGCCCCAGTCTGGGTTGCTAGGAAGATGCAAAAAGCGCCATGAGACACACTTGGGGGTGAGACCAGCGGCCCAGTGGGGTCTTACTTGAGTCCTTGGCAAAATCTAATCTTCTCCGAGGCCCTGATCCTCTCTTCAATACACAAGCTCAGCTATGCAAACTTTCTGTGCCTAAGCATTTTGAGGCAGTCGGGTGCCATGGTTTGCATCTGGAGCACCCCCTGAAGTCTGTGTGGCACAGGCTTGGTCCCCTGCAAGGCCTACTGGGACATGGGGTGGTACCTAGCAGGAGGTCTTCAGGGCATTGGGGTGATGCTCTAGAAGGGGAGTCAGGGGGCGGGGGTTGTTACTGCTGGGACTTAACGGATGGGCAGAGTTGTGAATGGATGCACAAGTTTCCAGGTGATACTCTCCTGGGTTTCCCTTTACTTTGGGGGCTAGAGATGTCCAGGTTTACAATTAGGTACAGGGTAAGCAAGGTGCAGCTTTATACCTTATAATTCTGCTGGCGTTTCTGTTGTCGAGGCTAATGGTAGGTTAATTTTATGGCATATGTTATAATCACTGATATCAAATTCACAGAATCAATGGAAAATCTAGAAGCACCCTGTGTTTAGACACTACATTTCCTGCACATCAAAGATGGACGAAAACATATTCTTTTAAAAAAACACAAGGTGTTACTTCCTTTCATAACAAAAGGTGGCCAGAGTCACAGTTTCGCTAATAGTCTAGTCCCTGGGGAGTCTCTGGTCTTTCATGTTTAACTGGCACCATCACGCTGCCTACCAGATAGCCTGAAGAGGTCCACTTGACTACTGGCTGGGAAGCTGGTTCTGCCGCAGTGCTGACCTAGACCTCATGCCCCGCACCTTGTATCTGCTCTACAACTGAAAATCTGGGGACTTCCCAAGGTCCCAGAAAATCCTTGGCCTCCTTGGGGCCCACCGCCCCCTCCTGCCCACACCAGGGAGGAAGGCAGATGCTGCTGAAGAGCTGTGGGGAGAAGGCCCTCCTCTCTGAGACTTACCACCTGCAGGAGGGCCAGGTACCCAGCCCCCACGTTGTCAAAGTTGACCTTCACCTTGGTCCAGTACAACTCGCCGGTCGTGTTGAAGGACTTGCACTCGCTTTTGTTGTTCACGATGGTGTAGTTCAAGGGCAGGTCTCCCTCAGTCTGGTTGATGCACCTCCCAAACTTCCCCGCAAAGAGGTTCACGCCCATGATGCTGAAGATGAGCCAGAAGATGAGGCAGACGAGCAGGACGTTCATGATGGATGGGATGGCACCCACCAGGGCATTGACCACCACCTCAAGGGGACCAAGAGGAGATTCAGTTCTTGGGGGTGCCCAGAGCATACACCCTTCTCCAGACTGCCCAGCTACAGGGGGCTGTGGTGGGGAGAGTGCAGACCACGTGCTCACGGAAGAGGCCAACTCTGGCTGGAAACCCTGGCAGAACACATATGCCTTTCTTTGTGCCCTAAAGTCCAACATGACCCCAGAGCACATGTCTGTCCCTTGTTGGCTCTGCCTTGCTTGTACCCATGACCTTTAAAACTTGTAGTTTTATAAAATCAAGGTCTCTGGGCTGGTGAGATAGCTCAGCTGCATAAGCGCCTGCCTGGCAAGTGCGAGGTCCTGAGTTTGACTCCCGGTACCCGCATATAAAAAACAAAAAACAGGGTCTCTGTCAGTTGAGGATGCCAGGATTCTGATGGGAAAGGGCCTTCAAAAACATATCCCCAAGACTCTGGGCCTCCTATCAGCCCCACTGGTCTTACATTCCCTGGGATAAGTTTCTGGTTCATTTTAGGGTTACAGCTACTGAGCTCAATGGGCATTTTTCCTTAAAGTATACTCAGGGACCCTTGTATGACATGTGTGGAGGGTACTGTGACAGTTCTTCAATGCTCAGGTAAGAGCAGAGCCATAGGGCAGGTGGCATGGGGTCCCCCGTGCCTCTCGCTTCCCAGTAAGGGCCTGTCTGGCCCCATCGAGTCACGGCCTCAACCCTCTTTGACTATGCCCCAGCACCCAGGAAGAGGGCTCCCTGGAAGATGTGTTTGGGGTACCCAGCCTCACTCAGGGGCCCATCCGTCCATGAGCCAGGAGGACGTCTATCCCATGGATGGCGGTGGAGCTGGTGTGGGACTCTGTGGTGTGGCCCAGAGGGCCTGGAAGCCAGGGTGGGAGGTGTTGCTCCCCAGGAAGCAGAAGGAATCCTGGAATAGGATGGGAAATCAAGCTCTCTAGGGAACCAAACTTGCCTCAGGAGAGGCCAGAAACCTCAGGAGTTGCCCTTGGCTGGCTCTGTGACCAGCGGCCAGAGGCATTCTTGTCACCTGGCATCTCCCTGTGTCTCTCTGGAACCAAATGCTTTTTGGTTCTAGCCCTCGTGTATTCTCTTGTGGATGGTTTTCCACGAGGAATAAGCAACGTATCTCTCCATGCATTGGGGATGTGGGCAAGGTTCAAAGCTGTCAACCAACTGGTGAGCAAGTGACAGTGCCTGCCACGTCAGGGAGACGATACATGTGTTCTCTGCAGCCACATGGAATTGTGTGTGTTTTGTTAGAAAAAACAAAAAGAAAGACATGCACACAAACACGTGTGTGTTTGTTTTCTTGCTATATATAGCTAGTGTTTTTCTTGGGGGCTTCTGAATTTGTCTTATGTGCTCATACTCTTGATGGTGAAAAATATGGTAGCCTGAAAGATGCGTGGGGAGGTCCACTAAGAAAACAGTGCAAAGGTGTTCACTAAACACATGACCCTGTCACTCTGTACACTGGCTCTGGATGGTGTAAACAAGCTTGCTCCATGTCGCCTGGCCTTGCCTTTCCTGCCACAGCCCCCTGCCCAGCACAGATTCGGGGGAGGCAGCCCACATCTACCAGGACCCAGGGGATGCAGTCACAGAGCAGGCACACAGAGAGATGGGACCTCTAATCAGAGCAGAACTGGAGGAGTCCTGGATGCCAGGGACCTGGGGTGTCATGGAAACACCTGTGGCCAGTAAGCTCTTGTCTCCCCTCCCTTGTCCAGGGTTCTCCCAGCCCTCTCCCCTCCAGGGGCCCCAGACCAGAGATTCTGGGTCCCCAAGTCACTAGGACACCGTGCCAACAAGCAGAGCCCAGGAGTCCCTACATGTGACTCCTCCACAGCCTGGAAGGAAGGCCAAAGCTCTTCTTACCCTCATGCCCTCAAATCGCGACAGGGCTCTCAGGGGGCGGAGGGCACGCAGTGTCCGCAGTGACTTGATGGGGCCCATCTCGGCAAAGCCCAGGGTGTTGGCCACCAGGCTGACCAGGGAGACCTGTGGAGGAAAGTGGAGGTGGGATGTGGGACAGGGACAGACCACAGGGGTCCAGGCCACCTCGGACAGGCTGGGGGTGAGAGCTTGCAGGCCTTGCCTGTGTCCAGTCTCCATCATGCCTGGCTGGCTGGGCTTCACAGGCCTGTGAGCACAGGGCCAGGTTCCCAGCGCCTAAGCCAGAGTCATGACCTTAAACCCTCCTGAGAGCCACTGTGCACATCACACCTGTGCTCTGAAGGAGCCTGCTAACCACCATGGTGGGACGCAGCATGCCCAGTCCACACACAAGAACACTGAGTTCACCAGGGAACTCCTCCTGAGGGCCTTCCATCCTCTAAGTTCTGTGGGGTCCACTCGCTGCCTACTCCATCACTGGCCGGTGATCACAGGCTGCAGCGGCCTCCTGCCTGACCTCCCTGCGGCACTGTGAATCCACCCTGGTGCTTGGGCCACCTGGGGTGTGGAGGGCGGTGGCCAGGGCCCAGTCCCACAGCCTATCCCAGGCTTCAGAGCACTGCGGGGCAGAGGGCTGCAAAGGGGCTGGAGGAGGCAGCGGGCATCTCTCCAGGCACCTCCTCCCAGGGCAGGGCCTCCAGAGCACCAAACCCGGCCAGCCTGCCTGCCTCGCTCCCAACAAGCCACCCTTGGCACAGCTGTTCTTTCTGAGGCTCACCCCACCTGCCCCACCCCTGTCCCCCATCTGTTGATGGCAACCCCGTGCCCCCAGGGCCACAATGTTGTCCTTGCCTCCGCTCTGTCTCTGACACCCTGTCTAACCCATCAGGATTTCCTGTTGGCTCTGCCTTTGAACTACATCAGATATCTAAATATTTCTCACCATGCCCGCTGCTGCTGTCCTGAGCCGGCTCCCTCATCCCTCTCTAGGTGACTGCAGAGCCTCCCAACTCTGCTCCCGCGGTGCCCCCTCCCTGCTCCCAGGACAGAGCCCGTCTATAAGCAAAACCCAGTGCACATCACTGCTCTGTCCACAGCCCTTCAATGCCTTCCCGATTTCATTCTAAATAAAAGCTGGTACCCCCACGCCTCCTGAGCAGCCCAGCCAGTCTCCTGCCTTCAATCCCCTGTTCCAGCCACTCTGGTCCACTTCCATTTCAAGTGTGCCACGCGTGCTCCAGCCTCAGGGCCTCCGTGCAGCTCGTCCACCCTCGCTTGGGATGGTCTGCAGACATCTGCCCTGCTAGCCCCAACTTCCTTCAGACCTGCTCAGAAACCGCCTTCCCGGGCTCACTCGGGCCAGGTGCTCATAGCTGTGACCCGCACCCCCCCACCCCGCCCCACAGCTCCTACTCCTAAGCCCCTTCCCTCCCTTATCCCTTTTCCCCATGCTACAGGTCACCTTGTGAACTAACCTGACATAAAATCAGTTTATTCCTTATGTCTGTTGTTAGCTGTCACCTCCACGTGGGCAGGAGTTTTTGTCTGTCTTGTTCCCTGAAATCTCTAGCACTCCCAGCAGTGCTTGCGCATAACAGATGCTTAATGGTATTGACTGAAAAAATGCACAGACCGATGCTGGGAGCATCCTCTTCTAGACTGAAGCCCGAGGCCTTTCCTGGGCAGCGTGGCCATTGTCAAGAAATCCACTTCCTCTGCCCTGCCATGGGCGAGGCCCTCCTTTTGGTGACTTCAGTGGCCTCTCCACAGGCCTGTCCTTCTGGTGCCCTGAGTAAGAAGCACTGTCTGTCCTCTTCCCTACCTGGCCTCGGCCTGAGTTCCCCATGGTGGCAGATTCTTGGGGCTCCCAGCCTCCGTCGGCCTGCCCTGGGGGGGGCCTTCGGCAGTCCTGACTTCCCAAGAAACTGCAGGAACAGCTTGGCAGGGAGCCCCAGGGTCCTTCTTTCAACTCAGGGAGGTTCGATGGCTGGGTCAGGCTGCCCGGGGCATCTAGAACTCCATCTCCCTAACCCCTGCCATACTGTACCCTTCATCCAAGAACTGGGGTGACAGAGGTCCCGAATGGTGGCCCACGGATCTGGGACTGAGTCCTTTGCACAATCTCCAGCCCATGCAGCCTCTCCTGCTGAGGACTCCATGGTCTGAGGTCCCCCCCTCCCACCCACGCTTGGTGGCCCAGGCCTGCATTTAAACCAGGTCTACCCGGGACTGAGACCCTCCCTTTGGCCTCTGAGTGGAGCATGGGAACCGAGGCTCTCCTGTGACCACAGCAAATTCTCCTTCTGGTGTGCAGAGCCCGTGTCAAACTTGCACCTTCTAAAAAGGCCTCTACAGCCTGTAAGTTCCGGCCCATGCTCCGGGCTGCATGCGGGGGCCCACAGATGTACATGCACTAGAGCCTTCTGTATGCTTTGCTTCACCGTGACCACCTTGGCCCTCCCCTTGGTGAGAACTGCTCTGAGAACTCCCACTTGCCCGTGCTCAGGACCCCTGCTGCGGCCTGCACTCATCCTGCATGGCACCCGCAGCATCCTGGGGCCTGGGAGGTTTGGGCTAGGGGCTTCCCACTCCACCTGCTAATGTGGTGCCCAGGCTGATCATGCTTCCCTCCTCCACAGGTGACCTCACTGGCCATGTCCTCCCTGAGTGCACCTTCTCCCTGAGCTCACCTTGCCCTTCCCCAGCCTTCTCCCCTGCAGTCCCCCGGTGCGGCATGGAGCCTCTGCACTGGCTGGCTGGGCTGGCCTGAGACACTGCAGTCACCTGCGGGGAGGGCTGCAGTACAGGTGTGTCTGCCACCTCCTTTTCTGGCCACATGGAGAAGGGCCCCTCATCCTCCCTGGCTCATGCCTGGCCTGAGTTTTTGTATTGTCCCTCCTGAAAGCACGGGCCTTGGTCTCCCCAGTGCTTCTGCTTCTGTTCTAAATATGGGTTCCGAATGTTGGAGACAGGTCTCCTATTTCTCCTTTTCCTTCCACCCTGGGGACCCTGAGGCCCCACCCCAGCCAGGAGCCCCCACACTCACGTCCACGATGAGGAAGTCGAGCCAGCACCAGGCATTGGTGAAGTACTTCTTGAAGCCATAGGCCACCCACTTGAGCAGCATCTCCAGCACGAAGATGTAGGTGAACATCTTGTCCGCGTACTCCAGCATCACCTTGATGGTTTTGCGCTCCTCTAGGTAGATGTCCTCGAAGGCCTGCGGGCAAGGCACACAGGTGAGCACGATGTCCTGGGTCCTGCAGGAGGCACTGGGTCTAGCAATAGTGCAGCCGGGAGGGTGGGAACAGAGGTGACAGGACCCCTCCCCGGGCAGTGCTGGACTGGGCTCCTTCCCAGCTTGAGTCAGAAGTGGTCCTAACAGCAGGTGGATGGACAGAGCAGTAAGTGAACGGCTTTTCCTTCATGTTAAAGAGCAAGTGTCAGTTCTGGGCTGGCATCTCTAAGATCGACCTTTCTCAAAGATGTGGACATCCCATTATAACCCAGAGAGAGTGCAAGCAGAATTGGCTCGCTGCTTTCTGCCCAACACAGTATAAAATGGTCTTTGCTTTCATTCTCTTTAAACAGTTACCTAATTTTTACAGGAAATAATGGCCCCCAATTATAATAATGATTGTTTCCCTTTGCAAAAAAAACAGCGAGAGTTGGTCTATGGTAGAATTGTAAATACATGATCACGAAAGAGGAGCTGGGTGTGGTGGTGCCCACTGTAATCCCAACACTTTGGAAGGCTGAGGCAGGAGAGTGGCAAGTTTGAGCCCAGCCTGGGCAATTTAGTGACTTAGTGATATCCTGTCTCAAAACAAAAATATTTAAAAAGGGCTGCGGATGTAGCTCAGTGCAAAGGGCCTGGGTTCAATCCTTAGTACCACACACACATATACACACATAAAGATTTTAGAGATGAAGTTTAGGAAATATAGGACTAGATGAAGTCAAATCTCTTGCAATCCTTAGAATCTAGGAGTCAAAGTCTTTAAAGTGCTAGAGGTTGTAAGTCTGTCTCCATTTGCTCTCACCACCACCCAATTCCTGAGCCAACAGGGAGGTGCCCAGCTGCCTGCCCTGTCTTCAGAGTTGTACGGTTCCTCAAGTCACTTCTCATCTTGAGTGTCCCTGAGGTCCCCGTCTAGGCAACTGAACATGTCACTGAGCTCCCAGGGGTGCAGCCTCCTCCTGCCCCTCCTGGGCCTCCTGTGTGACTTCAGGGCCTCTGTGAGCTACAGTGACCAAGAGTGAGAGCAGCTCACAGTGCCTGGGGATGCACTGTAGACGCGTAGATAACATACAGTGGCGCTTCAGTTCATGAACTTAATTTGTTCCACAATATTGGAAAAGATGGCCATGTTGATGTTCGTGTGGGAAAGACAGCCTCAGTTGTGTTTGTCACCTGATGCAGAGTCTGCAAACAAAAACACAGTTTCGCCAAATGCTTTTGTTCGCAAACAATTTTGTTCGCGAACAAAAGTGTTTGTGAACCGAGGCACCCCGTATATGGCTAACTGGGTCACAGTAGATAGCACAACAGTGTAACTTAGGTCCCTAAATGGACTTTGGGAGCTGTTTGAGGTAAAAAGTAGGCGTGTGTGTATGTATGTATATATAAATGTTCCCTAAATAAAAATGTGGGGCCAGGGATGTAGCTCAGCAGCAAGGCACCTTCCTGGCAAGTGCAAGGTCCTGAGTTCAATTCCTGGTTCCAAAAAAAAAATGTGTATTTCCTATAAAAGATATTTAATTTTTTTCTATATTACTTAAATATAGAAATTATAAAAGATTAGCATTTCTAATTCCATGACACATTGTAACCACTACTAACATGTAGGCAAACATTGTACTTGACACTGTGTGTGTACAAATGCACACTCATACATACACATGACACACTTTATGAGACTCTGAATATCTGGTTTGAAGTTGCTTTCTTCATCAATCTGTTGTGAACATTTATTCTCTTGATGATATGAATATATACAAGCACAGTGACCAGTCTTTTAAAAGGTTGCACGGTATTTCGATATTTGCGTACACTACTATTTATTCAGCTAAGAACCCTGCAAGCACATTTCTGTTGTTTCCAGTTTATCCCGAGGAGAAATGTGTGGGGATGCACAAGGTGTCAGCACTGTGGAGGATGAATTTCTAGGGCTGGGTGTCGGGTCAAAGGTGGCTTTCGGCACAGGCGGGGCGCAGGATCCTAGAGGAGGACACTGATTTATGCTCCGTCCACAGAGCACGAAGAGGGCTCTTTCTTCCCCACTCAAGCCACGCTGGTGTTGCTGCTCCTTTCCACTGTGCCCAGGCTAATGAACTGAAGCTGTATTCTGTTACCTTTTAATTTATCTCATTGCAATGACACTAACATCTTTTCCTTGCATACGTGCAGTGTCCCTTTTGTGATTACCTGTTCATATCCTTTGCTTATTTTTGAGTCTGGTATATCTGGGAACATTTTTTAAAAATAAACTTTATCCTCATTTGTTGTGTACCTTTAAACCTTGTTTGCTTTTGCTTACCGTACTTCATTATCATTTATTATTATACCACTTAATATAGTTACATCATTTGTTACATTTTCATTCAGTAAAATCTTTGGTATTATATTAAGAAAGCTCTTTCCAGCCAGGTGTGGTGGTACACACCTATAACCCAAGCACTCTGGGAAGCAAAGGCAGGAGGATCTTGAGTTCAAAGAGAACATGGCCTACACAGTGAGACCGCATCTTAAAAAAAAGAAAGAGAGAAAGATAGAAAGAAAAGGAGAAAAGCCTCTTGCCTACCCCAAGGACAGGAAAAGAAATAAACAACAACTAAACCAAAACAACAAAAACCTTTAAAAAAAAGCCTTTTGGTTTGTTTTACATTACAATTTTAAAATTTAAACATATTTTGATAAATACTTACTTCAATAAACTTTAATACTTCATTAAATAATTCACTTAAAATCAACTGATAAGAAGTCAATTTTATCACATACTCCATTTTGTATTTACTTAAATCTATTTTAGGCCTGCATATGTGTGTGTGTGTGTGTGTGTGTGTGTGTGTGTGTGTGTGTGCGCGCGCGCATTAGGGATAGAACCCAGGGCTCTGTGCATGCTAGGCATGAGCTATACCACAGAGTAACACCCCCCAGTTCCCCTACGTGGTTCTGATGTTGTCTACTCCTGAATTAATATCATACGTATTTCCCTGGACCTTTTTTTTTTGCAATCTTCAAGACAAACTTCAGCGATGTTTTATCAAATATGCTCAAAATATGGTTGCAAATGTATTGCTGTTTGTTATGCTATTTGTTATGGCTTGTATCTAGATGTCCCCCCAAAGCCTCATTCACTCATAGGGCCTTTTCAGAGGTGGCTGGACCTAGGGTGTGTGAATGTGGATTAAGGGTGTGTGATAACTAAAATAATCCACTGATTGGAATTAGCATAGTTCTGGACGTAGATAACAGGAAGCCCCACCCTGGGTGTGGGTGGCTTTTAGCCTCAATGAAGCTTTGCTGCTTCGTGCCTGCCTTGCCATGGACTGTTTCTTCTCTGCCATGCTGCCCTGCCTTATGGACTGAACCCTCTACAAACTGTGAGCTGAAATAAACCTTTCCTCCTCAAATTCAATGGTGAGGTTTAATGTTGACATGGGGCAATTTGATTTGGTTCTTGTCCCATTTGGTTTGTGACCAGAATTGTGGAAAGAATTAAGTTCGTGAACTGAGGCACCACTGTATTTATTCCCAGTTATTTTATGCTTACAGTGTCAGAAATATTTGAGAAATATTATTCATGACTAAATGGTTTGTATTAGTATAAAACAGTAATAAGCCAAGTGTGGTGGCAAATGCCGGTGAGCACAGCATTCTGGGAGGCTGGGGCAGGAAGACTGCAAATTTGAGCCTAACCTGGGCATCTTAGTGACTTTGTGAGACCCCTTCTCAAAATAAAATAAAAATTAAAAGTGCTGGGAGTGAAACTTAGTGCAAAGGGCCTGGGTTTAATCTCCAGGACCACAAACAAAACAAAACAAAAGCAAAACACAGCAATAACCATGACAATTTCTTGTGTGCTTATTTCATAACTGGTTAAATAATGTTTTTAATATTTTCTTTCTGTTTTGGGGGTTTTTTTTGGTTTTTTTTTTTGGGGGGGTACCCAGTGCCTCACACATGCTAGGCAAATATTTTACCACCAAGCATCATCCCTAGCCTCAATTTCTATTATTTTTAAATCCTGCATTTATACTTGACTAATTGTACTGAAATTCCACTTTCCAATTTTTACACCATGTGTTTACTTTCCTTGAATAATTACACTAGTTAGTACTTAAAGACTCTTATTAAATAATGAGCAACAGCTAAAGAGCAGGTAAATGATCCTTTTCATAGTCCTAACTTTAATGAAAACATTAGAAGTGCTATACTACTGATGATAGAAGTTAATCTGAGAGTTCTTCACTAAAGTAAGAAAATAGATTTTATTTCTATTTTATCAGAGTTTTAAACAGGTATTCCCTGAAATAGTTATGTTTTTTTAAAAATCTGTCCTATTCATATAGATAGATTTCTGAATATGGCATCATACTAACATTTTAGAATATACCTAACTATGATATATTTAACCTTTTAAATATACTACTGGATCCTGTTTGCATGTATTATTTTCAAGATTTTTTCTATCACTATTCATAAGTATGGAGTACGAGGTATAAAAATTGACCTTTTATTTTCCTTTTGATATACTTTAAGTTTTTAAAATCAACATTATCTATAATAAGAATAATTTTTAAACTTTCATCTTTTTCATATACTGGTATATTTTAAATAGGATTGATTTAAAGTCATTTTCCTCCTTTAGAACGTGAAAGATTCCACACTTTGGGATGTGAGAAATTAGCTCTAGTGGTTTTATCGATTTGATTGTTTTCATTTTTGAAGGAATCAGCTTTGAAATTTTATATAAATTTACTGTTTCTTTTCTTTTTTTTTTTTTTTTTGTACCGGGAATTGAACTCATGACCTTGTGCTTGCCAGGCAGGTGCTGTGCTGCTGACCTATATACCCGGCCCCCTACTCTTTATTTTCTACTTCATTATTTTGTTTTATTTTTATTTATTTATTTATTTATTTATTTATTTATTTATTTATTTTGTGGGTACAGGGAATCGAACTCAGGACCTTGAGTTTGCCAGGCAGGTGTTGTGTCACTGAGCTATATCCCTGGCCCCATTATTTTGTTTTATTTCAATAATTATTTCCTTTAGTTTTCTTAAGATCACAATGCTGTTATATTTACAATTTCTTGAGTTATTAACGTATTACAACCTTTTTACTTAAAGACAAAAGTATCTGTGAATTTTCCTCTTCTTACAGCTTTGACTGCATCCCATATGCACCATTCTTAAAATTTTTATTCCAATTTTTACCCCCAGGCAGTTCAATCTCTACTTGTATTTTTTCTTATTTTCCTATTGTCTAAGGTGGACAGAATTGCTTGAATCATAGACTTAGACTTAGACTTCTTCTTCTTTTTTTTTTTTTTGGTGGGTACCGGGGGTCGACCTCAGGACCTCGCGCGCCAGCAGGCGCCCGTGCCGCTGAGCGATATCACCGGCCCTTTCTTTGTATGTGGGTTCTGAGAGTCGAACTTGGGCCCTTGCACTTGCCAGGCAGGTGCTTATGCTGCTGAGCTATCTCACTGGCCCTTGAATCATAATCTTTGATTTACAGCATACTATAATTATTGGTCCATGAATAACCCTCTTTATTTTACTTATTTGTTCACTTATTTATTTATTGAAGATCCGCAAACCTACTACAAAACTATTTTCTGTTTGATACAAAGTCTGTTCAAGAATGACTTTCTCAGGCTGGGGATTTAGCTCAGTGGCACAAGTGCCTGCCTGGCAAGCGCAGGGTCCTGAGTTCAATTCTCGGTACCAAAAAAAAAAAAAATAAAGAATGACTTTTTCATTTTGTTTTCTAACCTTCCTTCTTTCCCTCTCTTCCTCTCTCCCTACCTCCTTTCTCTTTCTTCCTCTCTTCTCCTTTCTTTTTTTTTCTTTTTCTTTCTTGTAATGCCAAGGATCGAACCCAGGCCTCACACAAGCTAGATAAATGCTATATCACTGAGTTACAACACCAGTCCCTACTGATGAGGTTTCCTGTCTGTAAAGTTCATTTAATAAAGTATCCATCTCAGAGGGTACTGTTATTTGAGAATTAAACGAGTTAAAGTTTATAAAACACCTAAGTCAGTATCTGGCACACAGTGCTATTCAAGTGTTAGTTAATATTTTTATTATTCTGTTTGATCGAAATATTAAGTCTATAGTTTTAGGTCTCTCATTGTCTTGTTCTATTTGATTTGTCAAAAACTCATAGAATCATGGTAAAATCTCCCAGTACTATTTGTACTGTTGTCAGTTTCTTCTGTTTTCTCCCCAGTGGTTTTTGCTTCACATATTTAAGTGCTACTCAATCCCAAGAAATATTCATTATAGTTTTTTTTTAGTATAAATTGGACCTTTGTTTTCTAATCTCAGGCTGAGACAGAGGCCACCATAGAGACAGAGCACAAATTCCTGAACCCTTAACTGTTACTTACTGGAGGCATGATTTTTGTTTTCTCCTGAGGCAGTCAGGGTCTTGGAAGCTGCTTTTGCTAATGAAACAAAACAAAACAAAACAAAACAAAAACAGTGACCCTCCACTTGGGCCTACAGACGCTTAACAGAGAACTTGACCTTCGTTTGGTGTCTGTCTGCCTTTACTGCTCCGCTCTGCATACACAGATGTCAATCATTTAAAAGTGTCTGCCTAAAGGCTGGCAATACAAGGTTGACTGGTCCTACATTTACATAACCTATGTCACCCCTTCAAGACCGAGGGTGTCAAGATAAGAGATTTACAGGGACATTCAATCACCAATGGGTGCCCAAAAGTCACTAGTCATTGCCCAAACCTATGGCTACCTGGATTCCAGCAGAGCCTCCACGGGCCTGAGACTGGCCCAGGCAGACAGTCATTTCCTGGAGGACTTCCTCCCCTTCCCAAGCAATGAGCTGTTCTCCAGAGTCCTGTCGCAAAACCAGAACTGAGATAATGATCAGCTAGACCCTAGCCAGATCGATGGGCCCATCCATTCCTTTGTTAAGGGGCCGGTCTGATCTTCTCTCTTAAAGCTGTGCCCCTTTCAACTCCTCAAGCTAAGGTCCCTTCGCATTTGCTCTCACTCTCACTGTCAAACTCTGACTAATAAATCTACCCACGACTCTCACCAGTGTGTTCTGAAATGGTTTTCTCAATAAGTCAAGAATCTGCTCAGGCAAAGTCCCTATCTCCTGTTTATGGGTCCTTTTCAGATCCCACCCAGTGATAAAGCTTTTTATCTTAGTTCAACCTCGTTTAATATTAACAAACAAACAACAGCAGCAAAAACAAAAAACACCTTGATTTTTGTTGTCATAGTTTGTATTTGCCTGATTCAGGCTGAGCATCTGTAGCCCAGAAATCTGAAATACACCAAAATCTGAAATGTTTTGAGTGTGGACATGACATACAAAATTTCAGATTTTGGGCTAGGGTTGCTCAGCTGATAAAATGTATGCAAATGTTCTCAGATCCCAAAATCTCCAAGATCAGAAACCTCTCTGGTCCTGAGTGTGGATTGGGGATATTCATCTGTATAACTACTTCATGATGAACATTTCCAAGTCATCTTGTCATTTGTGAGGGCCCTTGAAACTGTCCTTTGGTTCCCTTTCCCTTGCCCTGCCATCGTCCCGAAACTTCAGGGTGCAGAGAAGGCCTGCGTAGATGTTAGCTGCTCAGCCTTTCTTTAGATCCACAGGATTCAGATGTCTTCGTGCCGTCTTCCTCAGTAACGAGCCCAGGAGGCTGAAATCCACTGTGAAGTCCTGGGAGACCCGTGCCCTTGCTGAAGAAGACCCTGTCCAGCCTGCAGCCTGTCTGCCTCCCCCGCACCCCATACAAACCACTGGCGCCCCCAAACTTTGAGGAGCGAACCCTCATTCTTCTTCAGGGTCATCCTGGAATAATCCTGATTCTTTCCTACCGATATCTGTCTACGGAGTATTGGTAGCTGAGTGGCAGGTAGCCTCGACATTTGCCTCTGGTAACAAGAACATATAACTGAGTTTTTAAAAAATCCATTCAGAACTCTTTTCTTTTAAAAGATAATTTTATCCAGCTACATTTATTATTAAAGCATATTCAATCTTGCCTCTGCCATATCATCTTATTTTCTGATTTTATGCTTCTCTGTTGTTTCTTTTTTCTTCTCTCTTGTGTTGTAAGATCTCTATTTTCATGAAATAATTTTTCCCTTCAGCAATTTGGAAGGAGAATAGTTTGCTTTCTGTTAAACAAGTTTACAATTTTAAATAACACACTCAGACTTCTTTTTCTCAATATATGCTTGAGATGATTTTTAACAACAGTGCTTGGCTGTCTACCCTGATTAGACTCACCAGACGCTTGCCAAAACTCCTCCTCACTTATGCCAGGCTGAGAGTTTCCTCCACAGCCCAGGCTAAATGGCTTTGGCTGCCCTTGTTTGTGGCTGTTTCCAAACAAAACTTGTTAACATATTGTCAAATCATCCTTCTTTGAAACAGACAGATTTGGCTCTGGCTGCAATGGTAAACCAGCAGGTAGGCTGCAAGTCATGGCTCCAGGCCTACCCTGAACCAGGGGAGGGACAGTGCTGAGTGGGATGGGAAGCCCTGGAGTTTGGGAGTGACAGCCCAGGAGTTCGGGAGTGACAGACCCAGAGCTGAGAAGTGACAGCCCCAGGGACTCCCTGAGGTTGCCCCACAGGAGGAGGCTGCATGGAGTAGAGGCGTAGAGCTTTAGGTCCAAGTGCCCTTTTCCCACTCTGTGGTCCAAAGGATTCCCTGTTCCCTGCTTCACGACAACACAGGGCTTCCTCCCATGGGCCAAGGATTTTTCCATTTCTTCTGCCTGCTTGATCTCTATTTTCTCTAGTCACTAGCATCTTCCAGAACCTTCTCCAGGGCTGTCCCATCTCTTCCTAGAAGGGCTCTGACAGATCAGCACAGGGTGCTTGAAAGCTTGGGGCATCTCTGGAGGCTTCCCTGCTCTTCCTGGCCTCAATCAACTTCCCTGTCCTCTGGAGTCCAGCTCCGTCTGCTTCCCCCAGGGAGTCCCCTTGACCTCCTAGTCATTACCCCTAGTTCTCCACGCCATTCTTGCTCAACTCTCTTGTGCCAATCTGTGACATCTCAAACTTCAGAAATCTGGTTTCTCCAGCTACACTTGGAGCCACTAAGGCCAGGGCTGTCGTCTCCTGTGGCTTATGGGGCCAGACACAAAAAAAGCTAAGAAAAGAACTATGGAACAAATGGAAGGTCAAGACAAAGGACCCTGGAATCTGACTGCTTGGGTTCAAATGCCAGATCTGCTGGTGGGACTTGGGGCAAGTTACTTAATGTCTCCACAAACATTGTTGTGGGTGTTAAATGTGACAATGCGTGAATGACATGGCACAGCCTCCAGCCCATGGACTAAGTGGAGCCACCACTGCCATCAGTTATGACCACGTTATGTTGACTTGACAGAACGCTGACACTGTGTGCTGGGGCTAGGTGTGTCACCAGGGTTCCGGCGTGGGGCAAAGCATTTCCTTTTCATGGAACAAGGAAGAGGACTGGACACATGGCCTTTGATCTGGCCTCCATAAACGCTGTGGGTGTTGAGAGCTTGTGAGCTGCACTCTGCTCTAGGGGTCTGGAGAGCGCATTTTCAGCAGAGGCTCTGGCCCAGTTTCTGACCTGGCTTTCCAGCTGGAGGCCTCCTTTCCCTGCCCTCCTCCCTTCCTCCAGCCCGGCCTTCCCAGCCCTGCATCCCCAGGAGGGTACCAGCGCTCCGCTGCTGAGCAGGATCATGAAGATGATGAACGTCTCGAACCAGCTGTGCTCCACGATGCGGTAGCAGGTCTTGCGCAGTCGCCACCAGACCTTCCCTGGGCCCTGTGTGGTGTCCACTGCACAGCAGGGACAGCGCCGGACGCAGCCTACAGGGAAGGGTGACATCAGGCCCAGCTTAGGCCCTTATGAATACCCCTGTCTGATGGCAGAAGTCTGGGTGGTTGAGGGAATGGCTGAGGAATGGCGCAGCGGACAGGGTAACATGGTGGTGGTCCCAGTGTGGGGAGGGACTAAGCACCCAGTGAGCAGGGGAACAGCCTGGCAGGTCTGGACATGGGCAAGACTGGGGCTGACATGCCCCAGCTTTTTCTCTGCTCATCTTTGAAGCCCTCTCCCTGAGGAAATGCTCAGGAACTCTGGGGTACTCTGGCCTGGGTCTTCTCCATCTTTGCAATTTCCGAGTCTTGAGAAGGGCAGCCCCCTCCGTGATAGCCCCGACTCCATGCCACATGAAAGGATGCGCCACCAGTTCAGAAAAGATGTCAGTCACCGACATGGCCATACGCCATATCCACCTTGAGTGTTACTGAGGGCCTCCAGTGTGCACAGCCTGGTGGTACAGGGGTGAGTGAGGCCCCGTCCCTCCTGCAGTGGGGCACACACTTGTGCCAGCACATCACCAAGTATCACCAGTCCACAGTGCTGCTGGACTACAGCTGTGCAGCCCTGCTCACCTGACTTGCCATGACTATGTCACAGGCAGATGGAGGAGACCTAGTGTCACAGTCACTGGGCACAGAGGGCAGGTTCCAGGTGGGGGTGAGGGTTGACACGGCCCCGGGGCCTTAAGGAGCTACTGGTCCTCCTGTCCCCCCTGGGTGGCACTGGGACCGGGGCAAAGGTCTGCCCAGGCCATACCTTCAGTGAAGCAGTCCTCTGGGTCCTTGACGTCCTCGCCGAGGTCGGGGATCTGCTCCAGGAGGTCCGCGGTGTTGGTCATGTCTGCAGTGCTACCTTCAGAGTAACTGTCCTCATGGGTCTGTGGGCATGGCAGAGAGGTGGGAAGGGTGAGGGCATTAATCCAAGAGTCTGGGAGGAGTTGGGGAGCCCACTTCATACTCCATGGCACACCCAAGGAATCCGAGGTTGGGGAGGTGGCAGGCGCCTGCTGCAGAGGTCGGGCCAGTGGGGACCGAGCCCAGGCTGACCTCAGGGTCCTTATGTCCATGATTCTGGTCAGCTGGGGTTCAGGGCTGGGATGTGGGAGTGTGAAGGGCTCTGAAGAACTCTGGAATGGGGTGCATCTGGGAACAAGCCGACATGGGGTGGCAACAGGGATGCATGCTGGGACGTGGACACACATCCAGAACAGAGTCAGAACCAGGATCACCACACACAGAGGAGCGAGGTGGGCATGCAGAAAACAGGCCAGCAACCACCCATGCTTCTCCCCCGATTTCTGTGGGTGCTGGTGTGACACATATGCCTAAGACTGAGAAGATGCTGGACGCTGCCCTTCCTGGCCACACAGGGTCTGCTGCCCAGACCTTGATCACTTGATTATGGGGGAGGGGTGTGGGGTGCATTGCACGCAAGTGTGCCCTGTGAGTGTGTGTCACCTGTGGCTACTGCTGCTGCTCTGTGCAGGTCCCCTCTATTGTTGGGCCAGAGCACCCATGCCTGGCCGGCTCAGGTGATCCCTCCTCCAGAAAACTCTTTCGACAGGGAGCTGCCATCCTGGGAAAGGGCTCTGCAGATACCAATGATCTGCAGGCCCCAGGACTACAGAGGGCCAGCTCCTGCCTTGAACTGGCTCCAGAGGGCCCTTGAGCTCAGGCAGAGAGAGCTCCCACCCTTCCCCAGCTTCTTCCTTTGCCTCATCTGCTCCTGGCACTTCTTAGGGGTCTCTCCTAAGAGTACTTCCTCAACAAGTCATCTGCACAGCGATCCCTGTCCCCCTCCCAACTCCAGCTCTGCTTCCAGGGAGCCCAGCGTGAAGGCAGGTGTGGCGGAAGATGTCCTGTGAAGAAAGGAAGTCCCTCCTCTGCTTCCAGCCAGGTCCAGCTGTGCCTCGGTTGGCTCCAGGCCCCGCTTGGCTGCCTGGAGCTGGCTGGACTGAACTATTGGGCACAGCTGTCCTTCTCTGGCCACGCTCTTTCTCTTCTCTTGATGAATGCCTCCGCTGATGTCTCCACATTGGCTTTTCCATTTTTGAGGTTTTGATGAGAAAGGTCTGGTTCTGAGGAAAGCAGAGCTTGCTGCTGGGTTATGGACAGGGGTGAGGCTCTATATTTTGTGGTCCGATGGCTTTGAGGGCTCTCGCTCCTCTCTCCCCAGCCCTCCTGGGCTAGGAAAGGGGAGGGTGAGAAGGTCTTCCTGATGCTTTTTTGAAGTCCCTGGAGATGCCACGCAGGAGGACAAGATCATAGGATCCCACTCCAGGTGAGAAGAGTGTCCTTTCCCAGGGAAAACGCCAGTACATTTCTCTCTCCCTTTTAAAGGCCCCACAATAAACCAATTTGAGGAAAGGAAGCGGTTACATGATACATTTAAAGACCCATTCTCTCCTGGGACTTTTCAGTCTCTTCCCCATCTTCCTGCTCCCATGTGGTTCAAGGGTCAGGCCATCATGGGGAGTGGTGACCGGCACAGTTGGGACGATGGCTCTACTAGGCCCTTGTGTCCCAGAACTGGCCACGACCACAAAGAATCCCCTGGGCCTATTTCACAGGAGAGAGTCACGTACTCTGGGCTGAGGAGTGAGGTCCGGCTGTGGGGCATCACCAAGCACTGTGAACACGTGGAACACTGGAACACGTGGCCTCCCCTTCCACATGCTTGATGTGAGCGAGGCTGGGCAGCACAGTCAGTCCCACCACAGCCCCTCAGCTCTGGGCGGGGCAGGGAAGGACTGGTGGCCCTGCGGCATACCTGAGAGCTGCAGCCACTGTCAGGAAGGTGCCTGCCACTTAGCCGGCTCCTCTCGCGGGGTATGGCACCTCTTCTAATTTTAAAAAAGTCAGAAATGCCGATTTTTACATAAAAGCTCCTAAGTTTGAAAGGGTGTTATCTAATTCAAAGTAAAACTTATTTTTAAATTTTGGTACTAGAGATTGAACCCAGGGCCTTTGCACTGAGCTAATCCCCTGGCCCATTTAAAAAATGTTCCTTTTGAGACATTTTTGCCCAGGTTGGGTTTGAATTTGCAATTCTCCTGCCTCAGTCTCCCAGAGTGCTGGGATTATAGGTGTGCACTACCCCACCTGGCTAAAGTAAAATCTTCTTGTGGCCAAATAAATCCCTATGGCAGGCTGTGGGCGGAAGAGCTCCGGTTGGCCTCTGCTTTAGTGCAGTAGAGAAGCAACTGCTGACCGGTGTGCTAGGAAGTTTCCCGAGCTCCTTGGTGGGGGACACACAGGACAAACACTTGCCAAACAGGATGAGAGCACAGCAGCGGAGTGTGAGGGTGAAGCCAGCGGTGTCAGGTTGGTGCTGCACCAGCCCCCGGGACAGCCCGTTCCGCAGGGGCCCAGTGCCGTCTCTCCCGTCAGGACGGGTGCCCACCCTCTCCTCTGCAGACAGGTCCCCATGCTTCCTGTGACAGTGTCGGTGGTGGTGGCTCCCACCAGCAAATACAGGTGTGCGCGGAGACCTCTTGCAGCTGTGCCCACCCAAGCAGCACGGCCTGCAGACTCCAGGGACAAAGGCGTGTATTACCTCACCGCACCCTGGGATCTGGGGCTCCACTTTCCGCTGCTGCCGCCAGTCTGCCTGAGACGCCCTGGCCTCAGCCTCAGAGAAGGTGGTCTCTGACCCCTGGCTCCAGGCCCTGGGCTCCCGGGGGTGCTCTGGGCCATCAGACACAGGCTGGGATTCCTGCTGAAGAGACCCCAGCCTGTGAGCTGGGCTACACACCTGGCTGGAAGGTCTCCAGGCCCCACCCAGGCCTCCTGCCTCTCCGTGCGCCTCCATCTCACTGCAGACCCTTCTGCTCACCCCAGGGCCTGAGTAGGTGGTGGGAGCTGCCAATAGCCCCAGGCACAGGTCCCATAGCCAAAGCCCCCAGCCAGCCTGGCATGAATCCTGTCTCCAGACCTCAGGAAGGGCGTGGCTGCACCATGCTGCTCGTCTCATCTCCTGTGCCAACTTCCCTTAGGAGGGACATGCTGACTACCCCTAGGAGCACCCAAGGTGCCCCGCATGCTGGCTTACACACACACACACACACATGCACGCACGCACGCACACACTCCCGTGCTGGCCCCAGGGAGCCAGAGTCAACGGACTCAAGAGAAGGACAGGGCAGGGAAAAGGGGGGCAGCTGGAATTCCACCCCCGGGCAGGAGATAATTGGAAGCTGTGCTCTTGGCAATGCTGCACTCCCCTCCCCCAGCGGACACAGCCCCACCACCTGACTAGGAGGGCAGGGCTGGCCTCTGGGACCAGAAGGATGCCAGGGACACGGCGCCCATGGCATGGGAGCGCTGGTCTCCACAGCTGGCCGCCCAGCGCTGGCCGACTCCTGGGGAGAACAGGACGGCTGCTTGACCTAAGGACCCTAGGAGAAGCCTCTGGAGCCCAGCTTGGGCCACCGGGACGCTGCAGGGCAGGCAGTCTGTTTCGTCCAGACTCTGGTCCCAAGTGTTAAAAATAACAGGTTGGGAGATAAGATAGTGCAGTCTCCGACACCTCCGTCTTAGGGATGCTTATTTTTAAATCTCAGAATTAGCCCCGGGCATGGAGGAGGGGAAGGGGCAGTCCAGAGGTCAGGGGACCACACTCCTCCCACGCGGAGACACTCCACCTTGCCGGGCCTGGATGTGAACAGGGGTCAGGGCAGGGGGCCTGGCTCTGCCCTAGACTCACGAGGAACTCCTAGCAAGTCTCTCTGTTGCCATGCCTCAGTCTCCCTGTCTGTACAACTAGCAGGCCATGACCAGACAGGGGATGAATGGACACCAGCTGGTCTCAGGACCCCTCTACCTTCACCCCACCCCTCCGCACCTCTTCCGCTGCTGAGGTAGCCGGGTAGGGGTGGGAGCCAGGGCCCTGGACAGTAGTGCTCTGTGGGGCATGGCTCACCTGCTTGCTGGATTCTTCCTCGGTACCCAGGCTGTTCTCATCGTCCTCCTCCTGGTCATCCATGTCTGACTCAGCCACAGCGATGGGCACACACACAGGTTCTGGCTCCTCGGGGGTGCCCTGGCCGGGGCACCTGCCCTCCTCAAACCGTGTTTCCTTGCGGGCTGGGGGTGCCTTCTCCATCTCTGGCGGTGGTGGGGAGCTGGGGCTGGCCATGCAGCTGGGCAGCTGGCTGTGGGGGGCCGGGGCTGCAGGCTTCTTAGGCCTCTGCCGCAGGAGCCCGCAGCAGAAGTCCCAGGTGGTCCGCTTGAGGAAGTGCAGGCCCCGCTGGATGCGGGCCAGGGCCAGCTGCAGGTTGTTCATCTCCCCATCCTCCTCAGGGGCTGTGAGGTTGTCGGCACTGAAGGAGCTGAGCAGCAAGGCCAGGAAGAGGTTCAGGACCTGTGGGCGACAGGGCCGGCTCACCCAGGCATTGTGCCAGGCCACACGCAGGCCTCTGCTATGTGGGGGGACACTGAGGCCAGAGATCCTGAGCACTGCCCAGGACAAACAGCTCTGAGGCTCGAAGCTAGCGCCCTGGACCCTCATCCTGACCCCTAGTCCTTGTTCTCTCGAATGTGGAGGACTTGTCTATAAAAGAGAAACACATTCAAATCCTTCCTCCCAAGGGCTCAGAGAGTCTGAATCAAGGACCTTTGGAGCCAGGTCCCTTATGTCCCAGCTCAGTGTCAAAGGCTGGAGGTGAGGCTCAGGCCCCGCAAGGGGTTGGCAAAGCCACGCAGAGCCAGGCAGAGCCTGTCCAGGTGCCAGCTGCTTCTCCACACAGACCTACCTTCTCCCTCACCTCTTCCTGCTGCCTCGGCATTAACAGGGCAATAGGGTCAGGGTGGGCACAGAGGAAAGGGCATCCAGGACCAGACAGAATCCCACAGCTTTAGGGGCCTTCTTGGGAAGGCGCCACATGTCTATTGGGGAAGCAGCTGCAGAGATCTGCCCCTGAGCTCCCCACAGAGCGGCTCTCTGCTCAGAGACTGGGGGCTGCTGCTACAGGGCGCCGTCTACCTGTGTCCTCCGTCTGACTGTTCTTTCTGGGAAAGAGACTCAAGGGACTGAGCAGAGAAGAGGTGATGGCAGGTAAAGAGGCCAGGAGGGCACGAGAGGCCCTCAGGTGTCTCTGGCTGATTATGGGGTTGGCAACAGAGAGGTGGCTGTGTCCAGCTTATTAAGACGCCTGGAGGGGTGCTGTGTGTGGGAGCAGACACTGGGGGTGGGGACCTGGCACTGGTGCCAGGCTCAGCCCTGGTTCCAAGGCCCATTCTGCCGCAGAGGTCAGAGCAGCAGCGTAGGGTCCTGAGGTTCCGGAAGACACAGCACTTTCCTGAAGTTAGTGCTTACAAGGGTTAGGGACTTGTGACACCGTTGTCAAACCATCCTGCACACGTGAGGCTTTACTAAGAACCAGGTGTCTGCTGTGTGACAGGGGCTGGGTTTGGGTCCACTTCCCAGGCTCGCGGAGGGCGAATGCAGACAGCGGCTGGTTTGACCCCCCCCAGGGCTGGACTGACCCTCGAGCATTACCAGGCTGACAGTGCAGGGTCGCAGCCTCCCTGCAGTGGGCTTGGTGTCCCTGGGGGAGTGCAGTTGAACAGAGACTCTGCAGCAGGGTGGCTGGTGAGGGGGTGCAGAGTTCTTTCTGGAAATCTACTCTGAGCCCCTCAGAGATGCCCTCACCAGGACCCCACACCTGGTAGAAAGCTGGGGGTAAGAATTCTGATGCAAGCAGGCCTTAGAAACAGGCCTTTGGTTTAAAAAGTAACATAACACATAGTTACACAGTTGGTACAGGAAGCTTTAGGAGTAGGCAGGCCAGGCCACCTCTGGGAGAGATGACCACTCCTGACACCAGGCAGTTCCTTCTTTGTCATCGCTGTGGGGCAGGACATGTGATGTAAATCAGAGCTGCTGTCCACATGCACCTCTGGCCTGGCCTTTGACTGTTGTCTGCAAGGACCAGCATGGCCCTCCTCTGTGCCTGCTGCCCCTGGACCCTCCCCTACAGCCCTCAGCCTTGTCTGGCCCCATGTCCCTCAATCTCTTGAGTCCCGGGTCCAGCAAAGGGCATCTGGCAGTCTTGTCCACCCACACAAGACCTGCAGGCCTCCCTTGTCCCTGGCTTCCCAAGCTCAGTTTCTTCCAGTGCTTCCCCGTCAATCATGCGCTGCTCTCCAGCCCTGCCTGATCATCACTTCCCAATTCAATGGCAATCTTGCTTCCACCCACGCTGCCGGCAGCAGCCCAATTCCTAGGCGGCCGGGGAGGGGGCTGTGTGGGCTGGTGTTAGCTTCCCTCCTCCAGCAGCCTTTAATCTCATCCCTACGCAGATCCGCTCGGAAATGGCAGGGCTCTGTGTGTGAGGGGCGGCTTGGCCTGGCCTGGGTTGAGAGCCCCACACGTTTGCCTTCTGCTTAGAACAGTCTGGGGCAGCCCTGCCCTGGGCTGAGGCTAAGTGAGGCTCCACCCCAGGGCAGCCGCCTTGAAGGCTCAGAAGAGGGGGGTGAGGCCAGCCAAAGAGCTGGGTTCTATTAGCACGGTGCACTGATGTCCTTGTTCCTTTGGAGGACTGAGGGCCTGACCCCGGCTTGGCCTGGCCTAGCCTGGCTGAAGTTCCTGGAAAGTGAAAGTAGGCAGGTTTGGGGAAAGGCTCTGGTTCTACAGTCCACAGTTCTCACTCCATGGCAGGCCGGAAAAGCGGATCTGAAACCTATGTGCCGATGTGACCCTATATGCCCACGATGGAGACACAACTACGGTGGAGCCAGACCACACAGGTATGGGCCTCCTGTTTGTCCAGGAAGGTGGCTGCATGTCCACAGGGGACCTGACTTGTGCCTGAACCACTGACTCACCTCAACCTTGCTTCTTCCTAAGGCCCCTTCTCTGGCACTTAGATTTCGATCTCCCTCATCTCTGGAATTCTGCACATTGTAGAGATACAAGGCAAGAGACAGCTGCACAGGGACAGACAGTGGCCACAGGAGCAAAGGCCTGGCCCCTCATGATGGAAGAGCAGGATGAGACTCCCACCAGAGCTGCTCAGGATGACATGAAAAGCTCTTTCTGGGTCCACCCCACCAGGATCTCCACCTGTCTGGCCCTGTGCTCACTCACCCTTTGCCATTACCTGTTTCTCAGGGCAGTTTCTTCCAGGAAGCCTTCCTTGATCTCCCTAGCTGGAGGGGAACAGTACCCAGGGGCTCCTTCTCAGTGGGGGTCATTCTGACTGGTCTGAGGGTGATTTCAGGCCTGTCTGAACTTCCCACCTCCCTTTCTCTCTAGGTGAGCAGTGTCAGGCTGGATCCAGGTCCCATTTACCTCTGTGTACCCAGCAGTACCCGGCACAATGTTTTGCATGCAGCAGGGAAAAGCTCAACAAGTGTCTTTCAAGCTGAACTGACAATAAAATGATGTGTAGGTGAGTCAATAAATAAATGAAAAAATGTGTAAATAATGAATAAATAGGCAAATAAGTGGGTAAATTAATGAGTAAGCAAAATACAATTCAGAGTGAGTGATTGGGGCTGGGGATGTAGCTCCATGGTAGAGAATTTGCCTACCAGGTGTGAGGCCCTGGGTTCAATGCCCAATAGTGCTAAAAAAGAAGTGAGTAAATGGATGGATGAGTTAATGAGTGACAGAGTAGCTAGCTGGATGGATGGGACTGGTCCATGAATGAATGGATGGGTAGGTTGATAGATGGTTGGGGGTAGGTGAATGAGTAGAGGGGTAGATGGGTGAGTGGATAGTGAGTGATGGATGAATGGATGATGGATGAACTGGCTAAATGTCTAGGTAGATGTGTGTGTGTGTGTGTGTGTGTGTGTGTGTGTGTGTGAATGGATGGGGTTGATGGATGGTTGATGAATGAATGATGAATAAATGAGTGGATGGATGAGTGAATAAGTAAATGGGGTTAATGGATGAAGGACTGGGTGAATAAGTAGATAAATGGATAAGGGAATTGATGACTGAGTAGACACTAACGGAAAAGTGGATGTAGTGGGTGACTGGCAAGTGGACAGATGGCTGGCGAGGTGGAAGTATGGATGGGTAGATAGATGGAAGAATGAATGGGTAAGTAAATACATAGTTTAATGATAAGTGCATAGATAGATGGGTACGTGGGTACCTGGGGGGTGGATAAATGGATAGGTGGGTAGAGGCAAAGATGGCTAGATGAATGGATGAGAGATTGATGGGTGGGTAGATGGTTTTGTACACAGATGGCTGGATGAGTGAGGACAGAAGGAAATGTAAGCCAGTGGATAGATGGAAGGCTGGGTAGATGAATGGATGGGTGCGTGAGTGTGTATTTATGAGGCCCTTGGCTGACTCACCACAAGGTTGCCAATGACCATAACAAGTAAGAAGACCAGCAGGCACAACGACTGCCCAGACACCTCCATGCAGTCCCACATGGTCTCGATCCATTCGCCACAGAGGATGCGGAAGATGATGAGGAAGGCATGGAAGAAGTCCATCATGTGCCAGCGTGGCAGCAGGCCTGGGTCACTGATGCGGTGCCTCAACTCTGAGTAGTTCTTGCCAAAGAGCTGCATGCCCACCACGGCAAAGATGAACACAATGATGGCCAGCACCAGCGTCAGGTTCCCCAGCGCCCCCACTGAGTTGCCGATGATCTTGATGAGTGTGTTCAGGGTGGGCCAGGACTTGGCCAGCTTGAAGACCCGCAGCTGGTGAGGGAGGAACAGGAAGGGGCCTTGTGAAGGGGCTTTGGCTCTGACTGCCCACAGAGACCCTTACCCTCTGCAGCTCTGCCCCAAAGCCCAGGAAAGCCTTGGGGTCACCAGCACCTGCCTCTCCCCATTTCTGCAAGAGCACACACTCCGGTTTCTCTGCATAGTCTGAGGGCAGCCTCACTGGACTCTGCTCTGGGGATCAGGTCAACATCTCCCACCGTCTCTCCAACTCGGACCCTCTCCTTGTCCCCACATCAGTCTCCTGTCTGGCTCCCTCTCACTTCCAGGAACTGCCCAATAGATTCTCCCGTCCTGGAATGTCCTTCCTCATAGACCTGTCCCCATCAGGAATCCTTCAGGCCAGCTCAAACCATCTCTTCACAGAGAAAGGGGGTAGGTACTTGGTATTTACTGAATACCTACTATGTGCCAGGCCTGTGTTTAGAATGGATGAACTCTTCCAGAACTCCCAATAACCATAGGAAGTTGGCACTATTACTACCCTGTTTGACAAATGGAGACGCCAATTCTTTATGGCGATTAAGTTGGGATTAGAACCCATAGTCTGGGCTATCTTACTGTGCCATCAGCCTACCTTCCTACATCCCCCAGTGGAACCATTCACGGTGCTCAGGACCTGTTCCGGGCAGCCTTCCTTGACCACACCTCCAGCCCCACATCTGGACCTGGGAGGCTTTTGGAGCTCCAAGTGTGGTACGGGGTCACCTGAGGCCTACTGAACGAGATCCTCGGGTGATTTGTGTGTGCATTAGTTTAATGATGCCTATCCAGCAAGCAGAGCCCTGGACGAGCAGCTGTAGACTTGGCTCCACCTGTTACCTCCATGTGACTTTGGGAAACTCATTTCATCTCAGCTTTAGTCTCCTCACCTGTGAAACGGAGATGGAGAAACACCAGCCCCCCAGACACCACTAGCATTGGGCCAGGCACTAAGGGACAAGCACTAGCAAAAGGCTTTGGGGTTCAGGCATGACAGATCAAAACAAGAGTGATTGAGTGGTGACCTCAGAGGGGGGTGCGCCCAGCCCCCTTTCCACCCCCTGCAGTGGGTCCAGCAGTACCAGGCGGAAGGAGCGCAGCACTGACAGGTTGCCCATGCGGGACAGGCCCAGCTCCATGAGACTAAGAATGACGATGATGCTGTCGAAGATGTTCCAGCCCTGCTGAAAGTAGTAGTAGGGGTCGAGGGCAATGATCTTGAAGGTCATCTCTGCTGTGAAGATTCCTGTGAAGACCTAAGGAGGGAGCAGGAATCAGGGTCCTGAAGTGTGTTCTGGAGAGACCCCGTGGCCAGCAAGAGCACCCTGCTTCCTAACTTGCTCTGGCGGGGTCTTCCTCCGGGACTGCCAGCTCTGATTGCACCTGGGCTCCCTGTGGTGCCCGCTCAGCCATGGCTCTCTTCTCCAGGCTGATGCCCCCAGCCCTCTCACCTGCTCACCAAGCACGGCACCAGCCTTGCCCTCAGAAACAGCCTGGGCCCATCCTGGGGTCTCCAGGGACTCCAGCTCCAGAGGCTCCTGCAGTAGGGGAAGCTGAGGTGGCCAATGACCTAGCCCCAGACTCTTTCCTGCAGGGGGCGCCACAAGAAGTGCTCCTCCCCCATGCAAAATCCATGCATTCCCCACAAACACGCCTGGTACATGTGACTCAGGGTGTGCCAGTGCTATATCTGCTACCTGAAAAGGCCTCCCTCATGATCACAAGCTGGGCTCTTCCCACCATACTAACAACCAGACAGCGTTTCTCAACAGCTGACGATGTGCCAAGCAGTGGGCCAGAATACTCCACCTGTGTTGTTTCATTTAATCTAACCACCCAATAGAGAAAGCATAACTGTCCCTGTATGCCAGGTAAGGAAACTGAGGCACTGGAAGATGAAGGGGCTATCTGGAGCCTACTTAGTGCTTTCAAGATCAGGAGAGCCAGTGCGGTTTCCAAGATTTAGAGCATGCCCTCTCTCCTGGAGGCCTTCCAGAGCATGGAGGCTGGGCCGTGCCTGGCTTGTTGACTCACGAGTCCCAAGCTGTCCGGCCTGGCCTGCAGTGTGGTGGACCTGGCAGCCATCACCACAGCCAGCTGCTGCAAAGGGTGCCAACAGCCAGAGTAGGGTCCGGGGCCAGAGGAAGCGCTGTCTGGTGAGGACACGGCTGGCGGGAAGCGAGGGGGGCTGTACACGGGCTTCTTGGCCATGGTGAAGAGCTGGGGACTGTTCTGAGGGGGGAGAAGACACGCAGGGTCTTCTGGAGGGGACGGCTGGGGAGAGGACTGGGTGCCTCTGGGAACGGCGCCAGGCCTGCAACAGCCAGGAAGATATGGGAGTCGAAGACAGGCATGGCTGCGGCCCCTTGCTGGGGTTAGCAATCAGAAGGAATCGGAATCTGCATTTTGGCCCGATTCCCAGGCCACATGAGGTTTAAGAAGTGATTCTTTAGAGCAGGCGCAATCCAGGATCACTGAGGGAGTCCTGAAATTGACGACACCTGGATCCCACCCCCAAGACTCCAGGAAAACCGGACTGGAGGGCAGTTCTGGGGCAGAGAGTTTTAAAGACCTCTCAGCTGACTCTAACACATGGACAAGCTTGAGAAGGACCTAAGGCTGGGATGGCACCTGCTTCTTTCACAGAGTCACTGAGGTTTTAAGGCCATGTGTTCACAGATGGGCGTCTAACCTTTTGGGCTGCCTGGCTGCACTGAGCAAAGAACAATGGTCTTGGACCATGTAAAGAATATGTAATACACTGAATGTATATAAACAGCAAAACCTGTTTTCGGAGAGAGGGGATTGAACCTAGGGCCTTTGCACTGAGCCACATCCCCAGCCATTTTTAAATTTTGAGATCAGTTCTCACTAAGTCACTAAATAGCCCAACATTGAACTAAAAATTGTGATCTTTCTGCCTCAGCCTCCTGGAGTGGTGGGATTACAGGTGTGTGCCACCATGCCCAGCTTTGTATTTTTGTATTTTTTATTATAACATTAATAAGAAAGAAGGCCAGTGGCCCACAGGCTGTGGGTTGGACATGCCTCTTAAACTTTCAGAACTGCAGAGAATGGTAGCCCGGGGTACAAAGCTGGGTCTGCCACCGTGTGGTGCAGGGCCAGTCTCTCCACCTCTCCAAGGCTTGAGTGTCCCTGTATGTGTGTGTGTGGGGGGGTGTTTCTAAGTGTCACAGCTAACGGATGTAAAGTGGATGCCTTGTATGAGGGTGATGACTGTTAGCATCAGCAACATTTATCCTGGCTGCTGAGACTGGCCAAGAGCACCAGACCCGAGCAGGGGCTGCTGTAGACACAAGCAGATGCATGTATCGAGCAGGGCTCCGGGCACGTAGACCTGCTTCCCCTGCCTCCTGGCAAGAGGCCCACCAGCAGGGCTATGGCTTCTCTGAGACAGGGACCATCTGGGGAGCCCCAAACTCTATCAACCCTGGCATATGCCTGCAGTGGTATCATACTCTACACGCTGTAAACCTGCACTGAAAACATAATACCCTGTGAACATCCTTCCATGCTAATTAAATACAATCTTCAGTGTCATTTTTCCTTTTTAAAATTTTTAACAGTTGAGCCATATTCCTCTGTGCAGATACGCCATAACTAGTTTAACCAATTCTCTGTGATAGGCATTTTCCCTATTAAAAACGTTGCCATAATTAATACCATTTTACATACTTATCTTAAAATAAGCTGCCCTTTCTCTTCATAGGATGGGTTTCCTATGGAATGGTACAGTCAACAATCATTTTCAGAGATTCTGGTACATGGATAAGTGATCCTCATGGATAGTTCCCACCAATCCCAGCAGATGAACGTAACTGTGTCCCTCTCACTGTGCTAATACTGGGAATTCCATTCCTACTACCTTCTCTAATTCAACAGGACATGTCTGTTTTATTAGCCATTTCTTTAATTTTTGTATTTTCTTCTGTAAATTTGCCTATTTATATTTTCTGCTTATTATTCTATGAGGGTGTTTGCTTTTAAAAAATTGTCTGTAAATCTCTAGTAGGGCTATTATCCTTCAGTCTACTGTACATATTGCCATGATATTCCTGTTTTGTCATTTATCTTTATTGTATTTTTTTTTATGTGGGTACCGGGAGTCAAACTCAGGACCTCGCACTTGTCAGCAGGCACTCGTGCTGCTGAGCGATATCACCGGCCCTTTTTTTCCTTTATGTGGGTAACGGGAGTCGAACTCAGGACCTCACGCTTGCCAGGCAAGCGCTTATGCCGCTGAGCTATCTCACCAGCCCCTTTATTGCATTTTTAAGTTAAAAGATTCAAGAATATATACTTTAAGTACAGATAATACAATATGTACCGTTGTATCTACCACAAACTACCAAATGTTAACATTTTGCCCCTTCTTTCAAATGCCATTGTATCTTTCCTCACAAAATAATAAAAGTAAAGACTTAAATAGTATTTGCTATATGCCAGGAATTGTTCTAGTGTTTTATATAAATTAAATCATTTACCCTATAACATATGTTATGCTGATTATCTCCATTTTATAGATAGAAAGAGAGAAGTCAATCACAGATCCAAATGGTAGCCTGCATTATTAAGTCTTACCCACCATGTGTCACCAAGATAAAGCCGAAGCCATCCACAGTGCCACACTTCCTGCAAGGCAACCACCACCCCAAATTTGATATTCATTGTTCCTATACTGTACACTTTTTTACATTTTAATACATATAGCAATATATAGTATTTTTGCATTATTTTAAGCTTTATATAAATGTGCTCTGCTGTTTGTGCTTTCAAGTTCCTTTTATTTTTACATGTTTATGAGATTTATCCATTTTGATACATGTATATGTATTCTAATTGCATGCAGCATTTCATTGTATGAATATACCACAATTTATTTATCCATCTTTTATGGATGGCTTTTTCTTATGACTAGCATGTTTCCTGTACATGTTTCTTTGTGCCAATGTGTGAGATTTTCCTAGGAATATATATACGGAGTTGTCAGGGTGGTACCAAATCCATACTCATACGGACTGTGACTCCCCACGGTTCCACATCCTTGCCAACCACAGAAGTTTATTTTTGATTCTATTATGGGCGAGAAATAGTATTTCAATAGCGTTTTAATATTCATTCATCTGTGTTTCTCTTTGTTTATAACTATCTCAGTTCCTTCTTCCATACTTTTGTCTATCTCTTCTTCTATCCATTGCTGTGGTTGTGTTCTCACTGCTGGATTGTACCTCTTTTTCTCCTTGATGTGTAAGAGTTCAACAGTGTCTGGAGTCTATGTCTTTCTAGTTAAATACTTTTCATAATATTAATTTCCAACTTGTGGTAGGGATGTGACTTAGTTTATAGCATCTTCTGTTGTACAGATAATGTAAATTTGAACACAGGTAAAGGTAGCAATCTTTTCTTTCCTGGTATAAACATTTCAATTTCTTTTCTTTCTTTCTTTTTTTTTTTTTTGGTACTGGGAATCGAACTCATGACCTCGCACTTGCCAGGCAGATGCTGTGCCACTGAACTACATCCCTGGCACGTTTCAGTTTCTTAAAGGGGTTTCTCCTATTTTTTATTCTAAAGGCTTTAAAGTTTTGCTTTATCACACTTAAATGTTAAATCCAATTCCCCTTATCTAGTTCATAAGTAGGGTGTGAAGTAAGGATCTAAATTTATTTTATTTTATAAAGATAACCATTCTTTCCAGCATATTTTATGGAACAATCCTACTAGTTTATAATACAATTTATGTTACTTATCATGCCTCCAAATATGGCTTGTTCTATTTCTGTAATCTCAACTCCACAGCACTGGTCTATTTTTCTATCTCTATACCAATATTATAATTTTTTTGCTTTATAATATATCTCAATATAAGGTAGTAAATTCATCATATCCTTTAACTTACCTTAAGATTTATTTTTCTATGTGAATTTTAGAATTACCTTGCCAAGTTCTATGAAAAACAGTGTTGAAATTTTGATTGGAATTATACTGAATTTATAAGTTAATTTGGGAAGAATTAATACCTCTGCAATACTAAGAATTTCATCCGCAGAAATGGCATACCTCTCATTTAAGTTTTCTTTTGTTTTTTAATAGTTTCATATTTTTCATTTAAAATGTATGCACATCTTTTGTTACATTTATTCCTAGATTTCTTCGTTTTTATTGAAATTGTGTGTTAACTTTTAAAAATCACTCTTTCCAAATGATTGTTGATGGTGACCAGCTGCCAATTTGTTGACTGAACCTGTATTCACTAACAGTGTCAAACTCTTATTAGTTCTAAAGGCCTCTCTATAGATTTTGGTGGATTATCTACAAAGATAACATAAACTGGATATCATGTCAAATCTGTTTTCCTTCCATCTTCTGTTTCTTTTGTTCATCTCACAGTACTACTCTCGGGGAAGCTTCCTTAGGTCTAAATTTATATCCATTTACTTATCTCCTCCACTGTATTAATGTGTTATTTCATTTGTACACTGAGATTTTAGTCTCAGTGTATTCACTTTTCATTTCTAAAGATCTTTGGTCCTTTTTCAAAGCTGTCTTATTCTTTTCTTACTTATTTCCTTCTTTTACATCTGCAGTTATTAAAAACGTTCTTGTTTTATCATCTCTACCCAACAATTTTATATGTCATTTTTAAGAGGTTAAGCCTTACTGTGTGTGTGTGTGTGTGTGTGTGTGTGTGTGTGTGTGTGTCTGCTCACTGTTGTTCACAGTAAAATATCTTCTTGTGTGGTTTTTAATTTGGGGAATCCAGTATGGCTTATCTTTTTTTTTTTTTTTTTTTTGTACCGGGAATTGAACTCAGGACCTTGAGATTGCCAAGGAAGGTGCTTGGCTTATCTTAAAGATGTCTTTCCTTAGACGTTTTGTGTTTGCCTCTTTCAGGGACACCGACACATCACCCCAGCATCCCTTTACATGCTAAGTCTTCAGGCATAGGCTGAACCTGAAATCTGTCACAAGCTTCCTGGGGTTATTGTTTTTCCTCTCTGGCCCTGCCTAGGATCAGGCTTTTTCATCATTTCCCAGTGTCTCTGTGTAGGTTTTTCTGGTTTGCCATTTTACTGGTCATGTAACAGAAAATATGTGCCCCCCAGCCAGTATACTTCAGTTTCTTAGTTGCTCAGCTAACAGTTCCAGTTACAGTTCCTGTTACTTTTGTTTCTTAGAAACGGCTGGTCACCGTGATGCATAGCTGGTCACTATGATACACATTGTAAGAACCAATCCCCAATTGACAAGCCATTCTGCCTCTGTACTTTCTGCTTGCTTATCTCATATAAGCCCTAGACCATCAGAGATCAGGGCCTGATATTTTGGGAATGGTCCCGATCAGTGCCCGTTGACGTAAATAAATCTGCCTCCTAATCCTGGGTGTCGTTTCAGTGTTTCTGTTTGCTGTTGCAGTCACTGCTCTGATTTGAACATCCCTTCCACAACTCACTTTGAAATTTAATTGCCATCGTGGTGGTATTAAGAGGTGGAACCCTGAAGAGGGGAACGAGTCATGGGACACAGTGCTCATGAATGGGTTAAGGCTGCTATTTTGGGTGTGGCTGGCTAGACGGGGGTGGGGAGGGTGTGCGGGATGGGGGGGGCTGTCTAGCTCCCTTTCCTCCCTTCCTCTTGCCTGTGCTCTGTTCATGTGACAACACAAGAAGGCCCTCACCAGATGCAGCCCCCGATCTTAAGCTTCTCAGCCTCAAGAACCATGAACCAAATAAAACTGTTGTTTATAATTTACCCAGCCTGTGGTCTTCTGTGATAGCAGCAGGAAACACAGCAAAGCAGTCCTATTTTCATGGGGCTACCCAGGTCCTACTCCCCTGTCCTCTGTGTCACACTCATTAAAACCCAAGCCTCCAGATCACCCACATCAGCACCCTCAACTCCTGACCAGGGCCCTGCAGAACCACTGTGCGTGCTCACCGCTAGGGTTTTCCATGACAGACTTGCCAGGTATCTCGTCCACAGTGTTTCTGGGAATTGCCACCTTTTATCTTGCTCAGGTGATGGGCTAACAAGTTAGTCAAGTATATCAGTCTTCTTTACAGAGTTTGTCTTTAGGTACTTAGAAAGGCTTGGCCCATACCAAGATTATTACCCATGCTTATTTTTGTGGTTTTGTTTCTTTATATTTAGTATTTAAGCCACTTAGAATACAGCAAATCCAAGAAAATCAAAACTTTACATATTGGCAGTAAAGCTATCTAAACAGAATAAAATACAGTTACAATCCAACTCTATCGATCACCTTTTATGGAAACTAAGTCGCAGGTTTAGTACAACTGCTATTCACCCACAACTTGGTGGCCTGGTGCTCTTTACCATGCCTGACTGCTGCTCGAGCCAGCCCAGCACTCACAATCCGATAAATGCAAACCCCACATAACCACCATCAAAGACCACCCAGCACCCTGCGTGCCACGAGACTCCTGCAGACTGAGATGCACCTTCCCCTTCAGTTCGCATAGAGAAGAGGAAAGGAAAGGAAGAAAGGAAAGTTACAGCCAGTGGGCTACTAGTGAAAAAATATGAATACACCCTGCGAAGAACTACCCAGAGTCCCGGGTTTGGAGAGTAATAGAAGGAGAAATGCTCACAACCCACAGCCTGGGAGACCTGCCTGCCTCTGGGGGCCACCTGAGACACCTTACACTGAATGGCCAGGGGCCTCCCTGCCAACCTCAGTGGTGATCCCAGGGGCTCCCTCCCCAGGCCCGAAGGTTCAGTCCTGCCCTAGAGTTCCCTGGAGAGGGGCTAGCACAGAATTTACCAGGATGGAGCCAATATGGCCGGTGCCCGGGAGTCAGGAGGCAGTGGCTACCCATCCCAATCTGCCCCACTAAGTCACTCTTCCTGTCTCTGGGCCTCAGTTTCCCTATCTGTATAGTAAGGAGACAGGACTTGATGTGGTCACAAGGAAAAAAATCAGAATTAGAACTCAAACATTCTGACTTCCAGGTCAGTGTCTTTAATAACAGTAATAGCACAACTATCATTTATTTTGAGTGCTTATTTTTTTATCAAACTCTAAGCCAAGCACTTTACACATTATCTTATTCAATCCTCATTAGCTTCCTATGAAGCTGATATTATCACACTAATTTATATTTATTAAATTCAACAAACACTTATTGTGCCAATTGCAGAGAAAAAGTAATTTACTTGAGGTCTTATAGTTCAGAGCTGGCTCAGAATTCAAATCTGGCTGTGCCTGATTTACATACTCCATCCATCCATCCATCCATCCATCCATCCATCCATCCATCCATTCTCCTCCTCCCACACTCTATCCAAACCATTCATCCATCCTTCCCCCATCTAACCACATGAATGCTCATCTTTGCAATCCTGGCCATCCAAGAACTGCCTCTTCCTGCAGGTACTCTTCTTCTCCACTTACTACAAAATCCCACGTCTCCACACACACATTTCTGCTTACCTCCACCTCACTTTTGCTTTCCCAGCCTCTGGGTATCTTCATAAACCTTTACTATGCCAGCTGGCCGAGAGTGCCTCACCCCAGGACACCTATCAGAGAGTCCGTAGCAGGTGGCTCTTACCAGGTTTCCAACCTGCAGCATCTCCTCGAACTCAGTCGTCATGTTGTAGTGCTCCAGCGCCATGAAGAGCGTGTTGAGCACAATGCACATGGTGATGGTGAGGTCAGCGAATGGGTCCATGACCACGAACTTCACTTTCTGCTTGATGGACACCCACAGCGGACAGCACTCCCAGATCAGGTAGCGCTTGGCAAAGCGGTTCCAGCACGGAGGACACTTGCGGTGAGACTCTTCCAACTCTGAGGGGACACAGTGGACAGTTAGCTGGGTTTTGTCGATGGAGTCATGCATATCTGGTGGGATTCCTGGGGAACAGACAGGGAGGCTACATGACAGCAAGACCATGAGTGGGCAGGGAAGGCTGAGGCAATAGGCACCCTGTCTTCGTACTTGGGAAATGTGGGAGAAGAGGGCCAGTGGGGCAGGGGACCAGGAGGAATGCTAGGAAAACCAGGACACAAGACAGATTAGGACAAATGCAGGCTCATTTGAGCCAGCAGTCCCATGCAGATGTGGGGCTATTTGTGAGGAAGAGACAATCATGGGACAGGAAAGTTCACATATGAGAACACGCAGGACAGAGCAGGAAGGAACAGATGAGGACATGTGGGTTATAGGGGGACAAACGAGGGAGGGGTGCCAAGAGAGCAGTAAACCATGTGTACCCCTGGGACAGGAGGGAACAAGATGGGGGTGCCCAGTTTGGGTTACCTAAGGTGGGACAGGCTGGGATGGGTGTGGGATGCCTGGGAATAGGGCAGGGCAGGCAGGAATGCTTGGGATGTGAGGTTCCAGACAGACACGGGCATGCCGGGGAGACGAGAGGTGAGGTGTGGAAGAGCCTGGGATGGGCCAGGACAGATGTGGAGGTGTTGAGAGAAACACAGATGTAGGCATGCCCAGGAGAACACAAGCTGAACCCGATGAGAAGATCACTAAGGACAGCTGAGGACATTTAAGGCTAGCGAGGACAGAGCAGTGATGTCCATGTAGCCAAGGCACAAAGAGGATGCCCGTGTGGGCTGGAGGTGGGGTGTCTAGAGCAGAAGAGGGGAGCGTTTGGAGAGCACAGGGGCACTGACCTTCCAGCACGCTGGTGAGGACGCTGACAGCACTGAGTGCCCGCTGCCGCGCCCCTGGCTCCTCAAAGCCATCCACACACGGGGCCTGAGGGGTCAGCATCTGGGGCCCACCTGGCTCCTCCGAAGGTGTGGTCTGGGTGCAACCAGGAGATATGCGTCAGCCTGGTCCTGCTGGGCCTGGGGTGGCCAACCCAGGCTCAGGCTGGGAAGGTCACAGGGGGACAGGGGAGGTCTCGATGGGACACTAGATGCTGGGCTGAGAGAAGCTAAGCCCAACTTAGCTTAGCTCTTCTAGCTAACTGCCAATCATCATTGCCTTCTGTTTCTCTTCTTTGTCACCTCTCCTCACTGGCAGTGAGTCTTGTGTGTGGCCAGGGAAGTACCTGCATCACACAGGCCCTTCCTGCTCAGGTGCTGCTGTATACATCAGTACATGCAAAAATGACCCTGGAGTCTTAATTGACCACAAGCTCCCTAGAGCCAAGGACATAAAGAAGCTGAGAAAAAAATCTAACGTGCTCTAAGATGAGAGTAATAGAAGTATACAGCACCGTGCTTATATGTGGCTGGTGGAAGGCCATGACTTTTGTGGAGGCAGTTTGGCTGTATCTACCAAGAAAATTTTAAATTGGCCCTGTAATTCCTAGTCTAGGAATCTAACTTCATAAATAATTATACACATGCACCAAAAATATACATAAATGAGGCTCAATGCAGTCCTGCTCCTAATACCATCAAAACAAAACAAGCGACCAATAGGAAGGATATTAAAATCAATTATAGACTCAACTCGACTCTGGACTGATACAGACAATAATGAGTGCGAGGTGGTTCCATGTATGCTCCCGTGGGAACATCCCAAGACAAACAGACGAAGACGCAAGACCAAGATCTGGAAGATAAATGCTGAATTGTTAATGTGGATATGTCTGGGGAGCTGGGGGTTGGGAGAGGGAAAGCGGAGAGAAGTCCCCCACTCACTCATGTACTTGTACACGGTGGGTTTGTTCCCAGTGTGCACACGCCATTTTTATAAATACCAGGACCACGCCTGCAAGCAGAGATGTGGCATGTCCCCTGAGGGAGCCACAGGCTGGCATTTCCTGGACTCCAGCAGAGCACAGCCAGGGCCAAGGAGGGACACAAGGGTGGCAGCAGCAGGCCTGTGTGGCCACGGCCCACGTGACTGAGCAGGAAGCAGGCTGTTCAGTGTGCAGCGGTGAGTGCTACGGTCTGGGTCTGAAAAGCCCCCCAGGGGTCTCGTGCTAAGGCTTGGTCATCAGCGTGTGGCGCTACTGGAAGGCAGTGCAGCCTTCAGGAGGCAGGGCTTGGCTGAGGAAGTGGGTCTCTGGGGCTGTGCCCTGAAGGGTACATCAGGACACCCCCTTCTCTCTCTGTTGCCATCTGTGGGAGGTTGGGTTACCGCTGAGCAGTATTTTCTTTCTTTCTCTCTTGCTGTGGATGGAGGAGAGTTTCCTGTCCCGTGACAGCAGACTTGCTCTGGTCAAGGGGATGGAAGTGGGCATAATGTGCAGATGCTTAACGTGTGCAAGTGCCATCCGCCTTTCCTATGTGCTCTAGGAACCGTCTGTGGAGAGCTCCCCTTTCAGCCTGGCCTCAGAACAAACCCAAGCGGAACAGCCCTGGCCTAACCCACAGTGTGGAGCAGGCCTGGCCACAGGCAGCCTGCAGCAGGGCTGCCCAGCTGAGCCCAGCCTAGAACCGCCAATCAGACATCCTGCAGATAAGGAGCATAAGAACTAAGGCTTATGGCTAGCCACTGACTCCTGGGATGGTTTGTTACACAGCATTACTGTGGCAATAGTTGACTGATACACCATCCTAGTGCAAACCATGATCATCTCTCTCCTAAAACTACTGCAACAGCCTCCTAACTGGCTCCTTCTCTTCTCTGTATTCTCTACATAGCAGGAAGGGATTCCCTTAAAAAGCAAATAAGATAATATCACTCCTTGTTCAACAACTCCCCTTCCCTGCTGCTCCCCAATTTACTCAAAGTACACCCCAAGTTTTCTGTACCTACAGGGCTTGCCTAGTACAAAGCACAGCTCTCCAAACTCTCTTCCCGTTTCTCCCTTCTGTTACCATTCCAGCCTTGTAGCTGGGGCCAGCCCTGCAGGCCCTCTCACCCCATTCCCCCTCTGCCCACAACACCATTCCTCCATGTACTTGTGGCTGGCTCCCAAAATCACCTGTCCATTTTACCATCTTTCAGAAAGGCCTTCTCCAAGTGTGCTGACAGCCCTCACCCTCAATCCTCCCCAGCATGACCCTGCTGCGACTTGCACGTATTTATCAGTCCACTGCCCGTCTCCATGACTCCCATGCAAACTCCACACGGGTGGGGCCAGGCCTGTTCCACTCACTGCTGTAACTCAGGAGCCTCAGCTCTGCTAGGCACTCAGCAGAGCCAGGTGGCGCCAGAACAGTACCAGGTGGGGGGACAAACACTGGGGAGTCTTGGCTCAGGTCAGAGATACCACTCTGCCCCTAGCTTGCTAGACGACCAGGGAGAGTGAAGAGGGAGGTCTGCCGTGCGGAGGGAGGGGAGAGTGGCTGTTCAGTGCGTTTCCCACCCTCATCTGGCCCTCCGGGTCTAGGCACTGCCATGAAGCTGGGGAGGACCTCTGGAGCCATTCCACCCCGAAGTGGATACTCCGCAGGTGGACTCGCTGCTCACCTGGCCCTTCCTGCCCTCCTGGGCGGACCAGGTGCCCTCTGCAAGGCAACACCGACACTGCTGCTGCGTCCGGTGGAGGTGGGGAAAGCATTCCCAGGGGCCTACGGCCTGCTAATCTCCCTGACTTTTCAAATGTCTCCATCTTGGTCGATAATTCCTTTAACTTTGCAAATGACCCGGTCTTGGACTGCTAATCCCTTTAAGGTTATGAATGGGCCCTACAGAAGTGAGAAGGGCTGAAGTCAGGGTTCCCGGTAATGAAGTGTTTGAACTTGCGTTCCTCCTGCCATGTGCAGCACAATCAGATGATTTTCTGCCTAACGAGATTAGGAAATTCTATTAGTGCTCCTGGCTGCTGACCTGCTCCCCGGGCAGCAGCTCTAGAACAGACTTGCTTGGTTCAGTGTTCCTGGAAGCCAGACAGCCACCCTGCAGGTGACAGATCTGCTCCCTGACGCCATAAGGTTCTCCCTTCATGCCCTGCTCCATAGGACATGAGGGTCCCCGACAGCCTGCAACACCCTGGTACCTCGGGAATCTGTCTTCAATAACACCACCAATAGCTCGGAACTTGAACACGACGCAAGTTCCGGCCTTAGCACTGGACTGTCTTAACTCGCCTGGCCCTTACCACCGCCTGCTGATGTATTACTTTTACTTCCACTTTATAGAGGAGGAAACTGAGGCACAAGGAGGTCGAGTAACCTGTACACAGTCCCACAGCTACAGGGAGCTGGTGGGGGCACCTGAGGCCGTGGGCTCCGCCTGCCTGACTGAGCCTCCCCATGTGTGCAGCTTCTCCTGGGGCTGCTGCTCTGGCGCTGTGCTAGGGGCAGGGTCAGCAAGGACATGCGACAGCCAGCTGGGCAGTTGTCGGTCTTCACCGGTCTACTGAATGATCAAAGCCCTGGCTGGCCTTTTGTGGCCAAGGCAGTCCCATGCTAATACCTTTCTGACACTAACTGTGACTCTTTTCTCCTTCACTCTCTGTGCCAGCCACACTGACCTCATGGCTCAGAAATCCAGGTAATGCCGGGCATGGTGGCACAACCCTATAATCCCAGCATTCAGGAGGCTGAGGCAGGGGGATCAAGAGCTTGAGGCCAGCCTGGGCTACATGGTGAGGCCCTGTCTCAAAAATTAAACCAAACCAACCAAACCAAACTGAACCAAACCAAACCAAACCAAACCAAACCAAAGGCCAGGCATGCTTTTGCTTTTGCACCTGCTGTTCTCCATGCCTAGAACAAGCTGCCCAGTGATGGCAGTGATGGCTGTCACTAGGCTGTTTCAACAACCCTGACACACCATGTACATCCTCAGCGCCTTACCCAGGTGAGGCCAGCCACCCTTGGCATAGTCCTGAGTTGGGTATTTTTCACCCATTTCACAGATGAGAGGCTTGAGGCACACCACCCCTCCTAGTTTCAGAAAGTGGCCTGGCTCCTATGCTCTTCTGTCTTTGTTCACATTTCTGTAACGAGTGGGGATTCCTCCTCTCCTTTTGCTTGCTCCCTCCACACGGCACTTACTACCTGGGCTGATACCGAGTCACCAGTTGGTAAAGGGCTGGACTGTTTCTAACTTGGTGAGTAGTTGTTGCCTGGACTCCTTCGCATCCCCCTCGCTGCCCCAGAACCTTTTCCCAGACCCCCTGGTTTGCTGCCCAGGAGCCTGCACAGCACAGGGCCTTGGGGACACTAGATGCTGTTACCATGGCATCTCAGGCCCTGTGCCTCCGCAGCAGGAACCTTTAGCTATCGCCCCATTTATGCCCACCGCACACCTCATACACCTTTACATGCACATGGTTTCTTCTCTCCTGCTGTCTGTCTCTCTGCCCCCATTAGCATGGAAGCTCTAGGAAGCCAAGGTTTGTTGGCAGCGCAGCACACAATACGTGCTCGATTATCTGGTGAGTATTTCTGGACCTGGCACTGACAACCAGGTAGGGAGCCCAGATCTCCCCTGGTGCCCACACCGCGGGGCTGGCTCACCGTGTCTAGAGGGTGCTCCAGCATCATGGGGCGGAGGAGGCGGCTCCCTGGGGACACGGCCTCGGCGTCACCTGCCCCCAGCAAGGAGACCACCCCATTGCAATCCACAGTGCTGTTTCTTTTGCCATTGAGGACATGGCTAGGAGCAGAGATGCCAGAACTGGGCTGTCCCTGGGCACTAGGCCGGCGCAGGGGCCAGGGCACCAGTAGTGACGTGGGGTGGCTCTCACTGTCCCCTGCTGTGCTGTTCTCATCATCCGCAAAGTCGGTCTCGGAGCCCAGGTCTCGTCGGCGAAAGGTGAAAATGCTCCCTCGGCTGGAGCGTGGCTTCACTGAAGTCCTGCTGAGGCTGAGGCGATTCTGAGGGCACAGGGAGGAGTGACGTGACCAAGTGGTTTTGGGCCCAGCTCAACCTCTTGGAGCATTGTGGGCCTCTCTGCCAGTCATGCAGCAACTGAGTGGACAGAGCCAGTGGGTGTTTGGGGAGGGGGTACCCTCCATCTTCTGGCATCTCAAATCCATACCTCTGGGGCTTTGACCCTTAAGTTACCTGGGCCTTGAGGCTGGGCTGGGGAGGGGGAGGCACAGGCCCCTGATATCATAGATAGGTCTGGCCCGAGTAGTACCTGGAGTACTCATCCAGGCTCTGGGCTCACATGGTCATGTCCTTGGGCTTATGGGATGTCCCCAGCACCAGCCTCCATTCTGTGGGCTAGCTCAGGTTGGGGGTATCATGACACCCAAACCCATCCCTCCACTCCTCCACTCCAAGAAAACATGGGAAACAGGAGGCCTGGGAGGGGCCCAAGGAGGCCTCCCTTGGAGAGCAAACTTTGGGGCTCTGACTGCACCAGGGGCCTGGCACTATGGGCTGTGTGTGCCAGGCCCACCCTGAGAAAGCCAAGACGACATCTGGGGATTACCATTGCTCTGGGACCATCTTCCGAGTCAGACTTGGGAAACCGTTCATCTCCACAGTCCTCTGTTCCTGAAGACATTCGTTTTCTCCTCTTGCTTCTTCTCTCATGGTTGATTACTGGGGCCAGAGGGGACATCTCCAAGGAGCTGCGGGACACAGTATCCACACCCCTAATGATGAGGGCCTGGAAGAGGGTAGAGGAAGAGATGTCTCAGTCATCGAGAGATTAGGCAGGCCAGGTCACTCCCAGTGGTCCGGTTTAACCCATCAGTAAGTGGACTTGCACATAAACCAAAATGAGGGCATCATGAAGATAATCTTAGAATCCTGTTTTGAGAAAGATCAAGATTCTGGGGGGGAAAACGTGGCTGAAATGGGCAGCCTTTGGAGGAGAGGAGTGCGTGAGACAGGGTGTTGATGAGCAGGGGAAACAGCAGAACTGAAGGTTCAGCTCGGCAGAAGGTACTGGAGCAGGTGGTGTGGGACAGTGGGAAGAAACAATGGATGCCTACTGTCTGGCTTCTAATTGTGGGTTCTGTAACAGCCTCCAGTGGCCACCATGTCAGGGCTGTAGGTGGCCAGGGCAGCATTGCCAGCGCCTCTTTTGTGAGTTGGCTCAGGTCTCCAACCTGGGAGCTTCCTTACTACTGTGCCAGAAGGGATCCCTTGACCAAGATAAACTACCCATGGGCACACAGATGTCTCTTATCTTGCATATGCTCTCAAGGACTACCTTCACCCAGGAATTATCACCTTCGCCCAGCATGTGACATTTTTACCCAGCTGGCACCACTTTCACCTGCAAGACATGAGGACTACAGGGAACAACTTTACAGGGTATACACCACACTCTAGGGCCCACCTGGGCCTGTTTTACCCTTACTTTTACCAATAGGGACCTCACTGACAGGCACTGTCTTTAGCCAGCAGATTCTAAATTTTTACCCAGCAGATGCCATATTCATAGAAAATACCTTTATCCAGAAGACAACATCTTTACCCGGTATGCACCATTCACTGGCTTTACCCAACGTGCACCACACCTCCAGGCACCCACAGTCAGACGAGGGTAGGCCTGAAGGCTCCTTGTCTGCGCTGTTCACCTACCTCATGCTCTTTCTTGAGCATCTCCATGGCCTCCTGGAATCGCTTTTCCTTCTCCTCGGTCTCTGCAATAGTGGCTTGGTTTTGTTCCTCATAGGCCATGGCAACCACAGCCAGGATCAGGTTTACCAGGTAGAAGGAGCCCAGGAAGATGACAAGCATGAAAAATATCATGTAGATCTTCCCTGCGGACCTCAGGGTCTGGAGGAGCAAGTGGGCAGAGGTCATCTTCCCTGGGTCCCTATGGGTTACAGCATTTCCAAGTCACCAGTGTGGCTATGCCAGAGCCAAAACCTGGCCAGGGGGACAAAGCATGAGGTATGGCTCATAGAGAGGGCTGTGTGCTAACCTATAGAGGACAGAGGCCTACAAACAGGGCATGGTGTCCCACCTCACGGGAGGCAGATGTCCCACGAACTGGGGAGCATGTTGTACCCACAGTGGAGCATATTCCATCCTGTGGGATGGAGGAGTGTCCCACTCACAGAGCAGAGAGCTTCCTACATGAAAGGGTGGGTAGTGGTCACCAGAGAAAGGAAGTTTCTCGTTGAACTCTCCCTCAGACCAAGAGCCTTTGGCCCCTGTCCTTTCTATAGCTCTCACCAGTGGGGAGCTGCTGGGGCTACTTCTGGCAAGTCACCTGCTCAGCCTGGGCCCTGAGCCCGTGCCTGGCATCTCTCTGCTGGCCCGGGCACCCACACACCTGCTGGTAGAGGCGCTCCCAGTAGTCCTGTGTCATCAGGCGGAAGAGTGCGAGGAAAGCCCAGGCGAAGGAGTCGAAGCTGGTGTAGCCGTGGTCAGGGTTCTCACCTGCCTTTAGGCACCGGTAGCCCTCAGGACATGTCCTGTGGGCAGACATTCACACTCGAGCCCATGCTGTAAGGAGTCCTCAGCCTTGGGGACCCCACTGGGCCTGGCTTGTCTCCCTGGGCAGCCCCAGCGTAGGCCTCAGGGCTGGGTCCTGCCTCCAGGACTGAGTATCTGCTATGGCTCCCACCCAAGACTCCATCTTCCTCTTTTCTCTCCCTATTTATAGCCTCCAAGCCTTGTATCCAGCTCCCTCCTGAACACACCCAGCCGCTGCCTGAGTTGTTTCACCCCACAAAGAGGAAGTGCACAGGTCTGGCACATGCTCCTTCCTCTGCCTGTCCACCCCATGGGGAGCTGCGGGGACATGGGTAGAGGGGTGATCCTGCCGGGGACAGGCTGGGCTTAGTGATGTCTGCAGTGTGCCCATCCGCACTCCCCCACCCCCACAGAGCCCTGTGTCAGTGAGGCAGAGCCATTGCTTGTGGAGCTGGAGGTGTGTGTGCGAGGGGGCGCTTGACAAGTGGGAGGATGTGGCCGAGGGGCCTCTGTCCCTTGCTAATGCCCTAAGACCCTCCAGTCAATCTCTTCGGCAATGGGTTCTGGAACCTCATACCCAGACATGTGCAAATGAAACCCCACAGCACCCCTCGCCCATGGGTGAGTCCGTGCCCCTCCATTTAACAGCCCACAGCACAATCACCCTGCACAGAGCCCTGGAAACCACACATGGAGACGGGGCAACTCAGGCCCACAGTCAGGCTGCACGTCCTATTCTGCTTGGCTTGAGAAGAGTCTGGCTGTTGGCAGAGGGGGCGAAGGCTGACAGGGAGGGGTGCAGCCCTGGGGAGATGCCAGCACAGCATGGAGCCAGTGTTGGGGTGGCGGGGGCCTGAAGGGCACCCTGGCCGGGGCCCAGTCCTAATCCTTTTTCAGGCCTCTGCTGGCCTCCCTGCTGATCCGTCTCTGACCTTTTTTTTTTTTTCCCACTGTGTCTGCTGTGGGGTGGGGGAGCTGCGAGGGTAATGGCAGGAAGAAAGACAGGGGGGCCTCAGTGTCCCTAGGGCTGGGCCATAAAGAGAAAGTGCAGTCAGTTGAGAAAGCACCCGGGGATGGCTGGCAGCAGAGTCCCTGGTGGTGGGTGCCACGTACCCGGCATCTGAGCTGTTCCCGCACAGCAGCACGTCGGAGGTGCCATTCTTGAGCAGGTAATTAACTGTAAGAGAAACAGTGGATTCTCCTGAAAGGCACATGTGGCCCCGCTTCCTAGGGTTCCCAGCCCGCATTGGGGCTTCAGCGAGGAGAGGCATTGTGGGTGGTTGCTCTCCTCTTCCTAGCCCCTGCCCTGCCCCCTACCCTCTGCCTAGGTAGGCCTCGGCCACTCCGGCTGCTTCCCTAGGCTTCCTCCTACTCCTCCGCAGCCACTCTGCTGCCGGTGTCCCTCATGCTCTCAGAACACACAGGAAGCCCTGGGCAGGGCCTCAGCTGTCCCTACAGGGAGCTTCCACATCCTGCCCCAAGCCACTTGGGGCCAGCCAAGGCCAAGAGAAAAGCCCAGCCAGGAGGCAAGGGTCTGGGCAGAGTTCTAGCTTGGTTGCTGAGTCACTGCGTGGCCTTGGCGGGTTACTGCCCAGCTTTGGACTCACTTCTATTACATAAAATGGTACAGGAGACGCCTGCCACAATCACCATGGCAACACTGCTCTGTTCAGACGGGACCAGGGCTGGACCAGGTGAGACGTGGGATACCTGCTCTGTCCTTTCCTCTCTGGGGCTGCTGCCAGTCCCCATCACTCACCATCACCTGCCTTTGTCTTAGCAGCAGTTCTCAAACTGTGGCCCTTCAACCAACAGCCTCAGTGGCATCAGGGATGGTTAGATATACAGCTTCCTGAGTGCCAGCCAGATCTATAGACATAGGAACTAGGCCTGGGCCCTGGCAGTCTGTTTTTGGGGCCCCCAGGTGGCTCTGGGGCACAGTGAAGTTTTACAGCCACTGATACAAGGCCACAGCGGAATCACAAGCACGCTCACTCATGGATCTTCTGTCTGCTTCTATTTTGCAGAGCAGAGGGCTGGTGGACACAGAGGCCTGCCTTCAGAATGGCCCTCCGGGTCTCATGGCCTGGTATCTGGCCTTGCCCCCATGTCTACCTTCGATCTAGGTGAATAGTGTTACTCGAGAGAGGTGCTGGGCACCAGCCTGGAGAATGGAGGTGTGAGCCACGCAGTGAGACGCAGGGCTCACATGTTGTGTATTCCGAGTGTGTCTAAACCTCTCACAGGGTTCTGGGGCACACATCTATGGAATTAGCATCCTGACGAGAACACTGATGTCAGCTAGGAAACCGTCACACCAAGAGGTGGGACTCCATTCTGCAGCCTCCCCAGGGACCCCAGCGCTGTGTCACACCCTCCCCCTGAGCGGATGCTCCTCTGTAGGTGGCCTGGTTTCTTCCCCGGTCCAGCATTCTTGGCTGGCCTCACCTCTGAACACTGCCCCAGCCATCTAACTCCATCCTTCCTGTCCTTCAAACGTGGCGCCTCTACCCGGCCCTGAGGTCTGTTCTACTCCAGTCCTCTAGCTGGCTCTCGGAAGCCTGACACACAGCCGTGGACTGAACCGGGCAGCCCGGAGGCCTGGGGGACCTTGTCCAGCCCTGATGGTCTCAGAGTCCTCGCAGCTACTGAGTGAGTCAGCACCTGGATCATTGAGGTAGAGGTCCAGCGACTCCCAGACCAGGCCTTCGGCCTCCACGGAGCCATTGGTGTCGTTGAGCGCTGTGAAGTTGCGCACACACTTGTGCCTCAGGTTGCCCATGAAGAGCTGTAGGCCGATGAGCGCGAAGACGCTGAGGCAGAAGACGGTGAGGACCATCACATCGGCCAGCTTCTTCACAGACTGGATCAGGGCCCCCACGATGGTCTTCAGGCCTGGCGAAGGCAAGAGTGGGCATGGGGTCACCCACAGGCTCCCGGATGCATGCCCCCATGGGTCACCTAAGGTCACCACTGGGTCTCCCTGGGGTCCTGTGCTGAGCTGGGTGGGGCCTATGAGGGCAGCCATGAGATGGGGCCACAGTGATGGAAGCTTCTTTGGCCTTCTAGGCCTCTTTCCTCAGTTGCTGAGCTTGTCTTGATGACCTGGGCAGAGGTCCAGCCTGGCTTTGCATTTCTGAGGGATCTGGTCCTCTTTTTACCCACCACCAGCCAAATACAGAAATGGTAAAGAAAGCGCTATTTTCTTGAGGAAACACAATCAAAGCTGTCCCCATCTGGCTGGTCCTGGCCTTTCAATGTAGCGCGTGGGAAAGGAGACCTAGGCTCAGGCCCACACCAGGTCAACACAGGCAGGGGCTTCAGTCTTGATTCTGCCATGGGCAGAGACCAGCTCTTCCTGGCAGCAGGTCCTCCTGCCTCACTGGTGGGGGAAGCTCTTCTTGGCGACACAAGGAGTTTTGAGTATTTGGAGGAAACTAAGGGACCCAGGGTCTGGGGTTGGGCTGGGGTGAGTGTGCTGGGGACCTGAGGGAGTGCGTGGCAGGGCTGTGGTGGGTGCTGTCGTAAGGGGCTGCTCTAGCTTGGACCCGGGGCAGGGAAGGTGTTGACCTGTACAGCTTCTTCCATATTCGTTCTCCCCATCAGGGACCCTCCCCACCCTCCCATTCTTCAAAGCTGAGAGGCTGTGAGCGGTTAGTTGCATGGCCCAGCTCCCTGCGGAAGCCAGAACCCCACAGCAGGGTGACAGGAAAGCACATGTGGACACATCCAGTGTGGCTCTGAGCTGCTGTCCTAGGACAAGTGCGAGCAGAGCATCCAAGCAGCAGGAGTGAGGGGCTCCTCTGCCAGAAGCAGGGCTTCACCCTGTCTCCCAAGCGGCCAGATCTCAGATTAAGCCCCGTCCATCCACCGTCCAGCCGGTTAATGTGTTAGGAGCACCTGTGGCTACTGTGCTGGCAGCGCAGAAACCGGGAGGTAGCGAAGGGCAGACCCGGGACGGGGAGAGGATGGGCTCCTCACCATGCCACGACCACCGCTGCTGCCAGGGTTCGGACACTCAGCACTTTGTGGAAATCGTCCTGGCAGATGTTGGCGACTGCTGGGGCTGTGGGTGGGCCTGCCCAGCGTCTGGGCACAGAGGGGGTTCTTGGTGGAGGTGTGCTTGTTGCAGTGCAGAACCTCTGGGGCCCCTGGGTACACGTCAGGGCTGCTCCCCAGCCTCTATCTTGTGGGGAACAGAATATGCCTTTTTGTAAGTGCTGTGGTCAGTGTCTATCTCCTGGGGTGGGGGTTGCCCAAGAGGCTGTCCCTGGGACCCTGGAGGACACACTGTGAGGCTTCTGAACAAGGCCAGTTGACATCTGCCATAGGGCAGTGGCATCGAGGGAGTGGCTGAAGGTTGACTGCCCTCTGGCCCTCTTGGCAGGGGTCGGGGCCTCTCACAAGGAGTTGGGGGAGACGTGGCCTCTGCGTAAGTACCGGGGTGGGTTCAGAGGCCAGGAGGATCACTTGAGGTTGAGTGTGGGGGCTCCACTTAAAAAATAACTAACCCGGTCCGAGAAAGCGTGCATTTCTCCTGGGAGCAGGATTCCTCCCTCCCCAACAGTGGCGATAGCCAAGTGCAGGGCATAGTCCTGGGGACACCAGCTTCCCAAATCAGGAGAAGATTAATCATCTGGTTCAGCGAACCCTTCCCCTGGCCCCGACCACCCCCTGAAACCTGTCTCTAGCCGCCTTATTAACTGAAGCACCCTCTCTAGGTCCAAGTGTGGCTCATTTCCAGAAGGAGCCTGTGGGCACCGTCCCTCCACAGCAAGTTCCTCAGAAGAGGGGACCTTAGGCTTTGGATCACTTTAGTCTGGGGAGACTGACTGAAGCTATGTGGTAAGTGTGCTGGGTGGCTCTTGACTTCAGACGCAGCACCTCACACAACGGGGCTCTGAGGTCTTCGCGAGTCTTTTGAAAGCTTTCCTGGATGGATGAGTGGAGTGCGGCCACGTGGGCTCAGAAGATTGCACAGGTACAGCTGCCAACATCTGTCAAGGAGGATTTCTTCCTGAGGCTACCATGCGCGGTTCGCTAAACCTCTACCGCACCATGCAGTGAGGGCTGTTAGACGCCAAGGCCCAATGACGCCTGTCCACAGAGTACGCTCCGTTCCGCAGAAGGGGGCCGAGGTTCTGCTGTACCCACCTCACCCAAGGGGCACGAGGCTGGCACTGGGCACTCAGTCATAAAAGACTGCACTGGAGTTTCCTTTTTGGATCTGAGTGTGTGTGAGTTCCCTCAAATATGGTCTTTTTTAGTTTCCTGACCAAAGGACATCACTGCAGGCTAAAGCAATGCATATCCAAACTTTTAACTATGCAAGCAGCTGTGTTCAGCTGCAAAAGAAATTCACTATTTTGGGAAGAATTTGGGTTCAGTGCAGGCCCTTTCTTGGGTGCTCTGTGCCCACTGGTGTCTGAGGGTGGGCTTGGTTGGGTGGGCAGCCTGAAGCCCATTCTGAGGCTGGAGGGGCAGAAGCACCCACCACTCTGAGCTCTGGAAAAGGTATTCTGGTGACAGGCACATTCAGAGGGCTTCCTGGGGGTCGCCTTGGCTCCCAGGTGACTGGAAAGGCCCAGGCGTGTCCCTCCAGCCTTGGCGTTTAACCTGATTTTCACCTGAAATGACTGATATAGTTTTCAGGGCCCGGAGGACTCGGAAGGTGCGTAAGGCTGAGACATTGCCCAGGTCCACAAATTCAGTTGTGTATCTGTAACAAGGGAAATTTACACACGAGACAGTGACAAGACGCCAATAGGAGACACAAGGTCGGGGAGGGGGGAGACAGAGAGAGAGTCACTTGTAGCTGAGATCTGAGAGGCAAACCTGGACATCTTACCTGGGATAACTGAAATAGTTTTTAGAGCTCTCAGGACTCTGAAAGTTCGAAGAGCCGACAAATTGCCTAGCTTTATATTTTCTGATACATACCTGCAGAATCAAACCACAGTTATCGGGAATTACAAAGCAGAACCTCAGCCTGCCCTCCCCAGCCAGCCCGCTCCCTTCTCCCTGACCACAGTGGGCTGTGGAGCGCCTGGACCCTTCCCGGGACTTTCTTCCTGATCGTGCTCCTGCTGACATGGGACCTCAGCATGGCTGCCTTAAGTACATTCACACAGCAAACCTCTGGGTGTCTCTCTCTGTGACCATCCTGTAAATAACCAGTGCTAGGAGGTAACTACTCTGCCACCTTCTCCAGGTCTGTGAGACACAAAGCCATGCGACAAGGTCTGAGGCTTGGGATGGATCAGAGCGAAGGTGGGAACTCTGTTTTCCAGCTGTTTTCTGGTGCTAGTTTTGCTCTGCCTGTTCTGTGGTCTTTCTCTAGTGAGGCCATGTGGTTTTCGAAGATTGCCCAGGTATAGCTGCCAACATCTGTCATGGAGGATTTCTTCCTGAGGCTCCCAGGGGAACCAGAAGTCCTAGCTGAGCCCACCATAGTAGCCCATTTGTTCCTTCCAACCACAAATCTCTCTGTACAGCAGGGTCAGGAGACCCTGAAGTCACAAGCCGGAGGTGGCATGAGTAGTCATTGGGAAAAACACACAGTCTTCAAGATATGAGCATTTGAAGATAGGGAGGGGGTGTTCCCTCACACCTGTTCCTCAACTACTCATAGGCAATGCCAACCCAAGAGAAAGGAGAATAAAGATCCTCTCCCCCAGGAGCCCACAGACTCATCCTTGGGTCTTGGTGTCCTCAAGGGACACAGTGACATCAGGAGGCGAGCAGCCCTTCTTGGGGTCTGTCCTGCACAGGTCTGAGTGATGCTGGTCAGGGCTGAGTGGCTGTGGGGCTCCCATCTAGAACCTGGGTGCTTGTCCATCTCTGGCCTTCACAGGCTTAGGAGGCACTGGTCTCTGGGGGCCAGGGACCTGGCCATGCAGAGTGTGAGGTCACGCAGTAGACAGGACACATGACCACAAGGATGTGTGAGAGGTGGATGGACAGTGTGTGACCGAGGTCACTGGGGCAGTGGCTAATGACCTGTGATATTTAACTAAAGACCTTGCATCCAGGGTGTCTGACATTTAACTGAAGGTATCTGATGTTAACAAAGAACGACAAACTTGGGATGTCTGGTGTTGAACTGAGGGTGTCTGACCCAGGGGTCTGAGTGACGTCAGGCTGCACAGCCAGCCCCGCGGAGCTGGGCAAGTGTCAAGAGCGGGCAGACAGGGCAGCCACACTTGCTCTGCCAAGTGGCCTAGACCTCCAGGCCCCTCTGCTCTGCTCAGAGATTCTGAATTCCTCTCTGGGCTGTCAAGGGACTCAGGGTCCCAGGGTCAGCAGGTCCAGCCTCGTTCAGCTCTGACACGAGGCTGACACCAACATTCTCTCCCACTTGTGGGCCCATCTGTCCCCAGGGCCTTGCATGGGCCTGCTTCCTTCCTTACTGACACAGCCCTGCAGAGATGGGCAGGCAGCAGATACCCCCCGGCTACACCAGGCCCTTTCTGCGCTGTGGGTTCCATTCTCCTCCCTGGACTCACTGCAGCTTGCAAAACCATGGCGAGCAGAAGTCATTTACTTCCCTTGTCCTGGCCCATATGTACCTGTTAACTTGATATGAGCTCCTTCGCAACTTTGAACAACAATTCCATTTGCCTTGATGGCTCGAAGCCACAGGCCTTGGCCCCACATTCCTGGGGACTCCGTCTAGAGAGGGTGCTGCCACGGGACTGCGAGGGTGAGCTGGAATGCTGTCGCGCTGGAAGCCATGGAAGCCATGGTTCCAGCCCCTTTGAGGCACAGGGTCTCTTCCTGGCTGCCTGTCTAGAAGGTGTGGCCTGAGATGACCCTCCCTCAGGACACTGTATTCGAGGTTGTCTCTTCTGATTGCAGGGACTGAGTGTAGCACCCTGCTGGTCAGAGAAGGAACCGGCTATCTTTGCTTCTCTCCTCCTGCCCCTTACATACATAGTCTGTCCCCTGCGTCTCCAGTAAAGACCCTGCCTGTCCTTGCCTGCCTCACCTTCGGGATCCTCTCCACCCACCACCTGCTTCCTCAGCAGGTCATGTGGACACAGAGAAGCCAGGATCTCCAGGTGACAAGGGTGGGCTAGTGACCGAGTAGGGAGGATCGCGTCTGAGCTCCTGGCAGGCCTGGAGCATCAGCAAATGGCTAGGAATGGGGGCGGGGCTGGTGCTTGCGTTTGTGTTTGTATAGAGAGCAATTTTAGCTTGGAGGAAGTTCTCCAAGGAGGAGCTGGGGTTGGGTCTGGGATCACCATGTCTGGGACAGGTGGGGCTGCTGCCTGTTTCACTCTGCCCAGGACTTGGCATCTGGCTGTGTCTCTGGTTGGGACCCTTGCCCCACACTGGGGCCTCTCTTGGGGCCCCTGAATATGACAGGACAGAAGCAACGCTGTGTATGGCACAGTGCCAACTTCAGGCTGCAAAATGCTCCTCCAAGCCAGTCCACTGATGTGCTACAGGCAAGCAGCTGGCCAAAGGCAGGCAGCTGGAGTGGGACCATGGGCCCTGCCACTGAAGGAGCAGAGGGTACCAGGTGAGAAGCACACTGTGTCACACTGGCCCACCATGGGGCGGGGAAGCCTTTCTGGAGCCCAGGGAACCATGTGGAAGGGAGGGTGCTGGCCTTCTTCCTCCTTTACCCTTATCTTTGATGGTGAAGCCCACACTGTTAGCTGCGCTGGTGACTGCCACCCCTCCTCTCAGCCCTCCCTACTTCCCCTCCAGGTTTGGTTTCCATAACAACCCTAGAAGGTGGGAGGCTGTGCTAACTAGCAGGTAATGCCCAGATGAGAGGGGGGCCTCAGGAAGAGCTCCAGCTTGAGGGCTGCAGGCTGCGCCTGGCAGGCAGCAGGGAACTCCCTCCACAACCTCCAAATCGGTGGGTGGGGCATCGGGTCAAAACCTGGCCAGGAACGTGGGATTTCGGATGCCTCTCCCATCCAGACCATGGCTACAAGTTAAGTCCCTTGGTTTTAGTCCCAGGACTGCTGCTGATTCATTTTATAATTTGGGGCAGATGGCTGGGACTCTCTGAGCCTCAGTTTCTCCATCTGTATAATGGAGAGTAGATGGGGAATTTCACCGAATTGAACTTTTCTGCTATCCAAGACTCTTCTGATCATCGTAGAAGCCCCACATTATTGAGCCATTTCATCTACAGCAGAAGGCATTTTGGAGGCAGCAATTAACTGGCTTTTATAAGGCAGAATTGCTGCCAGTTAGAGCTGCAGGGTTGGTCCACCAAGTACATAAAAGCTGACATTCCAGTGGGCTCGTGCAGCCCTACGGAAAATGACTGCTATTTCTGTGAGATGCTTGGAAACGTGATGATTATCTGAGCCACTGAGGTCCCGTTCTGCTTTGTCATGCCTGGTTCTGACACAGAGAGGAGGCAAACAGAGTTTGGTGAGGAAGGCACACCCGCCTTGTGCTTCCAAGCGGAAGTGGTTCCCTGTGGGATCCCACCAGGAATTAAACCGGGATTCTCCTGGAAGACAGGGCTGGAGGATTTGCTAAGGGCCAAGGTCGCACAGAGCATCTCCCAGAGGCGTGGGCTGAGCTCAGACCAAAGCCCGGCTTATGATGATTTCTTGTTCTCATTGCAGCAGCAAGATGGAGAGGTAGGAAAGGCTCAGGCAGTTGCTGTCCCCTCTCCTGCCCGAAGCCCCCTTGGTTCTGTGCCATCTACCCCTCAGGACCCCCTGTGGGTTGTTGCCCCCCACCCAATTCATAGGACACCCCTGAGCTGAAGCCCAGCTTGGCAACCGTACTCCACTCCCAAGTCAGTGCAATTTCCAGCCCAACGTGTCCCCCTCCAACCTCAGACGTGCCTCCCCACTCTGCTCTCACTGATGATCTTGCTTCTTATTTCACAGAGAAAATAGAAGCAATCAGAAGAGAAATTCCTTCTTCTCTCATCATCAACTCTACCAATCTGCCTCCATCTCCACCAGAAATTCTGTCCTCCCTGTGCCAAAGGTCAGCTCACCTCCTTGGCATTGGATTCCCACTCCCTTGGGAGGCTTGAGCTTATTCCTGCATGCCGCCCCCATCCCTGCTTTTCTACAGCATCAGATGTCCCCTCTCCACCACATCATTTCCATCAGCCTCCCTTCAAGTCTCTCCTTCATCCATATTTCCCTCTGGCTGCTGTGCCATTTTCAGTCCTGTTTTGCAGAAATCCCAAAAAATAGATGCGTACACTTCCAAATCCCCTGCCAACCCTCTCTAACCAGGTGTGTATCCTCTCACTGCCTTGAAAGCTCTCTTGTCAAGGACAGTAGTGACCATCCCCATTCCAACAGTCCATCATTAGTCTTTGCCTTCCTTAACCTCTTCCTGGTGTGTTTTAAGTTGAATTATTCCTTGGTTGGCTTTTTGGATACCGATCTCCTCATTTCCCCTACTCCCCCCGTCACTGGCCAGTTCCCTCCAGTCTCCTTTGTTCAGTCTTCCTCTTCTTTCCCAACCTTGAGATGCTGGGGTGTCCTTAGCCACATGCATTCACCTAGTCCCCTGGTCTCCTGGTTCTAGATTCCATCTGTGTCCCCGTGGCTTCTAGTTGCACCTCTACCTTGGCCTTCTTCCCTGAACTCCAGACCGGCAGATCCAGTTGCTCTCTCAGTATCTCGCCCTGGACACTTCCAAGCCCAACACATTCCAAAGCAGACTTCTGATTCCCTTCTGCCCCCAGCCAGTGCCTCGCTCCAGTTCTCCATTTCATCAAATGCTGACACCATCCATTCAGCTGCTCCAAAGAAAAACCAGCAGCCCTACCTGCAAAATACACCTACATTTGGACCAGGTCTCCCCTTTTCCACTTGGACCCTGGTTCTAGCCACTGTCTTCTCTCCTGGCTACCAAAATAGCCTCTTGGCTACTGTCTGCCTCCACACACTTCCCCTCCTCCCAGCAGTGGGGAGGTCTCTACAGAATGTGAATCAGGCCACAGTTCTGCCTGCCAGTATCCGCCAGTGGCTCCCATCACACCTGGCTCTTACCATAACCTATGACAACAGCATGGTCTGTCTCCCATCCTACCATTTGCAGCTTCACCTGCTAACCTTCTTTCCCTGCTCACTCAGCTCCACCCAGGGCTACATCTACAGTCTACAATGGCTTTTGGGAAAGCACTATTGTGTCCCTGTGCCTCAGTTTCCCCACCTGTAAAATGGAGGGCTGGAGTCAGCCTACAAACAGCACACCTAGAAACAGGTTCTGATGCATTTTCTAACCACAAGGCTCTCCATCTAGTCTGATGGTGCCTCACCGGCAGAGTCCAGCTTCCCTTATTTGTCCTCTCTCCCCACAGCACGGCTAAGTTCAGGACTACTCACATCTGGGGTTCAATAAAGACTGCAGTGAACAAGTGGATGCATCGATTCCAAGGACCTCAGAAAGTGGGAGCTGAGCTGAGCTGAGCCTCTTCTCAGGACTAGTGCATTGTAGGCTCACCCTGGTCACCAGAGCCCAGCATTTGATCCCTGACACACAGGGTCGCGCACCTCCTCAACACAGCCCCTCTGCAAAAGGGCCCTTGGACAGGAAGTGAGGCCTCTGCTGGGCCGATGCAGGCCTGGTCACACTCACTTTTCGATGGGCTCCCTGTGCACCCCTGGCATCAGATTTTTGGCAGTAAAATTGGGCTAAGTAGCCATTTCCAGCCAGCCTCTCTGGCTGGTGTGAAGATCCACTGGATTGGGTGGAGGACAGGGTGCCTTAAAATGTATCAAACACAGGGCCTCTGAATGGCGAGAGCAGATGCCCCAATCCACCTGGCCCAAGCTTCTGGGGGTGCCTGGTCACTTCTCCAGGCTCCTTTACTGCAATTTCATTCCCAATCACCTTGGAATTCAGGTCACTGTCCCCAGTAGGCCAGGGATTTGGGGCTGTAATATTGGTTTCTCTTGGCAGAAAGAGCAGAAGATGCTAAAGCAGAATCTTAATGATGTTCCTGGAGCACAGGGCTGCCATGGGCCCAGATGAACCAGGGGGCCTGACCACAGGTAGCCATGTGGACCTGCCTCTCCCTACCAGGGCCTCCACTTGGTCCTCCTTTAGCCACAGCAGCAGGGCAGGTGCTCCACAGCCTGGATGCAGAGCTGAGGTGACTGCAGCAGGGAAGCCCAGAGGCTGGGGCTGGCTGGGGTGCAAGCCCCACAGTGTGGCCTGGCATGGCACAGCCATACACAGCGTGATGCAGCGAGCAAGATACTTACGCCATGATGATCACGCTGAAGTCCAGCCAGTTCCACGGGTCCCGAAGGAAGGTGAATGCATGCAGGCAGAAGCCTCGAGCCAGAATCTTGACCAGAGACTCAAAGGTGTAGATGGCAGTGAAGGTGTACCTAGGCAGGAGAGGCCGGCAGGGTTGGCAGGGAGGCTGAAGCCCATGGGCCAGGCTTACTTGGCTCCCCACATGGTGCAAGGCCCCTGCAGCTCCCCACAGCAGAGCTGGAGTCAGGGACTGCAGCTCTCTCCCAAGCATCTGGCTCCATAGTCTATGCTCCCATTTGTTTTATTGCGCACCTGCCATGTGTCTGGCGAACTTTCCATGTTCTCTCGGTCGTCTAGGTGAGAAGACTCCTACTTATCTATTCCCCCAACCCTGGGGTCCATGTGCACAGGCGCATGGTGACCACTGGGTCTGAGACACAGGGCCCTGAAGAGAGGCAAAGTCCCTGTTCCTTACCCAGGCACATGTGTACGCAAGGCTGGCATGGAGGCTAGGGCTCCCTTAGCTGCCTACGGGGTAGGTGGTTCAGCTGCCCCAGCCTGCAGGGCCGCTGTTCTAATGCATGAGGCTGGGTGGGGGCTGTCCTGCTGGGAGCAGCCCAAGAAATCAAAAATGCCTAGATGCTGGGACTGGCTGACAGGGCTGGAAGGGAGGACCACATCCCAGTCTCGAAACAGCTGGACAGAGCCCCGTCCACACACCACCAGCCTTGCGTGAATGCGGAGGGCGACCTGGCAAGTTACTTCTATACAAAAGGCTGCTGGGCGTTCTGTTATCTCTCTAGGAGCCCAGGCCAGTAAGGGCCTCTCAAGTCTGCTGAGGACCTGCAGGAGAGGTACTTCCATCATTTTCTAAAACTGTGCAAACGGTTATGGGAGGCAGGACTTGGAAAAAAGGCAGCAGAGTGCAGTACTGACATGGGGACAGCCCCGGGCTTCTCCTGCAGCCTCAGCGTCTGCCTGCGTGACAGCAGGCCAGGGCTGCTCCAATTCTCAGTTTGCTCACCTGTCCAGTAGGGACATGCTCGTGCCCACTCTGTCTGGTTGCCAGAGGGTTAAAGGAGGCTGTGCTTGTTGTTCTTAGTGCCTGGCATGCACTAAGCGCTCAATAAATTACTATTATTATTTCAGAGCCTTCTCCAATGCCATGGAGACGATAAGGAGAAAGTCCCTACTGCGCCTGCCAATCAAGTCTTCCACTGAGGGCAAAACTTAAAGCAAGCACTTGGCAGGACTGAGAAAGGTACATGAGGGTAGAGGCAGGACCAAGGCCACCCACTGGTCTCTGGGCCCCGGACACAGCCTTCTGGGTGGCTTTAGGGATCGCAGAATGGGAGGGAAAACGGAGTGAGGGGCCCTGAAGATACTTACTCAACATACTTGGTCCAGGGCGGAGGGTCGCGCTGGGCCATGAACACGCAGTTGGTCAGGATGGTGCACATGATGAGCATGTTGAAGAGCGTGGCGAGGGGTCAAGGAAGACATGTGCAGAACCAGCTAGTCTGTCCTGGGCCTGGGGACAATACTGCCTGGCCAGGGCTGCCAGATCAATAAGAGAGGGGTTCCAAGGAGGCACACCTTCAAGAGCCCCCTCAGCGGGAAGCTCCCGCACACAGCAGCCCGCCTGACTCCTTGGTTGTGTTGGCGTCGCACCCCCAGAGCATCCAGCATTGCTTTTAAAGCCTCAGCTGCTCATTGAATGCCAAAGACTACCTGTCTCCTACCAGAAAGGGTGCTCTTCAAATGCCAGACTGTGTCTTGGGCATCCCTGTGGGCCCTCAGCACTGAACTGCGCTAGCCCAGGCTCATCTAACCCTCAGCAGGCTGGACACAGCTCCAGCTGGCCTCCTCCACCCCTCCCTCACCTCTGCGAGACCTCCAGGGGTGGGTGGGGCAGGCCCTGGGCCCTGTGAAGGGCTGGGGTACCCAAAAGGCCTGGCCCTGAACGGGGACACTGTGCTGCCCTCACAAGTCCCCTCCCAGGCTGAGAAGACAGGCTGTACCTCCCACACCCTGTGGCTGCCCCAGCTCCCAACACCATGCCCAGCCTCAGCCCCATGTGCCCAGCCTCAGCCCTCAGCTGCCCAGAGGCGATTCCCAAGGGCAGCCCAGGAGCTGCAGTAATTGAACTCCAGAGGCTGCCTCCTCCCTCCCCAGCACAACTCCGCTTGCCTGGTGGGGACGCTAGCACTGTCTAACCTGAGACCAGGCCAAGCTGTGCTTGCTCGGTACCCACTACCCTGGCTGGGGAGAGGGCGTTGGCCTCCCAAGGAATCTAACCAGGTGCACGCCTTTCCCACCTCCAGTCCTTCTGGAGGAATCCAGGCAATCCAAAAAGAGGCCTCCCAAACCCAGCTTCCAGCTTATAATAAATTCTCCAATCACCATTCTGCAGTGAGAGGTGATCTGGGATTGGGAATCCCCTAATAGGTTCTGGGCTGGCCCACAGGACCGCTCAGCCCTGGTGCCCTTGGTTCCAGGAAGCCCTTGGTATACCCTGGCCAGAAGGCACCTCTCCAGGCACTGGGGTCCCTCCCTAAGTGCGGCATCTGCCCTGCCCTCTGCCACGGTCAGGACACTTACCCTCTCCGGCTTTCAGGGGCTGATCAATACCCATCTCAGGGCCCTTGTCCCTCACACACAGTCCCCACATCCGGCTACTGCCAAGGCTTTCCCCACTGGGCGGACAGTTCACGAGCCCCCCAGCCAGGCTTTATGTGTCCCCAGGAGGCCACTGCTAACCTGTGCCCTGAGGATCCCAGTTGGTTGCAAAGATATGCAGGTAATGGTGCTGAGAGTGCGTATTTATTGAGCCCTTCCTAGAAGCCAGGCTCTGTGTCCATTAACTAATCTGATTCTTTCAATAACTCTTTGAGGTGGTGACTTTGTTTCCATTTTAAGCGATGAGAAAATTAAGGCACAGAAAGGTCAAGTTGAAGGTCACTGGAGTAGGTAAAAATAATGATTCCCCTAAAGATGACCAGTTCTGAAGGCCTGGCAACTGAATATGTCAATTTCTATGACAAAAGGGACTTCACAGATGTGATGGAATGGAGAGCCTTAGATGAAGAGCGCACCCTGAATCATCCAAGTGGGCCCAATGCAGTCCTTGCAGAAGAGGGGGCGGGTCAGCACCTTGTGATTCTAGAAGACACAACAGCTACTGCTGGCTTGCAGATGAAATGAGGATTGCGAGCCCAGGAATGGAAATGCCCAGCAAACAGACTCGTCCCTAGAGCTTCCAAGAAGGAACATGGCCCTGCTGGTGCCTCGATTTGAGCCCAGTGAGCAGCTCAACTGTAAGAGGATAATTGTGTGTTGTTTTAAGCCACGGGGTTTGCAGTCACTTGTTTCAGCAGCATCAGGAAACTAGTGTTTCTAAAGCCGACGGGTGGTGGAGCCAGACAGAGCCTGGTTGTCCCTGGGGGGACCAGGCTTCGCTTCCAGCCCCCTGCTGCACAAGGACACCGTGGGTCACGTGGGCCATTCTGCCTCCTGACCAGAGGGTCTGAGTGAGTTACCCTGCTTCTGGCCCTCACCTCTCAGCAGGTTGCTGTTCCTCACATAGCCTCTGCCTCCCGCGGGGCCCACCACACAAGAGGGGAATGCAAGTGTGTGCCATTTTTAAGAGCAAACCTCACCTGGGCACAAGTGCCTGCCCTGTGTTGGAGTCAGGGAGACAGCAGAGCCTGACCCTGAAGTGCTCTGAGATGGGGCGTTATGAGAAGGAAAACACCTCTGGCTGGACCAGGCAGGAAGGCTTCCTGGAGGAGGCATTTAGATGGCACCAAAGGCTGGCCAGGGTTCCTCCAGCAGCCCAATTGATCCCAGTGGAGCAACGAGGACTGGGGCCTCTGAGATCCCTTTCTGTGGAGCAGGCTCCTACCCGCCCTGGGCAGACCACTCACAGCACTCCTTAGAGAAAAGCCCCTCTCTAGAAAGCAGCTCTGTGGACGGGCTGCCTCGGACCAGTGGACTTGGCTGGACAGACAGAGTGAGTGAGGGCTCTGACATCAAGACCCAGGGAGGAGCTAGGGCACACAGCCTGGTTCACAGTGTGCACTGAGCCAGCGAGGGCTCAGGGTGGGGTGAGGAAGCCTCTCCTTCCCCCGCTGCTTGATGCTTTGCCTCGCTTCCCTGGCCTTGAGGGTGGCCCTTCGACTATCCTCCATTGTGTGCTTGGGGGGGGTGCACGCGCCTGCATGTATGAGATTGCCTCCTACCTAGACTGCGTGGTTCTGCCTAAAGCATCCCCAGGTCCCCCATTGAGCCCTGCATGCGGCCAATACCAGACAGATGAGTCAATTGAACTCCTGGCCAGGGCACACCTGTTTGACGGCCTGCTAATTTCAGGCCAACGATCAAGCTGGTCCTCTGTGTGGGGAGAGCCAAAGGCCAGCTCTCCAGGCTTGAGCTCAGCGGGACATCTTCAGTCCTGCCGTGTCATTGTCCCAATCACCCACAGCCGCCTCATGAATTAAAATGCCAGCACGGACTGCCAGTACAGGCTGTGAGGCATGCCTGAACCGCGGGCTACTTCAGTCCTCAGATTCCAGGGAGCCCAAAAACTCCTAAGGGAAAGGAATTAACCATGGAGGGTACTGTCGCAACTTTGTGCTATGAAATGGACACGCGCGTGCGCATAAGCACGCTTGCGCGCATACACACAATTTGAGTCCCTATTTGAGTCGGACAGGGGGATGTGGGAGGGCTCTGTGAGCAGGTCCTGTGTACCCAGGAAGCGAAATGCTTCTTGGCATGACTGTGAGGGCTCTCTGAATGTGACTGCCGTGGAATCTGGAGTTCAGTTGCTTTCTTTTATTAAATCCCAGCAGGAACACATTCTGCAGGGTTATAACAGAAATACACAGGAAAAAATAAATCTACACGCACACATGTATGTTGGCAGCAATTTCCAGGGCTGTACGATGAGCACACAGCAAAGAGCCCAGCAAAATGGCATGGATGGTTACCAGGGGCCCCTGAGTGGTTACCGGGGACTCCTGGATGGCTACTGAGGAGCAGATTTCTTGCCAGGTGGCATTCCCTCCCCATTTAAGTTTGTCTTTGCCCTTTCCAAAGAGCCTACTTTACACATGTAGAGATTTAGCAGATGCTTGAATGAATGTAAAAGTTTAAGAAGAGTGAAAGTTCACAGTTCTAAACATGAGATCTGACTATTCATTAGAAATGCATTGTGACTGTCACGAGCACAGGGCTTCTTTTCGGGGTGATGGAAAGATAGGGTAAGGGATGCGTAATCTTACAAATATATTAAAAGCTACTGAATTGTGCAGTCGGAAGTGATAAATTGTATGATATGTGAAGTATATCTCCATTTGAAGAACAGGAAATGAGTGGAGAGCTTGTTGATTCTTAACCTCACACTGGTGATTCGGATCTGGAAAGGTCAAGGAATTTGTCTTTTAAACAAACTTCCCAGGTGACACTGAGGTGGCCCTCACAGGCTGACATTTGAAAACAACTGCCCGAGGGCAGTGTGGCTATGAGGACCTTGCCCACATGCAGATTCGGGGATGAGGCCCAAGACTTGGAAATTCCTACAAAATCCTGGAAGGTGTACCTCGACATTCAATGGCAAGGCTCAAGGGCACAAGGGGCTACTCTGGAACACCACAAATCCTGACCCCTTCTTCCCACTAGGTGGCGCAGTCGAGGGTCAACAACTTGCTCCCGTCTCCAGGCAGTGAGTGGAGCGTCAAGGCAGCCGGTAGGAGCCCAGGACAGGGCCTCCTAGATGCTGAGTATTTCCCCAGGGCAGCTGCCTCGGGGAGGCAGCCAGTTCAGAGCCCAGAGGGCCAGTCCTGCCAGGTGGAACCAGCACCTCACACCCTCAGAACTGCTGCTCAGCAAACCCTCGGGTCTGATCAAGGACTCCAGCACCCCCACTGCCTCCCTAGCCTACCTGCTTCCTTGGCCTCTCAACTGCCTGCAGCCCAGCCTAGCGGCAGGGCAGGGGCCCTGGGATTGCTGCTGTATCCCTGAGGGCTTCTGTGGCTGGCAAACAGTGCTGGGTTGGTTAGATACCTGCAGGAGAAGCCCCAGGTGAGAGCTAGAGGATGTTTCCTGGGAGGCCCTGCCCTTGGAGTGAGCTGGAGACCAGCTCAGAGAGTGCAGGAGCTCGCCTTTCCTCCTTCAGCTGCTCAGCTGGGTGCTCTGTTCTTCGCACCAGGCTGTGATCACACTGGCAGGAATGACAACTATTTATGTAGCTGCCTTATCACACAGAGGGGACTGTGGCGTTCCCAAGGGGACCAGCCTTTCACAGCAGGGGATTGAAGGGAACCTTGAGGAGTACTGTCCAGCCAGCCCACCAGCTGGGCAGTGAGGCGCACTGCAGAGGCCGTAGATGACAGCAGAGCTGCTTGCATTTGTGCCCTTGTCCTGGTCACCAGAGGCCAAGGCCAAAGCCGCCCTAGTGCTCAGAGTCAAGGGTGAACACCTCTGCAGCCCGCACTGGCTTTCCCCCAAGGGCTCCATTCCCAGAGCCCCTTCTCTGAAGTCCAGAGGACAGGGGAGGGGGCTGTCACCCACCCCACGTTCTGCCTGAACAAGGGCCCCTCTGGCCCAGCAAGACTGGCACGGTCCCTTATCTCCCTGCGTCGCTCCACTGGCTCACTCCACAGGCGGCAGCTTTTTAGGCTGTGGTTTATATAATTTAACGCTAACCACAGTTCTCTGAGATGCACTGAAACTGCAAACATTTTGTCAACACCTAGTCCGAGAGCAAATGTTGCCTCCCTCGAAAGATGCCCACGTGAGAATAAACTGGAGGCCTCTTTACTGGGATGCAGCTTTTCCTTGGCTGAGCCTGTGCGACCTGCCTGAAGGTCCTCACAAATGGGCGGGGAGGCGGCAGCCCCTGGGGTGTGCTGGGCAGGGCACTTGAAGCCCGGGGAAGGGAAGGCTTCTGGGATCTTCGGTCGCTTGGCTTCTGGGATGCTTTTCTCCTGGACCATCAGGGGAAGGCTCAGAAGCTTTTGCGCACCCAAGAATCCTCTGGGGACCCTGTTAACCCGCAGGTGCTGACTCAGCCGGTCTAGGCAGGGTCTAGGCCCTCTGCTTGGATGGCGGGGTTCCGGGGGAGGTGCGCAGGACAGGGAGGAACTGCAAAGGATATGAATGAACCAGAATCTTCACGGCTGCTCTGCGGACAGGGTGGAAGGGACTGAGGACGTACAAGGCATTGGTGGCACTGAACCGGAAGATGGTCTTGCCCTTATTCAGTACGATGAAGGTCTGTGGACAGAGACTGGGGTCAGGCCAGGGCAGCAGCTCCTTGGCCGTGTGGAGAGAGGCTTTTGGGGGACAGCTGTGGGCTCGGAGCCATAAGGACGGTGGCTGGGTGGGGAGCACTGAAGAGCAGTGGGAAGGGGCGGCCAGCACATTTAGCCGCACAGTGGGCTCTCGCTGCTTGGCCCGTGCTGAGGTCAGTTTAGGGAATGTTAGGCTAGTTGAGATTTAGTTTCAGAATTACACTGCCAGGAGGAAGGGGTCTTTCATGGTCCTGGCCCAGCTGTCGTCACAGCAGAGATCCAGAAGCCCCTGGGGTGCCTCCTCCTGCCCTTTCTTCCTCTGCTGACCACCCAACCCTGCTCAGCTTCCCTTCTGGGCCCTCTGCAAGTGATGGCATGACTGGGGGAGCATCAGGGCCATGAGGAGAGGGCAGAGGAAAAGGCGGGCCATCCAGAATCAGTTACCCCATCCCCACCCCAGAGAAGACAACCTCATGCCTCCCTTTGGGAGCAGGAGCAGCCCAGGGTGGACCCCTCCCTGGGCTTCTAGGAGATCTTGTCTACAGCTGATTAGCACGTGGGAACAATGAGTGCTGCAGGCTGAGCCATGAGCACGTGAGGGGGGCCTGGGCCAGAAGCAGCTCTGGAGGACAGCAGGCCTTCCCCACCCTCCCAGCTACCTGCGGGACAAACTTGTTTAATCTGGGCTGGGGAGACAAGGTGACCAGACAGACAGAGCCGGAAGTTCTGCTGTGGTGTCTGCACCAGCTGGAGGGGCTGCCGCTGCTGTGGCCGGGGACCAGCAAGTGAGACAGGAGGTTAGTGGCCGTGACCACACCTGCAGCCACTGTTCAAGCACCCCCAGACTTAGGGACAGAACAGATGGTGATCCCTGGCCCCTCCCAGGTGACACTGGCCCAGCCCTGACCCCAACCCCAGGCAGGTCCTCTGGCTGTGACTCCTGCCTGTCCCAGCTGCCTCCAACCTGCCACCCGTCCTTTCATCATAACTTTAATCTCCTTCCAGCTCTGACCAACCATGACCTAGGCCCACCACACTGACTAATCCCACCTTCCAACCTAGGGACTCTGACCCCACTCTGACCCCCCTCCCTGACCTTGACCCCACCTGGGTCACCTGAACCAGGGGGAAGTTCACCTGGAAGTCTAGCAGCAAGCCCAGGTTCATGGTTCAAGTTCTCCTCTCCTGCCTGTTCATGTATATGTCCACATGGGCACACCCGCCATTCACAGGCTCTTGGGGTCCTAAACTGTCTTGAACCACAGTCACACACAGACACTGCTCACACCTGCCATGTGTTCACACATAAGCATGCACTCACGCTGACCGCACTTGTCCTAGCTGCCCCTCGAGTGCGGCCTCAGCCTGGGCTGACTGCAGGGATGTGAGCGGCCATCTTCTGTCTTGGTACCCGGCCTTCTGGGGAAAGTTCAACTCCATCCGGTAGGGGGCTTGTGAGTGTGGCAGTGAGTGTGGCAGCATGCGGGGAGACCAAGCCCTGGCAGGGCCTATGCACCTGGGAGCTGGCTCGGTGCAGGGCAGGACCTGTGGTCCAAAAGCCACTTCCTCCCCTACACTCCAGAGGAACAGCAGCAGAGCAACTGCAGCAGTTACCGCCCCTCACTCACCCTCTCATGGTTCCCAGTGGCTCTCATGGTCCCATGGCAGGTCCACAGGATCAGGGGGCTGCTGTGGCCCCAGCGGGCACAACTTATGCCTAGCCAGATCTTGGTGCTGCTGGGCTGGGGTGGTATATGCCATCCCTAGTTAGGGGAAGGGACTGTATGCTGTCCCCTGGGACCCAAACTTAAATCTAATTCATGCACACACACGCACACACACACACGGGACAGGTAGGTGTCCTCCAGTGGTGACCATCCAGCCACAGGTAACTCTCAAAGGTCTCCACGAGGGCTGCTCTCTTTTTCCTTCGCAGCATCGAGCTAGCAGCTCATGCTGCACAATTCCCATTCTTTATTCCAGAACTCTAAAGTGAAAGTGATTGTAATACAGATGACCAGTGAGTCATCCCCACAGCCCAGAGGGGCCTGCACCAAACACAGTGCCTGTGGAAGCCAGGCCCACTCAGTAGCCACAAAGGGAGCTACATGGAAGGTGGGATGGGGAACTCGACAGTCACCTTTTGGGTGCTGTAGAAGGGGTCCAGGTCCTCCAGGGGCTCTCCGATGAGCTCTCGGGGTGGGTTGCCATAGAGATCTGGTAGCTTTTTGGAGGCTTGCAGGTCCAGCTGGGGCCGGGGAGCCTCCTCTTCAGGCAGCCCCTCACGGCTCTCCTGCGAGGTGGCCGAGCCTCGGGCTTGTTTCTCCGCCATGCGCTTCTCAATGGCTGCCAGGGACTCCCGTGTGAACCTGCGGAAGCTGCTGGTGCCCCGAGGTAAGAGGAAGTTTGCCATCTTCTCATCCTGCTTCTGGGGCACAGGCTGTCCTCAGTGCCTGGGGGAAGCTGGAAGACACAGAGGGCAGGCCTGACGGGAGGCCAGGGCCCAAGGGCTGGGCAGCCAAATCTGTGAGGTGTAGCCGTGCTGGTGGAGGGAAGAGCAGTTTTTGCAAAGATGCTGGGGACCCCAGGTTGCCAATCACTGCGCAGGCACTCCCAGTGGACACTGGTCAGGGTAAACCACAGCCCTCCAGCCTGTGGGGCATGTGCGAGTCCCCTTGGGGAAGTCACCCAAATGCAGGCAGGCAGGAGCACCTTCGTCCCGCCTCACCCAACATGGAAGGAAATGTGCACCTTTGACTGTCCACGTCTAACACCCCTCAAGTGGTGCTACACCCCTGGGCTGAGGGAAGATGCCCCATGGGGCAGGGACGGGTCCTGTCATCTTTTTTATTCCAGATTCCTGGCATAGCTGGACAAATGCGGGGTTCAGTGAATGATGAGCCGGGCATGAGAAGGGTCCAGGTCCTGCCCTCCTTTCCGGGGCAGATCCCCAGCCTGCACAGTGTCTCAGGGGTACTCTTCTGTGTGTGGGGGGGGAGGGAGGTTTGCAGACTTCACCTGGGGTGTCAACTGCTGGGACATCTGTCTTTGCTGTAGGAGAACCAGGAAAACCCTGTGGATGTCAGAAACAGCTGGGCAACAACTCTGAAGTGTCATCCAGATGCTGGCACCCTGAGGTACACAGCTGTGGCAGAGTCCCTGCTGGGAATCCCCAGGGTATGGTGTTCTCCCAAGCTAATCTGATTCCAAAGCACCCACAAGCTCCTCTGGCTCCTCCCACCCCTCCTCTCCCCCTCCTCCACCTGTGAACAAATAAACCCCCATCCCAAGGGAGAGCGGAACCGGAAAACCGTGACCACTACTGACCAGGACATCCAGCCAGCATATGCATGTGACGTCAAACCGGGAGAATGTGGCCCCTGGTGGCCTCAAATGATGGAGAATGTGGTATGAATACACAGTCTATGACAGCGAGGCAGAAGCATGCATTCCCGATGGCCCCACCAAAACAGGATGTGGTCAGCAGGGCGCTCCTGATGTGACAACTGAGCTGGGAGACCGCGCCACTAATGACCACATCAAACCCGGGAAAGGCCAGGCACTGGCTCAAAAGGGCACGGTGGACACCTGTTGGAGATCTCTGCCAGGACAGAATCTCTTCCTGTCAACCGAGGGCTTTGCCCTCATCTTACTCATGCAAAACATGTCACCAAGGGCCCCCTGCGCTGCTGCTGCACCCACCCCTGCCTAGAGCCAGCAAAGGGCCTGGACTTGGGGTCCCCTGAGCACCAGGGACCGCAGGCACCTGGCCATGTGGCAGGTAAGAGTGGGCACACACAACACAGCCTCGCCTCAGAAGGCGCTTCTGGTTCCCAGAAGTGCAGCATGGACGCAGGAAGGGAGGCGGAGGACAGAGGCCCCAGCACCTGCGTGTTCAGCATCTTTTTCTTGTTTCATTCACTTGAAGGTAAAGGAGAGTTTCTGATCAAATGAGCAGGTGAGGGAGTAGGTTTCTGCTTTACAAAGGCACTTCCCTATCTGCCTCCAGTCTTCGAGTGAACAGAGAGACATCATAACACATCCCAAAATGTGAATAGTTCTAGCTGGAGGGAATGGGGATAATTTGAAACTTTCTTTGCACTTTTTTGATTACCCGAATTTGTTATGATGAGCTTATAAAAACAATAAAACCATTATTCTTTTTATCTAAAAAATAAAATACCCAGCCTGGATGACAGCAGTCCCTTGCAGGGCAACCCTTTTCCACTGTGGGCAGTCACTAGTTCTGTAAATTGGGAAGCCACCCCTTTAGCTTGGAATTATTTGCTAAAAATAGTACTCCCTGTCTCACTGTATCCATCTGTGTCCATACGCCTGCAAGGGCTCTGGAGACACGTGTACGCCCATGGATGTGCAGAGGCTCACTGGTACACACCAGCAAAAGTGAGTGTGTGTGTGTGTGTGTACAGGCTTGCACCTGCATGTGCATCTGTTCTAGTAAAGAGCTGTTTGTAATTTGTGTTGCAATAAATGATTCATGCAGATAGGTGCAAATAAATGTGTAAGTGGATGAATTTCCAGAAACTGAACACAGTTGGTATCCGGCACCTAGACAAAGACACAGGTTGTTTCTAATCCATCCCTCTCTCTTGGGTTCTCTTCCAGACACTGCCCTCCTCTGCCAAGGGTAAATTTTCTCTTGACTGCTGAGTGCATAAATGAGTTTTATTTGTCTCTATAGTTTAGCAGCTCTTAACAGACCCCTTGGAAGGCTGGGGAAAGGATTCGGGGGGAGAAATAGCATCTCTTTTTCTCCAAACTCCCACTCAAATGTAGCATTTCCCTCATTTACGAATGTAGGCAACAAAACAGAAGTGTTAACACTACCAGTGACCAAAAGGCACTGTCGCTGGTTCTCTGTCTCCTACGAGTTGCTGCTGGTGTCTCAAATATTATTAATGCTTGTCACTACTTCAAAATTATAGCCCTTAGACCTGCTGCACAGTGTTATTTAAAACATTAATGAAGAAGCGCACACACTACTCTATCAAAAGTTGACTTTCAAGTGTTCTCAGAGCTGTATTCAATACAACTGGTTTCCTTTTTAACCCTGTATGTTTTGCTTGATTCTGAGATGGCTTTACCCAACTGGCTGAGACAGGTTAGGCCCTGGTGTGGTCTCTGCTCAGTTGCTGACTCTGGGGTCTTCTCTACTCCTCACCTTCCTTGTCTGTGATGTGAGGAAGGAGGACACAGAGACACTCAGTGACCTTCTGGGATTCTCTGATGCTGTCACCAACTTCTCCCCATGGTGGGCTCGGCCTGTCCCTGGCTGCCTGTGGCTCAGACTCCCCTGGGCCCTGTGTCACTTCTGGGCAGGGATGGAGAACACACTGAAGGCTCTACCGGAAGGAAGCCGGGCCTGGGGACCCTGCCTGCCCTGCCCTTGGGCCAGACAAATTCCATCCTGAGTCCTGCTGTGGCCCAGCAGTAGAGGCAGAGTAACCCGCAGGGGCTAGGAGCCAGGTCCTGGGGGACGGACAGGGACCAGACGCACCTGGAGCGCTGATGACGGGGCCCTGGGTTCTGAGACGGGTCTTATTCAGCTGGCCCCCACCAGGCCAACCAAGCACCCACCCCTTCAGCTCCCTGGCCGGGAAGGCTATGGGCCAACCAGGGGAGCGGCTGAAAACAGATTCCAGATGAAGTTCCCTGCTCCCCAGCGGTCCGGTCCGGCAGCCTCAGGTTCCAAAGTAAACATGCCAAGGGTGTCTTTTGTTTCTGGACCCTCTCAGGGTGGGTGGGCAGGATCCGTTTTCTCCCTTGTTCTCCAGCTGCCTGCACCTGGCCCTGGCCCTGCCCTTCCTCCAGCAGCTCAGGGCCCATGCCCCGCTGTGGCCAGGCCTGGCTGAGCCCTGCTGCAGGGCTCCTGGGATACCAGGGGGAAGGGGGCTCAGGGGTAGTCATGCTCAGGGCATGGGCCGAGAAAGAAGCCTCAGCTGGTGGGGAGGCCTTGCCTGTGGCTGCGCAGGGCTGTCCTGGAAACACCTGAGCAGCCCTCAGTCTGACGGCTCCAGTCAGCTGGGGAGGCTGTGGCAGGTCTGATTCCAAGCCACAGCCGCTCTCTCCCGAGAGGCCAGCAGCGCATGGGCCTCTCCTCCCCCAGGACAGCTTCTCGCTCTGCACCAGCCCTGCAGCTGCTGAGCAGCTGCAGCTTCTTCCATGAGCCCTTGGCCTGCGCCAGTTTCCCTGCCCTTCCATTCCACTCGGAAAACCCACTCCTCCCACCCACGTGCACCTGCCTCTGGGTGCTCGGCTCACCTGGCCCTCTGTGCCACTGGCTCCAGGAAGTGGAGACAAACTGTCTCCGCCTTTCCAAACTGCCTCCTCCTGACACCTCTTCTTCTGACCCTGGTCACATGCTTCCACCCACCCCCAGTGTTACCGCCTCCAGCCCCTGCCCAGGGACAAGGCTCTTCACCCTTGCATGGACCACAGCTGTGCCAGGCCCCTGCTGCTTTCCTCTTCCCCTCCACCCCACTCCATGACTTAGACATTCCCAAACACTCTCCGTGCCCAGGTGACAGCGGAGTTACGTCATGTTTTCCTCACCAACTGGCTCTGCCAGAACACCTCTAACTGCCCACTCAGCCATGCCACCCTCTGCGTCCCTAAAACCAGCCCTTCCCTGCTCCGCCCTGGTTGGTCTCCCCAGGCACCTGAATACTTCTTCTGAGGACAGGGCTGGGAACCCTCTCTCACACACTGTCTGTCAGGCAGAGAAGCGGTGGGGATGGGGAGGGGGCTCCCTGTACTGCCTTCTCCATGGCCTTCCTGAACCCGGGGGGACACTTGGTTGGTGACCAACCAGTGGTGCTTACAGTGCCATGACATGGAACCCACAGCCTGGCAAGCATGGAGGGTGGCCGTGGGCATGGTATGGGCAGAGGCCTGATGGGACTTTGCTGGTTTTAGTAGTGAATTTCCCACCTCCCAGAATGGCTGGTAAGGTGCTCGCAGGGGCGATGAGGGAACTGACTCCAACACTGTAGCTCCTTGCAGCCCCTCCCTGCCCACTCCCATCCTGGATCCCAGATCCTGAAGGCAGGCGTACTCCAGTCCTGAGTCATGTCTGGCATTTTGGTCGCCTTGGAATCAGAGCCTCTGGAAACCAGCATGCAAAGAATATTCTCTGCCATGTAAATTTATGCAAAGCGCTCTGTGGAAGTGGCTCCTGGGCTTCCTAGGAAATCTCTGCCAGCTTCTTTCCTCTGGCCTCCTTGGCTCTGTGCTCCTGTCCCCTGCCTGGAGGTCTGGCGACCTCAGGCCACTCCCCACGGACCACCTTTGCCCAGCCCTGTGGCACTCTCCTCTGCCTGCCCCTCGGGAGAAGATGTGGGTACCACTGAGGTAGGAGCTCGCTTCACAGAGGTGGAGAGCAGGGCATCGATGACTCCTGGGCACACCCTGGTCACACTGTCTGTGAGCACAGAGTGACGGGACACCTGAAGAAGATGGGTGCCCCTAGAGTCTTGACTGACCACAGCGGGGACAGAGGTCGGGATTAGCAGAATCTGACAAGCCCAGGACCTCAGATACCAACACAAGAACTGGGGACCTCGCTCACTTTGGGCCTCACTGCCTTGCGGGCAGCGGGCAACTTCACTTCTTTCTGGAGAACATGCTAATGAATTTGCACCTCAGCTCACAGGCTCATTTCATTAACCGAACAACTCAGTGAACATCCAGTCAGCGCCCACTATGTACGCGGTCCTACAGCTGACTTCGCGGAACACTTTTCTTCCCAAGGTGGTGGATCCCAGATCAACAGATGACAACGAGAAAACGAACAAGTCATCAGCAACAAGACTCCATGCTGACTCGCAAGGAACTCTGCTACCCAGACTTTCTGAGTTTGGCAGTGAGACAAGGCCCTGAGCCCGAGAACCTGCCCATCTCCAAGTCAGTCTCCTCTTTCAGCCTCTCTGCCTCCTCCCCCACTTGAAGATTTCCTGTTCATATGCGGGAGGAGGAAGTGCTTGGGCTGTGCCTTGGAAGCCAGCTTACCCACAGGAACCTGGGCCCCGGCACTGATTTACCATGTGTCCTTGGACAAGTTAATGACGTTTCTCCGGCTTGGTTTTCCCGTCTGTAAATAGGGTTAATAATTGTAATTATTTCGCCGGCCTACCATGAGATATAATGTATGGATACGTTTCCAAGCCTGGCATACAGTTTGTGTTCAGCGAGTATCAGGCGATTTTATCACTGGGTTATCACTGTCATCACAACCATGTGTCGCTTAACAGCAGGCATCCTTAGGCTATCTTGCCATCATGTGCGCCCCACAGAGGACACTTACACAGGCCTGGATGGTGTAGGTCAGTCACCTGATGCGGCCTCTTTGTTTTTTCTGGCCTTGCTGCTGGGGATTGAACTCATCATGCTAAGCATACCCTCTACCACTCACTGAGCAGCACTCGGTCTCGAAACTCAGTGCAGGGCCGGTGAGATGGCTCAGCGGCATAAGCGCCTGCTTGGCATGCGCGAGGTCCTGAGTTCGACTCCCAGTACCCACATAAAGGAAAAAAAGGGCCAGTGAGATGGCTCAGCAGCACAAGCGCCTGCTGGCAAGCGCAGGTCCTGAGTTCGACTCCCGGTACCCATATAAAAAAACAAAAAACAAAAAACTCAATGCAGCCTCTTGATGCAGTCAAGAGATAAACATGTGTTGTATGCAGCTGCTGCCAGCGTAACAGGCATACTGTTCCACAATACACTTTTTAAAGGAGTACTTTCTAAAATAACAAAAAAAGGCTAGTACAGTAAATACGTAAACTGGTAGCACAGTCATTTGTTATCCAGTATTATGTACTGTGCACTATCATATGTGCTATACTTTTGTTTTGAGATGTTGCCCAGGCTGGGCTTGAACTCAAGATCCTCCTGCCTCTTTCTCCTGGTGGTTGGGTCACAGAGCTGCATCTTGCTTTTATATGACTGGCAGTATAGTAGGGCTGCATGACCAGCACCACCACCCTGCGTGGGTGACAAGCTGCGCTGTGGCATTATGATGGTCACACATCACCAAGTGATGGGTATTTGTCAGTGCTGCTGCAATCTCATGGCACTGTCTGCCCTTGACAGGGACACTGTCCCACAGCGCATGTTACTGACCTCGTAACAGATCCAGCTCGGGGGACCTACCTTCCACACAGCCCTCCCTTCCAGGCTGGCTCTTTCCTTGTCTGCGTTCCTGGCGCACCTGATTTCCCACACTTGCTCCCTCACGGGACCGAGTAGTTTACTTCCACACATACCTCCTGATTTGGCACTATCCTGAGCTTCCAAAGCAGGGCCTGGCCCAGGGAGAGGCCCAGGACTGAAGGAATGAGTGTACAAATGGATATGACATTAACCATCCTATTGCACAGCCACAAGCCCACTCAGTGACGCCGGTCCCCTTTCGGGACCTCAGTTTCCCCAACTCTGAGCTGGGGTGGGCATGGGACTAAGGGCTGTCCTGCAGCATCACATGCTGCTTATGAGCCCAGCACTGCACTAAGTGCTGTTATGATCACCTTATTCCCACTTCATTTCCTCCTTGCAATGATCCTAGGAAGGTACATCTTCCTCTTACCTACGGGAAGTCTGATGTTTAGAGATCAAGTAAGCCCTAGTCTGTCTGAAAACTAACCACTGCACTACACTGCCTTCTGCCTCCTAGGGCAAGGAGAGCTGGGAGGAAGGGGCAGGGCTTACCTGTGGCCACCTGTCTGGACTGAGCGGCCAGGCTAACAGTCAGTGGCTGGCATAGTTGAGGCTGCTGCCTATGCTTGGGCAAGGACTCCCAGGGAGACCTGGCCGAGTTTTGCCCATGCCCAGCGGCAGCAGTTTCCCTGGCAAAAGTGATTCCCCAGCAGTTTTCTCTCTGGCTCTGGCGCTGTCTGTCTAACACAGCAGCGACTTACCCACTTCAGCTCAGATGGAGACAGGCTCGTGGGAATCCACACCTTTCGAAGGCTTCCAAGGAGATGAAGAATGCCAACTATTTCATGAATAATTTTTATTGATTGCAAGCGAAACATAATGTTTAGCTTGATAATATACTGGATCAAAAATGCATTAAAATTAATCTCACCTGTTTCTTTTTACTTTTTTAAACATAGCTGCTAGAAACATCTAAAATTGCACATGTGATGTGCATTTGTGGCTTCCATTATTTTTCTGTTGAATGGCACCAAAAAAGCATAGAGTTCTGCTACTAAGCTCTAAGTGTAGAAGGCCACCTGTTGGGGGGCCCGGGCCTCGGGCTGGCCTCCAGGGTGGGGGTCCAGGAGGAGTGTGGGTGGGTTGAAGGGGAGCTGTCCTGGCAGACAGGAGTGACCCTCCTGGTCTCTAGCAGTGGCTGTGGGTGGCTGTGGAGCTCAAGCCACAGGTTGTGGGGGAGGGGAGGGGTCAACAGCACACTCCAGACACCTCGGCCAGCCCACCCAGGCAATCATCTGCACGGCCCCTCCCCTGGGTAACGCTGCAACAAAGGCTCCGCAGGGGTGCCAGCTGGTGCTGTGGCCTGTGCATTCAGGTCCCTGCTCCCTGATCAAAGGCACATTGACACGTCCTTGCACAAGGGCCTCAGCTAACCTGCTCCCTGCAGGCTCCACTCCTTTGAGAATGCACAAGCATTAACCCTGTCCCTCCTGGAGTGGTCCCCAGTGGTCCCCAGTGGTCCCTCCCCAGCCCCCATCCCGCCTCCAGTGATCTTGGGAATCCTGCAGAATCACCCCATTCCTCCCAGAGGTGAATACGCCCACCCCAGAAGCTGGGGATGCCCTCATTTACATACATTTGCATCTCATTTATTCCAACACCAGGCTGAAGCTGAGGCTAATTCAGCCAACTGGAAAACCCCACAAAGTGATTCTCCGGGCTGGGTAAGACGGTGTGTGTGAGACCAAGGTTCCATCCGGGGTGGGAGCTGAGGGGAGAGCTAGCACCTTCAGCCCTGTGCTGCATTAGCTCACTTCCCAAGGACAAGCTGGCATTGCGAGTTCCCCCCGGAAGGTGCCCCTAGCCCTGCTTTCTCTCCCTGCCCCTCCCGCACAGCAAGGAAAGGGGTTGGGCACTTGACAGTGGCTCATTCACTCTCAGAGCCACACAGCAGTGTCTGGGTGTTAGGCCCAGAGAACAGTGAACGCCCCCAGGCATCAGCACTCCTCCCCCAGGCCCGAGTCTTCCTTGTGAGCCCCTAGCTGGCCCAGGTGCAGGGGATCCCTAGTGCCCTAGTGCTGAGTCGCGCCGTGGTGTGGGCCAAGGCCAACACAGCCTGGGCCCTGGGTCTCCAGGATGGAAACCTGGAAGATCCTGAGACCACAGCAGCCCAGAGTTAGAGACCCAGCTCGGTCACCAGGGTCACTTCCAGCCCACATCCAGAGCAGGTGTCTATGCCCACCCAGGACACATAAAATCAGACCCAGAAGGTGCCCGCCGAGAGGGCCCCCCAAAGACTCTCACAGATGCCGGTGAGGTGGCAATCAGCATCCTGACTCGAGCTCCGTTCCTTCCAACTCCTTTCTCTGGATACCTGAGCCAGAAAAAAAAGCCTTCCGGGGCAAACTGTGTACTGATGCCATGGTGACAGAAGCATTTATGGGGCGCCTACTATGTACACCAAAGGAGACAGACATGCCCCAGGGGTACCTGGGAGGCCCACGTTCTGAGGTTCCTTATCACTCAGTGGGAGAAATCCAGTCTACAGAGACACTAAATCTATGTGGCAAAGTGTCCGAGACACAGTACAGGCAAATGTGCAGCTCCTTTTTCCTTAATGTGCTTAAAATTTAACACACAGAGTTTAGGGGCAGAGGTGGGCGAACCATGGCGAATGCACAAACCTGTGTACCTGCTGCCTCAAGACAGTAAACACTGCCCTACCCCACAAAGTCCCTTCTGCCCCTTTCGGCCAACCATTCTGATTTCTGTCCCTGAGGTTAGTTCACACACAGGTGCTCTTCAGTCTCAGGCTGCTTTTGTTCAACATAACGTTTTTGAGATTTTTAACTCAAATGTTTTTCTTGTGAGTGCCATCTAAGTTACCTGGGCACTGCACTGTGAACACAAGCCATCCTGGGGATAAGTCCTTAATGTGACCCTAAAAGGCGAGGGCTGGAAGGGACCTGAAGTCCAGCCACCTCTGGAGACAGTAGGCCGCAAAAGAAGCTGAGGGATTTTCTCTCTCTCTCTCTTTCCTTCCCTCAGACATTCCTGAAATGGAAGCTCAGCAATTACGCATCTAATAGGCACCAAGGCTCAGCAAGCGAGTGGTGGCTTTCCCTGGGTTTCCACCTTTGTTGACAACTAGCTGTCATTTTATTTAACTGGCGGCCTGCGCCGCACCCGACCTAGCACAGTGGCGGGCTGCTGCTGCACACGTGCATTCTTCACTCAGGCCTGGCTGTGGAGGCAGACCTGTGGCCCTCGACCTCCCCGCACCCCCGCACCAGCCGGGGTCCCTGGGGCGGGGCCTCAGCTCCTCGGGAAGGACTCAGGGTTGGGTTCTTCCGGGGAATCCACCTGTCTCTCCCTCTTCCTGCTCTTTTCTATGGCCCAGGAGGCTGGGTGCTGAGGGCCGCGCAGGAAGCACAGGTTGGGCTCTGCCGGGCCCCTGCCCTGGCCTCATCCCGCCCACCCTTCGGTCCAGCCAACCCCAGGTACAGGCGGGAAGGGCTAAGGGGCCTGAGAACCGCTCTGGGGCCAGAAGCCCGATCACCTTTCCCCACCCTGCCGTCTCTCAGAAATCCGGCTTCTTGAACCTTTCCTTCACTCGGGCCTTCGGGGAATCAATGCCCACCAGAAAGCCATTCACCACCCTCCGGGTGCCAGGAAGGGCTTCCCTGAGGCTCCCAATCCCTTCCCACAAAGCAAGGGCGCCCTGGGCTGAGAGCTCCACAGCATCCCTGTGTGATCATGAGCCTATGAGGTGGCCAGTGCCGCCTCAGCATGCCAGGGGTGTGAGGAGAGCAGTGACAGCCCATGGGACGAGGACAGATGGACCTCCGAGTGGGCGAGGGACCTGCCCTGCCACACAACTGCGCAGGAGCAGCTCCGTCCTCCTCCTGAATACCCCGTGGGGACTGACTTTCCACTGCCTCCCTGGGAGATTTAATCAGAAGGAACTGAGGAGAGAGGTCTCGGGCCTCAGAGCATAAACACTCCATCCCACTACCAGGCCCAGAGACACAGCATTTCCTCTCTTTCACCCTCCAAATTCCAAGCATCCTCCACAGCCGGGTCCAAGTCCTCCTCTTCCAGGGAGCCCTCCCTGGATGCTCTGGGAGATTCTGATCACTGCCAGGGAAGCTGCCCCTAACTCCAAACCCGTTCTTGTCCTGGGCAGACGGCTTTCCAGCCCATGGGGTGAACTCGAGAGACCCCAAGGGCCCTCAATGTCTTCCTCTACCCCTCCACAGGAGAAAACAGTGAGAACAGTGGCTTCAACAGGCACGCGTCAGTTTCCTTTCAGGGCTTGGGTACAGCAGTTCCCCTCTAGGAAATGAGGCTGCTACCTAACCCCAGTCCACGGCTGTAATTCTGGAGGAGCGAGGTATGTGCAGGCCAGCAGAGGAGGTGACACAAGTTTGAAAGAATCTATGTCAGATGTGCCTGAGGTTGTGCCAGCATGGTGCCTGTCCCCACAAAGCCTGGCCTTGGACTCTCTCTCCTATCTGGGGGTCCCAGGCCTCAGGAGTTGACGTGGGGTCTCTATAAATAGTGCCATTCCATATTGATCATCTTAAAAAGACACGGTATGTTCTGGGCCCACAGAGAGGAGAGTTGTGTCTAAAAATAGTCTCATTGCCAGGAACCGCTGCCAGCGGAAGCGAGTGGTGTACGCCATGCGTGGCTGAGGGGACAGGCCACTGAGAGGTGGGGTTAGCATGAGGCATGGCACTGCTCCACCTCCACCCTGTCTGCACACGCTGGGTGTGCGCCTGTCTCAGGGCCTTTGCACTGGCAGCTTCCTCATCAACACCCTTTCCTGGGATCTCCTCAGACTCGGTTCCTTCTCATCGCTCAGGCCTCAGATCAGTCTCCTCCTTCACCAGGCCTTCCCTGGTCAGCCAGTCTAGAATCACGCCGGCTCTCCAATCGCAGCCTGTTTCATTCCCTTTGCAGCACTGGTCCCTATGAACATTATCTTCTGTATCTATTTGTTTAGTGGTATCTAGTCTGTCTTTCCCCAGCAATACGCAAACTTCATAAGACCAGTTATTATGGATCTTAAGACACCTTCTAGAACCTTCCATGGCATCAAGTAGACACTGAATGTCCTCCCCAGGCCCTCCCCACCACCCCAGGCTGAACTCGGCCTCAGACCTGTGTCAGGCCAGCCTGGGCTGGCAGGAGGTGTGGTTGGTGGCCGCAGCCTCTGCCACCCTGAGTCTGTACCCCAGCCTCTGTCCACGGTGGCCCATGGGCCTTGCCTTCTCTCTCTTGCTGCCTCTGTGGTTCAGCGGTGGGACTTTCACCTCTATCTCTCTTTTCCCTCTTCAACCATCAAACCCTTTGAAAGTGCTGTCTACACATGCTGTCTCCACGTCCTCACCTCCCGCTCACCCTCCACCCACACTCCAAACTGGCTCCCATTCCTACCCGCCGTTCTCCGATCCACACATCCATTCATTCATCCGAGTCCGCTGGCGCAGGGCACTGTACTCTTCGGGTGCAGAGTGAAACTTGTCCCGCTAGGTCACCAGCACCCTCCAGTTGCTCAATCTAACGGGCCCTTCATTGTAAATTAGCCATTCGTCCTCATCTACCCAGAAACTTCCCGTAAGGAAAGCATGGGGGCTACCCCTCTTCCCTAGGACTTGCGCCCCTCTGCCATCTGGACAACTCCGGCTCCTGGTTTCCTCCCGCCTCTCTGGCTGCTTCCTCCAGCCTTCTTCCTGGACTCCAGCCTCCATGTTGAAGTGCCCTTGGCTCCTGACTCAACTCTCCTCCCTCTCACCCCCTCTAGCAAAAAGCCACTGCGCCCGAGCTCCACCCAAGAACCAACTGGATTAGGGGCTAGAGCCAGGTACCGGCATTTTTATGGAAAGTTTTCCAAGTAAGGTTGATGTCAGCATTGAGGGCCAAAGGTCTGCGTTCTCTCTGGACTCTCATTCACCACTGTGGCCGAGGACTCCCCGTCCCAGTCTCCAGCCCAGACCTCCTTCCCGAGGGCGCCTCCTTCCTGGATCCATCCCCCCAACTCCCTGCGGGCGGCGGCTCTCCGGGTAACCCTGAAACACTTCTCAGCTTCCTTCTGTTCTTTGGGCTTCGCTTGCCCCTTCCCCTCTCACAGAGTGACACAGGCCATGCTCCTCACTCCTCGAGCCCACGAAGTCAGCATGTCCCTTCATGGGGACAGAGGCATGCCGCATGTTCTATCACCTGTCTGTCACTTCTCCCTCAATTGAAAGGTTACTGACAGGACCCACAGTCTGCCCCAGGGAGGTGGCAGAGTGCAGAGCAGATCCACTGACACCTGAGCTCCAACCCAAATTCTGCTACCCGGATGGGTGTGACAGTGTGCAGGTACTTCACCTTCTGGCCCCCAGTTTCACCCTCTGCAAAGTGGCCGTTGTCATTGACCCTGCCTCCAGGGGTAATACAAGGAGAGGGGCCTCACAAAGGGCTCAGGGTGCCTTGGCCCACGCAAGCACGCTATTCATGTTAGCTATTTTTATACCATTACTGAGGATAAATTCCCAATCCTGAGCCGAGCTCACAAGGGCCCCCGTGACTGTGACTTACTTGGCTTTCACTCCATTCTTCTCTGCCTTGCACCATGGACCCAACAGATCATTCAACTAATTAATATCTGTGCTGTTTCACATCTCCTTGCTTTTGTACATGCCTGTTCTGAGGGCTGGACTGCGCCCTGGAAAACTCCTATTTACCCTTCAAAGCCCAGGTGGAAGGTTATTTTGGTTAGAAAGATACCTTTGATTGTCTGGCCAAAGGTAATCACTCTCCTTTGAGTGGGCTCTGGAGTCACACTTTTACCATTCACACCCTTCCAAAAACCTCCCCAAGATCAGCAGGGTCTGGCCTCCCGTGAAAGAGGCTTCCATTTATGGACCCCCTTCTCTGGGGATGGCACGGGCACCAGCCTCTCGTGCTCCCCTGCTCCCAGCTCTCTCTGGTGCTCCCCACACTTCCCCCAAGCCCACTCTTCATGAGGAGTGAGTCCACCCCAGAATTCTGCTGGAGGAGCACCGCTCACCACACAGAGCTGAGGCCAAGCCCCTAGAGTGCAACGGTTGCCCAAGCCACACTGGCTGAAGGCCCCTTCCCTTTCTGCTCAGATCCTCCATCCTGAGTCGTGCCCTGGATCCAGTGACTTTCTATGTGACCTTGAATAAGTCCTTGATGCCCCCTGGGCCTCAGTTTCCCTACTTTTACAACATGGTGATGACAGGGTTCCATTGAAAGTTTAATGAAGCTCTTGCAGCACTGTGGCCCTGCTAGCAAAGAAGCTGTTCCATACCTCGCTGTCCCCTCCCGTCCCTAGTATCCTGTGATGGCTGCCTGTCCCTCTCTCAGTCCTCCCTATCACTGCCCTCATATGCACCTGCCCAGTTCTCACGGGGAGGGGATGAGGTCAACGTGGCCAGGGCCTCTGTTGATCTAGGTTGGTGGGGAGCCGGGAGAGGGCCAAGGTGCCCGGTGTCCTGCAGGTCACACGGTGTGCTGGCTGGATGGCACTGCCTAGTGTCCCTGGGAGAGGAGCTTGAGGTCTCAGCCAGAGGCGAGCAGATAGCTGGGGAATGGAAAGCCAACGCAGGGCCTCAGTAGGATCCTGACCCCAAGTCCCCAGGCTGGGCTCAAGGACTAAAGAGAAAGGCATGAGTTGTGCCATAGCTGCCCTCCAACAGGTGTCTGCGAGGCGGGCTTGCGGCCAGGTGCTTGTCCCCAGCATCTCTCCGACCACCTCTACCACCACCATTCCCTACAGCTCCGCCCTCCACCAGCCCCCCAGACGAGGCGACGCAAGGAGGCGAGGGGGCACCTCCACTTCCTCCCACAGCGCCACCAAAGACAGCGAAATAACACAGAGGTTAGGAGCAGCCTCCCAGCAGAGGCGTGAGCCCGACCAGGTCACAGCAAGGAGGGCAGAGGACTCCCCCGAGTCTCAGTGCCCAGAGAACTCTCTGCCTTCAGAGCACACAGAGGCCATTCAGAGGAGACGCGGCCACTTTAGGGTGTCAGAGGGCACGGAGATCTCTTCGTGGTCCCAGTGCCCAGGGAGAGGAAACGCACAGAGCTCTCTCCTGCGTTAGAGCGCACGGAGCTCTCCTGTCAAGGCACGCAGAGATCTTGTCCAACACAGACAACAGCTCCAGCCGGAGGCTCCTCCGTGCCCAGAGATGGGGTACTTGGCCTTCTGCATTCCCAGTCCTCCTCAGCCAACCCCTCCACCCTCGTTCTCTGGAAACACGTTGGCTGCGTGCCTTGTCGCCGCTCTGACCTTGGGGTCTCCGCCTCGGGAATCCGGGTCCCAATTCCAGATCCTCCCGGAGCCTGCGCCAGGGATGGCCGGGAAGCCCGGGCCGGAGCGCCCTCTCCCCCGGACCTCGACAGCGCACGGGGAAACCCGGAAGGAAAGGGGAGGGGGTGCCAGCTACCGGAGACGCCCCCCGGGGGATCCCCGCCGGCCTGCGCGCGCTGCACCCCTTTTGCTCCCGGCTCAGCCTCGGGGGCGCGATGGGGGAAGGAGCGGCCAGGCGGACCCGGGCACGGGAGGGGGGCGAAGGGGCTGGAGGCTCCGGCCCTCGGGGAGGACAGTTGGGCGGCGGCGAGCGGAGGGGCTCGGGCCGGGCCGGGCCGCCAGGCGCGGGGGCGCTCGCTCCTCACCTGCGGGTCCCCAGCCTGGCCCGCGGCGGGCGGCTGCGATGGGCGCGGACGCGGCTCGGCACCGGCTCCGGGCACGGGCGCAGGCTCAGCAGCCCCGGGGGCGCGATCCCCGCATCCCACGGCGCCGCGGCCGTCTCGGCTCCAGCTCGGCTCGGGCTCCGGGCTCCGGGCTCGGCGGGCGGGCGCGGGCTGGGGGCGGGGTCGGGGGCGGGCCCCGCCTGGGCTCAGCCTGGGGCTCGGGGCTCCGGGCTGGCTCCGCCCCAGAGCGAAGAGCCGGGCTCCGCACGTGGCGCTCCGCCCGCGGCCCTCGCCGGGGCGCACACCCCCGCGCTGACACAGGGCGCCCCGCCATGGACAGCGCCCACGCGGACGCGGACAGACCACGGACACGGCGCACGGCGGCGTGTGCACACCGGCCTGGGGACGCGTCGCCACGGAGAGCCACCCACGCCGACACGGACAGGCACGCGCCGGGCTGAGCGAGGGCACACACGCGCGCACACTCACACACCCCTCCTCGCTGAGTCGGGACCCCACTGCAGACACCTGTGCACATGGGTACATCCATACTGCGACAGACATACAACTCCCTCACACACTCGGACACACACACAGACGCGAACAGACACACCGCTGACACACACTGACACCAAGGCAGACACCCTGACAAAGCTAGTGCCATCTCATGACTCAGAAACCCACATCCACTGCCGCTGCACACACTCAGTCCTAGGGACACTCACCGTGACTGCACGGAAACTTGCACAACGGTGGATACATCCACAGACGCACGGACACACATGTGCTGAGAGAATCCAGCACACACCGAGACCCAGATCAAGCACACAAGCAACACATACACACACACACAGAGACACACACACACACAGACGCGGACACACTCACCCTCCCCCGCCTTGTAGAACCTTCTGGATCTGGACATACAGAGACCCAGAGTCGCGCTGACATGTCCATGGTCTCTCACACAAGGACACTGTTACAGGCGTGCGCACACTCCCAGAGACGTCCTTGCACACGTGGGCACCCATTATGCACCTAGAACCGGGGTAGCACCCAGGTCTGGGGAACTCACCTCTGCTGTCCAAACCAGACGGACCACCAGCCTTCGCCTGAGGCCGTGGGAAGGGACAGCGCACTTCTCGACTGGCAGTGGCCACTGCCCAGAGCCATCCCAGAAGCACATGTGTGTATGCGCACGCACACACACACACACGCACACACTGTCTTCATCTGCAACAGCATTTTACTTTTTCCTCTCCCACATTTTCAGGGCTTCTAGAAGCAAGAACCACTCCTGGAGGGCAGACATGTGCTGGGGTCTCAGAGGGCACTGAGGTGCTGGCTTTGGGAGCGCAAAATGCAGGACCTGCCCCTCCGTTCTAGGGATCTTGAGGCGGAGTTGGGGAGTGTCTTAGGGACCTGGATATGGGGATGCAGGGGTCACGGGTGCCTCACGTGGGCAGGGTGGGACTAGTTTCATAGGGGCTCAGTAAAAGTCTACTGCAAGTGCAGGGCTCAGGACCCTCTGGCTCCCACCGGGGCCAGGCGCCGGCCTGACCGACACACGGACCACACACCTGCCAGGGGCTTCAGCCTCTGCCCGGCCTCAAGTTGGCCAGCAGCTCCCACTAGCGGCCAGAGTGAGACGCCCAGTGAGCTCGAGGTGGACGCGCCTCCCGGAGCTCGCAGGCAGTGGGCAGGAGAAGAGTGCAGGAGCGGCGGGGTCCCACCTCCCTGAGGTACTACGCCACCGCCACCGATGAAGAGTCCCACGGGCGGGCGCACGCCCGGCCCAGCGGAGAGAGGGCTGGGAGAGCAGGTGCTGGGGATGGGAGTGGAGCGCTGCCGCCCCTCTCTGCCTAGCACAGGTAGGGTTTTCACATGCTTCCGTAGTGCTGGGCGAGGGCCGACCCGGGGACAGATGCGCCCGGAATCGAAACGGGGAGGTGGGACGAGGATCCCACGGGAAGGAGCAGTGAGAGCCGTGAGCTCGTGGAGAATCCGCGAGGGAAACACACGACGCGGGCTGAGGGAGGCTGCAGCGTGCAGGAAGGGCACCGGCATCTGGAGATGGCACCAACCCTCAGGGAGCCCGTGCCACGCTCTGGGCTGCGGGAAGAGAAATGTGCGGCCGGCCGGAGAGCAGTCGGAGGTTTGTTGAGACCAGTGTTTCTTTTACCCCTCTCGTCGCCCACCTCAGGCTCAAAGTTGCATTAAGCACATTATCGCCGAGGACCCCTCTAAGGCCCTTCTCTTCTATGACTTTATTTCTCTTCCCTGTTACCACTGCCCCACTGCTGCTTCCCTCCTCACACAAGTGCCATCTCTAATAGATAAAGTCTTTAGCCGGGCGTGGTGGCACACGTTTATAATCCCAGTGGTCCAAGAGGCCAAGGCAGGAGGATCATAAATTCAAGCCCAGCCTGAGCAACTTAGTGGCTTAGCCAGACTCTGTCTCAAAATTGTAAAAAATTAAAATTAAAAAAGACTGGGAGTGTAGCTCAGTGTGAAGGCCTTGGGTTCATTCCCTAGTGCTGGGGAAAAAAAAAAAAAAAGTAAGTCTTCAAGTATGTATGTACCTTTATAAAATATGTAGTATTGATGTTTGTGCTCAATGTGTTTTGCTTTTACTGCCCAGGCCTTTACTTTTATGTTTTCTGCCTGTGAACCTACATACAGGAAGGTGTGATTCTCTGTGTTCAGGTCAGGGCTTTTCCCCAGTTGGACGCATACATAGAATCAGCACATGGAAGCCAAGCAGAACCCCACCCCAAAAGTCCCTTTCATTCCCTTTTCCCGTTGCTGGCATTACCACCTGGGGTAGACTACTATACCGTCATCGAATTCCCTCTGCCAGCTTGCTCTAGTATCGATATTTATTTAAAATGGAATCATAAAATACAAATTCTTTTGTGCCTGGCTTCCTCTGATCACCTTTATATTGTGAGATAGTTGTTGTAGCTCATTTGCTGTCACTGCTGTACTGAATGCCATCGTAATGCGTTTCCCAAACGGTATTTATCCATTTATGGCTGGGGAGTGCTTCCAGGTTCTAGTTTGGGATTCCTATGAATGGGACACTGTAAACACCCTAGTGCATGAATTTTGGAGAACGTAAGTACCCTTTTATGCCGGGCACATGTCTGGGGATGCAACTGTTGAATCATACAAGGGCATGTGTGAACTTTTAGTGGGTACCACCAGACAGTTTTCCAAAGTGGTTCTACCAATGTACATTCCACTAGTAGTGAATGCTTCATCTACATTCTCTAGCACTTGCTATTTGTGTTGTTTTCATTTTAGTCACTTGAGTGGGTGTGTAGAGGTTTCATATTGTGGTTTTAATTGGCATTTCCCTGATGACTAATGAAATTGAGCACTTCTTCGTGGTTTATTGGCCATTTGTGTGTATGCCCTTTTCATTTATACAAATGGGTATTGTTCTATATTTCATTCTTTTCTTATGTTTCTCCCTCAGTGCTCTGGTTTTGAGCTCAATTCATGGTGTGGTGTAGGCAGCCAGTTCTTTGTTTCTGATAGCTGAAGAGAGTTCTGTAATATGCATCTACCACCTTTTATTTATCCACTTCCCATAGAGGTGAGGGACTGAAGAGGCCACGTGGATGGAGGAGTAGTAACTCTCTTGTGTTTCTGTTTTCTCCGCTCTGCTAATTCCTGAGGTGCAGGTGGTAAAGAAGCAAGCATACTCAGGTCTCAGAACCCAGAAGCCCTGGGGTAGAAGGCATCTTAGATGGTGGAGATGCAGGGTGGCCCAATGAAGGCCAGCAGACTCTCCCAGCCAGAGGCTGGTCCCCAATCAGCCCGATCTCTCTGGGACATCAGAGGCAGGAGAGAGGAGTCTCCCTGAGAGAAAAGTGGTCTGCTGAGATTCCTCACTCCCTACTTCTGTAGGGTGCTGGAACTCTGGCTTTTTCATGCGTATCCCCACTGCCGGGGGTCGGGGAAGCCCACACTGACACCCGGCCAGCCCAAGAGAAGACATCTCTGATACCGGATGCGCACCTGACTAGCACACCTGTCAAGAAACTCCCTCATTCCACTCAGCCCACCGCTCCTTCTGCCTGCCTTTCCTACCTCCTCCAGAGGCGGCAGTGCTTGGTATTTGTCTGCATTTCCCTGTAAACAGTGTGGCCACGGAACTCAAGGATGACCAAGAGTCATAAGCAAACCTCAGCCAGGAAGTGGCCATTTCTGGAAAAGCATTGGTTTTCCTGAGATCAGGAGCCTTGGGATCTACTTACTTCCTTCTCTTGTTCCCTCCCACCTTGCCCCAGGACTTGATGGTTGGAGCTGACCAAACCTCTCCCAACGATGTCGGTAAAGTAGAATATTTGCAGAGACCTTGGCTCCGATGACAGTGAGCCTCAGAACCAAAGCCCTCATACTTTCTTCTTACTCTTTGTGTCAATAAGTAGGACTAGCTGTGTTGAGCAGGGAGGATTCTGGAGCCAGTTGCTCCTAATACAGAAGTTTGCCACTGTCGTGTTTTTAGCCTGCCTCCTCCTCCCCATGTCGAAAGATTGATGCTTAAGCCCTGGGAATGTCCAGGTTTGGAGAAGGTGGGCACTGCTTGCTTACTTTCCAGGAGGGTGGGGACCTCTCTCTGGAGGCACTTTGAATCCAAGGCAGATACTGATCAAACTTCCAGAAAGTTGTCATCACATTTGCTGTTGGTTCCTCTTACATTCATTTGGTCCTTGTAGGATCTATGCCTTTCAAAAATATTTAATTTTAGGGACATTTCACGAGATGCTGTTAATTGCTCACATCTTGAGGAATGTCCCCCTAAGTCAGCCTCCACTCCACACAATTTTAAGTAGTGATCAGACACTACCCTCAGGGGCTGTCGGCATTCTGGCTTTATTTTCAATGCCTGAGCAGTTGAGACCCTCTAGAGTTCAAGGGCACAGACATGACCTGCCAAAAGGGGTTGGCCACCTAGTGGGTGGACAGGTTAATACTATTAGCTGAGGGACCATTGCCAGATGGGGAGCATCTACTTCCTTCTACATCCACCCTCAGCCTGAGCCAGACACACCGACCAGAGCAGAGATGCCAGCCCGCGAATGAGGAGCTGCCCCTTCCTCAAGACTCTCGACTGCCATCTGCTGGACATTTGGGAGACAATAGGCGTAGTCTCTGATGACTAGGAATGTGCGTCCTACCCAAAGTTGCGCTGTACACAGCTGTACACAGCACCTCCTGCCTTCTCTCTCTTTCACTTTTGCGGTCCCCCGCCCATCAGCTCTGGCTCTGTAGTAACTAGAGAATAGGGCTTGGCGGGTCAGGAGCCTAGATCGGGCGCGTTCAGGGTGGCATGGGCATAGAAGCCTGGGAGGAGCCTAGTTCAGAGTTGTCACTGACAGTCCATGGGAGCTTGGATGAGGCACGCGACCTTTCTGGACTTTACTGAAATATAAAATGGTGCAATTATCTACACACTTCACTGAGTTACTAAGAGGAGCAAATAAAATAACATGGGAAAAAATATTTTTAAAATGGAATAAGTGTTTTACAGATTGAATTTGACAGCCACAGTATCTAAAACCTGTTCACTCTGCCTTCAGTTGGGTTTGCTAAAAGCAGCCTCTGAGAAAGAGCATCGGATGTAGAGGATCTGCAGAGCACACTGGAAACCCATGTCCATAAGGATGAGAGGGAGGCAGAGTGGGCAGAGAGAGCAGCTGAAGTCCAGTGCAGTTGCAGCGTGGCCTCGGCCAAGACCCCAGGAAGCTCTGGAGCTGGATGACTCCTCAGTGTTGCCCCATTTTGAGACCAGAGGGTGATGAGCAAGACTCTCCACCTCTACTTCACCCAGTCATTGGGGGCTGCCCCTGGTGGTGAGAGCCATAACCTCAGGCTCAGAAGGAGCCCAGGTGTGAGCCAGCAGCCACACTCCTGGCCACAGGAAGAATTTCAGGACCTGGATGGGGGCTGGGGGGAGCAGGGTGTTGTCCTTGGTGGCTGCAGCTGGGAAAAAGAAGAAAAAGAGCTGCAGGTTGGCTCTGGGGAGCACGGACCTCGCCCGGGTCTGAGCTGTGCAGGTGAGGACCGCCAGACTGCTGCGGCTGCAGCGCCTCCCACTGAGAAAGAGCCAGCTGGCCAGCCCCTTACGGCCAGCTGGCCTCTCTGACAGCTGTATCTGCTTGACGCACATTCCATAGAAGCCCCCCCAGGGCAGCTGTTCCCGCATCCTACCACATTCCACTGGGCCTGTGTGGTCACCCTGAGTTCTGCCACCTTCACAATAGTGACGCAGTTGCATTGTATTCTGTTGTGTTTCACATCAGCGCAGTGGTGTATCTGAGTACGGGGGTCAGAGCTGGAGATTCTGAGACTGCAGATGAGACCCGGATTCAGCCCGTAGATGTATTTGTGTGTGGGGGGGGCTGGTACAGAGTGTCAAATAGTCTGTAATCAGGTGACCGTCTTTACCTGGGACATGTACTGTCTGGGTTGTATTATGCTTATTAACAGGGCCTACAGGCATTTGGATTAAGGACAAGCCACCATCGTGTGGCCCCATGAAGGGCTCAGAGTGGGTGCTGCGGGGAGGGCTAGCGGGCTGGGCTTCGGGCAGGCCGCCGCTGTGAGAGGAGCAGCTTGGGGCAGCACCAAGACGGATGGGGGGGTGGGGAGGGGAGGGGGCTGTGAAGGAGCCGGAAGCTCTGCAAGATGAGAATTCTGTGGGGAATTGAGTTTCCACCAGAGTTTTATTTTTATATGTTTAAGAAGCAGTTTTGTTTTGTTTTAATACAAGTAACATGGATGAACCCTAAATGTGTCACGCTAGGTGAAAGAGGCTGGGCTCAGATCACATACACTTAACATGATTTCTCTGGTACGGCCTTCTGGTGAAAGCAGAATGGAAGGAACAGGAAACAGGTTGTTGGGCATCAGGGTTGGGGTGGTGGTAGGGGGTCCCCCGTGGTAGGGGGTGGGAGTGAAGAACTGTTCTAGGATGGTGGATCCCTGTGGTGGCACGACTGAGGTGGCGCCTCATGACTCTGCATTTGTCAAAACTCACAGAATTGTACGCCAAGAAGAGTTTGCCTGAATGCAAGTTAAAATATAAATAAAAAACTAAAAGAGCGTGTGGTGCGCAGGTGCTGGCGAGAGGCGTCCGTGTCAGAGCCCCTGCTTGTTGGCAGGCCCTGGTCCTCGGGGACACTCACTGCCCAGGAGCAGGAGCCCTGGGCTTTGAAACAAAAGGCTGTCTTTGTTTTTTGAAAATTTTTTTATTAGTACAGGTTCGCAGTGCATCATGGTTACATTTATCTTTTTTTTTTTTTTTTTTTTTTTTTTTTGTGGGTACCGGGGGGTCGACCTCAGGACCTCGTGCGCCAGCAGGCGCCCGTGCCGCTGAGCGATATCACCGGCCCCTTTTTTGTATGTGGGTTCCGGGAGTCGAACTCGGGCCCTCGCGCTTGCAAGGCAGGCGCTTAAACCGCTGAGCCATCTCACCGGCCGGTTACATTTATCTTAAGGAGTACGTGTGCACTTCACATACTTCATTCTTCCTATCCCTCCGCCCCGTCTCGAGATCCTTCCCTCTTTTGCAAAGGATCTACCTCCCTGCTTCCTACTGCTTTTTATTTTAGTTTTTGAAATTATCTGTATTGTGGGTTTGTTCTCCATCAGACCTTTTCTGCTGAGTGCTTGGACAGTAGAAAAGATGGAGGGAACCTGGCCCATACCTGGGGAATCTCTCCAGTCTCCTCAGTTCCTTTCCTTCCTCAGAATCCACAGCTTCCTAAAATATGGACACTGGACACTGAATGTGGCCTGGATAGGGAACAGAGGAGCCATCGACTTCAGTCCCTTGCTTGTAGACTGAGCAGACGGCTGCTCACAGCTGTGTCCCTGTCTCTAAGGGAAACGCCGTGGGACTGTGAAGTCCTGCCGTTTTGTTCCTCTCTAACACTGAGCAAGAATGTCACCTGGGTGGAGGAAGGGCTGGCCCTCTCCCACTGCCTTCCCCTGCCTGGGGCCACCTCCCTCATCTCTGCATCAAAGCAGTGACAAAAGTCCTGGGGTCCCTGCCTAGCCCATGGCACCTGCACACTCCCAAGAGCAGCAAGTGAGCAGAGGGGCCAGACTTGACGGAGAAATCAGAGGACTTGGGGGTTTTTCCCCACTGGAAGGCAATGCTTCAGGCAAAAAAAAAAAAAAAAAAAGTTCAGGACTGGCAGCAACTGACAAAAGCTGCCTCTTGTCTGCGAGTGTATCAGCTTGTGAGAGATAAGAGGCAGGGGCTGGAGTGCGGGCTTCTCAAGCGAACGCTGACAGCAGAACAGAAGAGCTGCCTCCCACTCACGGCACAGAGCATCCGGGCTGCCGGGTGGAGACACCGCCACTCCAGCCCCTCCCTGCTCGGAGGACGGAGACAGTGGCTGCCCAGGGCCTGTAGGCGGTGGCAGTGGCTGTTGCTGGGCTCCTTGGGGGTGCCCCTGGAGCTGGCAGCCTTTGTGGGCACGGTGGGAGTACGGGGCTGCTCTAGACTGCTCTGTTGAGTGGACGCAGCCTGATCCTGACAGCTGCAGAGAACGGGATCCCTGTGGCCCCTGCCTGGGACAGGAGTGTTGGGGCCAATTCAGCCACACTTCCAGGGCCACACCCCATTGATGGCTGGTTGAGAGTAGGATCAGGTGAACACTGGGCATGGCTTTGTTCTTTGGAAGTCCCTACTGAATAGTTCTCATCCCTCCCCAGGGTCCCCACCTCAGCTGTAATCTCAGGGCTCCACCTGAGATGCCCCTCCCTGGCAGATAACCCCACCAGGATGCCTTCTGAGAACCTTCCCGCAGAAGTCTTTGCACACGCACATGCTTTCTTTTTTCTCCAGAAGTAGCTAGAGTGAAATGGCTGATCTTATGGTAGATGTATGCTTTATTTTTAAAGAAATTATCAAAGTGGTTGTACCATGCCTGCCGGCAATGGGAGGAAACCCTATTTGCTCCTCATCCTTTCCACACGTTGTCTGGCTAGTCATTTAAAATTTGGAGTAGGTGGGTAATGGTTTATCACTGAAGTTTACTTTAATGTTGAACATCTTTTTGTGTACCTATTTACTATCTTTTTTCCCCCTCGTACTGGAGATTGAACCCAGGACCTTTGCACTGAGCTACACTCCCAGCCCTTTATTTTCTGTTTTGAGACAGGGTCTTACTAAGTTGCTAAATGGCACAGGCTGAGCTCAAACTTGTGATCCTCCTGCCTCAGTCTCCCAGACTGCTGGGGTTACAGATGTGTGCTACTATGTCTGGCTCCATTTGCTATCTTTTTATATAGGAACAGTTTGTTGAAATCTTTGTCCACTTTTTATATTAGGTTTTTTCCCTATTACTGACTCTTGAGAGTTCTTTATGTACCAGAATAAAGATCTAAATCCTTTATCAGATTTGTGTTTTGCTAATATTTTTTCTTAGTCTGTGGCTTATCTTTCCATTTTCTTAAGAGTGTCTCTTGCAGAACAGTTTAAAATTTTAATGAAGTATATTTTATCACTTTTTCTTTTTATAGGTATTGTGTTTTATCTAAGAAATCTTGGCCTAATCCAAGGTCAAGAATTATTTTCTCCTATGTTTCCTCCTGGAAGTTTTATTGTTTCAGATTTCACAGTTGGATACATGTTTCATTTTGATTTAATCTTTGTGTATGCTATGAAGTATGGATTGAAATTCTTTTTCTTTGCTATCGATGTCCAATTGTTCCAGCACCATTTGTTGAAAAGATCATCCTTTGTCCATTAAATTGACACTGTGCTTTTGTAAAAAGTCAATTTACTATATATATCTATTTTGAACTCTATTCTGTTCCATTAATCTATGTGTATCTCTTATTAATGTTACATTGCCTTGATTACTAAAGATTTGTAGTAAATAAATCAAGTGATGAAGATTTTCTAGTTTTGCTTTTGAAAAATTATTTTGACTTTTAAAGTTTTTCTTCCTTCTTAAATGAATTTTAGAATTAGTTTGTCAATTTATACCAAAAAATCCTTCTGGGATTTTGACTGAGATTGTGTTAAATCTTCGGATCAATTTGGGGAAGAATTACTATCTTAGTAATATTGAGCTTTCCAAGTCACAGGCATGGAATATGTCTACATTTATTTAGGTCTTATTCTATTCCTTACATCTCTGTTTTATACATAGGTCCAGCATACTTCTCCTGTGCATATTTGTTAGATTTATACTAAGTATTTGATGATTTTTTGTGCTGTTGCATTTTCTTTTTCATTTCAGCTTGCATTTCACTTTGGAGGGGATATCTTTAATGCTCCAAATTCCCGAACCTTTCCTTAGAAACGTCACTGAAGTAATGTGCCCTTTAATTTTAATGGGAGTTTGTCTCCCATTTTCTTATTCATATCTGTCTTACTAAGGCAAGTGGGAAACCTACTACTTCCTGTTGATCAGATCCAATCAGTGTAAGAATACTGTGGCTCAGTGTGCTGTTATGTAGAGTGTCAGTATGATGAAACTTTCTTCAGACTATATAACTGCAGAGAACAGTTATGTTTAAATGGCCTTGGGTCAGAGTTGTACAGGTGTATTGTTAGTCCTACCAGGTAAAAGCAAGCTGCTTCTGGTGATTCTTCTAAATCGATAAGAAGCTGGGGCCCAGTGTAATGGTACTGACAGATGGTAGGACATTTAAGAAGTGGGTCTTAGTGGAAAGTGATTGGGTTATGATTGCCCTAAGAAGAGATTAATGCCAGTCTCACGGCAGTGGGTTAGGTCTCACAGCAGTGGGTTGCTTAGTTCCTGTGAGATGAGCCTTGACCCTCCCTGCTTTCTTGATCCCTCCCTCACCGTATGATGATCTCTCTGCCCCATCTCTTTATCTCTGTCTCTGTCTCTCTCCTTCTCCCTCTTGTGCACACACACACACACACACACACACACACATTTTGGCTGTGTGATGGCCTTTGTCATGTTGCACAGCAGTCAATGAGCCCTTGCCAGATTCCATGCTGTTTGAACTTTCCAGAAATCATGAACCAAATGAACCTCTTTATATAATACCCAGCATCGTGTATTTTGTTATAGCAACACAAAACAGACTAAAACACTGATGGTCCCAATTTCCATGTCATGTGTGAATTTAGTTCTTATTATTGCTTTGTGTGCTCAGACTATGTTTTATCTTGCCATTTTGTGTTCCTCACAAATTTTTTGGAGGTTGTATAGGTCAGTAGACACTGCAGTAAATATTTTTACACTTGGAGATGAACATGCTTTTCCTTTTGCTAGGCCAATACTGTGGGGGTGTGTGCTAATCTAGTCAGTAGTTGGCTGGGTTTGAAGCTGGCTCCCTGCTTGTCTTTGGGTTTCCCTTTGTGCTGTTCTTAAGAGGGAATGAATTTCTTGCTGCCCTCTCACTTGGATTTCACTGTTATTTTTACACAATGCTTATGTGCATGGTGGTAGAGAGCAGGGAAGGGAAATATCCTTTATGTGTGATTATTTGGCCTCAGTCTTAGGTGGGGACAGGCTCTGGGTGGGCTTTTGTCTGTGGCTAGGTTTCCCCTCTCCTGGTCAGCACTGGGGAGGGAGCTTTATCAAGACTCTTCCCCAGGAGATCCAGGTGTGGAAAGATCAAGAGGATGTGAGCTCCACTATTTATGTGGCTCCTGCTCTCCAAGCGTTTCACTCTTTCAGGCTACCCTGACTTGCCCTTTGTAATTCATTAAAGGTTTCTAATTGAATTTTGGCATTCAGTGGCATCTGTTCCATGTAGGCAAAGGCTCAGGACTTGTTTTTCATTACAGGCACCTGTCTGTGCAGGTATTGGGCTTGTGATCACAGATATCATATAGGTTTAAGAAAACTTATTAATCTCCAGTGGGAGCAATGCTATTTTCTAGCTCTCTACATCTCTGTGCTGAAGCTGGAAATCTCTACTTATTTTAATAGAGATAATTTAATATAAAGAATTGTTAATAGGTATTAAGCTGCTAACCATGTCACTGAAGAGGTAGAAGGAGAACATTAGGGTATCATTGTGGAAACAGCTACAGGAAGTGGGTATGACTAGACAGAGCTGGAGGTATGAAGTAAAGAGCTGGGAGAAGGGACTCTGAAGAGCTGAAACTTGGATTTAAAGGGGCTTTTGTATGGTTAGTGCAGGCATTTCTGGGGGTCAAGCAGGAGACGGTTGGTTCTGTCAGCGTTGGACAGTGCAAACGAGATTCAACCACTGCTCGGGGAAGGCACTGCTGTCAGCACACTATTAATAGAAGAGAAGTTCCTTAACCTGTGTGTGTGTTAATGTAAGAGTCAGTGACTCTGATCAGAACCTCAGCATAACAGTGGATTTAAAACTAGAAGTTCGTTTCTCCTTTGTGGGAATTATTTTTGAAGATAGGCAGTCCAGACCAAGTTTGGTGGCTCTGTGATCACCCAGATGCTCATCAGTTCTGTCTTTCTCCTCCAGCATCCTAATTCCCAGTTTCTGTCACTTCATGGTCCAGGCTGATTGTTCCATCTCATTTGCATGGTCAGCTGGGTGGAGGAGTAAACACAGAAGTCAAAATGGTCCACATCCCTTATTTTAAGGCACTTTCTAGGAGTTGTAAAAATACCTCAGAGCTAGGTATGGTGTGGCACACCTTGTAATCCAAACTGGGGACTGAGGAAGGAGGGTCACAGGTTCAAGACCAGCGTGGAAAACTTAGTAAGACTCTGTCTCTAAATAAAGAATAAAAAGCCTGGGCATGTAGCTCAGTGATCAAGCGCTTGCCTAACATGTGTGAGCCCCCTGCTTCAATCTTCAGTGCTGCAGTGAACGAACAGACAAAACAAAACTGCCTGTCTCCCCAACACCCCAAAACCCTATGGTCATATCAATCAGAAGTCAGTTGTATAACCACAACTAGAAGCAAGGGAAACTGGTAAGGCTGTATTTTACGTGGGCGCATTTGTTAGGGTTTTGTTATTAAGAGAGAAGACGCTGGATTTTAGGGAGCAATTAGCTGTCTCTTCCACTATGTGATAGGGAGACACTACCAATACTTGATAGTAAACACTCAAAACTTTAGATCTAACTTCTAAAGTCAGAAACAAAGGAAACAATATGGTACCCAGTCTTTTTTTAGTCAACATTGCTTACGAGGTCCTTGGTGCACTAAGAGAAGAAAGGAAGGGGAGATTGAAGAGTTGAAAAAAATAGAGAAATTATTTATTTACAAAAGATATGATTATATACAAGAAATGAAGATAATCTTGAAACTTGCACACCAGTGGGTGTTCAGAAAGGTTTCCAGACATAAGACCCACACTTGAACATCAAGGAATAACTCTTCATAAAAAGGCAAAACATATCTTTTGTAATAGCAACACACTACCTCCTAGAAATAAGTGTAATAACAACATGCAAGTATTTTATGAAAACAATTGTAAAGTATTTTTGAAGAACATACAAAATCTGAGTAAATGGATAGACATCTTGATGTTGGATTGGAAGACTGAATTTTTAAAAGATGTCAGTTCTTTGCTAACAATCTATGAATTTGATGTGTTTTCCATAAACATTCTAATAGATGATTTTATGGAACAAGTAACAATTCTAAAATTAATATGTAAGAGTCTCTTAGTTACTTTTCTTATTGATGAGACAAAATATCTGACATCCAGAAGTTAAAGGAGGAAAGGTTTATTTTGGCTCACAGTTTGTAGAGGTTTTTGTTCACAGTCAGCTAGCTCTCAGGCTCTGGCTCAGGCTCTGGCACAGCAGAGGGGAATGGCAGAGGAGAAACAGTCCGTGGAAGAGCAGGCAGGAGGCAGCAAGCAGCAAACCAAATCTCCCTTTCCTTTTTATCCCACCCAGGCTACAAGCCTTTTGGATGGTTCCACCCATACCTAGGGTGGGGATTCCCATTATCCACACCTAGAACTATGCCAAACCAATCAGTGGACAATTTAGTACCACACTCCCTTAATCCCAGTATCACATACCCTAGATCCAGCTGGCTCTGAAAAGCCCCACCTATAAGCGCATGAGGCTTTGGGGGGACATCTAGATACAAGCCATAACATAAGACTAAGGGCCAAGAACAATAATAAAATTCTAAGTAAGACCGAAGAAGGAAGACTTTACTTATGAGAGTTACAGTAGTGTAAATACTGTTTTACCAGTTCAGGACAGGGATACAGACTAGTGGATTAAGAAAGTATCCAGAAACAGGCCGAAGCATATGCAGAAAACTGATATTATATATGTTAGTGGCATTTTTTCAAATCACTTGTAGAGTGGATGATTCTCTACAAAGTGATGTTGGAATAAATGACTACAAATATGGAAAAATATTGGATTTGCTGGTAGAAATAAAATTATTTCCCAATATCCATTCTTTTATTTTTATAAAGAATTTTTAGCTCAGCACAGCTCCACTCCAAGACTGAGATTAAGACCCTTCCGAAGATGGTGTGGCTACCACAGGAGTAAGCCTGCTGGTGGTGCGGAAATGCCACAGAGTGTGGGCAAGAGTTGGTCATCCGAAGTGGCCCACCATTAGCAGAAGGTCTGGGTAAGCGAGCCCTGGCCTGCAGAAGTCACCTGCCATTATTGGTGTTGTACAACTCTTTCAGAGTCCAGCCCGAGCTGGGCTGCTGTGATGAATAGTTCTAATGGAGGGCTAGAACTGGGAAGGGAATGTGTTCTTGCTAGAACTCAGTCATGCGGCAACACCTACCTATGAGGAAGGCTGTGAGAAATGAACTGTGGACATTTGCAGTCATGGCCTTGAAAGGAGGGAAGGAGCCCTCCACTTTCCCATTTTCCACTGGCTGGAATGTGGATGCAGTAATGGGAGCCAGAGCAGTGTTTTAGGCTGTGAGATGAAGCTTCCTGATGATGTCGAGTGGCATGATAAAAGAAGCCTTGCTTCTGTTTATGCCCTTGTGAGTTAGGGTCTCTCTGTTAGAGCAGCCAAGTGTCTGTGTCTGTCTGTCTGTCTGTCTCTGTTATTAAAAATAAAATTCAGGGCGAATTAAAGACCTAACAAACAAAACCAAACACACAAACATCTAAACCATCAGAAGAAAAATAGAAAAACAGCTTTACAACCTCTATAATATAAGGAATGATTTATTAGACCACAAAGTGAGAAAAGATTGATACATATTTTTCAATTTAAATCCTCTCTTTACAAAAATCACCAAAATTAAATAGTAACTAATATATGAGAGCTTATTCTTTCCAAGTGACTATTGTAAATTTATTTTCAGTAGTAGCATACAATATTTACTATGAAAATAATGCTCGGAGTCTGTACTATTTCTGTCTCTGCTTTGCCAAAGAGGAAACGGAGGCACAGAGGTCATCTGCCCAAGGTCACAGGCTACTAAGTAGTAGAAGGTGTGGGTTTGAACCTTGGTAGTCAAGTGCAGAGGGCTGTACACCTGACCACCGAGTTATGGTGCCCTTTGTTGATTTCTAAATGGATTAGGAAGACAGGAGACAGGCTGGAAGAAGATATTTTGAATCTACATAGCAGATAAACGTTTTGTATCCAAAATAAGTAAAGAACATCTACAGATACATAATAAGAAAAAGACAGACAATGCAATAGAAGAGTGAACAAAAAGTACAAACAGGCAGTCCAGAGAAGGGAAATTTCAAATGGCGCAATGTTTAAAAAGGAATCAGGTTTACAAAATCTTCCAGAAAATACAAGAGGAGGGAACACTTCTCAACTCATTTTAAGAAGCACACTGACAGCAAAACCAGAAAAAGAAAGCCCAAAAAACAAAAAAGACACCAATATATTTCATAAACTTAAACACAAAAACTTCTACAAAACGTTAGTAAATGAATCTGGCAATGTTTAAAATAATTATACACCATGACCAAATGAGGTTTATTCAAATCTGGCTTGAAAATCATTAGAACTTATGAGAATCAATTAATGTGATCACCATACAATAGGCTAAAAATTATGCGATCATATTAATTGATTCAGAAAAAGCATTTGTAAAACTCCAATACCCATTCACAAGAAAAACTCTCGGCACGTTAGAAATAGAGGAGTTTCTTCAACTTGAGGAAGAGAATCTACAAAAACCTACAGCTGACATGGTACTTAATGATGAAACATTGTGTACTTTCCCTGTAAGATTGAGAGCAAGGCCAGGATGTCTACTTCCACTGCTCTAATCCAACATATTACTGGAAATTCTAGGCAGTAGTATTGTCTAGAAGGAAATCACGAGGAACATACACAAACTCCTAGAACTAATAAATGAGTTCAGTATCATTGCAGGCCACAATAGCAACACACAAAATTCAAATACATTTCTATACCAATGAGCTTGTGGAAACCAAAATTAAACACACAATACTATTACTGTAAGAGAATGAAACGTATAAATCTAACAAAACTTGCACAGACTCTGTCTCCTGAAAATTACAGAAAGTGGATGAAAAAGAGAGACCTAAATAAACTTAGATTGGAAGATTCATGATTGAATCTTGGATTTGAAAATTCAATATAATAAAGGTGTTAGTGCTCCCTAAATTAATCTAAAGATTGACTGAACATTTTTTAAATCAAAAACTTAGCCATAGTTTTTGTAGATATTGGCAGGCTTATTCTGAACATTACCTAAAAAACCCCAAGACTTAAAATAACTAAAGTAGTTTTGTCTTTTTTTTTTTTTTTTTTTTTTTTTGAGACAGGGTCTTGCTATGCAGTCCAGGCTGGCCTTGAGCTCACTTTGTAGCCCAGGCTGGTCTTGAACTTGCAATAATCCTCCTGCTTCAGCCTCCCGAGTACTGGGATTACAGGCTTGCACCACCATGCCCAGCTCACTAACATAGTTTTGAAAAAAGAGAAAAGTGGAAGAAATCACTCTATTTGACATAGGATTTACTACCTACTTGTGCTAATCAAGATAGTGTAGCATTGCTGGATGAACACAAATAAATGGAATGGAATAGTTGAGAACCTAGAAAAAGACCCACATAAATATGCCCAAATAATTTTTAACAAAGGTGCAAAAAGCAATTTAGTGACCAGATGTCCAAGCACAAAAAACAGGAACCTCAACCTCGAAATTAACTCAAAATAAATCACTGACTTAAATGTAAAATGTAAAACTACAAAACTTTTAGAAAAATATACAGTGAAAATTTTCGGGACTTTCGGACTTAGACTTGATATGAAAACCCTGAAGCACTCAATGGTCTTCTTCATGTCAACATGCCCTACATGGATGTTCATGTTATATCCTTAACAGGTAGGACTGGAAGCAGCCCGGGTGTCCTTCGTTGGCTAAATGGTTACATAATATCTATTCTATGAAGTATTATTCAATAATGAGAAAACAATGAACTATCAATACACACAACTTGGAGGGATCTTAAGAGAATTATGCTGGGTGGAAAAAAAAGCCAATCTCCAAGCTTACCTACTGCATGATTCTATTTATATAACATTATCGAGATGGCAAAATTAGAGATGGAGAGTAGAACAGAGGTTGCCAGAGGTTGGGGTGGAGACTGTGGGTACCCCGGGGCGGCATAAGAGACCCCTGGGAAGAGACTGCTCTGTATCTTTCTGTGGAGGTCGCACGAATCTACACTTGAACACTGAACAGAATAGCTACACACACAGACAGGCACACACACAAATGAGTGCGTGAGAAATAGGTAAAATAAGGTCGGTGGGTTGTGTCCGTACAACCTACTGCCTAGTTGTGATATTGTGCAATAACTACAAAAGAGGTTTTCATTGGGGAATATGGATGAAACATCTGAGATTTCTCTGAATTATTTCTTAAAACTGCATGTGTATATATAATTTTCTGAAAATGTGAAGTTTTCAAAAGGTTATTCAGAAGAGTCAGGCTGTGAAGAACTTCTAGAGATACCTTTTTAGTTTTGTTTATATGCTTTTTTTCCTGTGTGAATAGAAGTGATCTATAATTGATATCGAAATCTCAAGGAGCTAGTTCAGGAAGTGAAAAATAAAAAGCCTAAATGGATATGAAAAAATGAACTATGAATATATGACTAAAATACGTATGATTTACCATGCTGTCGGATTAATAAAAATTAAAATTTTGGACTCTAGATGATGATGTGTATATGCAGGAACTCCCTGCTAATGGTATAATTTAGTTTGAGCGCTGTACTATATACAACCCCAAACGGGCAGCAGGTATCCTAGAAAAATGTGCGCTAGACAGACTTTCACATACACGCACAACGAGTGTTTGTAAGACTGCTCTGATCACTGTGTTTTCAGAACAGTTTTCTGTTCTTCCTGTAATTCTCCCACCCATAGCTAGAGGTGGTGGATGTTATAAGGCTCCTCTGCTGGGGAAGTCTTTGTTCTGAGACTTTCTCACAGCTACCTGCGCTGCCCCTACCGAATCCTGTTTCCCTCCTCCTTTTCTCCCACAGGCGCCCGCGGCTCTCCCAGCCTGGTCGAGGATGGTATGGGCGAGCCACTTCAGTCATCATGGGACGCTGGGCAGAGTGATGGGAGTAATGGCACCTATGTCACTGGGCTCCAGGGGAGGTTAGGTTCAGTTCACGTCTCATCAGGAAAATGAATATTCCAGAGAGTTTGGGGAGACCATCGCCATCGTCCAGAGAGAAGACAAGATCTAGAATCAGAGTTGTGACAATATAGATGGCGAGAGGATGGACTGAGGCACAGACCACAGAGCCTAGCGAGGGATGGGGTGTGTGGAAAGGCAGTAAGCACTGGTGACTCCGAGCGCCCCGACTGGCTGGACCAGAAGGTGAGTGGCACCCTAGAAAGAGGCAGGGGGCACTGGAGGCTGAGTAGGGGGTCGGGGGTGAGTTGGAGTGACATTTAAATAGCCAGGAAGTGTGGGAAACAGGAAAGACCCGGGAAGGAGGCTTGACTTTGAACTCTAGGAAGTGCTGACATTTAAGGATGGCCTGAGGGAGGAGAAGGAAAGAGATTATTTGAGGAGGAGGAGTGTTGTAGAAAGGGCTCAAGTGCCCCCGCCTCTTCCACGGGGGAGCACCTGGTGTTGCAGAGGCTGCCTTCTACCCCATTAGGAGGGAGCCCTGGGAGGGAAGCACCCACTGGTGCACCCCACATCCGCTGAAGAATTTCATAATGCTCTGGCTAGACCACCCCGCACGAAGCTCTTTCTCTCCTTTAATACTTAAAAAGCAGTTTTATTCTCTTTGAACCTCTCTGGCAGTTTGGGAGGGCAGGAATCTTTACTCCCCTTGTATATCATGGGAAGTTGCTCAGAGAAATTCTGATGTGAGCCACAGAAGGCCTGGGATCAAACTGGGTCATGCTTCCCTTCATCCAGAGCTCAGCGCAGAACTGAGCCAATAGGTTGTGTTTCTACGTGGATCATTTGCAGGCGTCTCCAGCTTCCAAGTGGCTCTGGGGCTCCCTGATCTGACTACAAGAAGCACCACGATGTAGCGGGCACACGCACGCACGTACACACACACCATGTGTTGCTTTCTAATGCAATTAAATCTGTAAGCAGGAAGCAGGAGCAGGCACATTTCTAATAACCATTTAATTTAGTTCTGTTCAGGGAAAAAAATGAGTCCTCTTCATGTATAACCCTCACAGCATGCCACCTCTGTACAGTGAATCGTACTGACCAACTCGTGCTCTTGCTGCTTCTATCATCAGAACCAATGTTTTAAAAGGTCAACAATAGATGTGAACTTTTGTGGTACATATTTGATGCCCACAGGCAAATCCTGACTTTTTTCGCCTGAACTCTTTTGGGTGATATCTCAGCTGGGACTCTTTGGGAGGACACACTTTCCATATGTCTCCACTTTAGGGAATAATGAATAAATTTCTGGAGTCCCTAGTGATATTTGGGGCTGGGGGGGAATGTGTCTGAGGAAAAGGGCCTGGCTGTCTCACCCTAGGACGAGGTAAGAGTGGGCACCTCATGAGCATGCTTTCCGAAAGGGGTAGTGATTTTTAGTCAGTTTGCTTGGAAGACTAAGAAATCCACAGTCCAGGTCCTCATTAAGCATAATCTCCTACCTAATCTCCCTGGCCCTAAACCCAGCCTTTTTAGCATTTGTCACTGTGGTCAGAGCAGTTTCTAAGAGGCAGGAATCTAATCTGTAACTTGTAACACCAGGGGGATTCTTGCCTACCCAGTCTCTTTCCTCTTTTTGGTAAGAGTCTTAACTTCTTCTTTTTTCTGAGGAGGTATGGAGAGAGGTAATTTTATGTGATCTTGTTGGAGCTATGAATCAAAATGCCCCTCCCTTCCTCCACTGGAACTAGGCCAATCAGATGCTCTTTTCCTGGAATTTGAATCCTGATGACACCCATAGGGAAAACAGCTGGCATTGATTGGTCCCAGCCTCCTGAAAAGATGATGGCTGCCTGCTGTCCAGAAAGCTACCCAGCCTTGGCTGTGGTCCTCCCTGGTTGTTCAGCGTTTTCTCTCATTCTGCAAGCTTCCCTGTAGCCTTCCAGAGAATTCCTTTTATATTGGAATCCGTTTCTGTTGCTTGTAACTCTGACCAGTACAGAAATTGGTAGCTGGAGATGGGTGTCACTATTAACAGATCCTAAAATGTGCTTGGCAAAATTGATGTAAGATGTAGGACACTGAGAGTTTCTTATTCCCAGATGTAAATTGGGAATTTTTTTTTTTTTTATTTTGAAATTTCTTTTTTTTTTTTTTTTTTCCAGTACTGGGGATTGAAGCCAGGGCCTTCATACTGGGCTACATCTGCAGCCCTTAAAATTTTTTTAAGTGTATGTTTATGATATATAATTACACTCATCTTGGGGAATCAGTACATATACATATCACATCTTGATCATCCCACTCCCCTCTCCTTCCTTCCCCTGTAGATTTCCTGTAGCCTGTACACTGAAAGACCATATAAGATCTAACAAGATGGTAAAATGCGAGAGATAGAAATCCGACTGGGGTTTTAAGGGAGTTGTACCGCCAGAGAAACTTCCGTCTAGGCAAGTAATGGCCTGTTATTGCTCAAACCTGAAATTAATGTCCAGGGCCCATTGGTACTAACAGAAAGTGCAGAAAGCTGTCCATTTCCAAGCAGCAATCTTTATACTGCTCTGGTATCATGATGAAATAGAAGATGAGAATTTCTCCCACACAGCAGGACCAAGAAAACCCTCTACTTTTAGGGCACAGAGTCAGACTTCAGGGTACACTATGAATGGACATTTTCATATGTGGTTTCTCTTTTTAAATAGGATTTAAAAATAAAAGGCATTGATGCTAACGTGTTTATCCTGTATCATTGTATACAGATCCAATAGCCTTTGCTCACTGGACTTGAGGAGCTACTCCTGGACCAATCAAGAAACATACCGTTCATTTGACAAATATCTGTGAACTGACTTTGACAATGTGCTAGCTTGTGGGGATATGTCAGTGAGCACGTAGAACCTTGCCATCAGAGAGTCTATATCTAGTGGGAAAGACAGACACTAAGCTAATACATACATGATATTTCACAGGGAGATAAGCGCCATGGCTAGTAATTAGACAGATTGCTCATGGAAGAACCAGAGAAAGTGCAGGATGGAGTTATGTGCATACTCTAGCTGAGGGAAAAGGAAATCCCAAGAGCCTCTGTACTGAGGCTAGAGCATGCTTGGTGAGTTTAAGGAAGAGCAAGGTGGATCTGTGGGCAAAGCACCGTGAGCAAAGGGCAGGGTGGAGGGGACATGAGGTCAGAAAGAAGTGAGGGCCAGATCAAGTAAAACCATCATGATGACAGCTCTGCAGGATACCACAGGAGGCATGAGTGGGTTTTGAGTTCTCACTGCTGTTTGAAAATAGACTGTTGGGGACAAAACTAGACATGGGGAACAACTGGGCTATTGAAATAATACTTGTGAATGATGATGATTACTTGGATAAAGTTGAGAGCAGCTACAGTGGGAAGAATCCTGGGTATATTTTGAAAGTTGAGAGGATTTGCTGATCTATCGAAACATTTTTTACTTGAAGCTGGTTGCAATCATTGAAGAGAGCTTTGGGTTGTCTCCCTCTGGGAAGAGGGTGGGTATGGTTTTATGTGGGACAGCAACATTATGGTAGGAAGGTATTTTTGATACTGCGTGCCCAGAAAGCAGAATTTGTGTTGACACTGGACAGCTAAGGAGTGGACTGTAATGGACAGCTATTTTTTAAATCTGTTCATCATTCATTCCATATCCTTACAGTCATGGAACACTTCAGTTTGAGAGCTGCTCTCAGTTAATCTCCATTAGCACATGATCCGAGAACAGTCAGTGTGCTGGACACAATATTTGCTTAGGAAAAGGAATATGATCCCATCATGACCAATTATACACTTCCCTGGGTATTTGCTGGAATTATTGGAAGAGAGTCCTAGTTCCAGTCTGAGATCACAGACTTAAATGACTTGCAGAGCCATCTTTACCACCACACGGTGAGAATCTGCCTGAGACTGGAGCCCACATAGAGGCAAGCAGAGTCCAGAGGGGGAGATGATATCCTTTGAGTTCCTGAACCCAGCTGCATCTCTGGGTTTCCTGTTTAGTAGGTGAAAATGTGTTCTTCCTTCTTTTTTCTCATAAACTAATTTGGGTTGGGGTCCTATCACTTGCAACAAAGGCTAAGATGCGCTCGGTATGCACAGGTATAATGAGCTATTTCTGTACCTTTCAAGTGATCTCCACCTTCTCTATCCCAGCTGTCCAGTGCCTCTTCTGAGGCTTCCCTCTAGGTGTCCGCATAATCCAGCCACTAAAGGCTTAGTGCCTGGCACAGCAGGGCCCTCCAGAAGCCTGTGTCAGCAGATGGCTTGTCTTTGCTAACTGGTTGGGGCCCTGCGCCAGGCAGGTGGTGTAAGGTTTTAATATCATTCACAATAGCATCCAAAGTAAGTGCGAGGGACACAAAATTTTGTCCACATTGTGAGCCTTCTGCCTACTCCCCCACTTCTTTCCTTCACAATAGCTTGGTTGTATTTCCCCAAACTCTTCACCCACTGGCACATTTTCTATGCCATGTGAAATTCTTATTCACTTCCGCTAGAATTTCTTTTTAAAATCACTCACTACTGAACTCCTACTACTTTCTTCACAACTCAGCTCAGATGACCCAAGTTCAAGACATAAATTCCGTGGCTGAGAGTAGCAGACGGTAATTACTTCTGTGCGGAGGGAGGAGAATCTAAGCCAAGCCATTTTTTAAGTTTCTTTCTTAATTCTGAAATTGTGAAATAGAATATGTACACAGAACATGAATTAGACAAATATGTTCAGCTTAAGACACAATTATAAAGATGATACTCATAAAGGGAACCACAAAGACAAGTAATTAGAACGTGGTTGATGTGCAGTCACAAGCAACTCCTTCCCCTTAGTGGTGCCTCTGCCCTGACTCTCATAACAACCCGTCCTTGCTTTTCCTTGTGCATTCCTAATGATACAGTTTAATTTTGCTGGTATTTGAACCTCATGTAATCATGTGATAGAAATGATTTTGGGTGTGGTGCCTTTCATTCAACATTATGATTGTAAGATTCATTTATAGATGTGTATGAGGCTCTCTCTCGTTTATTTTCATTACTCCATAAAATTACATTTAAAAAGACACCAAAATTTATTAAATTATTCTACTGCTGATGGACATCGAGTTGTTTCTAATTCGGGTCCATCATGAACAGTACCCATGAGATATCTTCTTACGTGCCTTTTAGGTCTAGTGTGCATGGTCTTCTCTAGATTTTGCACCTAAGGATGGAACCCCTGCATCATGAGTTTATGTAATGTCGACTCTAGGTTCAGGTAAACTACTTTCCAAAATAGCTGTGCCAATTTATACTCTCTCCAGGAGTGCATAAGACGTTCTTGCACTTTCCATCTTTGCCAACTCTTTTTCTTAGTTTTTTTTTGAGACAGGGTCTCGCCATGTAGTTCAAGCAGGCCTTGAACTCACTGTGTAGCCCAGGCTGGCCTCAAACTCATGGACTCCTGCCTCAGCTGGGATTACAGGCGTGCGCCACACACCTGGCTATCTTTGCTAATTCTTGATACATTTTATACTCTATAAAATTTTTGCAGCTCTGATAGATGAATGGTGGTATTTCACTGTGGTTTTAATTTGCATATTTCCCTGATTACTAATTAGGTTGTGCATCCTTATATATGTTTATTAGTTACACAGATTTATTCTTTTATGAGGTGCCTCTTCAAGTCTCTTGCCATGTTTTCTATTGTGTTGTCTATTTTATATTGATTTGTAGAAATTAATAAAAAAAAACTTTGACTATTAGATTTTTGTTGGATATAAATGTTTTGTTTTATTTTTTCAATACTTGAGATCCAACCCAGGGCCTTATGCCTGCTAGGCAAGCAGTCTACCACCGGATTTCACTTTCTGCTCCTAAAAGTGTTTCAAATATTTTCTTCTTCTTCTTCTTTTTTTTTTTTTGGTACTGGGAATTGAACTCAGGACCTTGCACTTGCCAGGCAGGTGCTGTGCTGCTGAGCTATGTCCCCGGCCTCAAATATTTTCTTATACCTTATAGCTCGCTAGTTTATTTTTAATATATATTTTTATGAATTGTTGTTCTAGATTTTAATGTCAAATTTATCATCTTTTCTTTATGCTGCAGTTATATAGATATCTTCCTCTATTATCTCCTAAAAGCTTTATAGATTTGCTTTTCACATTTAGATATACCTGGCATAAATTAATTTTCGAGTATGATTTTGAATAGGAATCTGTATTGGTTAGCTTTCCCATTGCTGGGTCAAAATATTCAACACCTGCAACTTAGAGGAGGAGATGTTTAATTTGGCTCACAGTTTCTCAGGGCTCAGTCCACAGTAGGCTGACTCTAAGGCAAGAACATCATGGCGGAAGGATGTGTTAGAACAGAGTTGCCCGCTTCATGATGGTCACAAAGCACAGTTGGTTGGAAAGCATGCCAGAGAGGAAAGGGCTAGGAACCAGATATAGTACCCAAGGCCATACCTCCATTACCCAATACCCTCCAGTCACCAGAAGTGTGCTTTACTAATTCCTGGGGCAGTTCTCAAGCCGATCAAGTTGACAATTCAGCTTAGCTGTCACAGAATCTAATTTTTCTTTTTTTTGGAAAACAGTTATTTCAACACCCTTTCTATAAGGACCATCTTTCCTCATTGCAGAGCTACCCTATATTTATCATATATGAAGCGTCCATATATATTCTTGAGTCTATTTCCTTCTGTTATTGTATCTCAACTAAATTGTATCATGGTCTGAAAATGTACACTATATGTTCTAATCCATTCAAAACTTGTTGGGGCCGGTGATATAGCTCAGCAGCACAAGCACCTGCCTGGCAAGCGTGAGGTCCTGAGTTCGGTTCCCGGTACACACATAATTTAAAACAACAACAACAACAACAACAACTTTTTGAATCTAATTCTATGGCTAAGTGAATGGACTGTTTTTGTAAATGTTCCTTAAGTACTTTAATATTTATTTTGCAGTTGGTTAATATTTACATGGTATATCTTTTTCTATCTTTTCATTTTTACCCTTTTGGTAACCTTAGGTTTTAGGTGTATCTTTCTGTAAAATCATAACATCATTTATTTTGAATTTAAAAAAATACTGCCTGACATCTTTTTTCCATTGGGGACTTAATCTAGGGCTTTTGCAATGAACTACATGCCCAGCCCTTTTATTTTTTATTTTGAGACAGGGTCTTGCTAAATTGCTGAGGCTGTGCTGGAACTTGTGCTCCTCCTGCCTCAGCCACCCAGACTGCTGGGATTACACGTGTGTACCACTGTGCCTGGCCTCTGCCTGACATCATTTGTTTATTTTTTGGAGTGCTTAATCCATTTGCATTTAATGTATTTATTGGTATGTTTGTGTTCAAATATGTTACATTATAGAAATACTCTATCTTTTCTACTTCTTCCTCTTGTTCTATATTTCTCATTTATTCCCCTTTTTTAAACTTTACTTTTTTGTTTGGCTAATTTGCTTCTTAGCATCACCTCCCACCCCACATCCTAGTATGGAAATTGTATACTCTGTTTCTGTTTTGTTAGTAGCAACTCTAGTAACTAAGACACGCGTTTCTAACAAGGTCTAACAATAAAAATTTTTAATTTTCTTCTGTGTAGCAACAAAACTTTACGATCCTTACTCTACTCAGGTTCTCACAACTTACGTGTTATTGTTGTCTGTTGTGCATCCAGCATTGTTAATATTTTCAGTGGGAGGAGTGATTTAAATAATCTACTCTGTGGAAGCTTGGAATTGTTTATTTAAAAACCAGCTCTAGATTGAGGATCTGTCTTATTTTGCATCACCAGCACTTAGGAAAGTGACTTTTTGTTTTAAAGTATGCTTTAGCACATTAAGGCTCTGCTTATGCTAACCCTTATACGTTGACTTAATGTCCCTGAGTATTCTTTGCTATCCATGTGGTGTTTATGGTGAAAGCATAAAGAACATGCAGATGCCAGATAGTCACACAGTTTAACATCATTGTTCTGTGTGTACCGTCACAGCTAAAACATCTTCATGTGTTCTGGGCCAGAGAGATTCTAGTGCCGTCGCTTCCAGGTGAGTTAGCTGAGATAGCTCTGGCTTTCTATTTGCCCTGCACACCCTGCTCCCCTGGAAATACAGTTCCTACCTCGTAAATTAGACTAGATAAACTTTGGGACTGAAGCTAGTGAAATTTTCAAGTCCTAATCTTGCATTTGCACTGGAAACTTTTCTAAAAACTCTGAGTAACATGAAATGTGTTGCATCCCTTTTTAAATAGTTCCCATTACAATTTGGGAAATGCATCTGTTTGGGCAAAATTGTGGGTGCTAGTTTCCTAGGGCTGCTGTAACAATTTCCCACCAATTATGTGGCTTACAATAATAGAAGTTTATTGACCTACAGTTTTGGAGGCTAGATGTCTAAAATCAAGGTATCAGTTTGGGCCGTGCTGTCTCTGAAGTCCCCAGGGGGAGAATTCTTACCTTCCATGCCTCCTGGCCACTCCTTAGCTTGCAACTACATCTGTCTTCACAAAGCTGTGTTCTCTCTCCCTCTCCCTCCGTCCCTCCATTCCTCCGTTTCTCCCTCCTTCCCTTTCTCCCTCCCTGTGTTTCTGCATCTTCACATGACATTTTCCTCTCTATGTCCAAATTTCATTATGACGTTGGGGACCGCCCTGAGCTAGACCTTATCTTAATTTGACTATACCTGCAAATACCCTATTTCCAAAGTCACACTGACAGGTACCATAGGCTGAAGCATCAATATATCTTTTAGGGGGACACAATTCAACCCATATCATGGGGCAAAAAAATGTGATTAGAATACCTTTGAGAATGATATCATTTCCTTGGCATAACTAGTTTGATGGTTGGGTAAATTTAATTCTTCCACATTGTACTGGAACAGTAAGCCATTCCCCAAACTCTCTGTCTTATAAACACTTTGGAATCATTCAGATGGCTTTTGATTGGCCCCATGGGATTTAGATGCTGAAGAAGCTACAAGTCAATATCCATAGTCTTCATCCAGTGGCACTAGGGAGGAAGAGCCATCTGGTTGACCTCATCTTTCAGATACAAAGCAGATATCCAGAGAATAGCTGGTTTGTGCTGGGGTGGCCTGTGCCCTCTGCTCCTTTCTTGTCGTCATACCAACCTGCATCTGTGGGTACTGGAAAACCTCAACAAACATCTCAAAAGCTTTTTGCCTCTGATGGACCAACAGTGACAGAGAAGGAAATCTCAGAAAATCTGCATCCATGAGGCACATGATGTGGGTTGGCCTCTACCCTTTATAATCACATCCTTGGAAAAGCTTATAAAGTGATCAAATATATATCCAATGGATTGATCTGATCTTTGTGACTGTGGCTGGGAATTTCCCAATTGCTAATGGAGGATCGTGGCTGTCACTGAGATTCCTTATGCCCTACGTTGCCGTATGAACTCTGCTATCCTTCAGTTCAAGACCTGTGATGTGTCTTTGGCCTGAATATGCTCTCCTGACAACCCTTGCTCTAGTCACTGCATTAATTTAGTTCATCTTTTGCGGCTTGTTATGGTTATGCCTCATGCAGTCATGGGGGGGCAGGCTTTTTGGAGATGGCCAAATCTAGAGCTTGTGACAGATTCAGCACAATGCCGGGATTAAGGGTGCTGGAATTAAGGGTGCCAGGATTAAGGTGCTGGGATTAAGAGTGGGTGAATGCTGGATCAGTCCACTGATTGGATTGGCACCACCCGAATCCCAGCAGTCTGGATAAAATAAAAGGGGAAGAAAGAGGCTTGTCTGCTCCTCTCTCTCCCTCTCTCTTGTTGCTTTTGCTGTTTTCTGTTGCCATGAACTGTTGCCCTCTGCCCTGTGCCACCCTGCCTTGGAGCCAGCCAATTATGGACTGAAACCTCTACAAACTGTGAGCTAAATAAGCTGTTCCCCTTTAACTTTGGGTGTTGGGTATTTTGTGTCAACAACGAGAAAAGTAACTAAGATTGGGCTTAACTTCTGTTTTATATTTTGTCTTTGGAGCAGTCCTTGCCATATAGTATGTCCTTAATAACATTTGTAGAGTGAATGAAAAAACACTACTGGCCATACCTTTTATCTACTGGATTATCTTTCTCAAACTACCCCTTTTCTTTTTATTATACTAATTATGATGTTCTGGCCCCAGGAGAATATGAAAACCCTCCTCCTTAAAGTCTGATTATGAGATGTAGAAAAGACTCTGGAATATATCCAAAGGCTACCTTGTTACAGTCATAGCAGAAAGATCTGACAGATCTGATAGTGTTTTCCCTACCTAAATGGGGCAGAGCGCCACTGAGTTCTACAACATGAGATTTGAGGGCAAGGCATCCATTTTGTCTCCCACTCCCACCAATTTTACACCTGGGGAAACAATTTTATAGGGAAAAGAGCTTGGCTGTGGCCAGCCAGGCAATCAGTGAAGAATTAAGATTTGAACCAGCCTGTTTAGCTCTCAAAACACTGTTTCCTTCTTCTCTACCCAGACTCAGATTCAAACTGCAAAATATCAGGAAACTGAAATTGAAGGAGAGGTGATTCTATGGAACATGTTAGTATCATGCAATTAAGAAAAAAGTAAAATGATGCTTTAAGATTTAACAGTGATCTTGAAATACCTTTAAAAATATTAACTTTAGGGGCTGGGGATATAGCTCAAGCGGCACGGTGCCTGCCTAGCGAGTGTGAGGTCCTGAGTTTGATTCTCGATTCTCCCCACAAAAAAATTAACTTTAATGGATATCTCAAAGGTGCTTTGTGACATAGAACACAGGTGTTACCTTGGGCTGGAGAAGTTGTCCAGCAGCTCTCAGTATGCAATCATGCAAAATCCTAAATAACATCGCCACTTTCTGTGTGGTATTTCAAACAGTACCACCTTAGGCTTTCAGCAGTGTTCTTGCCCCATATCTTTAGAAGTTCTGGTCCTGAGAATTTGTCTTGGTAAATAAAATCTCTGGTCACAATCAAAATAAATGGACCAGTGACATTCTCTGGAAAGTAAGAGAACTCAGCCTCTGCTATTCAGATTCAGAAGGGAAGTCAAAGTGGACATATTCTTGGCTTCTGAATCCCATTCAGAAGGGATCTTTTCAAAAGTGGGCACCAACTACATTATCTGCCCAGTTCTGACGTTATGGCCAGTGGCATGCATTGATGCGCTTGTAGCTGGGATCCATCTGTAGTGAGAAATAGTTGTCACAGCAGAACTGGACACGTCCATGCTGGCGTAGCCTCACTGGGGTCCAGGGTCAGTCACCTGCTTACTTATGGCTTCATCTTCATTTTGGATTGAGCTGGATGTGCTCAGGTTTACTCTATCATTAAGGCCTCTGGTTACACTGTCATAGGATGGTGGGAAAGATGTGGCAGATGCAGTTTCAGATTTATCTGGGAGCACGTAATTTTCATTTGCCATAAATGCAACAAAACCTTCATCTGGGAGTGACTCAGCCTCCTCCTCAGCCCTGGGCACTCCAGAGGAGTTGGAGAGTGCCAAGGAACGATGCTGCATGTAGCTGCGATAGGCCTTTTGAATGACAGTGGCTGAAATGTCTTCTTGTTTCCACCTGAGGGTGGTTGCTATTGGCTCATAAGATGCCTTCGAAAGATTAGTTGCCATAAACTTCTCTTCCATATTTGCCTTCAGAGTGTCCAACTCCCCAGATTCTCCCAGTACTTTCTTGGTGAAAGCAAAAAGGATGTCCAGGCAGTGGATCTTATCTCCAGGGACCAAGGGCAGGTCCATCTGGATTAATATATTACGATTTGGTTTTGGGATTTGCAGAGGGCCAGAGAGTGTGTCTGCAAAGTCTGAGAGGACAGAAAAGGTAATGAACTGGGTGGCCTCTGGGTCGAACTTCTCCCAGGTCTCATAGAACATGTCAAAGTCGTCCTCACTCAGGGGCTCAGTGCTCTCCTCTGTGGCTACATTGAAATTCTCCAGAATCACTGCAATGTACATGTTGACCACGATGAGGAAGGAGATGATGATGTAGGTGGTGAAGAAGAGGATGCCCACGGCTGGGCTCCCACAGTTTCCCCGGGAGCCATTGCTGTTGGGCAGATTGGGGTCACAGTAGGGGGGGCCCGTGTTGAGGATGGGGCTGAGGAGGGCATCCCAGCCAGCTGACGTGGTGATCTGGAAGAGGCACAGCATGCTGCTGGCGAAGGTCTTGAAGTTGAACATGTCGTCGATGCCAGCTTCCTCCTTCACATGGGGAAAACTGGCCATGCCAAAGATGGAGTAGATGAACATGACGAGGAAGAGCAGCAGCCCGATGTTGAAGAGGGCAGGCAGGGACATCACGAGGGCAAAGAGCAGCGTGCGGATCCCTTTGGCTGCCCGGATCAGTCTGAGGATGCGGCCGATTCGGGCCAGGCGGATGACTCGGAAGAGCGTCGGGGAGAAGTAACTTTCAATTGATGTAAGAATTTCAGAAAATACCAAACCTTTGAAAGAAGGGGGAAATTATCTAATTAGTATCTCCAACCATAATCTACAGCAAGCCATGGCTGTGAACATGTCTTTATTCTGTTGGTATGGATTTCCACTTGGTCATTCATCATCGAGGACACTGGGCCCTAGGAGACTGGCCTGGTGGTTAGTACAAGGTATCACTCAGTAAATGTCACTTGCATTAATCTTCCTTCTCAAGTGAGTCTCACCCTTCCCACCATGTTCTTATCTTTTCCTCTATCTTCATATTATCCAATCTTCATGGCCAACACCCTATCTTTTACATCAAATTCAGCTGGGTTCCACATGCTCACAATACTTTTTGTCCAACATGACATGGATCCTAATCTCTCCTGAGATCGTAGCCTTTTGTCACACCCATTATTCCTTCTTGGTCTTGTACCCTGGGAAGGCCAGGACCCCATGTGATTCATCTCCCTATCTCCTACCGTGAAGACTGACTCAGATCCTGGCACATGGTCTCATAGATAATTATATGGAGCTTGGTATTAATTATAAGGGGCCTAGGAGTTGGGCAACTTGCTGACAGCTAAAGCAGAATGGCTTTGAGGGGCCAGCTGTTGGCGTAATGGCTTTAATTTGTTTCTTTCATTTCCAGCTGTGTTTTAACTCTATGTTACCGCCCAGAGATGGGCTCTTTTAGGGTCAGTTACTAACCCTAACTATGTGAAAGGTTGGAAAGATGAAGAACGTGTCTGTCTCTGCATATGAGATTTAACATGAAGCTGAGTCTTATGGACCTGTGGAGGCTTATTTTGACCAAAGGCATCTGCCAAGGATTAGGCAAAGCCTTTGGGGAAAACAGCATTTGATAGATGTAGTATCAAGCTTCACTCCTTGGCCCTGTTCCCCTACTGCCCTTGGCCATATGCATATGGGTGTATGTCATATGCCACAATGCTGTGTTGGAAGAAGGAAGGGAATGGGAGGGCCTTCGAAAATTACTACAATTTTGGGTTATAAAATATTTGTGAGAACTCTTAAAGTCCAGTTTAACTGCGACGTTTTCCAAAAATATGGGTATGTTATGTGTTTATATACTACTAAAATTTTCTGTCAGATGACTGGTCTACATCTTAATTTTAGTTTTCTCAAGACACAATTTCAGGGGAGAATAAATTCTCATATTTGTAACAATTTGATACTCTGTTGTCTTTCTAATGGGAAGGAGAAATGGAGGAAGGGAGGGAGGGCAGAAAGACCGATAGGTGGGGTCTCCTTATTTTCCAGGTGTTTCTGTGAGGGATTTCTGCCCAGTGGATCATGCTGCTGAGACCATCACAGGTGTCCTCATCATACTCTGGTTAGATTTTATTTCTATGTTATTGATATGGAAAATTATATAAGTAAGCTCCTTCCTCTAAGACAAAATCAAAAAGTCCTTTAGAATCTCTCATTTGGGGAAGCCATCAAAACAAAACAAAAGCAAGCAAGCAACCAACAACAAAAACTCCCATTTTGCTAAGGGAAATAAGCCTAAGAGGATAAATCAGGTGTCCTTAACAATCAGTAACTAACTGACTAACAAAACAGGGTGGGAAGAAAGCTTGTGGAAGTGATGGATATGTGTATGGCATTGATTATGGTGATGGTTTCATGGGCGTATGGTTATATCCCTGAAACATCCAGGTGTATACATTAAATATACACAGCTCTGTGTAGGACAGTTTTACCTCAGTAAAGTGGTTCTTTAAAAAAACACAGTAGCAATAGCAAAATTAACCAAAACCAAAACAAATTTAAACCTTGCAAACAAATAAACACAACCCAAGGCTATGTTTCAGCACTAGGGTGGGAAGATTGATTAAATGTTGCCAAGTAGTATTCAGATGCTGTTACTTCTTGATTGTAAATCAATGGAAAATTAAATATACAGCTATATCCTGACACAAAAAGGAAACAGGTCAGGATATAACGGATCAAGATATATTTATAATGTCACATGAAGCCGGTGATTTGGGATTTGGCTTTGATAGAGCCAAACTTCAGCTAAACCACAGGAAGTCCGGGGATGGGCTCATGTTGTTGGAAAGGCAGCTAGTTCAAAAGAACTTAGCCTGGTCTAAAATCAGCCCTGCCCTGAACAAGTTGTGTGACCTTGTGTAATCTTCATAATCTCTGAGACTCAACTATAAATGCGTAAAATTGGGGACCATAACACCTTTTTCGCAGGGCTGCTGTGGAGGCTCGTGGCTCCCAGCCCAGTGCTCGGAACTCGTCATTACCTAGTTATCATGGTTCTGTTCCCCACATTAGCCTCTGGCTCTTTTTTCTCTGAACATTATTTCACCCCAAATACTAGATCTTTCATTCAGCAACACCCTGAGTGGAACTTCAGAGCATCGCTCTCTTAGCATTGATCCCCTGACTTTTTTTTTTTTAATCGCTCATTCATATTTCCTAAGAGGACAGTTACAAGATATTTAATTCCAGACCCTAAATGTAAGAGTCTCCTTTGAAGGATCTACTCCCAGATTTTCCTCACTCTGCTGGCAACTCATCTTCTATCCCAGAAGGTATTTTATGGGTCACTTCATATAACCCTACCCTCTCCCTCCTTGAAAGCCATAATGCTAAGGGCCATTGGAAATGCTATGATTCGCTTCTCAAGGGGACTGACTACTCCCCATCTGCCTCCAAGGTTCTAGTAATGGGCTGTCACTTAGCAGGTGACTGAAAACACTTCCCAGCAGCATGGAGAAGACCAGTGGGACCTCTTCACTTAACCAAGAGAGCAAATCAGGGGCATGTTAAATCTGCTGCTCTTGGAAGACTGAGCATACTGAGCTTTCCTAACACACAACATTATTTTTTAAACTACGTTGTTTGTCCCTTGGTTTGAAAAAAGCAGCCCAGCCAACTCCAAGGGGAGGCTGGGCTTCCCCACCATGTGGCTGCACTTACTCCCGATGGAGAGGAGCACCACGATGAAGTCAAACACGTTCCAGCCGTTGGTGAAGTAATAATGCCTCAGGGCAAACATCTTCAGAACACACTCACCAGTGAAGACGGCCACAAAGAACTGGTTGATTTTTCCTAGAATTTTTGTCTTTTCTGTATTCTGGTTGTCTGTCTCCACCATCATGGTGATCATGTTGAGGCAAATGAGGACCATGATGCTGATGTCAAAAGCTTGCCTGGTCACAATGTCAAAGACAAAGCCCTGGTATTTATTCTGAGAAAACAAGAGGTGGTGGTATCAGTGCCTTTGGGCCAACATAGAAAGAAAAAAGAAAGAAAGAAAGAAAGAAAGAAAGAAAGAAAGAAAGAAAGAAAGAAAGAAAGAAAGAAAGAAAGAAAGAAAGAAAGAGAGGAAGAAAGAGAGGAAGAGAGAGATAGAAAAAAGAGAGAAGAAAGAGGGCTGGTGAGATAGCTCAGCGGCATAAGTGCCTGCCTGGCAAGTGCAAGGGCCCGAGTTCAACTCTGGGAACCCACATATGAAAAAACGGCTGGTGATATCGCTCAGTGGCACGGGAGCCTGCTGGCGCATGAGGTCCTAAGGTCGACCCCTGGTACCCACAAAAAAAAAAAGAAGGAAGAAAAAGAAAGAAAGAAAGAAGAAGAACAAACAAATGCCTGGAAGTCTTTCTCCATACATGAGTTTTAAAAGTCTTTTTCTCTTGTCTCCCTCACATCCAGACAGAAGCCATATCCTGTTTTTAGCCCTTCCAAAACCTCACTTTTACTTGATTACCTCATTGTCCTAGTTCCAGTCTTCACTACCTCTCTCAGCCCCTTGAAGTCACCAAGTACTTCCTTTGTCCTGGCCCATACTCTTTCTATTTGTAGTGCTTTTTGTAACCTTTCTGGGTTATCTAGATTCTGACAGTCTTGAGAGATCCATCTCTCTTAAGCCTCACTCCATCCAGGGAGTTGCCCTCAATCGAGTTACACCGTGTTGCTGTGGCCCTCTGGCTCCCACAGCCTTCACGGTCCATCTGGTCCACCCGAGTTCTAGCATTTCATGTGTGCTCCTCTTCTCTACTGGACAGGGAATGCTTTGAGCGTGAGGGCATGTTTACCCACCTTTGTGCTCCTGTAGTACTCTGCACATAGCGAGAGTTCAAGAACTGCTTGTAATATTATTGATTTGAATTACTTTGCTGTGTATAAAATTAAGTGCAATGCTACGAGTTTACTCCTCTGTGCCTTGTAAAATCCCTTCCCCCTTAAAGTTTGTGTCCTCTCGCTGGTGCCCAGTCACCTCCTCATTAGTGCCACTTACCAACCTCCTGATCCCTCTGCTGCATTCCTGACAAATCGGGCTTGTGGCCACCCTTGCCCTCTTTGGGCTATTATCCTAAGCATCTTTAGTGTCCGTATGAGTTCTTTACGGAACTCTAAGTTCTTTACGGAAATCTCTAGTGACATGGCTTTTCCTAAATGAAAGCATAATCTTCCTGAGCCTTGCATCTCCTTCCAGCTACCACTCTAGGTCTCTCTTCATTTTTTTTTTTTTTTTTTGTGGGTACCGGGGCTCGACCTCAGGACCTCGTGCGCCAGCAGGCGCCCATGCCACTGAGTGATATCGCCGGCGTTGTTTCGGTATGTGGGTTCCGGGAGTCGAACTTGGGCCCTCGCGCTTGCCAGGCAGGCGCGTACGCCACTGAGCCATCACACCGGCCCTCTCCTCATTTTTGTGGCTAAATTGTTTGAAAGAGTTCTGTACAAACACTATCCCCTATTCACTACTCAAATCACACCAACAGAGCTTTTTATCCTGCCATCGGAATGGTTCTCGCTAAGATCACTAATGACCTCCAGAATGTTAAATTCAAGGACACTTAATTTGGAATTATCCTTTCTTGGTTGCCTTCATACCATACTTTCCTGCTTCTTTTCTCACCTTTTAGGTGGCTCTGTTTTAGTCTCCTTCATCCAGCTTTTAGATAGTAGAGCTCTTTCAGCCTCAGCCCTAGACACCCTTTCCCTTCCACCCCAGTCTTTCTCCCTTGGCAATCTCTCCAACCTGCGAATGAACATGTATACGTGTTTTGCTAATTATTTGCCTTGGCCATGGGCTTGTAATCTCTGTGAGGCTGTGGACTTTGTTCATTTTGCTCACTGTTCAGTGCTTAGTGTCTGTTATAAGATAGATGCTCAATAAATTGGTGAATAAATGGAAGATAGAATGGGCAGCTCTGAATTAACCATGCCTCAAATTTCTAAAGCCACCCTACCAGGTTTGATTACACTTAATTCTATACAATAGGCAGGTACTGAATGTGTATTATATGCAGGGTTCTCAGTGGCCATGAGGAGAAACACCTGTTGTAGTCCCGCCAGAGAGCTTCCGGGAGCTGCTGAGCAGGAGGACGGGGAAGCTCTGTGATGAAGCTGATCCCTGCTTTCTGCTCACGCTGGGGTGGGTTGCTGCCCTGCTGGGTTAGAACAGAGAATCAGACCCAAGTGGGCCTGGCTGCATGCATGGCTGCTGGCTCACATCTTTCCCTGGGTGGGAGGAGGATTGCTGAGCCATTAATCCCTTCTAGTTCATCACTGAAAATGGTGAAAAAAAAAAATAGAGCCCGTTCATAGTCACACGACTTCTAATTTAACAGAGCAGGCGACAGCATCAGTAAACATCTGGGTGTCAGGTTTGCGCTGGAGGCTCTGACTTTAGGAAGTGGAGCAGCTTTTTGGGCAGGAAACACAGCTTTGTAACCCTCGCTGCTCTTAGAGGTGATGAAGTGGGTGACTGATGAAGTGATACTCTAGAGCCTATTATTTTCCTATAAAGTGGAGTATGCAAAACCTGCTTTTAGTGATTTCCAAAGCCGGGAATGTTACAGGAAAAAAATCTCCCAGTTTGGTGGCACCCTTATCCTTGGCTAAGGATGAACATTTAGAATCCGGGCTTCACCAGAGGTGAGGAGTGGAGTGTGTGTGCATGTGCTAGGGTCCCAGTGTGCTACCACCCAGAGCTCTGATGCTTTCCTCTTCTGGCAGAGGACTGAGCAGAACTTAAGCGCTGTCATGTAGAATTTGGGAGCTGCACCTAATAGAGGAATAAAATGTCTGAATGAATAAAATGTCTAAATGAATAAAATGTCATGTCTCTTGAAATCTTTATAAAAAAAGAAATCAAAGTGGAGCCTGACTCCGATTTTGGCCAATCTCTAAACTTCAGCAGAGTTCCTGTTGGCCACTGGACTATGACATGAGTGCAGCTTGGACCCTAGGGGAGTGGGCTTTGGCCTTCTCCTGTCCGGTCTACCTGTAGACAGGAGGTGGAAAGTAGGGCTGGTCTGGAGGTCTGTGGTAACCTAGATCATAATGCACAACTAACAAACACCTCTTCGCTGCCCACCCCTATCGCTGAACCTGATCTGCTCCCAAAACGTGCTTGAACCTAACATTTTGGCTGGGGGATCAACATTTCCTCACGCAGGCCTATTGGAAGCATCCATAGGAGGCGTTTTCACTCCAGATGAGGGTTGCTTCATTTGGATTTCTCATTGCCTGGGCCTGGGAACCCTCATCGCACACATCTCCAAACTCAACCCAGATCCCCTCCTCCACAGACAGCACTGGCCAGGCCTCCGCCCAGCACAGGCATAGGCAGTCTACACAAACATGTTCCGCTACAGGGAGCTCACCAGGGGCCGTGGGATGGGCTTCTGGGGCTTCTTGGAGCCCAGCTTCTTCATGGCATTGTAGTACTTCTTCTGCTCCTCTGTCATGAAGATGTCTTGGCCCCCTAAGTGCAGGAGAAGGCCACGTGTTATTAAAATAACAGGGCCCCCAGGGATACCCAAATCAAAACATCCTGTATGGGAATGACCATCTCAACCTCCTATCCTCTGCACAAGGCTGAGGGTCAAGGATACCTTGCCCGGGTGCCACAATCCATGACACAGCACTGGAAAAGAGCCCATGTTGTACTCCCTGGTGGGTCTCTGAAGCAAAGCTGGTTTCTACTTGCCAGGAACCTGGAGATGCTGCTGGAACAGAGGGTGGGGAGGGCTTGGGGACAGGACTCATGGAGAAGATCCATACTGGTTCAGATCTAAGCCTTGCATGCTGCCTGCTCATTCCAGTCAAATTCAGTGGGCTTCTAGAGTCACAGGCCCTGCCGGGGTGCAAGGGCTTTCCTCAGAACCTCTAGAGCAAAGACTCTGGAACACAGGGTCTCAGGTCTTTCTGGAGAGGAGCAGCTGAGGACAGTTAGTGCTTTGTCCTTGGTCCCTGGCCTTTCAGGACCTTTGGTTGGTTTGCTTGAGGCCTGCCAGTTGCACTGCCCTCTGCACTACCGTGCCATATATTACACCATTAAAGAGGTCTTCCCCCTTTGAGCTGGAGTGTGCTAGTTTTCCATAGGACTTTCTGGACTTCCTTCATTCAAACCCATCTCTTTCACTTTCTGACATAATTTGAAGGCCCATTTCAATAGCATGCTTGTCTAAATTAGTTACCGCCAATGCTGGAGAAACAGGATATTTGTCAGGTGGGAGAGATTTCAGAAAATCTGTGGACACAAAGGGCCTTTTGGGAGGGACATCTTGGTGGGGCCTGGCAGGGACAGTGGCAGTGAGTAGGTGCGTGCGAGCTAGGGCCATACTAAGAATTCTGGACAAGGAGTGAGTGGATGCAGTTTCTCAGCCCTGTGTGATTACTGCTTCATCTCATTCTATCACATAACGCGGCCAACTCTGTTTCTAGGCCTCAGTTTTCTCATCTGTAAATGGGAGAAAGGATTGCTTGAGTGATCTCAAAGTCCCTGGGTACTGGTGATGGTGGTTGGTATTGTCTTGCTGAGCCCTTCTGGGGTTCCCACAGACTTCTCCTACCCTCTTTGAAGCCCCAGGACACTGCCTGGGGATTTGCTAAAAGTGGGATGCCTCCTCCACTGACTATGTATTGTAAATTATAATAGTATACTTAGAATCTAGTGCCCACTGTGTGTTCAGCCCTAAATGAGGTACTTTTGTGTGTATAGGGGTTTACTTACCTCTCACTGTGCTCCTGAGTAGGTATTATTAACCCCATTGAACAGATGAGAGCACAGACCCAGGGAGTCTGAAACACCGTCAGCATCATCTGTCCAGCTGGGGACTGAGTCAGGAAGGCAAACCCGGGCTTGTGTGTGCGAAGGCTATGTGTGCCGTGTGACTCACACCCAGACCCCTATTCTCTCTGGGTCCCAGTTTACAGGACTCTAAAATGGTGCCTGCTAACCTCAGAGGTATGAAGTGTTCTAAATGGAAGGACAGTACAGACGTGTTTTACACCTTTGATGCCCTCATGTTGATTATATTATGTGATAAATATGAAAGGCTATCTGGGATCAGGTTCCTGTTAACTGAGCCATCATCCAAGGAGGCAAGAACCTTCCTCCCCATCCCCAAACACGGTTGGGATTTGGCCAGCATCCTGGTCTCTTCCCTTCCCGTGGTGTCCTGACTCAGTCCTCTGGGCCTCAGAGCTCCAAACAGAACAGCAAGTGCTAGAGCCCTCTCTTTCCCTGTTGATATTTCTCAGGCGCACACCTGAGGCGCTTGGGTCCAGCTGAGCAGGCCGAGATCACTTTGGGAAGGAGGATGGGAATGAGGGTGGGGACGTAGGGAAGGGGCACCTTGCTGATGTGCAGCTCTTCCAGCAGAAGCAGCAGCAGCAGCAGCTTCGGGGACTAGACAAGGGTGAGGATTACAACCACGGGGAAAATGTCAGCTTGGTGTTCAAGGCCAAAATGAAGGTCTGGTCAGGCGGAAAGGGCTCTGAGTAGTGTTAGCTTTAGCCAGGAGGCCAGGGCTGGCAAGGAAACAGGAAGGATAAGATTCACTGCTAGAGCAGAAACACCGAGCCCCACTTATCTTTTTTTTCTGTTGATTGAAGTTGTCAATTATGACCCCAACAAAGAGATTCAGCGTGAAGAAGCCACCGAAAATGATGAAGATGACGAAGTACATGTACATGTACACGTTGTCCTCCCACTTGGGCTGACTGTTGACCTGTGACCGACAAGGAGGGATTGGGGGGGAGGGCATTTTGGTTTAATTTTACCCTAAAAGCCAACTCTGAGTGCAGGTTCTTTATTCCAGGAAGTACGATTGAGGGAGTGAGAATAAGCAGAAAGAGGAGAAAAACAAAGGAAGGGGGTGCTGTTAAGCAGGCCATCGTTGTGGACAATTGGGGCTCAATCCTGTTCGAGCCCTCTGAGGACTGTGTAGACCACACCTGAAAACCCTAGGGACAGGGAAGCTGGAATATTCATCAACAAACTTCCAGAACTTATCAGAGAGGGTTGCCCCTGGGGACATCAAATCCCCTTGTCCTTGGGGGACACTGCTGAGTAAGCTCCAAAGCCCTAAAGGAAGCCCTCAAACAGAGACCCAGAAATGCAGGCTGGGAGTAAACTCCGAGCTGGGCTGAGGGGACATAGGGCAGGGCCTCAGCAGAGTCTGCAGTGGCAGGAAGGGGTCCTTGACCACCAGCACCTCCCCAATCTGGCTTTCATTATACAGCTCCTGCTAGTCTGGGAAGTGGCCTCTGGGCACCAGCCGTTAGAGATGATCTGCTGCTCTCCTCAGTGGTGTGCGGAAGGCCTCGAGAAGCCTGAGAGCTCCCCACAGAAGCCAGCTGGACACTGCCACAGGGATGGAGGGCGTGAGGCTCCAGATGGATGCCTCTCCTGGCACCAAAGCCAGCTCCACTTCATTACAAACACAGACTGGGGTGGGCAGGGCACTCGGAGGGGAAAGGTGCAGACACCATGGGCCAAGACTCACTTCTCGGGAATCGACGGCCGCATACATGATTTCCATCCAGCCTTTAAAGGTCGCCTGGAAACAAGCAGCAGAGGTCACTTGGTGTCTGCCCAGCCATTGGTCCTGGACCCTTCTCAGGCCACGTGGCCTGGTGAGAGAGCGGGGTGCTCAGCTAGGGGTCTCGAGGGGAAAAGGGCTTGGGCAGGAAGGAGAAAGACTCCTCTGGGTAACCTGACTAAGCTCACATGGTGATTCAAAGTAATCCACACGTGGCTACTCCAGAATAGAGTGGTACTAAAGACGTGGAAACTTCCAGAATATGGCATGGACTGGCTGCCTAGACACAGTGCCAACAGCTTCAAGGCTGCTCCGTGCCCTGGGTTAAGGCCCCCATCTCAGGGCCGCCTTCTCAACCACTCTCCCACCTCATGCATATGATTTAAGAATGGGATATGTACGCTTGGAAGATGGGGAAGTTGGGAGTAGAAAACCTCTACATTCCTGTCTCCAATCTTAGCATTCTTTAGATCTTGAAACTGCATGTGCTCTTTAGCATAATGCAAGGCGCAAAAGAAGTCTCAGGTCTTGTACCCCTAAACCTATTATAACACTTGATGGGCTGTTTTGATTTATGTATTTGTCTGTTTCCCTCTTGGAGCCTCAGTGCCTGGAGCCTGTTCCAACTGTCTCTCCCAGGACTAAGCACATGACTGGCATAACAGAGCTACTCGGGGATTATTTGTTGGTTGAATGTGTGAAGAAATGGTGGAAGGCAGGAACTCATGGGTAACTGCATTACAGATGTGTAAGTAATTGTATCAACTTACATGAATGGAGGACTGAGTGAACGGCATGAAGGCACAAGAAGGATGAATGAAAAGTGTGAATGAGTTTGATGGTTGTTGTCACCAACATTCTCTGTCATTACAATCAACTTAATTAGATGTAACTCCTCACATCTAGGGGACAACGTGAAGAACATGGAGCACGTGGCTATGCCATATCTATTTTGTACGGGTGGTGCGTCCTAAGTCATCCCTTGATATAGTTCCATGGCAGGCTTGGCCTTAGCCCGGACTTGTCTAACTGTGCCACTAGAGCACACTCATTAGTAAGGTCATCTAGCCTAGTGGTGCGGTCTGTGTGTAGTGGTATAGTCTGCTTAGTGTTACCCCTTACGACGTCTCTCTGCAGCATCTCCTGGAAGACCCCAGACTGTCCACTTACTGACCACAGGAAGAGAAATGGTTGATCTCACAGCTGACTCACCACCTGAAGAAGTGCGAGGTAACCCATCATGACGTTATCGAAGTTGACTTTCACATTGACCCAGAAGAGGTGGCCGGTGTAGTTTAGATTCTCACATTCAGACATGTTATTCACAACTCTCCAGTTCACAAGAGCAAAGTCTTCGTTGGTCTGGTTGATGCACCTCCCAAACTTCCCCGCGAAGAGGTTCACGCCCATGATGCTGAAGATGAGCCAGAAGATGACGCAGACAAGCAGGACGTTCACGATGGATGGGATGGCGCCCACCAGGGCATCCACCACCACCTGGTGGGAAATAGAAAGGACCTAGGGCCCCAGATTGCCACCCCTCCCCGCTGGATCCCACTTCGTTTTGTGGTCACTCAGTCTGCTTCAGGAGCCAGTGGCCTTTGGAAGCAGCAAGGGAAGAATGTTAGCAATAACTCAAACTCGGAGACACGGGGCACCGAAGATGGGCTTAGACCTTCTTCCCTCTGCCTTACTCAGGGCAGATTTTAGTGCCTTTCCTCAGAATGCAGGAGATGAGTGGGTTTATAAGCATACATGCTCATCTGGGGGTGTGAGTGTGTGTATTGCACTTTCACACACAGACTTTTAGAGCCTTACTTTATTCCCTTTAATTTTATATTTTACAAAATACAGTGTAAATAAAGTACACTTTGGTGAAGAATCAGTGAAATCTAAATCCATATTCATAGGTGTACTCATTTGTAAATCAGCAAGCAAGAAGCTGAATACAAAATAAAATGAATTTCAAGCTGTTTCAATCTTTAGCTTCTAGTGTTTCTGCAGGTGCAAGTTAGTTGTAAAACTCCACTTTTGTTTTCAAAGCTATGATGACTGTTTTGAGCCAACGTGGAGGAAGGGCAAGGTGGAGGCTGATAGTGGATAAGAAAAGAGGTGACTGGAAAGGAAAATTCCCCAGGGCCACAGGTTGGGAGAGGAGGCGGCTCAGTGGGTGGTGGCAGAAGTGTTGATATGAAGGTGTCGCTACATTTGAAAGGAGCATGAGAGAAAAGACTCATTTGTCATAGAAAGATGGAGAACTCGGGATGATTTGGCGATCTTGGCAATGAGATTAAGAGGCAGAGTTGGGAGACAGATCACAGGTGCTGTGGAGTCTTGAATCAGGATCATGTCCTGAGGAAAGAGTGGTCTGAGTCCTGATGGGTGTGCTATTTACATGAAGCCTTAACATCACAAAGGGACTTGTAGGAGAATCGGGAGAGTTTGGATGCGCAGCACCACCATAGCTGGAGCAGAAGGGAAGCATATAGCTGACTTTTGGAAGGTCGGGCATGGAGCTTGGGGTCAGTGGTAAGGAGGAAATAAAGGGTTACTAAATGTTGCAGATCAGATATATTTTGAGATAGGACTTACCCGCATGCCTTCGAATCGCGACAGAGCCCTCAGGGGCCGCAGGGCACGGAGGGTCCGGAGGGCTTTGATGGATGCCATATCAGAATATTCCAGGATCTTCGCGACGAGGCTTATCAGTGAGATCTGAGTGCAGGCAGAGAGCAAAAGCATCATCCCAGGGTCCAGAAAGGCAGCCTGGCGGAAGGAGACAGGAAATCTCTTCCCAGCCTCCCATCCCCTGTTCTGAGCCATCCTCCTGGCTCCCATCTTATTCTGAACTCCAGCAGAGGTCAGAAAGAGTTCAGCCCCTTCTCTCTCAGGGAAAACTTTATTAATCACTTACTTAAGCCTCTGGGAAAGAAAAACCCATTTTCCTACATTGCCACCCTTGTTGATGTAGGTAGCAAAGTTTCTTTCCCCTCTAGTGGCACCAGCTGGCCCCAACAACCTTGAAATCTTGACTGACTTTCAGAGACTTGGAGAGACAATGTCTCCATGCACAGCCTATGCTGATGGTCTATTTTGAGAGATATAAAGTTAGTCTTAATTGTGTTTGCTCAGGAAAGTGGGCTGGAAAGAATCCTGTTCAGGGTGGGGTCTAGGTCCCTCCTGATCCTGATTTTGTGGCCTGCTCCTCTAGGATAATTTTGCTCTTTGTAAAATGAGGAGGTCAGACCACAGAAGTCAGTCCACAATTCTTGCGGCTCTGCAGTTCTCAATAAGAGTGGTCCCCGGGATCTGGCTTTGGTAGCTGAGAGTAATGACTGAGTTGTGAGCCCCTGTTGGTCTTAGTTTTTATTTAAGTGATGGTCCAAAGACTGCGAAGGACACAAACTGACACGGAAAAATGGTCACCTCTTCTAGGAACTTTTGAAGGGGCTAGGGAGATACTTGATGTAGGCTTGCACCTGATGGGGGCTGTGGCCACATCCTGTGAGACCCCAGCTGCACCGTGGATGGTGGGCTGAACTCAGGCTTAGCTGATTCTGGCAGTTAGGTGGGATGTGTGCTAGAGCTTTAGAGAGCACACAGTAGCCATCCTCTGAGTGGGTGGCTAATTCTGCGAGGACCAAGTGCAGGAATGGGGCTTCATCCACACAAGGCTCAAGACACCAGCAAGTGTCACTCGGTTGGCTGAGGGCCAGGATCTTTGGGGCCGGTTCCACGCCTGTTCAGTCCTACTCATTCTCCTGGAAAGCCTGCTTATGTGCAACATTTTTAGCTAGGGCAGACAGGCTGGGGCTCCTCCAGCAAAGCCCATCACCCGTGTGCAGCTCTACTCCTGCTGCTCAGGCCACGGGCCTCCACGCGGTCTCCAGGCCCACTATTGCATACCTCCCACACACACCTCCCACACACACCTCCCACACACACCTCCCACACACACCTCCCACACATCAGACTGCGATGATGTCTCCTTCCAACCTTCTCTGATGCTCTATTGATCTCATAATGAGCTCTAGACTCCTTAGCCTGTACTTTATGGCTGCAGCCTTCACTTCTATAAATATTTCATCTGCGTATTCTACCCAAACCAAATTGTTCCCTGAAAACCCTGGTGCCCGTGCGTTTGCTCAAAGTCATCCTTTGACTAGGATGGGCCTCCCCAGTCTCCTTGCACCTCTCTGCTCCTGCTCATTTCTGTGTCCCATATCTAATACCATCTCCTATATGAAGCTTTCCCAGCCACCCCACCCCCTGAAAGAAGGCTCGAGTCTCTGTGTCCCCAAGACACTGTCTCCAGCAGTGGCCACCACAGCCTTCCTTTTATACATTTATTTTCCTGTGTGTGTCTTTTCTACTGGAAGACTAAAGTGTAAACTGGAGATAGGGGGCATTTATTCCTTACTCTGTCTCTCCTACGGCACCTCATAAGACAATATTGTATTCAGTAGTTTTAAGCAAACATTTGATAAATGGAAGAAAAGTTAGAAGCATGTCGGGATGGCTGAAATAAAGGAAAGACAAAGGAAGAAGTTGAAGAATGATAGAAGGATGGATTAGTTTGCAAAGATTGATAGGTTAGATAGATGAAGGATGGAAGAAAAATAAAAGAAGGGAAAAAGTATGGAAGCAGGGAATAGTGGATGGATGGGATAGATGGATGAAAGGAAGCAAAGGAGATAAATGGACAGGTGAGTGGAATAAAGGAAGGACAAATGAATGGATTAAGAAAGAGCAGAAGATGGAAAATGAATGGTAGAAGGATGAATGAGTAGAAGGATGCTTGGTTAAAAGCTATATGGATGGGTGAATAAGTGACTGCATAATGATCACCCCTTCATTCCATCCATCCTTATACTGAGCCTTCCAACCACCTGTCCTTCCTTCCATATTGCTCCTTCATCTATCCAACTGCTCACTCTTCCCTCCTCCCATATATCTACCTATCTTTACTTCCTCTACCTGCCCTTCTCCATCAGTCCTTTTCTTTCATCCATCCATTCCCATTCCTCTTTTCCTCTTTCTTTATGCCTATCCATTCACCTTAACACCACACACGCGCACACCTTGCATTGTAACTTGTGAGTGTCCTGTAAGACGAGCAAACATTTCTAATGAGTTTTAATTTGATAAAAGAGTGATGTCTTGCAATGTCATTCGTACATGATGCTGAATGTCACACGATCACAACTGAGCCAATGACCTCTCTCCCTCTCCCTCTCCCTCTCTGCAGGACTGCGGGTGGTCATCTCCCAACAGCAAGAGGTTATGGAGGAGATTTTGTCTGCAGAGGAGGAAAAGAAAAAGGTAGAAGAATCCCTCAGTTCAAATGAGATTAGGGAGATTTGTAAAATGTGGGGAACAGTGCAAAATTTTGTAGAAAAGCACCACCCAAATAAAGCCGTAGCAATGAGTGATGGATCTGTTTAATGATGCAATCTCACATTTCCATGAAATCCTCAAAAGGGGCCAAGGCAAGTGTCATGGACAGGTTCCTTGTTAAAACTGCATGAAACAAAAAAGAATCCACTGAGCCAAGATAGCAGTGATTCTGTTAGTGACAGTGAAAGTCATCTTACACAGTACCCCTCCTCTCTCATCTCGCTCACACTAGCCATGAAGGTTTTCAAAGATAAGTGCAGGTTAACTTGTTTATTTTTATTCATATTTTATATTTTCTTTATTGTTTTGTATATATACTGTAACCATTTGATAGGAATATTTTTGGGTTGTGGAACAAATCATCTGAGTTTCCATTATTTCTTATGGGGAAATTTGCTTTGATATACAAGTGCTTTGGATTACAAGCATGTTTCTAGAATGAACTATGATTGCAAATCAAGGATTTATATATAATCAAAGGATATATATATCAAGGATATATCCAAGGAAATCAATATATATATATCAGGAGTGGGGAGCCAGAAAAAGCGTCTCCCTTTCATTTATGAGTAATTGCTTTACATGCATAAAATTATTATCCATGACTCAGATTTCGGGGCTCCCAGCTAGTCCCTGCGGTACAGTGGCCTGGTGCTGCTAGTGCACTGGCACCAGGAAAGCAGAGAACTGCGTGCTCAGGCCTGCCGTGGAGGTCTTGCCAGCACAGCAGGCTGCACAGAATGTTCTGTACTGGGCCCCATCCAGCTTCAGGAGAAAGCACCAAGCACAGACACATTTCCTGACACCTCTGATGTGCAGGCCTTGGTGCCGGTGGCTGCCGGGGAAGCAGAGACACACGCCACACATGCCTCATCCGCTTGCAGGAGCCCTCAGGCTAAGCAGCAGTGACCAAGTAACTCATGTTGCCACATTCCAAAGCCAAGAGGACGGTGGCCCAAAGAGAGACAGGGCAATGCGGCAGTGAGGCTAAGGGAGAGACGCAGGGGCTATGGTCACAGGTTACTCTGCGTCATAACACTTCAGCGCCAGCTCCTCACCTTACTGGTGGGGTCCTCTGTCCTTTTCAAAGCCACTGGGGAGGAGCCAGGATTCTCAGCTCAGTGCTTGTTAACCATAACAGCACCTTGGAAATGCCTAGGAGCTTTTATAAAATATTCATGCCTGGCCTCCACCCAAGACTGGGAAGATCAGAATCTCTGGGATAGTGGTATTTTCCCGATGTATTTTTAAGAGCTCCCTACGTGATTCTAAAGTATAGCCAGGGCTGGAGACCACATAGCCAGCAAGTGGGCCAATTTTCTGCTCACGGGCCATAGCTCTCCAAAGTCCACATCCCTGGCAGCAGATGCAAGGTCATAAGACTGTGGACAGCCTTTCTGTCATCTTGCTTTGAATGTAAAAAATGCAGAGGATGCTAGTGGTCTTTCTGGATGGAGGTCCAAGAACTGAGGGCACCACTGTGTCAGAATCATGTTCTGCAGGGAGCGTACCAGTCACCAGTGTGCAGAGTACTCTAGACTCCTTACTGGGTGCTCAGAGTCCTGAGCAGCCCATGAGAACCATAGCCATTAGTCAGAGGTGAGGACCCCGGACCCCTGTGCCCACCACTCACATTCACAATGAGGAAGTCCAGCCAGCACCAGGCGTTGGTGAAGTACTTTGTGAAGCCATAGGCCACCCACTTGAGCAGCATCTCGAGCACAAAGATAAAGGTGAACACCCTGTCTGCGTACTCCAGCAACGCCTTCACCGTGGGCTTCTGGTCCAGGTAGCAGTCTTCAAAGGCCTGGAGGGAAGGGAGCAGAATGGCAGGCTGCTGGACCCATCTCACGGGGCCCAGGCAACAGGGCAGGACTAGCCTGTCCACCCTGGAATTTTCTTTTCTCTGCGCCAGGGTGGTGAGGTGGGTAGAGGAGGAGGCACTGCGAGATACAAACTGAGACTTCCTTAGCCAAGAGGAACACACAGTCCTGCTGATATTTTGCAGGATTGCTGAATGCAAGTGAGAAAGGAAACCTCAAATTGGATTTTGGAAGTGAACCAAAGGGATGCTAACAGCAACTTGCTTTAAAAATAAAAGCATCAAAGGCTGTTTGCAGGCAGTTCACAAAAAAATTAAAGTAAGAATTGCCAACAAACCTCTGAGAAAGATTGTTTTATCTCACTGGTAATCAAGGAAATTCAAATTAGAAGAATGCAGGTTTTTTTTTTTTTTTTTTTCCCTTTACCAGATTGGTGAAGATGAGAAAGAATTGCGAGGAGGCCCCAGTGCTAGGGTGTCCATGGGGTGTTCACTCTCATAAGTGACTAGGCGTGAGGATTAGGTCAGTCTTTGGGAAGTGAAATGATTCCAAGGCTTTAGAAAGCCAGTGATTCTGCCTTCAAGGACTCGCCTTGAGGTCACTGGGCACTGTTAGTGCCCCCTCCCTCAGTGAGACAACCAGCGACTTCTTCGCTGGGCTGAGGGAGCTAGGTCCACTTTGGGAAAGCTTTGCAGATTACATCCCCGCCCCCTTGGGGCAGCCCTGGCCAGTGACACATGGGTTTACGAGAGGCCATCCCCTTTGCCTCCAGGTGGGACAATTTTGTGGCACCTTTGTGTTTCAACGCTCCCTGTGGGATCTGCGGAAGCTGTATTTCATCTTCTCTGGGCTCCCTCCTCTCTTCTCTCACAGGCTTCACCACAGTTCATCCCAGTAAGTGGCTGGCACAGGAGACCTAGCTGTGGGATCTGCATCTCGGGCCAAGCTGAAAGGCTCAGGGATTCAGACCTCCACGGCGGCAAGAACGAGGAGAGTGATGTGTGTGAGGCGTGAGCACAGCAGTTGTTTGAATGAATGGCGGCACTTTCCTAGAATGGCGCATGTCGCAACCATGAAGCAAAATAGTATGACAATATTTCCTGGGAATATTTACCAAAGAGAAATTACAGAATGCGCAGAGGTGGTTTTACTTTTGTAATATTTGTATATTCTATGCAGAAGATGGGAAGGAGGTAGATCAAAATGTTTGCAAAGTGAGCTTCTCTTTGAGTGATAGAAAAATGGGTCATTTTTTCCTTTTGCCCTTTTCTAGTTGATTTTTTTTTTCATTTTGCATTTTACTTTGTCAGATGAAAATTCATGTTATTTTTTAAAAGCACTCAAAGTAAAAGCATGAAGACTAAATTTGGTCTCAGCCTGTTTGGTCCCATGGGAAAGGAGGTGGGGAGTGAAGGGAAGCTGGTAGGGTGGGCTGCGGGGGCATGGCAGCTGGCTCAGGATCTGAGCTCCCTCCAGGGAGTGGAGAGCAGGAGCGAGAATGGGAAGGTGACGGCGGGGGTGTGGAGAGAGATGGGCAGGAGAGCGAGAAGAGACCCTTGGAGAGAGCCTGTGAAGAAGGCCTCTGGCCAGCAGCACCTGGGGTTATCCTTTGTGTGTGTTACTGGGCACTGGACTCTGTACTGAGTTACATCCCAGACTTAACTTTTAGTTTTTATTTTGAGGCAGGGTCTCCCTAAATTGCTAAGTTGCCCAGGCTGGTCTTGTACTTACAATCCTCCTGCTTCAGCCTCTCACATAGCTGGGATTACAGTGTGAGCCACCATGCCTGGCTTGGGGTTATCATGTTTATCCAGGAGCGTGGGAAAGAGAAAGGAAGGTGTGGAGAAATCTCTGCCTCCCCTTCTCCTGCAGTGTGGCCTCTGCTCTGCTGCACCCAGGGGGACAGTTGGTGCCTTATCCCGTCGTGATGAATGCCTTTCCATGCTGCTCCCTGCCCCCACACCAAGATGGCAGGCCAGCCCTGCCCCTGAATCTCTTCTTCCTGGCTTTGGGTCTCACTGCCCTCGGTCTCCTCCCACCCCTCAGAGTGCGCCTTGTCCCTCGCCTGCATTCTTCCCACGGCTAAGGGCATGTGCCTAGCAGTGCTGGTACCTTTCCTGGGAAATCGGCATTGACGTGGTGCCCAGATATTCAGTAGGTCGTTCTTAGTGAGTAAATGACATAGGAGCAGCAAGACGAGTGAAAGCGCTTAGAGCTATGAATCGGGAAAGGGAGGCTCTAGTCCCAGCACTTGACTGAACTCGAAGGGACCCTGGCTGGTTCCTTTCATGTCTTTGTGCTTTGAAAGCCTTGCCTGTAAAATATGGACAACCGGGGTTGCCCGGTCCCTTCCTGTGTCTCTGTCTACCTTGTTCTACTGGGATGAGCGCTTGAGTTTGCATAGTGAGCCTGAGCCCTGGCTCGGAGCCTTCCTTCTTCGTCCTACAGATCCCAGCATTTGGCCAGGGCATTAATGAGCACCTCCAAACCCTGAGTTGCTATTTCCTGAGATCATTCCGAGTTGGTTCATGGATGGCAGCACTAGCCTGCACGGGGAGGATGTTGGGAATGCAGGTTCTCAGGCCCCACCACCAGTTTTCCAAATCAGAAGCTGCAGTGTGGCAAGTTCTCCAGGTGATTCCAATTTGGGAATTGTTGCTGTAATAGTTTCCTTGAGCACTGAAGGAGTAAAAGCAGCATTTGCAAGTGGTTTGGTAAGACAAGGCGAGATGACTAGATCTTCAGAGAAGGCCAATATGTTTGAAAGCTCAGGTGATGGAAAGCCAGGGGCTTTGGGATTGAAGTGAGGTTTGCTACTGCTAAGTTGGGTGGCCTTGAACAAGTCCCCTAGCCCATAGTGGGATGCACACACTTGCTGCTTGAACACTTGCTGCTAGGTTGAGCAGGCAGTGGCCTTGGCAGCTCCAACACCTTCCATGCCCTGCCATTAGGAGGTGCACTGGGCTGCAGCTCTCCTTCCAGCTCTAGGCTGGGCCTCCGTTGGGGCTGCCCCTGATGCAGTAGGAAGTCCCGCCTGGAGGTCTCTGTGCCGGGGCCCATTTCCTCTTACCAGAGACCCACTGCTGAGCAGGATCATGAAGATGATAAAGCTCTCGAACCAGCTGTGCTCCACGATGCGGTAGCAGGTCTTACGCAACTGCCAGCCCACGGCCCACGGAAACTTGGTGACATTCACTTTGCAGCAGGGACAATGGCGAAGGCAGACTGTGGAGAGAGGTGACCAAAGGACAGCGATATTCCATTGTCATCATTTCTGCCCCAGTCACCCGGAGAAACAGCTCTGCTGGGAAACCCACTTGCTACCCCTTTGGAAAAGGATTCTTCCCTGGAATAGGAGAGGAGGGACCTTCCAGGGGGCCTCCAGGTCTGCCCATAAGGTTTCCTCTCCAGCATGGGTCTTGCCCATGCAGACATCCTCCCCAACCACTCTTCTTAGAGACGGCACCAGCAGTCCCTGTCCTGACGCTCACTCATCCCTGGAAGTGGACAAGCCCTGAGACAGGGCCTGGCAGTGTCAGAGGGGCTGTGCTCTGAGTCCACGTGGAACTGATGGCCACCATGTGGCTGGTCCGGTCCAGCCCAGCCCAGCCCAAGGTCGAGTGGAACTAGAAGCTCAGTAAATTGGTGCCTGCACCCTGCCATAATCCATGATTGCCTTCAGAGTATTTGAAAGATTTGTTTATTCATTCATTGTACCAATATTCATTGTGGACATAATGTGCCTTGGTGTTCAGAACATTGAGGGGAAAGATGAACAAGATACAGGTTCTGTCTTTAAGAAAAGACCAAGGGAAACAGATATGTTGAGATCTTCCTCTGGGTTTTTTATGTCCCAAATCATGAGTTCAAGGGGAGCTGGGTGTGGTAGTGTACACCTGTAACCTCTGTACTCCGTTTGTTCATGTCCAGCCTGGGCAACTTAGTGAGACCCTGTCTCAAAATAAAAAAGGGCTGAGATGTAGTTCAGTGTGAAGGCCTTGAGTTCAATCCCCAGTACTGAAGGAAGGGAGAGGGAGACAAGGGGGAGGTTTATGGTAGTGACTACCCTTTTCCCCTTTCAACTTCAAGAGGCCAGGCCTATAATTCAGTGAGGTTCCTCCAGGGTGATGAGCAAGGCATAGCATTGTCTTCTGTGTCCACCTGACATAGCGTCAGGTGCTATGAGTTGTGGAATGTGTCTGAAGCTGCCAGGGCCCTGTTTGTCTGGCTCCTGTGGACCCCAGGCCAGGGCCCTGGACATGAGATGCCCAGGGGAGTGACAGACCGAATTCTGGTCCTAATTAACACCAGCCTGAGGAGGCCTGTCACTGCCATTTACCTTCTGTGAAGCACTCATCGGGTTCTTCCAGCTCATCCGCCAGCTCTGGGATCTTCCTCAGGATCTCCTCAGGATCTGGGCAGTCCACCGTGCTGCCCTCAGAGGAGCTCGTGTCAACCAATCCCTGCAGGACAGAGGCCCAGGGCAGTGAACTAGCTCTCTGAGGTGCCTGAGACCAATGCATGGTCCCTGCACTTCCGACTGGCTGAGACCCCAAGGCACAGGATAAGCCCTGCAGGGCCCTGGTCCCATGCTGGGGCTGCCCTGGCTTCCTCCAGAGCTCGGGCCTGGGTGCTGGTGCTCCCCATGGAGCCCTGAGGCCTAGCTGAGCAAGGTTGCAAACCTCCAGGCTCTGATGGAGTGCTGGCAGTGGCCCGAGACACCGTAATTACACCCATAAAGACTCTCAGCTTTCACTGGCCTTGAATATTTAATCATGGAGCAAAGCTGCAGGGGCCTTGCTGCCCTCCTGGCAGCTGGAGCCCTACAATGTCTCCAGATGAATTCAATTAGGAGCTGAAGCTGCTCTTGGGTTAGTAAACTTGATAGCTTGGCTAATGGACCCAAATGGTAGGGTGGGTCCCCATCTGTCGCTGTCAGCCCCTCCCTGCCTGGTCTGGGTCACGAACAAGAAACAAAAACAAAACCAACACCCAGAAGTGGTACCCTGAAAACATCTACTAGGGGAAACCAGCTCGGAGAGACCTCAGAACTCTCAGAAGGGGACACGCCATCCACGTGCAGAGCGTGACAACCCTCACCCACCGGGACTCCACGCTCATGTTCATCCGTAGCCCCCCACGTCCCTTCTCAGCCCCTCTATTCTCTTGCCCTGCTGTGGTCAGCCTTGCCCAGGGCACGCGGCCAGTAGCTGGCATTCCTCACGCTGAAGGGCCATTGGAAGGGCTGTTTTCTGCCTTATCTTTGCCCAGCCCTGTGCCAGCCACACAGTCCCCACTTCAGGGGTGAGGTGTGGAATTAAATTCTTGAATGATTACATTGGTAGTAAAGATGTGGAACCTTCACCCTTTCCCTATAGATTGTTTTCTTCCAAGATTTGCAGTGGACACCACAGTTTATTTTTACTTTAGAAGGATGTCCCTAAGCCCGAGTACTCCTCCCGGCCAGTCTGTGAAGCTGTCAGCTCCCTTCTCCCCCGCAGGCAGCCCCTCTCCAGCCCCTGCCTGCTTTGGGCCAAAGACAATGATGCAGACAAAAGAAAGTGGGGGTGCCTCGCAGGGAAGACTTCCTCACCCCTGAGTGCTTCCAGCTTCTATCTGCTGCCTCTGAAATACACTTGACTTTCTTTGTGCACTCTTTTGTTTCGTTTTTCCTTGGCTGTCACTTTCTGGGCACTTACTCCATTTCAGGCAGGAGCTAAACATCTGACAAGCGGCATCTCATTTAAGCCTCGAAATAATCCTGCCAAGGAGGCATCATCGTGCAGTTTCACAGATGAAGGCACAGAGGCTACAGGGGTCAAGGAACTGGCCCAAGTAGAGCTTGTTCTTTCTTCCCATCCCTATACCCAGCCAGGGGTGAGGTCCTGGCGATGGTGGTGAAAGCTGAAATGTCCCGATCAGCCGGGGGCTGGGAGGGCGTTGAGCATTCCCAGGATGAGGAAGGAGGTTACTCAGTTGGTGTGGTCTGGAACCGTCGGGCCCATCTCCACCCTCCAGTGCCCCCAGCCCTCAGGCGGTGTCTGGCTGGCTGGTGCCGCTCCCCAGGAAGCTCACATACCTACCTCTGTGGGAACTGGGGGGGCACCCTCGTCACCTTTCCACTTCTCACCCAGGAATGGAGCCAGGTCCTCAGAGGATGTCCCAGAGCCTGGGCTCCTGGGTGTCAGGTAGTCCTCACACCTGCCCTCTTGCTGCAGCTGCTCCTGCTAATGACAGCGGGTGCCACGTGGCACCTGGGTCGGTTACAGCTGATCACACTGTGGGCTGTCAGAGCTAGGACTTCAGACACGCAAGTAATGCACACGGATAAGCACGCTTGTGTGAAGCGACCAGAAATACTGTAGAGCCAGATGGATCTGTATTTAACTTGTGGCTCCATTCCTTAGAAGCGATGTGACCTTGGGACAAGTTATTTCATGTTTCTGATCTTTTTTCCCCATCTACAAAATTTCAAAGGCAAGCTCTACCTCAGTAATTTTGATGACTAAATATGTTAATACTTATACGCTGCAGGAAGAGCTTGGCTGGGTAGATGTTCGCTTCGACCACTGTTACTTGTTCAGAAGTCAGACTGGTAGGGAACTTGGGCATCTGGATCTCCGCCAAAGAACCCCAAAGTAACCAAAAATGCTTCTGAGAGGCAGACAGCCATCACAGAATTCATGTCCTATACTCTGGGGATGGTGACACCCTGTCCTCGGCTGTCACCCAGACAAAGGCATGTAAAAAATGGCAGCTAATAACAGCAGCTGCTGGAACGCAAGAGGAGTGACACAGAGGAGGAAGGCTATGGAAGAGCTGCAGACTCAGAGCACAGCTGGCTGAGGCCACTTAGAGGCCTGGCCAGCAGCCTTGTGTTGGAAGGGCCCCCGGGGATCCCTGCCTTCCCAGCTGGTGCAGAAGTGCACCCTCGCCGTGGAGAAGGGTTAGTGAGAGCTGAGATACCAGCTTAAGGTAGAAAGGAACTGGGCAAAGTATTACAAAATATATATCACCAAAAGGTTTAAATGTGCTTTACAGCTCTTTGAAAGGAGTGTCACTTTCCTATGATGCCAATAGTCAGTAATGAGTCGTGTAACAACCAGGACTTCTTCGGATGCTGGTGGAGATTAGATAAGCCTGCTCTGGGACAACACCCATTTATTGGAGGAATATCATTAGCATCGCAGTGCAGGGTATGGGTTGAGTCAAGTGAAGGGGGCAGCTCTGTGAAGGACAAGGTCCTAGCACCTCAGGGTGGCCTGGGGCTCACCCACTGCCTCTGCTCCCTGTTTGCCTGTCTAGGGAGATGTGATCTTTTTTTCCAGGCCCTGCAGAGGAGCCAGCTCCTCTGGGGCACTTCACACAGTTTCAGCTCCTGAATAGCAAGGTCTCCTATGCCTGGTTTGCCAGGGGCTCTTCAAGGCTGTGCCAGTCCCACTGCTGGGAAGCCTCACTCCCACAGTTTCCCTTCTGCCCTGCGTGGCTCTCATCCTGGGGCCCTTCCTACTTCCTGTGGCTGCCCTCTGGGGGAGCACTTTTACCTGTCCTCCCGGGGTCACTTGCTGCCATGAGCTCGGAGCATCCTGCTCTCCATCATCCTCTGAGTCTTCGAGATCAGATTCACCCTCCGCAATGGGCACCGAGACCCACAAGTTAGGATTGGTGATAAAGTCACTGTGCTCATCCCTGGGCACTCTGAGAGGTGGCGGTGCCCTGGGGCTCCCTGAGGCAGCCTCCGCAGCAATGTGGTTCTCAGCTTTGGAGTTGGAGAGTGGGGATTTTGCTGCCAGCTGCAACTCCACCTTGGGCCTGGGAAGCAGGCAGGGCTTTCGGAAGAAGCTGCAAAGGGCCTTCCTGGCTTGGTGGCCAAACACCTGGAGGCGTGCCAGGGCCACCTGCAGGTTATTCACCTCCCTGTCGTCCTCAGGTGCTGTGAGGTTGTCAGCGCTGAAGGAGTTCAGCAGCAGGGCGATGAACAGGTTGAGCACCTGGAGAGAAGGTGTAGAAGGCGAGATGGACTAACCAGCCCCTCCTTGGCCACCTGGCAGCAGCTGGATGGCAGGGCAGTCACAGTCTGGGCCTCCTGCACCCCCTAGTCCTCTGCCTTGGGGAGAATGGATGTTCTGAGAGCAGCGAGGGAACCCTTGGGATGTCCCAGGGATGTGCCAAAGGAAAGGAGGCCTGGAAGGGCATTCTCCACAGTGAGGTTCACCTTGTGGCGAACGGACATCCGGGGACAACAGAGAGGAGCAGGCCACCCTCATTTGCAAAGCCCTGGGTTTTATTCCTCACTCTTCAGTCCTGGGCACATTGCCTCACTGCTTCTAACTTCACACTCTTCCCCTGTAAGCAGGGAGCAGGGCGCTCCCCACCTTTCAGAGTAGGTGTGAAGACGAAATGACATGGAGGATGTAGAAGTTCTTAGAGAGGCAAACTTCTTGCCTGAGGGCTGGGGCACCTGTGCGTCTGCAGGGAAGGAGCTGGGCCTGGGAGGAAAGAGCTGCGGGCAGCCCTGACTGCACATCGGAGGTGTGGACGGAAGGCAGAGCTCTGGCTGAGGACCAGGCGGGAAAGATTTGGAGAGCCTCGATGTGCTTGTATATCACCTTCTCTTAGCTGAGTTTCTCCTGTCTGTAAAACTTTTGCACGAAATAAATCCAAATAAATCCAGGCACGAAGGAGCATGGACTCTGGGAGGCTGAGGCAGGAAGATTGCATGTTTGAGCCCAGTTTAGGCAACTTAGTAAGATCCCGTCTATAAATAATATAAGGCCTGGGATGTAGCTTAGTGCAAAGGCCCCAGGTTTAAGTTCCAGCACCGCCCCCCCCCAATTTCCTAATTGGTTGATTTCCTAGGCAAAAAGAAAGGGGCTCTGGGAAAGACTGCATGTGTCCCCAGAGCCAGGCAGTGCTGGATGCCTACACCTAGACAAGCTGGAGGAGAGGAGAGTTAGGGCCGATTTCTAATGGGCAGGAATGTCTCCAGAGGGGCTTCCCCAAACCTGGGAGTAGACTTGAAATGTATGATCAGCTGGGCACTGCCCAGCTTCTTTTGTCTTGTCCCTCTGCTCCTAGCTGGGACCAAGAAGTCAGTCAGTTCTTACTGTCTTACAAAAATATCTCCTGAGCAACCCACGTTGGGGAGATTTTCCTTCCTCAAGGAACAGCTCCCCTTTCCTGAGTTCTGACACTGCATCGGGCAATCTGCGTGTCGCATCTTCTGAAATTAATTCTCCCAGTGTGCCTGTGCTTGATTTTTAAGGAAATCAGGGCTTGGGGAGATTCAATCTTTGCCCTGGCTCACCCAGTTAGTAAACGGTGGAGAGGGATTTCTCCTTCTCTGTCATGTGCGCTTATTTCTGCAAGTCGGGCCGGCTCCCCAGGCACACTTCTTAGCACATGCCCTGTGACTCTGAAAAGTCTGAAGACTTCATCCAGCGAGGCGATGTGGGCGTAAACGTGTACACGGTCAAGGCTTCTGAGGAAGCCCCTCCAGTGCCCGAAAGACAGGGCCCCTTGGGGTCGTACTCACCACTAGGTTCCCCAGCACCATCACGGTCAGGAAAAGGATGAGGCATATGGGTTTCTCGCTGACTTCCATGCAGGCCCACATGTTCTCGATCCACTCTCCGCAGAGGATCCGGAAGACGATGAGGAAGGAGTGGAAGAAATCATGCATGTGCCAGCGGGGCAGCTCTTCGCCTGGCAATGCCAGCTTTGCCTGATGGTTCCAGTAGGCCTCCCCGAGGAGCTGCTTGCCGACCAGAGCGAAGATGAAGACGATGATGGCCAGGATGATGGTCAGGTTCCCCAGTGCCCCCACCGAGTTGCCGATGATCTTGATGAGTGTGTTCAGGGTGGGCCAGGACTTGGCCAGCTTGAAGACCCGCAGCTGGTGAGGGAGGAACAGAGACCTGGTCAGGCCCCAGCCGCTGTTCTCGCCTTTTGTCTGAAGCCTTGGCTGGAAACCAAAGTTCTGAGGAAAGCGCAGGCAGCTCTTCCCATTAGGACGGGAGCTCCCTGGAAGCGGTTTTGAGCTTGCTTTCTTAGACTGTGTGTATATTGTCTGTTAGTACATGTTTGCATCACATAATAAATATATTCGTGTGGGGAATGGGTACATACACATCTCGAAACTTGATCCTTTTTACTTCCTCCTTCCCTCCCATCCCTCCCATTTCTTCCCATCCCGACACCCTTTCATCTCCATAAATTTCATCTCCCCACTTCCTATCATCTAGCTTTTATTTTGCTTTTTAAATTATTTATACTTTGGGTTTCTCAAAAATACGATCGGCCTTCTGTGGTCCCTAAGTATCAACACACTGCCATGGCTGTGGCAGAGCAGGTCGTTGGGTCATCGTCACTGTGTTCGGTAGCCACAGGCCTGCTCACTCCTGGGTGTGGACCCAAGCTGGGGTGGCGCACTGGGGTAGGACGAGGGCCACAAATAAGTGAGCACAGCTTCCTCTTGACCTGAAGGCAGGCGAGCCTCCCTCAGCGGCAGCGTGGCCCACTGAGTTGGGTAGCTACTAGCTGATCATATTTTGGGGCATTTCTCGTCTTGGGGCAGCTGACAATATCTGTCACCCCCACTAGCTCTGAACAGCAGTGCCTGTGATTTCCTGGACCCAGCGTCCACACTCGTACAGTCCCTGAATCGAACACTAGTGCTTCTCGCCTAATGCGTGCCAACCATACATGCCATGGCTCTGTGCCAGCCTGCCAGCCCATGCGAGAGGGAGAGGGCTCTGCTCTCACAGAATCAATGGTTTGTTCACTGAGATAAGATGAAGGCTCCACAGACCTTCACTGTAAACCCAAATATGCTAAGCTCCGCAAGACAGCAAAAGCCCTGCACATAAAGACATAAACATTTAATAACTGCACTTACGGGTTCATGAGGTCACTAGTGAACGCTGTCAGGGAGTGAGTGTGTGTGTCTCCGTGCACTAAGAGCCAAGCTCAACCTTCGGTGTAGGGCGCAGTGCTGGAAGAACAGTGCTGTGACAGCTCCGTCCCCCACCCGGCAGAGTGGATCCCTAGGGAGCGGGACGAAGAGCCTTACGCAGTAACTACCGTGTGCACTTCTCTGTGTGATGCGAGGATGGACTCTCCTCACGCTGGAAGCAGAGCTTAAAGCACCAGGTCTGGTGTGGACCGGCCAGAGGCAGCTGTCAAACAAATAAAAACTGAGTGCTGGGCACCAGGCAGAGCCCTTTTGTGGAGTGCGTTGGGGGAAATTTCCTAAATAATGCAGCTGATCAAAGTCCCCATTCTCAGTCAGTTCTGGACAAGTGCAGACGCAGAGGCCAGAGGAGGGCCTCACACTGGATAAGAGCCAAGCCACAGAGCATTGGGCCGTACGCCTGGAACAGCGAGGGACACTGGGACATGCTGACTAGCCCAGAGCAAAAGCATCTGACAGTGACACCTGCTCAGCTGCACTTGGCCGTGTGAGTCCACAGGTTCCTTAGTTGGGGTGGGGCTAGAAATTAATATTAGAATCTCCTTAGAGAGCAGCCCCTAATAAGCTCTCACTAAACTACAAGCACAATGTATGTATTTTTTACCACAGGACATGAATTGAGTTGTCTTCCATTAATGTTTTGTTGTCTTTATAAAGAACAATAGAACAGGATCTGTCTGTCCACTCGCTGTTCTTCAGACACCAGCTTGAGGGCCCCTACCATTAGCCAGTCAGTCAACACACATCTGTGTGCCTGCTGCTGGGGCTATAGAGTCACACCGCCTGGCTGGCTCTGGCCGATGCCTACAACCACTGGAGGAGGAGAGCAGTTCACTGTGTCCGTGTTCCCCCTACCTTCACCTCTGCCCATCTGATTATTCACCACAGTCTCTACCCAGCTGAGCACTGTGTCAAAGGAATCTCTTCCTATTGTCACATGATAGCTTAGAATCAGGTCGGGGCTGCGGCTCGGTCATATAGCGCTTGTCTAGTGTGCATGAGTCCCTGGGTTCCTTCCCCAACACTGAAAAACAAAAACAAAGTTGGTAGCTGTGGATATATTTAGATAGAAATTACTTGAAGCCAGTTCCTTATCTTAAACTTTTCTAGATTTTTCAGCTTTCTTTAGTGAGGATGCTTTACTTCTAGAACAAAATGAAAAATCAGCCTAACTTCTGTCTTCTACTGGGGTCATCGCCACTGGGCAATGAAATTCGGCTTCCACAGCTGAAAATATCAGGGTGTAGGGTAATAGGACAGAGTATATCAGCTCTCATTTAGGTTCCTTTTTTAAATCAAATATCACAGAAAATGCTGGGCAATAAAATCTTAAGTGTGTTGATGACCTGCCAATGAAATAAACAACTTTTAGCCAAAATTTAAATCCATGTGAGAAATGTACTTTCCCTCTGTCCAGTCCCAAGGGAAGACTTGTTTTTCAGCTTCACTTGCAGATAACTGGAATCATGCTGTTGGGTTCTGACTTATGGGGCCGAGCAGAAAGGAAAGTAACACACATTACTTTCAGGCATAGTCATAAAATGCCTTGCACTTTCCTTTCCTCTTCCATGATTCCCAGAGAAGCCACCACGGAGGTGGTGATGTGACCAGGTGGGGGAACCCTGAAAGCCAGAGTCCCTACTTGGAGTAAACACTCCCCGGCGAGCTTCCCTGCTAGCACTGAAAGTGCTGTGGGACATCAACCTCTGTGACGTTAACTCACAGATGGGGGAGGTGACACCGTAGCTGTACGTATTTTGAGTCGCGTAGAAATTGGTACGTTAACAAGAGGTATTGCCATCTCAGAAATGTCAACTGTGTGGCACTGGCTTAGTGCAATCCTCAGGTGGGCAGCAAGAAAACTGGTATAAGAAAGCTGGAAAATGTTGATGTGTGTTAGTCAGTGGCAAAAATATTGCTTGCAATAATTCTGGAGTTGGTCCCAAGACTCATAAAGCAAGAGGCCTAGGAAAAGGGTTGTAAACCCTTACTACTGTGTGTCCACTGTGATTGACTATGTTTCACATTACAAGAAAGAGGCGTGACCAGGAAATACTAGACTGATTTATAAGAAATGAAAGGAAATAGAGTCTAGAAGTTTAGATCCTTGAAGATTTGGAAAAATACACTACCTCTAAATTCCAAACAGTAAACAATGGGATCAAATCTTTAGGTGTTGAAGACCAGTTAGATTCTGCAATAGATTTGCAACACTTTCATAAAAAGATTATATGACTGGCGTAGCCACCATTTCTCTTGCAAGAGAAAGGCATAGGGACAGAGAAACAAAGGAAGAAAGTGGCACTGAGAATTTTGTCAAGGAATGTACTGTGTGCAGCACACAAGAGGTCTGGTTGGGCTTGGTGGTACATGCCTGTAATCCCAGCACTCAGGAGGCTGAGGCAGGAGGATTGCTGTGAGTTTGAGGCCAGCCCGGGCTACAAAGTGCATAGTGAAACCCTGTCTGAAAAAAAAAAAAAAAAAAAAGAAAAGAGGTCTGAAGCCCTTTAAGTTTTGAAGGGAATTGAATTACATGGTAAACCATCAGCCCTCACTGAAAAAACCTTCACCATTTAAAACTCAGACCTTGGCCTAACATTTTTCCATGACAGGAAGCAAACTTGCAAACATTTTCAGATGTGGCAAAGTCTTTTAATGAAAGACTCCCAAGTACTGCTGCCTGACTTGCATTAGACTACGCTAAGAGTGTGGAATAAACCTTTATCGGGTTCAGCTGTTGAGTTTTTAAGAGTCGTCTGTACAATAGCTACCATTGTTTATCATTGAGTAGTTTGTATTATTATTATTATTATTATTATTATTATTATTATTATTATTATTTGTAGTGCTAGGGATTGAACCCAGGACCCTAGGCATGCACTGTACAACTGAGCTATACGCTCAGCCCCATAATTTATTTTTAAAAAGAAGATAAAAATATTTAGTGTGATAGGGCCGGTGAGATGGCTCAGCGGCGTAAGTGCCTGCCTTGCAAGCACGAGGGCCTGAGTTCGACTCCCGGATCCCACATACGGAAAAAGGGGCCGGTGATATCGCTCAGCGGCATGGGTGCCTGTTGGCGCGCGAGGTCCTGAGGTCGACCCCCCGGTACCCACAAAAAAAAAAAAATTTAGTGTGATAATAACTTGGGAAGGGATAATTGGAATGAAAAGTTATTCTGGAGGAAAAAGAAGATTTTAGCTAACTTTTTACATTGACTGAGTTAACTGTTTATACCATAATTCCTTATTTCTTCTTTCTTTCTTTTTTCTTGCATGGTACTAGGGATTGAACCCAGAGAGCACTGAGTTATATTCCTAGCCCATTTAAAAAAATTTTTGACACAGGGTCTCACTAAGTTGCCCAGACTGGCCTCAAACTTGTGACCTTCCTGCCTCAGCCTTGAGAGTAGCTGAGATTACAGAAGTGCCATCATGCCTGGCTATTGTGCTGTAATTTCTAAGGAAACTACTCAAAGAATAAAAAAGGAGTATTTAGTTTTCAAATAAGTAGAAGAAGAAGTAATACAAGGAAAAATATACAGTATAACCCAAAATAGATTAAGGGATGGTGGGGAGAGAGATTGGTCAATCTAATGATGGGCACACCCTCAAATATGATGTATCAGTATTTACAAAGAAATAGGTGGGCTAAATGCTTTGGCTAAAAGACAAACATTGGATTCTAAGAACTGAATAAGAATCCCAAATCTGATTGTATGCTATTTGCAAGAAACATAAAAAAAAAGCAAGGATACACAAAATTTACATGTAAAAGGATGGATAAAAACCCATCCTTTGGTTTAGACAAATTCTAAACCAAAAGAAAGCAGGGTTATTTAATTAATATCAGGCAAAGATATTTTTAAAGACGAAAATATTTCTAGAGATAAAGAAGGTCAATCTTCATAATAAAAGTTTCACTTTACTGAAAAGATATAACAACTTAAAATATGTGTGCATGTGGGGCCGGTGAGATAGCTCAGCAGGCATAAGCGCCTGCCTGGCAAGCGTGAGGTCCTGAGTTTGACTCCCTGTACCCACGTATGAAAAAAGGGCCGGTGATATCGCTCAGCGACATGGGTGCTTCCTGGCGCGCGAGGTCCTGAGGTCGACCCCCAGTACACACACCCACACACAAATATATATATATATGCACTTAATAATACAGGCTCCAGATAGAGCCACATGAGAAACAGACATGCATAATCATAGCGGGAGATATTTTTGAACACCACCTTCTCAGTCACTGCTAGAACAAGGAGTAGACGATAATAAGCAGGGATATAGAATGTACCACATAATGAAATTTCCCTACCCAATGGGTATATGTGGAGTATTGCACCCTACAACTGCAGAAAAGACATTTTTTTTAAAGTACATAAAGAACATTTTCAATACACTGAGCCAAAGAGAAATTACCAGTAAATTTCAAAGCATTAAAATCATACAGCATATGTTCTCTGACTATAACACAATTAAGCTAGGACTCAATGGCATAACGATAACTGGAAATACCACGTATATTTTGAAATTAAGAATCATGCTTCTAATTAACCTTTGAGTCAAAGAATAAATCAAAGTTGAAACTAGGAAATATTTAGAAGCAGACAACAAGGAACTTTCAATATATTAAAGCAGTTCTTAGAAGAAAATTGAAGTCTTAAATGAAAATATTGGGGAAAAAAATGGACCTCGTTGCATTTTAAGAAGTTAGAAAAGAACAAAATATGTAGAGCAGAGGATATAATTAAGATAAGATTCAGGATTTTTTGAAATAGAAAAACATCAATGATATAGAGGGGATCAATAAGCTAAAAGTTAGTTCTTTGGAAAAGCTGATTAAACTGATGATCTTTGGCAAGGCTAGTGAACAATGATGAGAAAAAGCACAAATCATTATTCTTAAGAAAGAAAAAGGTGGCACAAGTATAGGTGATATACATCCTTAAAAGATAAGAATGTGGTATGTACAAATTATTCCAACAAACTATAAAACTCAGATAGGAAGGAAAATTCTTAGAAAAATAACTTATGAAAAACTGATTTGAGATAGAACACCTGACTAATTTCATAGCTATTAAGAAAACTAAATCAGTAATGAAAATCTTGACCTTCAGATGGCTTCCCTAGTGAATGCTACCAAACCTGCAAGGAACAAATAATTCTAATCTTACTCAAAAATTAGGTATAGAAAAAGAGAATATTCCTCAACTGTGCTTATAGAGATTTGCATAATTTTGATACCTTGACATCAAATCCTGGTAAGGATAATGTAAGTAAAGAAAATTATAAGCCAAATATTACTCATCAATATGGCTGCAAAGGTCTTTAAAAAATGATTTAACAAACTGAATTTCCAAATGTATTTTTAAAAGGCACTATGATCAAGTTGTATTTTTGTCCCAGGAATGCAAAATTGATTTAACACTAGAAAATCAATTAATATAATGCACCAATTTAACAGATTAAAGGAGAAAATATGTGATCATCTTAATGTGATTATCTTATATGCACAAGCAATGGTCTGATAAAATTAAACATCCATTCACAATAAATATTCTTAACAAGAGAAAACTTCCTAAACTGATAAAGTTTTTCTTTTTTTTTTTAAAGCCTGCCACAAATGCCAGATTTGATGAAACATTAAAAGCATTCTTTTTGCAATCAAGAAAAAATACATACTTTCTACAGTGTACTGGATGTCCTAGCCTGCACAGTGATGTACTAAGAAGAATCAAATGGTGTAAGGATTAGAAAAGAAGAAACAAAACTCATTATTTTCACATGATATGCTTGTGTTAAAAACTTGAAGAGATTCTAAGACAAGTCCTCAGGCTGCTCTATTCAGACAGGAGGGCTGGGAGGTTCTCTGTGACAAGGTGACGTGTGACTTGAGCCACAGGTTCTGAAGGACTGAACTAAGTGAAATCTATGGCCCCCATGCTAGGGTTCCACGTAGACTTTCTGCCCTAGATCTCAAGTTACACTCAATCATGTGACCTCTTCAGCCTCTGGATGCCCAACACACAGGGAGACTTGCAGGGTACGCCTCCTTCATTTTGCCATGCTGCTCCATAGCTAGACACTGGGCTCCAACCTGGCACTGAGAGAAAACCCAGAACAACAAGCCATGCCTTTCGTTGGGCCTTTTTCCTACTCCCTAGAGTCAGCAAGAGGCCAGAACTTTTCCAGGTGGCCCCAGGGGCTTGGGAGACTCCGGTGACCCCAGGTTCAGCTCCAGGGAATCTGACGGATTTGGCTGACAAATGCAGCTCTGTTACAAACGTGTAGTGGACAGGCAATAGGGCAGGAGCGCCCTGGATAGGGGAACTGCTCCTGTGGAGGGTGTGCTGGAGCTGAGTTTGGAGGAGAGCCTACACAGTAGGAGAACAGGAGGCAGTTTCCGGCATGAGTGAGAGATTGGGCTGTGATTTAGGGCACTAGGAAATGAGCAAACAACTCTGAGGTGGGAAGGAGAGGGATTCAGGAGTCAGGCAACTTGGATTTGAGACCCAGGCCTGCCTCTTGCTTCCTTCCTTGGAGGCTGGGAGACTCTGGGGTCGTTGTTTAACCATCTGTGCCTCAGTTGTTCTCATCTACCCATGGGATATTAAAAGCAACCGCCCCAGAGTTGTGAGCATAAAATGAGGTGCGTTACGTCAGGGGTGTAGGACTATGATCTACACACGTTAAGCACTCGATAAGTATGAGCTGCTGTGCTTTATTGTTATTTGACAGAGAACAGGACAGTGCTTGGAAGTCCCCTCTTGGTACAGATGAAGGACCGAGGCCCACGGAGCAGCAGGCACACCTCTACTTAGGGTCAGTGAAAAGCTGGGACCAGAGATCCAAGTCTCCAGGCTGGTGGAAGCTCTCCTTTGCCTCCCTTGCATAAGGACAGGACAGGAAAGGGGAGCTGGTTGGTGGAGCCCCCAAAGGTCAGCGCCTGTCCCTAGGAGTCAACTTCCCTGGGTCTGAGGTGGAGTCGCCCAAGTGGCCAAGAGAAGACCTTACCAAGCGGAAGGTCCGCAGCACAGACAGGCTTCCCTTCCTGACCATGCTCAGCTCCAGCAGGCTCACGGTGACGATGATGCAGTCAAAGATATTCCACTTCTTCTGGAAGTAATAGTAGGGGTCGAAGGCAATGATTTTGAAGACCATTTCAGCAGTAAAAAATACGGTAAAGACCTGTGGGTAGATATAAGTTTTCATCACAGTGGGGTCGTTGGGACCAGCTGGCAATGACGAAAGGAGCAGCAGGAACAAATCTGGTTTACAAAATAGCAATTCCTTTTAGTTGTGCTCCGTTCCACTCCATATTGTCAGCAGACCCTTGTGGCTCGGGCATGAAACAGTCCATGTGGAAGAACAGAGGAGTTTCTGAATGTGTGTGGGTGATGTGCAGAGAACTCAGGCTTAGCTTTTGCCATATGGGTGGTGGTAGGAGTGGGGTGAGTGGATAACCATCAGGATGACTACTATTATATAATTATGTCAGCGAGAAGTCAGTCTGGTTCTGTAGTTACAAGCATGGGTTGTGGGGACAACACAGGCCAGACAAAAATCCCAGCTCAGCCTAGCTTGCATAAGGTTGGGTAAGTAGTGTACCTTGGTTTCTTCACCAATACTTGTGCAGTTCTTAGTAAAGGGCCTGGCAGGTAGTAATTCATTTATAAATAACGGCGGCTAAGAAGATGGTAATATGTAGTCTCTAAGATTCTTTTTGGCTCTGAGTGTCTTTAAACTCGTCTTAAATTTTTAAGACAGAATCCCGAGATGGAGAAATGTCAGGATCAGGCTCAGGTCATACAAAATCCAGCCGCAAAGGAGACAAGTAAGGAAGAAAGCAAGGTGCTGCTTTTTCCTCACGGCTCGCATCATGAGCCTGGGAAACCAGGACTGGGTCCCTCTCACCGCGAAGGAAACAGGCTGAGGATGTTGGTAACTTTCTAGTGCCACAAGACTGTGACTGCACGGTTCAAAGGACAGCCACCAAGTGCCCTTTGTAGGCATGTCGGCAAGGTGTGGCTGGAGGGTGGTCAGCTCTGGTCGCTCTCACCAGCTGTGCAGCCTAGGGCGGGCGCTCTCTTCTGTGATGTGAGGGTGATGGAAACTGCATGGTAACGTTCACAAAGCACCAGACTCATCATGGGGATAACACAGACCCCTTCCCTTCCCTTCCCTTCCCTTCCCTTCCCTTCCCTTCCCTTCCCTTCCCTTCCCTTCCCTTCCCTTCCCTTCCCTTCCTTTCCCTTCCCTTCCCTTCCCTTCTCTTTTTCCTTCCTCCTCTCTCTTTCCCTCCCCCTCCCTCTCTCTCTCTTTAAAAAAATGGCCCTGTGCCCCGACACAATGGGAAAGGCCTTTTTTTTTTCCTGCCCCCACTTCTCCTGTGTAAGAGAAAGGCGTGGCCTCCAAGGCTGATTCCACAGGTTTTCTGTGGTCTAATGCCGCCTTCTGGGAAATAAGCATGCCCACTTCCCGGTTTCTCTTTTCACCTCTACTGTAAGTAGAACAGGAGTTCTTGGCTTTGCTGTTGCTGAAGCGTGAGGCATGCTGACTCCACAGAGTTCTGGAACTCATTGTGTCTGCTTCCCATCCCTGGCTTATGGGGAAGGGGCAGGCTTCCAGGGAAGAGGAGTCCTAATCCCTCTGGAGGCCCTCTCTACCCTAGGTTGCAGCCTCTGAGGGTCAGAGGAGCTGTGGGTCCTTGAAGACCTGGCAGGCCACCTTCAGAGAAGTGGACACCAACATGAACCTGGAAATAGGAGCCCGATCCTGCCTAGCTTCTGCTCACCACGTGTGCACTACACACACGCACGCATACACACACACACACACACACACACCACACCAGAGCTGGGTCCCAAATCCTGGTGCTGCCACTTATGTCTATGATCTTGGGCAAAGGATGTAATCATCCATGTCTCAGCCTTTCTGTCCGTGAAAGGGGTTAATAATAGTCCCTATCATAGAGGGTTGTTGTCAGAATGAGTTAGATAACCCATGAAAAGCATCTGAGACCATGTCTGGCCTTGAGCAAGTGTTCATGTAAAGCTAGCTATTATTGCTATTCCTGCGGGTGCAGTAAGGTTCGGGGCAGGTGCCTCCTCTGAGCCACATACGTCATTCAGCATGCAGTAAAATCTAGTGTGGATTTTATCTTGTTAAAAGCAAAGAATACTAAAACCAATGGAAGAAAATGTAAAGTAGCACCATGCTTGAACTAGACACAAGAGAAAAGCTCCAACTCTGTGATCTTTTGCTACAGGAGCAAGTGTATTTCCATGCACCCTCCCTTCCTCCCTCCACCTCCCTCTTCCTCCTCCACTCTTTCTGTACTTCAGTGACAGCACTGAAAATCGCAGCCACTGTTAACTGCAGTCATAGACATTAATTAAATTGGAAAGAAACTTACAAGTCCCTAGGTTGTCTTATTTTTTTGTGTGTGGGTACCGGGGGGGGTCGACCTCAGGACCTCGCTCGCCAGCAGGTGCCCGTGCCGCTGAGCGATATCACTGCCCCCTAAGTTGTCTTTAGATGGGCAAGTGACATTTGCCCTTTTTTCAAGGTAGAGCCCACTGAGATCCAACAAACTCAAGTGGCCTGTGTTCTGGAAGGGGAACTAGCTGCTCCTAGCCCAGGGCTCTCTCTGTCCACTTTCTTGTGCTTATTTGTCCCAAAGCAATTCTGACCAGCTCAGGCTGGACCCCCCTGCCAGACTTGATCAGTGTCCACATGTCTCCTGCAGTGCCACTGTGTCCTCAGCAAATGAGAACGGCACTCACCAACGACGGCATTTCCCAGCCCACGCAAAACCCCAGCCACACAGGCAGCGCCTGGCAGGTCACTCACGATGTTGCCAATCTGCAGCATGGATTCGAAGGCGAAGCTCATGCCGTGGTGCTCCATGGCCATGAAGACTGTGTTCACCACGATGCACAGGGTGATGGTGAGCTCTGTGAAGGGGTCCGTCACCAGCTCAAAGAGAACTGCCTTGAGCTTTACCCATGTGGGGCAGCACTCCCAGATCAGATACTTCTGAGCCAAACTGGTCAAGCAGGGTGGGCACCTCTGTTCAGACTCCTCGAGTTCTGCATTATGGGAGGCAGCAGTGACAGCCATCAGCCATGTGTGTCACCTTGGACCCCTAGCCCACCGTGGCCCCAGATTCTGCCATACTAGGAAACACCACCTCCAGCGTCTCAACCCCAGCCTTCCAGTTCCCTGATGATTGCCACTCCCTTCTTGTTGAATGCCATTAGTCTTGCCACTGCAATCCAATCTCTCCCTCATCTGGGCCTTGAAATCACTGACCTTACACTCCTCTAGTGTCCCTTATCTGTGGTTTTCCTTACCCAGCTTAGATTCACACCCGTTTTCTGCCCTCTCCTTTGCAGACACCCTCACTTCCTTTGCCCCCTGCTCCCCCACTGTACTTACTTAGCAAAACGCTAACTGAATAAACCCAACTTGAAGATTGCTCTGCTTTTGTACGCAGTCAGCAGACCTGGTTGGACAAAACACACAACCATGCTTACTGCTCCCTCTAGAGGTTCCTGGGTCCTCGCCTGCCCTGGCCCAGCAAGCCTGCTAGGCTTCTGTATTGCAGTCCACTCCTTCGGCCCTCCAGACCACGGTCTTACTTCCTGCTCTCTTCCAGGTTTCAACTCCTCACTCTGCTGATGAGCTCCCTCTAATTTCACTCAGAACACAGAATCCCTCTCAGAAGAACCTCTTCTTCCGGCCACTACATCTCCAGCATCCCTTCAGGGCCTCCCCACTTCCTGCCTTCAGACCCAACCCCATGGGTGAGCTGTTCTGCTCTCTGACCTGTGTGTTGTCCCCTTCTGTCCATTCTGGACTGTCCTGGTCAGCATGTAAACCTGCTTTAATAATACCACAGCTTTGAAAAAGGTTGCTCTGGACCCCATGTTCTTCATCTACTTTAATAGCACAATCTCTTGCAAGAGTTTTTTACTTTCTCAGCTCCTCTCTGCGGACTCTGGACTCTGGCTTTTATGCCTTCAAATTCATATTGTTAAAGTCCAGTCCCCATCCTTCTGTGCTTCTCGCAGCATTTGACATGATTTACCTACTCTTTTTGAAACCTGGTGTCCAGTTGGCTCCAGGACAACATGATCTCCTGATTTTTCTTCTATTTCTGTCAGTGGATACATCGTCTAAATTTCTGTTCACATCTCCACTCTTCCTTTCCTGACTTTCAGTGTTGGAGAACTCAAGCATCTTCTCCTTAGTCTCCATTTTTCTCCTCTCTAGGTAATCTCATGGAACCCTAAGGTCTTAAAAAACCATTTCCATAATGACTCCCCTTAATTAAATGTCCAGTTTCTGATCTCCCCCTTGAACGCTAGGCTCATCTCTTTAGATGCCCCCATCAAATGCCTGCTCAGCTGTGTAACTGGGGCTATGTCTATGAAGGGCAATTTCATAGCTTTGGGTTTATCTGTAAATTTCCTGCATGACCTACATCCTGTAGGTAAACCAGCCCACATGGATAAAGAAATATGATGTCCATTGTTCACAATAATAATAAAAGGAAATAACTGTAATATGATGTCTTGAACTCTTTTGAGAAGATACTTAGAAGGGGAATAGCTGGGTCAAATGGAATTTCTAGTTTTAGTTTTTCAAGGAGTCTCCACAGTGATTGTACTAGTTTATATTTCAACCAACAATATAGAAGGGTTCTTTTTTCCATGCAGCCTCTCCAGCATTTGCTATTATTTGATTTCTTAATGATAACCATTTCTTCTGGAGTAAAATGGAATCTGAGTGTTGTTTTAATTTGCATTTCTGTAATGGTCAGAGAAGTTTAACATTTTTTCATGTATTTATTGGCCATTTGTACTTCTTCAGAGAAGTGTCTATTCATTCCAATTGCCCATTTATTGATTGGGTCTTTTATATTTTAGCGGGGGTCTAATTTTTTGGAGTTCTTTATATATTCCAGATATTAGTCCTCTGCACTCTGAGATCATAATGTTAAGTGAAATAAATAAGACACAGAATCTTAAATATCACATGGTTTCTCTTCTATGAGCAACCCAAAATATAAAGAGCAACATAAAAGATAGGTACTAGGAAATAGGGAGAGAGATCCTTTGTAAAAAGGTTGGGGACCAAGAGATAGAGGGAGTGGGGAAGTGGGGGAAGGAAATGGGATGAAAGAAGAATTAAGATGTATAATGTACACAGACCAACTTCCCCCAAGGAATGTAATCGTTATGCACTGCAAACATAGACTACTAGAAAAAGGAGGGCCGGTGAGATGGCTCAACGGCATAAGCGCCTGCCTGGCAAGCGCGAGGTCCTGAGTTCAACCCCCGGTACACACACACAAAAAAAAAAAAAAAGAAAAAGAAAAAGGAAATAACTAGTTAAGTACATCATGAAAAAAGATGAAGCAGATTGATCTGTGATCATATGGAAATATATTTCTATGTATGCGATGTGTGTGTGCTCACGTGCACAGACTATTGCTTGGAGGATACAAGAGGAAAAAATGTACCAGGTGGCTGAGAAGCAGGTAGGATCTTCATTTATTTTTATTTTGAATTTTATTTTTTTCAGCACAAGTTGAACACAAGACTTTTGCCCTAAGCTATGTCTCCAGCCTCTTTTTTCTTAATACAGTTTCACTAAATTGCTGTTGCCCAAGCTGTGCTCAAATTTGTGATCCTCTTGCCTCAGCCTCTCAAAATGCTAGGTTTACAGGTGTGCATTACCACACTTGGCTTGTGGGGGTCTTTAGTGGCAGGGAAATAGTTTACATTGCACACACATTCCTAATGTTCACATTTTTCACAATATACTTTTTCAAAATAAAATGAATTTATAGAAATAACTGCATGCTCCTAAATTTTGCTAACAGTGCCTTTTCCTTACTAGTAGTTACAAACTTTGGGCTGGTGATATAGCTCAGTGGCACAACACCTTCCTCGCATGCACAAGGTCCTGAGTTTGATTCCTGATATGAAAAAAAAGAAGAACTTTTTATGTAGTCAGATTTATCAGTATTTAGCTTCATGTTTTCTTGCATTCACCCTTTGTATATGATGCCTTTCTTACTACAAGTTTTAAAAGAATACCTGTAGATGATTTTCTTTTTTTTAATTTCATTTTTTCATTTAAAACTTTGGTGCATTTGTAGTTTGTTTGGGATAAGGTATAAGATATTGGTTCTGTTCATTTTTCCCAACCTCTGATTATTTATATTAACATAATTTTTTCCATAATTTTTCCTTTTCTTTGAGGATTGGAAATGCTGTCTTTGTCACACACTTTATTTATGTCTATATATTTTCACACACACACATGTCCATTTCTCTTCCACACGTTAGACTATATGTTTTCACTATCAAGCTGTTTTAATTGCCTACTGTGAATTTTTGAAATTACAAATGTCAAAACTGGCAGAGCATAGTTCTCTAAAGAAGTTGGCACATCCTGGGAACAAAATCAATAACTAACTTATTTAATTCTCACACACACTAAGAAGACAAGTATATTTTCACTATTTCACTGGTAAGAAAACTGAGGTATAGAGAAGTTGATAGAAATCCAAGGTCACACCATTTACCATACATGGCAGAGTCAGGAAGCAAATTCAGGCAGTTGGGCTTCAGTTCTGTGTTCTTGGGGGCCAAGCTGTTGCCTCTCCTTCACTCCAAGACCTTCTTTGGGCTTACTAAAATTAGGATGTACTGAGGATGTACATTTTGTCCATTTCTGACTCATTCTTGCACATCAAATTTGCTGTTCCTATCTGTGGAACTCGCTCCCCCAGGGTTTTCCCATGGCCGATTCCCCTACTTCCTCCAGATTTCACATCTCCTGGGAGATAATGGCCTTCTATGACCACCTAGTCTATAGCAGCCCCCTATGCAATCTCTACTTCCTTCCCTGATATATTTTTTCTCTCTCTCTTTTTTTTTTTGGTTGTTGTTGTTTTGTTTTGTTTTGTTTTGTTTTGTTTTGTTTTTGAGACAGGGTCTCACTATGCAGTTCAGGCTGGCCTTGAACTCACTATGTAGCCCAGGCTGGCCTCTAACTCACGGAGATCCTCCTGTCTCAGCCTCCCAAATGCTGGGATTACCGGCATGTGCCATCATGCCAAGCTTTTTTTCTCCTACTTTTATCACTCTGTATCATTTGTGTGTGTCATCTGACCTTCCCTTTCCCCAGGCGTGGCTTCCATGAAAGCAAGCTTCAGTCTTGTTCATCCTAAGTCCCCACCCAACCACCTGGAACAGTGGCAGTCAGATAGCAGGTGCTCAACAGATATTTGCAATGGGTAAGTAAATTGAAAGAGAGGTAAAGAGGATACTTAACAGTTCTAAGGAATACATAAAAAAGCAAGCTGTTTGTACTTAACATTTGCTGTTTGATGACTAATAGTAAAAAACAAAAACAAAACCCGAAAGCAGCAGCAACAAAAGACACCCGAGGAAGCCACCTGGCTAAAAAACTCACAGACAAAAAGCCTGGTAAATTCTACGCAGCCATGAAAGATGTTAGGAGTACAGGCACTATTACGATGAAAAGCGATTACTAAATAATTACCAATGAGGAAAAATAAGAGAGCCTGTACAGATGGGCGCACATTTGTTAAGAACATAAACTCAGATATGCAAGTAATGTAACTTAAGGACATCCTTCCCCCAAGAAATTGAATCCAATTTACACTTTAAGTCCTGGATCTGAGGACTTTCTTTAGGTTCACTTGGGGTCTGATACTCTTTCATTGCTTCAGGTTGGGTTTTTGTTTTGGGAGCTCAAGTGTGGAGGAATGTCGAGCTGGCCCTTAGTCACTGCTAAGTGTATGTTACTGAGTTGCAGTTCCCGTGAGTCCTCCTGGGCAGAATCCATGGCTGTGGCTCTTCCCTCCTTCCTCTTTAGATTCCCTCCTGGCTCACACTCATCACCTTCCACAACCTTCACAGGGCTGGGGGCACAAAGTCACCATCTAGCTGCTTCCTGTCACTCTCAGGCACAGGTGCCTCCTCCACCAGGTGCATCCCCAGCCATTTCTACTCTGTGGTTTCTGTGTCCTGCGGGCTTGCGAGCCTCTCTCTAGCCTTGCCACCTCTGCCTTCGCTAGAAAGCAATGCACAGATTGGCTCTGGTTGCCAGTCCTTCAGACATTTTGGAGGTTTCTGTTGCTTACTACACTATCCCCTCAAATTAGGAGTCAGCCCAAGGCTGGGAGCAAAGCACCCTGGGGCCCTCCTCAGGAGCACACCAATGTCCGAGTTCCCTCGTGCCTCCCCCAGCCCAGGAAAATTCAATTCGTCTAGGAGCAGTGAGTAGCTGGGTTTGACTCAGGCAATATTTTCCATACCAAGAAGCCAAAAAAAGGCTGATTTAGAACGGGCCTTGCCTGAGGTGAGGAGGATGCGGCCATGCTGCGTGAGTGCTGCGCCCTCCCTCCCTCTGCCCCTTGGCTGCAGAGAAGCTCTGGGACTTAGCCCATCCTGCAGGAGGTCGAGTGGGTTCTCAGTTGAGCGGGGGAACCCAGAACCCACAAGGATATAGTGAAGTGGACGGATTCATTTCCTTACGTTGCTGTTCAGTGTTTGGCATAACGGGGGCTTGTAACAGAAATTAAGTTACAACTATGAAAGTTAGAGCCATGAGAAACCTGAGGATAAGTTTGCTATACTAGAAAATTAAAGACTGTTAAGTTTCTTACACATCTGAGAGGTGACGTGAAATTTTCCGGTGACTGCCAGACCACTTTTTAAAACACAGTGCTGTGAATACATATGAAGCAGATCCTAATTTGAACGAGACATGAGCTAGGCCATTGCATCTGTTGGATTCTTCAGCTTTTGAAGAAAATATGCAAGTGAAAAAAATACATTGGTAAAGGAGGGTGGGGTCTTGGGCATAAGAAGCAGAAGGAATTAGGACCTCAGGACACAGATGGCCTTTGACCTGGGTTAGGCGAGTTGCAGCACAGTGGAAGGGTGTCCCAGCGAGCACTTACCCTCGATGACGGAGGTCATGATACTGACAACACTCATGGCTCTCTGGGCTCGGAGGGGTTCGTTCAAGTATTCTGCTGACAAGAAAGCCTTTTTCTGTCCTGCATCAAATGCCTGCCAAGACAGAAGCAGTCAGGACACTCCCCCAAGCCAAAGCCTTCTGTGGCAAAGACGGATCACCCAGCCTTTTGGTGGCCGGGCTCACATAGCTGTGAACCACCCTGAGAAGCCACAATCCTCTGCACTCAGGCTTGGAGAAACAGGGCTGTTGCTTGAGTGCAGGTGTGAGGACCAGGCACAGAGGTGGGATGGAAACAGTGCCCAGGCTGGAGGCTAATTTGGTGGCCAGGACTCACCTGAGGCTCTGCGAACTCCCTCCCTAGGACAGGACCTGGACACGAGGATGGCGACAGGGCTGCCTCAGAGATCTGAGGTTTTTACCCAAGGGAGTGAAAGCTGTAGGAGCTGCAGAGACTGCGGTCATTAGGAGAGTTCCTCTGGGCAAGGCATGTGATGTTTGCCTCGAACTTCTCCACCGTGGACATTCCTGACCTCCCTGCCCATAGGCCCCTCCCCTCCCCAGCACACAGCCAGGTCCAATCCCACACACTCTCCTTCTTGGCTACAGTCATGTGCCTCGATCCCAGCTGTTAGTTATCCATCATAGACCACATGTCCCCACCCCCCACCACGTTCATACGTTGAAATCCTAGCCCTCAGTGTGGTGGTGTTAGGAGGAGAGGCTTTCAGGGGGTGATTAAGTCATGAAGGTGGAGCCCTTGTGAACGGGACTGATGGCATTATAAAAGAGGAGAGCGCTCCCTCACTTCTCCCACTACAAAAGGGCACATTTATGAACCCGGAGAAAGGCCCTCATTAGACACTAAATCTGCAGGCCACTTGATCTTGAACCTTCTAACCTTTAAAGATGGGAGAAATACATTTCTGTTTATTAGTCTGTGGTATTCTGCTCTTGGAGGCTGGATAGACTGTAACATTGTCTAACACCATCGTTTTGGCCCTTCGTTCTTTGGACCTTCACGAGAAGTTCTGTCTGGGTTCTACACCAGGCCCATGATTATAATCGTCCACATGCTCTAGACTTGGGGAGTCCAAAGTGCACAGCAGTTTATTCAGCACTGCACAAATCATAAGTCTAAATTCAACAAGCATTTATTGAGCCCTTACTATAAGTGTAGCTCATAGGTATATAGTAAACACTTAATAAATACAAACTTTAGGAAGTTTCCAACAGGAAGGACTCAGCATAGGATCCTAGTGGCTACTATTAGGTGTTATTTGTCAGACATATATATAAATGTAGGTACTTTATTGTTTCATTTAACCCTCTAATGTAGTGGGAACCCCCCAAACTTTTTTTTTTTTTACAAGGAATGACAAGGAGGCTTGGAGAATTAAAGGACTTGCTGAGGTGGTTCAGTTGGTAAACAACGTACCTTGGACTGAAATCCAGATCCTTGTAACACAGAAGGGGTTAAAGGGTTAATCTTGCACTAGCTGAGTAATTTAACTAGAATGAATCAAGGCTAGAACATCGAGGAATGTGACAATCTAGATCTAGAATGTTTAGATCTGGAATGTTCTCTCAAAGTCTCATGTGTTCAGAGGCGGGGCTTTTGAAAGGTGACTGGATCACGGAGGTTCTATGTACATTAGTAGATTAATCCATTGGTGACTCCATAGCTGAATGTGCTGTTAGGAGGTGGGCCTGGTCAAAGGGGTGGTCACCAGGGCTCTGACCTGGAAGTGTATTCTTGTCCCTGGCTCTTCCCTTCTTTTTGAGCTTCCTGGCTACCGTGGGTTGAATGCCTTTCTCCCACCAGGCTTGAACCATGCCGTTGCTGCCTTGGAGCCAGCCAGCTATGTACTGACCACCATGAAACCATGAGACCAAATAAACCTTTCTTTCCTAGGTTGAGGGTGTTGGGTATTTTATTTCAGCAATGGGAGAGTGGCTAATACAGAGGCCATCAGAAGAGAGGTACAAAATACATTGAGTGAGGCATTTTCTAGAGTATTAAATCTCCTCTCAGAGAGACCTGCAGACTGGCTTTGATTTTGGGACCTTGTCTTGGTGATTCTGCTTGCCCTGGAGACCTACTCTCCACCTCTCTGCCCTACCCTGTGTCAGGGAGGGGACCTATTCAAGATGCATCACCCTTTTCCTCCAGCTCTGGTCAGGTTTGGCCAGAGGCAGGCACAAACACGATTCTAAAGAAGGGGAAGAAAGATAAGTTAGATATTTGTCTGCTGGCTTCTTCCTGCTGAGCTATGGCTGGGTGGCACTGTGATCCTCTAGCTAAGATCACAAGTTCTATTGGGCAGCCTCCATCTGACACATAGCCACGGTCCTTGATACATGTTTTTCCTCCACTTTTTCAGCACAGGCATATAATATCTCCCTACTGGTCTTTACTGGTTGCTTACCGGTTGCTGGTCTCTAGGTACTTTACTGTCCCTTATTCATTCCCTGAGCCTCCCCCATACTTTTGTAAATACAGCATGCCTCCGTTCACGAACTTAATTTGTTCTATGATTTCGGAAAAGACGGCCACGTTTGTGCTTGTGTGGGAAAGATGGCCATGGTCATGTTTGTCATCTGATTTAGAGTTTGCTAATAAACATAAAATTTTGCCAAATGCATCTGTTTGCAAACCAATTAATTGCAAAAATAAGCATTCATGAACCGAGGTGCCACTGTAGCGAACTTTTTACACCTTGCCCACTAGACTGGACCATCTGTTCCTTGCTGAGGCCCTGAATTACATGGCCTCCAATCAGACCGAGCTAACACAACTCTGTAGGATTTATTTGAGTCAGTGGAACCACACAATGATCTCTTTACAGGTCTGCAAATTGTTCTTTTTTTTTTTTTGGTACCAAGGTTGAACTCATTGTGCTTGCCAGGCAGGTGCTTACACCACTGAGCTATCTCACCGGCCCCCTGCAAATTGTTCTTTATCCCTGGGAAGCTAGAGAGGGCAAAAGAAAAACACTAAAAACATCATTACTGAAGCCGGAGGGTGAGTTCAAACTAAACTGCAGCTCCCAGTCCAACAAGGAATCCCCAGTTTGCCACTGACTGTAATTATTCTATTAATGAGCACTGGACAGTTAGTCACTGTTGCCTCATCTGTGGATTTTGGCAAGTTATTTCATCTATGAGTAAAGCAAAGAATATGCCTCTTCTGGTAAAAATAATATCTATCCCGAGTGTCACCCAGAACTCTTCTGGGTCGCACTTGCCAAACCTCGGGCAACAGAACCGTAGGCTTCGAGGGACCCTCGGTTTTTCTCACATTCACAGAGGGACCGAGTGGGGCTATCTTCAAAGTTGTGATGCTGAGTAAAGACAGAGCGACACTGAGAAAATGTGGGATCAAATGGAAAATAATCTGTACCACTATTCTGCAGAGAAACCGGGAAACCTGTTCACTTCTAGTAAACTCAATTGTCCGGACTGAAAACGAGAGTTGAATGGGAGGCCTTGGACAGGATGGTGGCTAAATAAGCTTTTCACTGCTGATGCTCAGGGCTTCTTGGCCAAAGTCCTCTGGTGGAAGACAGCAGGGAGAGTCCAGAGCATGCACAAACTCACCGAGACTTCAGTGGCTCCCGGGGGAAGCTCCACAGTGGGCAGTGTGGGCTGTCCTTCTTCTCCATGCCAGGAGCCAGGGTTGCGGGCTTGAGGCAGCGGGCTCCTGGGGAGGGAACCTGGCTGCCCAGCACCCCTGCCCAGCAGCAGGGAGCCCCGACGGCTTTCGTGGTCTCCATGAAAGACTCCATTGTCTGTGATCCCATCAGGGAATGAAACATCTCGGCCAGGGGTTCGGAAGTGGAACACACTACCGTGGCTGGCCCGGCGTCTCCCGGAAGTAAGGCCTAGGAAAGACTGGGCATTGCCCCAAATGAGCAGGAAAGGAGATGGGATGGAAGCTTGTTCTCCAGCAAATACAGAGAACACTTCACCCACTCCCACTTCCGCTCCCTGCCCTCATTCTCATGACCTTCCGGTAGCTAAACAAAAGCATAGATTTAAAGCGTATTCTAGGCAGACACAGGGAGGTGAGAGAAGAAAGGGATATTCTAGACAGACTTGGGGAAACATGAAGAGAGGGGAGATTACAGGGCCCCAAAGATTAGCATATTGGTCATCAGGGCCAAGAACACATGAGAGGACATGCTGGTCACAGGGTGAGTCAGCTGCTTGCCAGCCTTTGGCCACAGGACTAGACAATGTTGTCATAAGTTTTCTACATGCAAAACTGGAGCCTTTACTGTATACACTAGGGTGGGACCATGCCTGGAAAGTGGTTGTTGAATGAACAAGTGCACATTATTGCCTGAAAATTAGGTTGTACAATACATTAGCTCCAGGCTGTGTGAGCTGAGAGTTTGTGTGGCAGAGGAGACAAGAGCTTTATGGTGTAATGAGTCTCCAGGACCCTCGAGACAAGCTTTGAGAAGTCAACAATGGGGAGATTAAAGGAAGAGTTGCAGCCAAATTTCCTGGAAGAATAATACCACTCTTCCAAATCAATAAATGTTTCCCATCAAAATCTCCCACTGAGAGAACTGTGTGGCCTACAGATTCCAGAGGAAAGGAGCTAATTCACAGGCTCGGAGCCCCCAGAGAGTCAGTGTGTGGGGTTAGCTGGTTCTCATGACCACTGTGGGAACCTGACCATGACACACCGCCATCCTGTCCTCAGGTCATAAATAGCGTTTCTAACATCTAAACATTGCCTCCCTACCAAACTGGCCAGACTGCTTGGTTCCTCCTTTCTCTAATTCTGCTTTAATTTCTTTTATTTACTGAATGAAAATAAAGTGGGGTATCTTATCAGAATCCTCCTCACTTCTCCTCTTATTCCCCAGAACTGAAGTTTCTTTTCTTGACGACTTGGAACCCAATCCCAACTAGCATCCATCATTGCAAATTTAGGATTATAAACAGAATTCTTTGCCTAAAATACATGCCCAAGGATCACAGCACCCATAAAAATCCGTGAACCCTTTTCACTTTTGAAGGAAAGGAGCAGAATTGGCACATCGGTATAAAAGATGGGAAGTCTGAGTTATTTGTGTCTAGGCACTGAGCAAACCAGTGGAGAACTAAGTACATTCGGGTTCTGCATTTGACAGCCAGTGCCTGCTTGGCCACCATTTATATTGGAATTAATCTGTTTGACAGATGGTGGGTAGTGGCCTCAAGGCCAAGCTGTGGAATTGCCTTAAAAGGTATCATCCAGGCAGCCGGCTGGTCTCCTGTGGGTTCCTGGAAACCCCTGCTGTGTCTCTCCAGTGTTTTACCCCAACCTCTATCTCATTGCTGCCAGTCAGAAAGTGGTTTTATATCAAAACCGCCTCAGGTCTACTTACTGGATGAATATTCCTGGGGAAAGAGGAAGGGGACATCTTGAATGGGCCATGGTCAGCCAGTGAGCATTACTGCGCTCAAATGATATCTCCCTGTCTTTGCATATACATATTTTTTTTTTCTGCCTGGAAAATGCCCCTCTCAAATCTTTAACCACTGCAGGACCACTGTCTACAGTATTCTTCACTTTTCATTTCAGCGTTTCCCTCCTCTAGGAAGCCTTTCCTGATATGCATTCATTAGCTTAGGAATGAATTTTCCTCACCAATTTCTAGAACACTATGTACCTGCCTCTAATATAGCATTTAACATATGACTTGTTTTTATGACTGCCTCCCCAACACAAATAAAAGTCTTTGGGAAAGAGGCCAAGTTTTTGTCTTCTTTATATGTCAAGCACCTACTTATGTTGAATGAACAAGACACATTTTCTCTTTTTCCCTTTGCTGGTAAGTTTAACTGGAGAGATAAGCACAGAAAGCAGACAATTTTTGGACATCCAGATGCTAATCAGTGTGGGGCCGACTGAATGAGGGAAATTAAAGCCCAACTCAGAGTGCCACTGACATTGACACAGTAGCCTTTTTTTTTTTTTAATGTGGGTATCAGGAGTCGAACTCAGGGCCTCGCGCTTGCCAGCAGGCGCTTGTGCCACTGAGCGATATCACCGGCGCCTTTTTTTCCTTTATGTGGGTACCAGGAGTAGAACTCAGGACCTCGTGCTTACCAGGCAGGTGCTTACGCCGCTGAGCCATCTCACCGGCCCACCACAGTAGCTTTGATTCAGCTGTTCTGTGACTGTCAGGGTCCTAGTCAGTTCCCTTTGAAGCCTCATCTGGACGGTGCCCTGTGCATGTCACAGTTGAGCTCTCCCATATGGGTTGCACTGAGCCAGGGTTACATGTACGTGTATTTGTGCCTGTAGGAGCACACATAAATCTGGGGGCTGGAAAGATTCATGTGTGGAGAACTTCCTTCACTGAACACCAGAAGCCTAAGAAACGACTCTGTGCACCCATCCCCAGACGCTTAGGGTGGGAACTACCCTTCCATACAGGGAGTCCTAGCTCTCAGGCCTATGCAAAGGGGGTATTTGGTGCACACAGGAATTTCAAGGGGTGAGAAGTGTTGGGAGGAAATTTGGTGAGGGAATCTTGGAGTGGGAGGCAGAAAGTTATTAAGGTGAGGTGTTGAAGCCACCTCTGGGTTGGATTGTGTCACATAGATGGGCACTGGGATCTTCTTGGCAAGAGCAGGTGACAGTTGGAGCTGCAGGGCCAGAGGCATGAGGTCAGAAAGCTTGTGGCGACTTCAGGACTAAGACAGAGAAGCCCCAGCCCCAGCCCCAGCCCTACCCATCAGCACACCCAAGAGAAGCTGAGCTGCGATGGGTGCAGGATCGGCAAATGACTCCCAATTTCAAGACAGGGCCCTTATAATCTTGAAACTGGGAGTCATTTTGGACTCGTCTTTCCTTTTTCCATATTCCACAATCCCAATCTTGTTGGTCCCTTCAACCCCAGAAAGGCCCCTATAATTGACCCCCTACCCCCATCTACAGTGCCCCCATGCCAGTTTAGGCCACCATCGGGGTGGAGGCCTGGATGACTGAAACATCCTCCTGATCTCCGTGCCTCCAGCTCTCCCTCTGCAAACTTCCCACTTCAGCCCATCGGTCCACAGCAATGGCAATGGTGGGTGCGCTTCAGAGCGCACACCCAAGCCCCTTACCATCCTGCGCTGGTTGTAAGGCTCCGACTGGAGAGACTTGTTGTCCTCGGTGGAGCCCTCTGACACTCTTGACTTCATTCTGTGCCTTTGCTCACTGGCATTTTTGGAGGCTAACGGGGATCCACCATGGGAAGGCAGAGAGGCTGTGTCAACCCCCAGTGCTGCCAGCACCTGAGGGAAGAGAACAGCGGCTGCAGCCAGGAGCACGCGGTTGAGCAGAGCATGAATGTGTCTCCCAGAACCAGTGTGTCACAGGGTTGGGAGAAGCTGTGACACAGAAAGTTAAGGGTTAGCACCTGGGTGGTGCTGGGGTGAGTACATCACAGGGACAGTGTTAAGGTTTGTGTCTGGATATCCCCCCAAAGCCTCATGAAGTCATGGGGGTGGGCTTCTAGAGTTTGTGATTGATTCACGGTCCAGTGCTGGGATTATGGGTGTGAGTGCTACACCCGCCCTAGGGAGGTAGCCCACGTACAATGAAGGGAAGAAAAGAGGCTTGCTCCCCTCTTTTGCTCTTGTAGCTTTTGCTGTCTTCTGCTGATATGGACGGTTGCCCCTCTGCCGCACCACCCTGCCTTGGAGCCAGCTGGAAACCTCCACAAACTGTGAGCTAAATAAACCTTTCCTCCTTTAACTTTGGGTGTCAGGTATTTTGTCTCAGCAATGAGGAAAGTAACTAAGACAAACAGTGACCTCCGGGTCTCCTTCTTCACCTGTCCTAGACACTTCGTGCCCCACTGAATCCCCATTACCAAGTCGGTACACCCCTCCCCAGTGGCTAATGCTCACACCTGAACTCCTGGAGAGAGTTTCCTTGGCTACCTGACCCTACAGCAAGTGTGGAGTATAAAAGACTGGTCCTCTTGTGAGCTCAAGGTAGGGCAGACTCAAGCTCCAGTGCTCCCCAGGGGCTTGGCTGGGACCTCGTCACTGTTCGGTTCCACTCCCTGCTTCCTTCACTCCCTTCTCCCCAGGAGATTCTCTGAAAAAATTACCTGTGTGAGAATCCTCACTCAGGTCCTCTCTTTAAGAGAAACCTCACCCAAGACAGTCCCTGAGGTGAGATGCATTCTGCCCATCTCCCTAGAACAGCAGCCTTAATGTAAGTGAGGCCAGATGGTGCTAAGTCAACTTCTCCAGACCTCTGTTCAAAAGTGAACCTGGGCAATTGGTTTCCCAAAGCTTTTGTCCCTCACAAACCTCTTGCTCCTTCCAGAGCATCTCAAGGGCCTCCTGGATAGTCTTCTCCTTTGCTTCAATTTCAGCAATGGTTGCCTGGTTCTGCTCTTCATACGCCATGGTGACCACAGCCAGGATCAAGTTGACCAGGTAGAAAGATCCCAGGAAGATGACAATCACGAAAAAGACCATGTACATTTTCCCAGAAGCCCTGAGGGTCTGCAGATTCAAGGGAAAGAGAGACACCTGTACTCACAGTACATGAGCCCCTGCGGTGAAGTCAAGATCCTCTGGGAAAAGCGCATCCATGCAGCTGACCACCAGCCTCCAGCCAGGTCAGGTTGGGGACAAGCAGATCAATACCTGCTGGTAGAGGCGTTCCCAGGAATCCTGCGTCATGAGGCGAAACAGGGAGAGGAAAGCCCAAGCAAAGGAATCAAAGCTGGTGTAGTTAAAATCTGGGTTGTCACAAGTTTTGAGGCAGACATAACCATCAGGGCACAGGCTGCAGCAAGAACAGAGAAGGCCATGATTGTGCAGACCCCGCTTTTCCCTCATCCCCTGCTTGGGGTTGCAGGAAAACCACAGGGTTTGAAGTCAGACATCAGAGTTCAAGGCCCGCTTTTCCTCTTATCAGCTAAATGACCTTGGGCACTTAGTCTTTCTAGGACTTGGTTTCTTTTATCCATAAAATGGGGATGATGATACTTTACTGCAGAATTTCACATCCAGAGAAGTAGCCGGATAACTGCCCAAACATGATCCTGTAAGCTGCCAAGCTCCTTGGCAGTTCACACCAGGAAAAGGAGTTGGGCAACAGTAATGAGGACTTAAATCATGAGCTTGTTGGTATCATCTGCGGCGCTGTCTATTAAAGAAGAATGTATTTAGTCAAATTCACTGAACTATATGTGACAATGAAAATAACACTTGCAATGTCCCTCTCCCTCCCCTAAGTGCTTTACTGTACTTTAATCATGTTAATGATCCTTCTTTACAGATGAGAAGGCTGGGAGTCAGAGAGAAGTCAGTTAAAACCATACAGGTGCCCACATATTCATTAAAAGGGGAAAATACAACCATCCAGTAACCTGACTCTCTCTTGGACTGGTTAATGAAGGGAGCCAGGAAAGAAGGCTGGCCTTGGTGGACTCCTCACTCTCTCTCATAATAAGAGGGTAGGGTGATGTCACAATGACTCCTTGGCTCAGGGCATGTGCATGGCCCGGCCAAGGAAACAGCGAAGCCTTGTGTGAAACTGAGGATTCCCTTACTCCCAGGAGTCACCCCCAACACCAGCCTCTGGTCCTTACCCCAGACATTCATGTGAACACACAGTTTCGGGACTGAAGGTTGGGTAGAGCACTGATGAATAGTGACAATCAATTCCAATTCTACGTCCACCTTGACTGGACACCTGCAAGCTCTCTTATTCAGCAGACCCCCATTCAAAGGCACTGTCTTTGTTTGCTCCCCCAAGGAGCTAGTCAACCCATTATCTGTAGGTTTTCTAATTAACTCGGGGTGCAACCTCAGTTCTGCAATTTCCATAGAGCCTCACCTCAGCCATGACACACAGCTAACTGCTCAATGTGTCAGAACTCCAAGGACTAAATGAGACCATGGTGCGCAGTCTCTTACACAGTGCCCTCAACATAGCACATATTACATATAAAGCACAAATTAAAATTCCTGCTATTCTTAGCCTTGGCAGCTACCAAAAGGAGGTGCTGGAATAACATACAAGGGCTGGTCAAGGTATATGGTGAGTGCTTAAATTAAAAAAGATTATTGCAGTCAAAGACACATTTCCATTAATCCCCTTCAGAATACTCCCCCTCACTTCAAACACATTTCTCCCATCATTCTTGACACTTTCTGAAGCAGTTCTGGAAATCCTCTTTCACGAGTGTCTACAAGGTGTGAAAAAACATATAGCGAATGCTGCTGCCGAGTGCTATCCAAGGGAGAGGCAGGCTTGTAAGACACACTAGTGCATGTTCTCTTCCACCTTATTCACTGGATCTGGCACTGTGTGATTTCTGGCTCTTCCCCAAAATCAAAATGACCATGAAAGGTGAACTTTTTGAGCCCATTCAGGACACTGAGTCATCCACAACACGTCAGAAGATACTTGTGGGGCCGGTGAGATGGCTCAGTGGCATAAGCACCTGCCTGGCAAGCATGAGGTCCTGAGTTTGACTCCCTGTCCCACATAAAAGGAAAAAAAGGGGCCGGTGATATCTATCGCTCAGTGGCACAAGTGCCTGTTGCCAGGCGCAAGGTCCTGAGTTCGTCTCCCGGTACCCACAAAAAAAAAAAAAAAAAAAAAAAAGAAGAGACTCGTGAAAGAGAACTTCCAGAACTTCTTCACAAAGTGGCAAGAACAGCGTGTGTTAGAAGCAAGGGGGTATATTTTGAGGGCATTAATGGCGATGTGTCTTTTATTATAACAAATGTTTTATTTATTTATTTTTGTCTTTTTTGAGACAGGGTTTTGTTTTGCAGTTCAGGTTGGCCTTGAACTCACTTTGTAGCCCAGGTTGGCCTTGAACTCACAGTGATCCTCCTGCCTCGGCCTCCTGAGTGCTGGGATTACAGGCATGCACCATCACATCCGGCTATAACAGATGTTTTAAACATTTACACATCCACGGTATTTTTCCATCTCACCTCGTATGTGAGAGAATGCTGAGAATCATCAGGCGTTTTCTAGTACCCATTCTCCACCTGGGACCTTAGGCTTTCCTTCCACAGTGCCAGTGGGGGACATAGGCCTTTGCTTGGGGTTCTCAGCACAAGCCCAGGTTTGGCATTCATAGCAGGCCCCACAGAGCTCACTCTGCTGCTGCCCTGAACTGGCCTCTCCCTGCCCACCAAGCCCAGTGCCCTCTTCTAGTGCTTGGCCAGGACCTGCCTCTCTGGGAGACAGGTGGGGACACTATGAGGGTCCTTGGTTTAAATTTACATCCAAATGAAAATGAAAATTGACATCAGAACAACCTCCCTGAGTAATGCCCAGCGCATTTGTGAAGAAAGTAGCCAAGAAGCTCAGTCCTGCCCAACTTCTCCTGTTTGTGCTACTCCTCAGCTCTATCCGAGATTATTTCCTAGTGAGCTGACCGAGGCTGAGCCTCACACAGGTCCTACCCAGCCTGACTTGGGCAATGTGGGGCTGAACTTTTCTGTCTATGCCTCCTCCACAGGCAAAGCAGCGGGCAGAGCTGAGGGTCCTACGCCTTCACGGAGTCTCGCATTCTGTTCTGCCACCTGTTACGGCCTCCATCCAAACAGTTCTTGTCACCCAGCTGGAGGATCCTGTCTGCCCTTGAGTGCTGACCTTGACCCCTGCTCCAGGAAGCCATCCCTGACCTTCTCCTTCGCTTCATACCGTTCCCTCCCGGGTGCACCCAGCCTGAGGAGATCTGGCGTAGCACATGCTCTCCGCAGTGCAGCATCTTTATGCATATGCACCAAAGAGAAAAAAAAAAAAAAAAACTGGCAGCTTGCAGGCTAAATTTAATCTGCAAAAATATTTTGTTTGGTCAATACAATGTGTAGACATTTTGGAAAACTGGTAGCCAAGTTTATAGCTGCAAGATTTCACATAAAACGTCTCAATTTCCTGTCTTTCTTTTAAAGTTGGAAGAGCTGGAAGCAGTGGCCCCACATTTCCACGTGGCTACCTGAAGCTGGACTGAGCAGTGGCTGCCCCCTTAGATGGGCTTGAACTCTCAGTTGCCATGGTTCCCTCTGCCAGCTCCGCTCATTTGTTGTTATATGCCTGACCTCTGTAAGAATTTGAAATTGCGGTGTTCTGCATGTTTTTCTTCCTCTCTTATGTAAGAATACTGAAACCCATAGAATGGAGTTAGCTGTGATGATTAAACATAGAGTGTTTGACACAATTCTATTTAACACACATGTGTTTCAGCAATAGATAATTTGCAAAAATGGCCACCATCCCTCCCCTCTGGTATCTGTGCCCCTTTGCATGAGACCCCGCAGCTCCTCCCACTGAGAGGGCAAGACCGTTTCCCCACCCTTTGCATCTGTACTGGCTTGTGCCTTGCTCTGCAGCAGAATCGAAGAGCATGACGTCGTGCCCATTTTAATCCTAGATATCAAGAGGATGTTCACACTGGCACTATTTCTCTTGGAACCCTGTCTCCGCAAGAGAACATGCTGGGGCTGGACTGCGGGGGAGGGAGAAGCTGAGAGGAGGAGACAGACATCCCAGACCTGCCACCTCGGGGCTCCTCTGGGCACGTTCTGCAGAGGCAGGAATAAGCCAGTCAGTGCCATCCGATGACCAGTTGATCCCAGCCCAAAATGCTATACAAAGAGTCATGTTTAAGCACCAAAATGGATGACTCATTTAAATGGTTGCTGTTTTACGGGGTCTTGGTGACCTCAAGATTTGTTACAAGACAAAAGCTACCTTATACTCCCTCCCTGTGAGTCCTAGGATGGCAAAGTCCCTGACTTAGTTATTTATACAACTTTCTCCGCGCCTGTAACCCAGTCTTTGCCTGGAAAATGCTGAGGACGAGGTGGAGGAAGCGCTGCCGGGCACAGACGGGGTACTCACCCTGCACCAGCTCCATTGCCACACAGCAAGGGATCCGAAGTGCCTGGCTTAATAGCACAGATATCTGCCAAAGAAGAGGGGAAACAAAAACAAAACTGCCTCAAAGACGGTTCTGCACCTTCCAGCCAGGGCCCTGTGTGGCCTTCTTCCTGAGTAAGGGGAGCTCCCTGGGCTGCGTGCACCCAACGGGCACTCGGTGGATGCCTGGAGCCATGTGGAAGGTGGAAGTCACATCCGAGAAGAGCCGGGCAGCAACTTGGCTCTACGCTTCCTCTAGAAGAGCCAGAATGACTTGCTTCTGGATTTAAAAACACATTTCCTTACAAGTGGGAAAACAGGAAATAGGGGACCCAAAAGTAAAACACAACTCAAAAAGAGCATTGCAGCAGGAATGAGGAATCAAAATAAATGTCTACCTGGGTGTGGGGGCACAGGCTGGTAATCCCAGCTACTCAGGAGGCTGAGGCAGGATTGCAACTTTGAGGCTACTAACACATGGCCAAGTTGGTGAAACGTCATCTCAAAATAAAATTTAAAATGGAGCTAGGGGTGTAGCTCAGTAGTAGAGCACTTGCCTTAGCATGTACGAGGGCCTGGGTTCCACCCAAGTACCACAAAACAAAAAACCAAACCGAACCAAAGCAAACCAAGCCAAGCCAAACCAAACTGAAATAAGACAAAAAGTATCCAAAATGACAAAAAGATGTGCAGAGCTTTGAGCCCTTTTCCTTTTGTCTGTATGGTCCCCACGCCCCACCTAGACCTTGGTCTCTGAGGCAGAAATGTCACTCACAGGTTCTAGATGAACAGTTGGCGGCCTGCTGGGGTGTCGTGTCATTTCTGACGCACTTGTTCTTGAGGTTGCCCTTGAAGAGCTGCAGGCCCACCAGGGCAAAGATGCTCAGGCAGAAGATGGTGAGGACAGTCACATTGGCCAGCTTCCTCACCGAGTGGATCAGGGCCCCTACGATGACCTTCAGCCCTGTGGGAAGACAACAGCAATACTGCCCTGTGGATGGGGCCCACACAGCACACGCGTGAGTCCTTGCCCCCTTCCTCCTCTCTACACACAGGTATGAAATACTTACAAACCCCTGGCAGTTCCAAGCTCAGCTTCTGATGGGAATTTTGCAATTGCCCTGAGGGGCAGGCAGGCCTATTGTCCTCATAAAGATAAGTGAGATCCAGGGAATATATTTCTTATTGTTTCAAGGCTAATGCATGTCTGGCATACCAAGTCAATTAGAGAAATTGTGGAGTACCTACTCTGTCCCGCGCCCTGTTCTAGATGTGAGGTTACTCACTTCACACCAGTATTTTGCATCATCTTTCTGAACTCATCTTAGTTCTGGGACGCAGGTCAAGGCTTGGGACACATGGACCTCACTCTATGTGTGGGAGGGCAGAGAGGACAATCCTGGCTTGAAACTGCCAGGGGTTTGTAAATATTTCACACCTGGACATAGACAAAGGTAGAAAAAACAAAAAAGAGACACAAGGGAAGAACTGAGCCATAGGTTAGGGCATGGCAAAGCTGGCTTGAGGAAGGAGGTGTGACCTGTTAATTCCAAAGATCCCAGGACATGTGCACAGAACAGTTCCCAAAGTCCTGCACGTGGACTTCTTGCGGGAACTTACTAGGATGGCCTAGACCTCAGAACTGAGTCTGATGCCCTCACTGCCTCTCAGGACCCATATGTAGATGTTCTTGCAGGTTCCCTCCAGATTTGGACAGTGTAAAAGGACACATGCCAAGAAGAGCTTGCTATCGTGGCTTTCCTCACAATAATCTGCCCTGCTTCCTCCAAGATGTTCTTTTCTCTTGCTTTTTCCTCTTTTACTCTGCCCAAGCTTGCTCTACAGAGCCAGTTTTTCTCTCACACTCCTCATTTTTACTTTGTCAAATAAACTTTGCCACTGCTTCTTGCTCGTTTCGTTCAGTTCTGTGTTGGAGACGAGAAGAACCTGGAATCTAACTCCAGAAGGAGAGGTGAGGAACCCAGAATGTGGTCACATTCAATCAGTGAGCCACTTTTAGAAGGAGCTACCTTATAACAAGACCATGAAAAACACTGAGTCACTGAAGGAGGAAGGGAGAGAATCTGAGAGACTCTGTCATTTTGGTGGACAAATAATCCACCTAGAACTAGGCCCAGGTATGCTGTCAACTGACGCTCAGGGCAGGAAATTGGAAAAGGCCAGAGTGACTTTTTGAGGAGTTGACATCTTGGCAGAGCCCTGGGGGATGAATATGAGTAAGAAGCAAGGATGTTCAGAAGTGCACAGCCAAGAGTGGGAGATGAGCCAGGGTTTGGGGTGTTGGTGGAAACTGTGGATTCTGGAACTTGATGCAAGGTGTGTGGAGTGAGGGTAGAGGGAAGAGGCCTCAGCAGGAGACTGGACAGGCCAGGTCTGGTAAACAAGGGTCAGGATCTTCCTGGCTAGGAATAAGTGAAGAAATGCCCACTTTGTCCAGTGGAAGTTGGTAAGGAGTTTTCAATCTTTTCCTGTAGATCAAGACACGGACTTGTAGACTAGGAGAAAGCGACTCCCTACCCTGGAAGAGTATTTGTTTGTTTCTTTTCTGTGGTGCTAGGGATCAAACCCAGGGCCTCACACTTGCCAGGCAAGTGCTCTCCCACAGAGCTCTCTCCTCAGCCCTGGCACTAGTGCTTCTATTTAATGGATGAGGGAAGGGATTGTCAGGCGAGGAGGGGAGCTTATCCTTTCCCACAAGGAGGAAGCTCTGAGTCCCTCTTCAGGCCAATTTACCTTGTCCCTGGCTTCACCACTGTCAGCCTAACAGTGGATGAGTAGTCACTGGGCTACTGGTTACAAGAGATTTTAGAGGCCCAGTGAGATGAGCTTTTGTGGACTACTTTCTGAATTCTTTGTCAGTGCCCAATTTTTTTCTCCTCTGCAGGTTCAATGACAGAACTATGGCTTCAGATTTTTGAGCTATGGAAATGGTGAAGGTATCAGAACTTACAAATGCTTTATCTCTTCCTCTCCACCTTAAATTAAAATTTTTAGTTTAAGGTATAAGTAAGAATCCAACTGGGGATCTTGCCTCAACCTCACAACAAGAACAGGAAATGAGAACTTGAACTTCTTGTCATTTATTGATGGTGAGGTGCGGGGTAAGTGGACAGAGCATTGGCTTAGGAACCAGGACAGCTAGTTTCTAGGTCACACTTTGCCTTTCATGAGTGATGAGGACCTAGTCTTGTGTTTTCTATTCTCGGGGCCTCGGTTTCTGTGTCTCTTTAATAGAGACAATAGTCCTTGCCCTCAAACCTTACAGGGTTTTTGTGATAATCCACAGAGGGCATTAGGTGTGAAAGCTAACATTTGCTTTGTGAATAAAGGTATTGGTTAAAACTGCTCACCTGGGATCACGGAAACTGTTTTTAAAGCTCTGAGAACTCGGAATGTCCTCAAGCCTGAGAATCCTTTCAGTTCTGTTGATGGGCCAACGTATCTGTAAGACCAGAAGTCAGTCAGTGTTCCTGCAAGCAGAGGCCCCCAGGAGTGCATGCAGCACATGTGTGCAGCATAATCTTGGGTGCCCGAACCCAGGAAGGCCCAGAGCAGGCACTGAGAAGAACTTCGTGGTGCTACCCTCCATAGGCCAATGTAATCGTCACATTCTCTTCCAAAAAGGATCGTTGCAGAAAATACATTGTGACCCAGGGGCTCTGATCTACACAGCTGGATGTTTGAACGTGCAGCACTGGGCAGCCCATCTCAGATGAGGTTCCTCAGGAGATACTGTCACACAGGGAAGGCACAGTGCTGAGCCACTTTGGTCAGTTATCAGCTCAGAGCTGAGGTCTCAGACTTGTTCCTGTGGGAATGGCACTAGGCCTGAAGAATGACTCCCAAAGTAACATTTTATGGCAAGAAAACCCCAGGCCATGAGGTTCCAGATGAGGGACCAAAACAAGGAAACATGACCAGGTTGGGACCCTGGATACTCCCAGAAGCCCACAGCCACACAGAAATCAGCATGGGAAATACTCACGCTAGGGTAATGACGCTAAAGTCCAGCCAGTTCCAGGGATCTCGCAGGTAGGTGAACTCATTCAGACAAAACCCTCTTGCCAGTATCTTTATCAAAGCTTCAAAGGTGTAAATGACAGTGAAGACATACCTGGAGAGGAGGATGGAAAGGGCATTAGCTGTGCCACGGAGGGAGCTAGGTGCCCCTTCTGCCTCCAGGAGGGAGGGAGGGGCTCGGGTGGTTGTCCAAGGGGACGCACGAAAAGGACATCCCCCAGGCGGCAAAAGGAAGAAGAGTAGGTCAGAAGACAAGAGGCAGATGGCTGAACACTGCACATCATGCAGATGGATGGGAGGTGGGGTGGGGCAAGGCTGAGACAGCTGGAAGCCTTTGAAGGTGGGCAGTGGGCAGTGGCAGATGAGGAACAAGGGTCCTCCCATTCCAGCAGGCTCCCAGAGGCTCCCTGTCCTGTGGAGGCTGGAGGATCCTTTTCCAACCTGTTGGTGGAAGATGTAGAAGAGGGTGGGGCTCTGCTATGTCCCTCCTTCTACTTCCAGCCATACTGGGAAGATCAGGGTGAAAGGAAATGAATGCATGTGTGTGTGCGTGTGTCCCTAATTCTTCCTTTTTCCATTGTAAGAAGCCATATGAATGGAAAAATTATTTTAAAAAAATACCGCAAGTATCTTATTGGAGATAGGGAGGTACCAGAAGAAAGAGGGAAAAAAGCTGAAGGCCGTTTCCTCTGGGAAAATGGAATTGAGGTAAGGAGATGGGAACTAGAATCCTCGTAGAACTGTGTGATCTTTTAAACCACGAACACGTATATCTTAAAGTACAAAGTGAGTAATGGTAATGTTTTCTCATATCTGTGAGAGGAGAAATAGTGTTCAAAATTGTTCATGAGGAAATCTATATCTGGCTGCATAGCCGCTTGGCCTGTCAGCATCAACCAAATCTTGTTGGTTTCCCCCCCATCTTGATGTTTTCTAAATTAGAAAATCTTAACTGAGAATTATAGGTTGTCGGGAAGCTTTGACGGCTATTTCCGGCTTTTCAGCTCAGACACAAACCCAGAAATTAGGGGGAGAGCTCTCTATAAAGACTATTTCAGTGTTCTCCCCAGGACGGGGCCCCGCTTGGCGCCGCTGAGAGCTGGCGGGCTGAATGGCTCGGCTGGGGAGACGGCAGTCGGTGGAGGCACCTCCTCTCCTTGGTGGGATCTGGACATGATTTTTAATATGCTCATGTGTTTCCTGAAGTTTTCTTCCTTGTGAATGAAGAAAATCATTGGGTTTTGGAAAGAAGTCAAACTTAGTCATCGAGCCATTTGCACTGCTCCTCAAATCCTGATGTTCAATCATTAGAAATCCTGATGTTTAGTCATTAGAAATCCTAACAGTTAGGCCCCACAGTCAAAGATCCATACTATTCAAACTCATGAATGGGTCACGGAGCTAAACCACTTATATTCATAGGAATGGTCATTTACAAAAGTTTCATCCCTCAGTGTCAACACACCGGGTGAGCCCATCTTGTTTGCCAGCCAGAGCCATTCTGTGTGGGAGGGCGGCATCTCTCCCCACACTGACTGGCCATGGTCAGCATGCATTCACAGTTTCCACCGTGTCCTTCACAGCAAATCAGGATCTGGAGGCTCAGTATGCACACAGCTGTTGCCCTCGTAAGGTGTGTGCTGGCATTGGGAAGCAGCATCTGCAGTTTGAATAGTGTCCTTGCTGACCACATGGCTGGGACTTCTTCCATACCGATTTGATGTGCCTGTTTTCTAAAAATTTGGTAAAATATACATAACAAAATTTACCACCTTAACCATTTAAAGTATGCAATTCAGGGACATGAAGTACGTTTACAATGTTGTAGAACCATCACCACTATCCACCTCCAGTGCTTTTCATCCTGTTCAACAATAAAGTGAAATCTCTTTGTTCATGGTACATAACAGTCATTGGTTTTAAATGCCAAGCACATTATAAGGAATACAAAATTTATTTAGTCTTTTCCAAAAACAATATTTGTAATTGATTTTGAAGCTGATTTCACATCTTAGGAAGAGTACACTCGTGCCTGTTTTGATATGAGGATGAATGATGACTCTTCTAGTTTTGGTGTCTTTTCAACCTTTAGCATCAAATTTCACAATTTTGCATGGGAAAGCTTTATTTTGTGCTTGTACTAGAGATGATCAGTTGGTTTAAAAGTGAGGTTGATAGGCTTTATTGGAAAATAATATGGAAGTTTTGGTAGCTTTATAGCATTATTTGACAAAAATGCTAAGGTCTGACAAAATTCGATTATCATTATTCATCACCATGAGTTCCATTTTCTTATATATTTAAAATCTGCCCTTATAAGATTATCCACATTCGGGCCGGTGAGATGGCTCAGCAGTGTAAGCGCCTGCCTTGCAAGCGCGAGGGCCCGAGTTCAACTCCCGGAACCCACATACGAAAAAGGAGCCGGTGATATCGCTCAGCGGCACGGGCGCCTGCTGGCGCGCGAGGTCCTGAGGTCGACCCCCCGGCACCCACAAAAAAAAAAAAAAAAAAAGATTATCCACATTCATTCTGCATTTGTCTTACAATAGACAGCCTTACACTTTATATTTATGATGGAATCCACTCATTACTTATATTGGTGACCTTATTTCATGTTGTAGGATTTATATTTCTGTTTTTGTCATTATCATTGTACTTCAGCAAACCACTTTTGAAATGATGATTCATTTTTGTGAACTATGGTGTTATGTAAATCAACAGTAACAATGGCAAATACAAATTTAATAAATGTAAAAGATTGTCTGATGATGATAAATACAATAGTCAAGATAAGCTCTTTATCACTAACTCTGTGTTAACTAGTACAAACTGAGTCAGTCCTTGAAGCACACACCCTGCTTTTAAGAGCATAAAAAGTAAAAAAATCATATGAAAATTACAATTAATCTTATGTTTCAGATTTAACATTATGGTATTTTTGAAAATCTGTTACAATGGATAGTGAGAGAGTTCTAGTGACTGATAGAGGTCCTTAGATCATTTGTTGAGAAACATCATAGGAGATGAAAAAAGCTGAATTGTTCTGAAAGAATAAGTGAGAATTTATACAAAACAAACAATGCAGTGAGGCAGAGAGCTGGAGTGGCCCAGAGGGACAGTTTATGGATGACTAACAGCACCATTTACCAAAATAGGTCAAATGACACACATGAAGCATCAGCTGGAACCATGAAAAATAGAGTAGCAAATCCACCCTATGTAACCTACTCTATTAACAGGGGAAAGACTATGTGATAATTTTAACAAATATAGAAATAGTGATAAAAAATTGATAGAAACACCCATGTGTAGCAAAAATCTTCACAAACCAGAAATGGGAAGAAATGACGAGGACTGATTAGGAAAATCCTGTAGACATCATGACAATAGTGAGAAACTAGAACCACACTCTTTAAAATCAGGAGGAAAGGAAACAGGCTCACCATTACAACTCTGATTTAGCACTGTGCTGAAGGCCTTGGCTAATTAAGCAAGACAGGAAAAATAAAAAAGCGACATAAGAATCATAAAGGGAGTTACAAATTCATCACTACTTGCAGATGACATAATGGCCAAATGGAAAATCCAAGAGAATCTATAGAGAAATGTAACCTGTTGTCTCGGCTACTTTTCTCATTGCTGGGACAAAATACCCAACACCCAAAGTTAAGGGAGGGACGGTTTATTTAGTTCACAGTTTGTAGAGGTTTAGCCTATAATCAGCTGGCTTCAAGGCAGGGTGGCATGGCAGACAGGCATTGCAGAGGAGAAATAGTTCATGGCAGGCAGAAGATAGCAAAGCAAGAAAGGGTTGACCACAGCTCTTTCTATCCCTTTTATCTTACCCAGGCTACTTAGGGCAGGTAGCAATCACAGCCTTAATCCTAGTGCCCTTGAGCCTAGCATTGCACCATGAATCAATTCCAGCGTCACACACTCTAGATCCAGCCACCTCTGAAAAAGCCCTACCTATGACCACATGAGGCTTTGGGGGCACATCTAGACACAAACCATCACACCTGTTAAGGAGTTCAGCAAGGTTTCTGGGTGCAAAATAAATACATAAATATTAATATAGATAAATTAATAATATTATCAAAGTTTAGAAAAACCTTAAGTTTTTTTAGTAGGTCAGTCTAGGGTAGATTAAGAGATATCCCAAGGCTGTTTCATGTGCAGTCTTCCCATCATAAAAAGGGGTGATTCTTCCCGTGGTAATAGATAAACTCAGTGCACTTCCAATCAAAGTCTCAACAGAATTGTAAGAAAAGAGCTTGAAAATGTGGCCCTTAAGTTGATACGGAAAGGTAAAGAAACAAAATGATTCTCAAGCACATAAATAATCAGGGAGAGAAGAATTAACCAGTCAAGTCCTATTCTAAAGCATTTAAATCAGCGTGGGAAGGAGTGACCAATTACTGAGGGAAACAGATTTGAGCAGATGTGGGCATCTGTCTTTTTACTGCCTCTGTCACAGAAGCAGCTGTAGGAATCACTTGGGAAAGGACAATTATTTAAAATGAATTTGGGGGCTGGTGAGATAGCTCAGTGGCATAAGCGCCTGCCTAGCAAGTGCGAGGTCCTGAGTTCAACTCCCGGTACCCACATATGAATAAAGGGCCGCTGATATCGCTCAGGGGCACGGGCACCTGCTGGCGCGTGAGGTCCTGAGGTCGACCCCCGGTACCGCACCCCCCACCAAAAAAAATGAATTTGGGATAATCCACATGGAGAAACTTTGGAAGCCTGTCTCACATACACAAAAAGTGAATTCTAGAAGGATGAAATACCTAAATGTAGAAAGAAAAATTATGACTTTTAGAAGAAAATACCAACTGTGAATGGCTTTATGGAATATTACATAGCAGTGAAAACAAATTAGATCTGTAATTGTACATTTAGGCATATATCAAAAAGGCAATGTTGATTTTTAAAAAGCATCAGATAAATCATGTCTATTGTATGATAGTCATCCTATATATTTTAAAAGACATAAAACAATATGCATGCAGTACTAGGTACTATTCTCCTGTTTGATGTAAGTTCAACTCCATTTCACAAGCCCTTTTCCAGGTGAGAAAATATTTCTCTTTTCACTGTGGTTTTTCCTGCAACAAAACTGCTGTAATTTGTCAAAATTCTTTTCTGAATCTTGGTGTGGTCAGTGATGAGCCTCCCAGGGTCATCCAAGAGCACATCCCATGATTCTCTGTGGGCCCAGGCATGAGGATCATCACTGCTAACGCTTTTTGCCCCCCTGCCCCTTCTGTCTCCTGCGGGTCCCTAATCTGGCATATTCTTCTCCGGTTCAGGCCCCGTGGATCTGTGGTCTCTCTGTGAGCTCGAAGAGGGGTTACATCATGGAATAGTGTCAATATCGACCCACAAGCAGCCAGATAGGCAGGCAGGCAGGGAGCTGTGCTTATCGGTGTTTCAGGGAGGGTAGTGGAAGGGAGGAAAGAAAGATCAAGGATAGGAACCACCTGTGTCCAAAAGATTATATCAAGAGCGTGACCATAAGATTAGCTTCTGATTGCTTACTGGCTACAATTTAATTTTTCCTAAAATATACACAGCATGATCTTTTGAGCCCCAGTTCATCCCAAGGATACTTATTTTCTTCTTTTGGGCTCCCAGCAATACAGCAAACATCTAATGGTTGTTCTGTGTTTGCATTTCAGAAATAAAATCTAGTCTGATAATTTCCACAAGACCAAGAATGCTCAGCACCATCAGATTTTGGCCCATGCATTTCCAGGACTGGAACCAGACAGGAAGATGTTCATGGTTTATATTTTTTCAGAGTGTTTATAAAGGAAATTGTGTTCACAATTCAATTAATACAAAATCTGATAATGGATTCAGTAATTCTTGGAAATAGAAATTGATACAACTTTGGGAGATAATTTGGCACTATGTCAAAAATTAAAATTTCATACCCTTTATTCTAGGCAGTTCCACTTCCGGGAATTTGTCTCTCACATTTACCTGCATCATGGGCACAAAGATAATGTGCTTAGGGCTGTTTGCTGAAGAATTCATGGTGATGGCAGAATAGGAAGATGACGTTGATTGGGATCAATGTGAATTACTATCAATAGGATAATAGTCAAGTAAATTTTGCTTCATCCATGCAAGGAAAATCTATTCATCCAATGTCTACAAAACAACTTCTGCTGGATAGTAAGATTTCGCAGTCAATAATTTGGGCAATACTAACATTTTTATAATAGCAAGACTTCTAATCCATTAACATGAGCTATCCTTAACTTTATTTAACATTATATTACTTTAATGTTTCTCTCGATAATGCTTGTCATTTTTCAATATAAAGGTCTTGGAGATTTTTTTTTTACAATTTTTAGATTCATTAGTTCGAGTATTTTGCTATCTAATTTCTTCGTTCTGTTTTTCTTTCATTTATTCTTTTCTTTTTCTAGTTTTATGTTAGGTATTTGAATCATTTTTTACTTTTTACTGACATAAATATTCTTTGCTTTAATGCTGTACATTATCCCTTGAGCATGTTTTTATACCTTCTGGGTTCTGATTAAATGGTTGTTTTTGTTGTTGGTTATCTTTCCTTCCCTAGAAGTTTTAAATTTTGGTTTGTAGTTGTTTTACATACAAGAGTTCTTTAAGAGAGGTTTTTAAAATTAACAAATGGAAAGATTGCTCATGTTTTTTTTTTTCTGATTTTACTATTATTTTCTAATTTTATTGCAGTGTGATCAGAGGGTATTTTCTTTATTTTTGCTATTTTTGGAACTTTTTGAGGCTCCTATGTGGCTTAATATTTAGTCAATTTATGTTTTTTTTTTTTACATAGGATCTCACTATGTAGTTCAGGCTGGCCTTGAAATCACTATGTAGCCCAGGCTGTCTTCGAACTCATGGCGATCCTCCTGCCTCAGCCTCCCAAGTGCTGGGATTATAGGTGTCCCTCACCACGCCCAGCTTGTATGGTCTTTTGAAAAGGAGTTGTATTCTCTATTGTCAGGAAATATAGTTTGCAACATATTAATTAGTATATCATATTATCAACTAAGTCAGATCTTTATATATATTACATTTTTATACTTAATCTGTTATAGACTGAAAGAAATTAACTAAATCTTCCAGTTCCTACAATGTTTTTGTCTATTTGCCCTTAGATTCTTACAACTTTTGCTTTATAAATATTGTTGACACATTATTTGTTGCAAAGACATGAATTACTATTATAGATGATATGGCTTTTACGAAGTGTCATTTGTGTCCTGTTTAATGCTTTTTTGGCCTAAATTCTACTTTCTCTGATACTAAGATCATGTCATCTGCTTTTTTTCTGTTTGCTTTTGCTTATATCTTTGCCCATTTAAAAATTTCAGTCTTTCTATATAAGTTTGAAGACTATTCTACTTTTGGATATTCTTTTGTAAAATAATTTGAATTTTTAATGTGCATGTCAAATCCACTCATATTTACTGACACAAAAGATTTGCTTATATTACTTTGTTATATATTTTATAACCTAAAATATTTCATTACTGCATATGATACTTTATTTGCTTTTTTTGGTGTACAATTCTTCTGATATTTAGGAGAATGTAATGTAATTCTCTAGCGGTTAGATTTATAGGTATAAACGTATTGCTATAAATGTATAATTATAGTTAAAACTATGTAATACATCGCCCTTAGTGTGCTATTTCTTTTCTACTAGCGCCTGCAATACATCCCCGTGTCACCTGTCCTGGGGAGCCGGTACATGTCTACAGCGTAACTTGACTGTTTCCTGCCCTTGACCCCTCTACCCCTCGCCTTCTGGTCCCCTTCCTCATCTCTGATGAGTCTGCCTTTTGGTTTCCTACCTGTGCTCTGGTTCTTTAAACAATAGATCTGATATCCTTTGGTAATTCTCTTTTCTCTCCTGCAGGTCTTGTCTGTCATTTGACTGTATTTAACAGAAACTTTCTTGTGCTTATTTTTGTACTCTTCGAATATGAGTATTTTCCCTTCCTCGATTTATCAACACTAAAAAATATTTTTAAACCTTTTGCTATTGTAAAAGCAGCAACGCATGAACATACTCTCTGCTCCCACATTCTTTCTTCTTTCTGCCCACCACGCTTTTCTACTTGTCACTTGTCAACTTTTCCAGGGCCTCTGGAGCTTGCAGGGGGTCAGGTGTCTCGGCCTCATTTTCATCCCCCTCTGCAGGCATTGTGGCATCACAAGCCCTGATTGGCGAAGTGATTTACCAGTCTTCCACCCACTGTGGTCTCCCAAGATTGTTTTGACATCTTTGTCCTCGTTGTTTTCCTTTCCCCTCCTTTTGTTCTTATATATTTATACTGTTCCTATTCCCATGCTGTCATTTTACTGGCATTTTGAGAGAGTGGGGTAAAACATAAGCACACTGTCTTTCCACTTTTAACCAGAATTGCCAGATAACTCCCAAATAACTCTTTCTGAAAAAAGAGGCTGTCTTAGTTACTTTTCTTGTTGCTGAGACAAAATACCTAATGCCCAAAATTAAGGAAGGAAAGGTTTATTTAGCTCACAGTTTGTAGAAGTTTCAGTCCATAATTGGCTGGCTCCAAGGCAAGGCAGCTTGGCAAAGGGGCATCGCAGAGGAGGCATCGTGGCAAGAAGACAGCAAAAGAAAGCAAGCGACAAGACAAGCCTCTTTCTATCCCTTCTATTGTATCCAGGCCACAGGGATTAGGGTGGTGCCAAACCAATCAGTGGACTGATCCAGCAGTCACCCATCCTTAATCCCAGCACCCTTCATCCTAGCATTGTACCATGCATCAAATCACACACCATAGATCCAGCCACCCCAAAAAAGCCCCACCTATGACTGCGTGAGGCTTTGGGGGGACATCTAGACACAAGCCACCACAGAGGCTTTGCTTTAAAAGCTTGGAAGAAGGATAGAAATGACTAAGCCATATAAAAAATGATTTTATAATTTATCTAGTTTTATTAAGATATGTAACATACATGATAAAAATGCACGTGAAACATAATTCAGTTGTTTTAAAATGAATGCTTGTGTATCAGTCATCTCTGGCTACTGTAACAAAATAACATAGACTGGGTGGCTTGAACAACAGAGAATTATTTTCTCACAGTTCTGGAGGCTGAAGGCTGAGGTCAGGATGTCAGTGTGGTTAGGGGCTGGCGGAGTTCCCCTTCCTGGCTCAGAGCTGGCCGACTTCTCCTCTGTACTCACACTGCAGGGAGAGAGCCCTCATTTTCTTCCTCTTATGAGCACTGGTTCTAGGATGATGGTCCCACCTTGGTGACCTCACTGGGGCTCCATCACTTCCTGATTACAGTTTCACCACAGTAACATTTTGGGGGGTTAGGTTTCGACATACGAATTTGCGGGGCGGGGGGCACAATTCATTTCTTGGCACTGTGTGTGGCGACTACCAAGTCACAAAACGGGCATTGCCAGCACTTTGCAGCCCCTTCCAAATTAGTCTTCATCCTCTGTCCTATGTGTCCTTCTCCTGCTGATATTTGGTGATTTTATAGTTTCATTTTATTGATATTTTTACCTCTTAAATGTGTGTGGTTAAATGTGTTTCCCCAAAGTCCATGTTTAGAGACTTACTCCCCAAATTAATATATTAATGCTATTTAGAGGTAGAGCCTTGGAAAGTGATTAGGATTAGATGAGGTCGTAGGGCGGGGCCCATGATGGCACCAATGGCTTTATAAGAAAAAGAAGCAACGCCTGAGCTAGCCTGCTCGCTCTCTGTCACCATGTGCACCCTCTGCCATCAGGCGATGTAGCAAGAGGACCCTCACTGATGCCAAGCAGGTGCCAACGCTGTGCTTAGACTTCCCAGTTTCCAGAACCATATAAAAATCTATTGTATGGGGCTGGTGAGATGGCTCAGCGGTGTAAGCGCCTGCCCGGCAAGCGCAAGGGCCCAAGTTCAACTCCCGGAACCCACATACGAAAAAGGGGCCGGTGATATCGCTCAGCGACACGGGCCTGCTGGCGCGCAAGGTCCTGAGGTCGACCCCCCGGTACCCACAGAAAAAAAAAAAACTATTGTATGTAAATGATGTGTCTCAGGTATTTTGTTATAACTACAGAAAACAGGTTGTGACAATCCCTAAATGAAACAATGTTGATTACTTTAGAATTTATTTAAGTGGTATCATACTTACATAATCCTTTGTGTCTGGCTTTTTTTTTGGTTTTGTTTTGGTTCAATTTTATGTTCTAAAGACTCACTCTTGCTCCTGAATGAACCTATAGTTTGTTCATTTTCATTGCTGTAATTAATCTCATTATTAGAATATAACAAATATTTATTTGAAGAATTATGAACATCTGGGTTGTTTCCAATTGTTAGTTTTTATGGGTAATGCTCATAAATTTTTTGTAGCTCTGTTTTGGGGCACACCAGTACATACAAGGTGTGATCTAAAAGTATGATAAATGTTTAAATTAAAAAAATTGATATTACACATTACCATTAACTTCCCTCCCCCGAGAATACTCCCTCCAGCTTCCAGCACACTTACTCCATCATTCGTTCTGAAGCAGTTCTGGAAGCCCTCTTTCATGAGCGTCTTCAGTTGTGCTGTCATGCCTGCTTTGGTGAATCGATTCAAAACATTTACCTTTCATGGTCATTTTGACTTTAGGGAGGAGCCAGAAGTTGGAAGTTGCTAGATCCAATTAATAAGGTGGATGAGGACACACTGCAATTCACAAGCCTGCCCTTCCATCAGATGACTCTAGGCAGCAGTATTCATTGTATTTTTGGTCACACTTTGTAAAGATTCTTATGAAATAGGACTTCCAGAACTGTTTCAGAAAGTGACCAGAATGATGGGTTAAGTGTGTTTAAAGTGAGGAAGAGGATTTTGAGGCGGATTAACAGCAATATGTCTTTTACTGTAATAAATTTTGTATATTTCAAAATTCACTGTATATTTTGATCACGCCTCATATTTTGATTGAGTATAGCTACCCAAGAGTACAATTAGAGGAACACAGTGTGTGTGTATCTTTAGCTTTATTAAGTAATGTCCACTGCTGTACCAGAGATTGTTCACACTCATCTACTGCCCACAAGCAGGGTACGAGTTCCTGCTGCTCCATGGCCTTCCCCATACTTAGTTCTGCAATACTTTACAAATTTCCTTATACGGTGAGTGTGTACTAACTCCTCTGTGTGTCTAAATTTGCACTTCTTTGATAAAAATTGTTAAGAATACTTGTGTGTGTTTACTGACCATTTAGGTTTCTACTTTTGTGTAGCACCTGTTAAGCATTTTGCCCCCTTTTCCATTGGTTGCACTGACATTTTCCTAATTGATTTGTAGGGGTTCGGTACTCTGGATACAAAGACGTTTTACACATGTAGTGTTACAGATACTTTCTACTCTGCATGCTTTCTTTTTCATGCTCTTCAAGTTGTCCTCTGATGAACAGAAACTCTTAATTTTAGCACACTGAAATCTATTAGGGTTTCTTGTGACAAATGTAATAAAACTTTACCCAGCCTGAGGTCATAAAGATATTCTTCTTTTTTTTTTTTTTGCTAAAAACATCAGATCTTTGTATTTCACAATAAATTCAGGTGCCATCTATCTAGAATCGACTCGTGTGTGGTATAAAGTTGTTTGTTCAACATAATTATTCCACTGGGATTTGTAATTCTTCAGCACCATTAACTGAAGTCTGTCCTTTCCCTGCCATTTTGTGATGCCACCTGTACCACAAGTTAAATACCTGCAAATGCATTGGTCTGTTTCTAATCTGACTAATCTTCCACTCCTGACATGTGCTGTTTTAATTATTACAGCTTTGTAGTAAATCTGGACAACCAGTAGAGTGAATTTTCTTACCTTGTTTTTCTTCTTCAAAAGTGTCTTGGCTAGAATTTATTCTTTGCATTTTCTTAAAAACTTTAGAGTCGCTTTGTCAAGTAATGCAATAAAAGCCTGTTGGGATTTCGATTGGGATCATATTAAATTGATTAGTCATTCAAGGGAGTTTTTATAATATTGAGACTTTGGGTCCAAGAACAGAATATTATCTTCCCATTTGTTAGATTTTTCTCTGATTTTACTTAATATTTTTCATGATTTTGCTTGGAAAAATCTTATTCATGCTTTGATGATCTTCTTCCTAGATACTTGCCATTTTTAAATGCTAGCATAAATGAGTTTAAAAATCATTTTGAGTTTGTTGTTAGTACATAGACATATAATTGATTTTTACATATTAATGCATACCCAGGGATGTCATATACTATCTTATTAATTCTAGTAGTTTTTCTCTAGATTATGTTAGATATTTTATGTATATAATATTATTGCCTGTAATAATATTGGGACTTTTCTTTTTCTTGCACCTTTTGTTTCTTTTCCTTGTCTTACTACACTGGCTAGGACCTCCTTTGCAAAGTTCAACTGATGAAAACAATGTTTTTGCCTTTTTTTTCCCTTTTGATCTCAGAGGGAAAGATTTCCATGCTCACAATAAAGTATGATGGTTGCTACTTTTTGAAGAATGAATACCCTTTGTCAGAGCGAGGAGAGCAAGGCAATTCCACTTATTCCAACTTTTCTGTGAGTTTCAAAATCATAAATGGAAATTGAAGATTATCGAATAATTTTTCAGCATCCATTAAGATGTCTACATGATTTTTCTCCTTTAATCTATTAATATAAATGGAACATTTTTCTGTTGTGGCATGTGTTACTATTACAGTTAGGGGAAAAAGGTGGAAAAAGAAAAAGCTTTGTAGAGATCCTGTTATTATACCTGAAGAAATGTCAGGCTCATGCTGGGGTAGGGATCTGTCCCAGGTGTGGCGGTAAAGGTGTTTTGGGGAAGCCCCTCCGTCCCATTCTAAAATCACAGAATTTTCATCTGCTAATTCAAGGAGATTCAGTAACCTTAGGAATATCAAGGTCACTTTGAAGCATATGAGCCAGGACAGTTTAAACAGCTTTATTCATTTATTTTATGAATATTTTCCAGAATCATTTATTCTTAGTTCTGTTTCAACTTTGCTGCTGCACCACTTTCAGAGCAGGCCTTCCCTAAACTTCATGCACCTGTATACCTAGCAGGTGAGTGAGTCAGTGTGCATGTGTGTGTGTGTGTGTGTGTGTTGGGAGTGGGGAGTGGAGAGTACTCAGGCTACCCTGTCCAATGAAATCAGACCCTCTGGGCATCAGTATTTCAAAAAATCTCCCCAGTGGATTCCAATGTGCAGCCAAGGTTGATCTATACCTTCTCGAAATTGAAAATCATGTGTGTGTTTATGAAACAAAATTCTCAGTAGAAGAAACCTAATCATTACAAAGTCAAATAGGCAATAGAATTCAGTACACCCAAATGAGACTTGGCAAGACAAATGAAAGAAAAAGACCACCAAAGGGAGAAAAGCAGAAAAGGACAAAGAGAGAAAACACAATATTGATAGCAAATCTACTCACTCAATTTTCTCTGGAAGATCACTTCGAGTCATGCACACACAATTGGCCACAATAGTGAGTGTAATAAATGAAGTGAACCACCTGAAAACCACATGTTAAGGAAAAGCTGAGAGTCACCATGTCCCCCTGATGTCATGTAGGATCACCCTGGTGCTGAGTGATGAAGGTCATAACTCTTAGCTGGTATCAGCTTTCTGATCCTGTCATATAATAACTGCTCCCATTTCCTAAGTGCTTAGCCTGGTTGGATACCTCTGCCCACATTATTTCTAACACACTAACCTACAGATGCATATTATTGTCTACATTTTGGATCTGAGCAGGCAGGCTGACAAAGCTTAAATATGTTTTCTGAGATCATGCAGCCAGTTAACCGTGGTGCTAGGAAGTGAACTCAGATCTGTCTAGCAGACCCCTGAGCAAGAGGGATGGGATTGGAGTCGCTTTTCCAAAAAGTCCTTCTGCCCCAGGCTTTCATTTCACTATACAAAGTGGCCTGAAATTCCATCCAGCAAAAGTCCCTTTTATTCTCAAAGACAAGGAGAAGATAGGAAGTTAGAGATAAGTGGAGGGGTACGAGGTTTCATGGGAATTAGTCAAACTGTTTTTCTAACTCAGCTGAGACAGCCACCCGAGCACACAGATGTGACACACTGGCTGGGGAAGAAATTTCTAGCAGGTTAGGATGCAAATAGCTGGGGAGGAGATTCTAGGGAGCAGAACAGGCAAAGGGATTTCCAGAAGGAGGGGACTTCAAAAGGCAGGTGAGCGGAAGGGAGTAAATAGGTGGAAAGAAATGGTAGAGGGAGCGCCCACAGACAAATTCCTCCCACCTAGACATTTCCTTAGGACTAGTTGGGCTCCTAAAAATACATCTTAAGGAAAAACCAAGCCTGAAGAGAAGCTTGACCTCTATAAAGAGGACACCACTCATCTTTCATCATTTTCATTTGAACAGAAGTACTGTATTTAAGTCCATTTGAGTTTTTGTAAATGCCTTCACCGTGCTTTGTTTTATGGTTACTGAGGAACACATCTATTTTGAACAGGAAAATTCTATTAATTAAACCACAGTTTTTTTCCTGCTGAGTTAAGAAATACGTTCACATAGGGGAAAATGTTAATCCAAGGATTAAATTAAAATCCTATCTCTAATTCTATAAAGCTTTAAAAGATGTATGATATCTTATGCATATTACTTATGAAAACATTCATATAAAATTCGATTGGAATTATGATTTGGGGTGAAATATTAATTATGGAACCCAAGGACTCCACAGCTTGAAGAATATCTTTGGGGCTGGAGTTACCAAATTGATGAGATTAAATGTATAACCACAGACCTGTGAGAAGGACACAAGACAGATTTTCCTTCAAGCTATGACTCCACCAAGCGATTAATGTACTCATCAACTCTCCAGATGAACAGAGTCACTTGGTTCTGGTCACTTGGCTCTTTACAAGGATTTTATTTCTAATTACCTGTTTCTTACTTATCTAGATGTACTTCAACCAGGATCCATGCAGAGGAGTTTGGATATTGCTATTTTTCTTTGTTTGTAATTTCCGTATAATTGTATATATTTTTCAAAAAGCAACAACTGCCCAAGTAGAGATGACACACTGAGGGAATAATTACCCTAATTCATTTCCATTAACTGCCTGCATCCTCACTGCAGACATTGCTCAAGGCAGGGTGTAAGCTGTTAACTAACTGCACGACCTTGTACAATTTACTAAATGGGTCTGAGTGTCAGTTTCAGTATCTGTAAAATGGGGATGCTGATCTCTCTTTCAAAAGCTTCTGTGCCTATGACACTTAGAAAATACTTAGTAAATAGGAGCCTACTACCATACTGAGTGTCCCTCTGAAGAATCTGGAAATCCAAGATTCAATTCAGAAAATATAACTCCCACTGGTTACCCATATGGAGAAGACATGGAGAAAGAAAATGGAATGCACCTTCATTGAGCACTGTAGTTTCATCTTGGGCGTGACGACGATTGCTCTAGGCTTCCCAGCTCAGTGAGAACTGCCCAGCCATCCTGCAGACTATCTTATAGCGGCTGAGGGGAGGGTGGGTGAGGGGGAAGTCATTTTACTGCAGCTTCCTGAGAAGAGGCTGGTTAGCACCTGTCAGGCAACTGGGCAAAGCCATTACTGCACGTCATTTGCTGGACGCCAGAGCTAAATTCGTCATTAGGAATTTCCAACTTGGACAGTCACCAGGGAAGATCCTTGGCAGTTAAGCCAAAATCTCTTTTGTCTACTAGTTTGACTTGCCTTGAAAACAACGGAACAAAACAAAGAGCAAAGGTAGCTTTTGATGCTGCATAAAGCAACTGACGTAATGCAGACATTGACCGGAGTATCTCTGATCATTGCATTCCCCTATGGCAGGAACCTCAAGCCACTGATATTTTCAAGCTGCTGGTAATTTTAGAGTAACCTGTGATTCGCAGTGTCCCCTGATCAATGAGGTCCCATAAATCTGGGCTCTGCCTGTCATGGTTAGTTCTCTTTGGGCTCCTGGAGGTACAGGTGTGTTGCTTTTGTCCAGTTAGCAACCACTCCAAAGCATGGCCAGGGACAGTGTGATGATCCACACCCATCTCCTCCCTGAAGAAGTTCTGGGCTCCTCTTACTGGCGGTGATGTCCTGAGGAAAGCAGACCACCAGCAACAGTGAGGATGTGCCCAGGGCATCAGCAAACCTCTCCTCATAAAGAGGACACTTTTCAAATTGTGTTTCCACAGCTGTGTCCAGGTGAGTTTGGGGTGAACTTGAGGACTGCTGTGTGGTGTTTTGTACACATGAAAGCTATGGACAATTTTTTCAATGTAAACACCTCATTGTCTCATGATTCAACCAGAAGACGAGTCTACTGTTAACTTCTAAAGAAGGGACTGGACACGGTGGGAAGGGCTTGATTCTAACAGGTGGAAGAAACAATTGTGCAAAGGATACGAGTGGACAGACACTTTGATGGCTGTTCTTCTGATAAGGTTGAAGGGACTGAATAGCCACAGAGCCCGAGTGGCACTAAACCGGGAAATGGTCCTCCCTTTGTTCAGCACCATAAATGTCTAAAACAAAACAAAGCAGAGGGCCGGTGAGATGGCTCAGCAGCATAAGCGCCTGCCTGGCAAGTGCGAGGGCCCGAGTTTGACTCCTGGAACCCACATACGAAAAAAGGGCCGGTGATATCGCTCAGCGGCATGGGTGCCTGCTGGCGTGTGAGGTCCTGAGTTCGACCCCCAGTACCCACAAAAACAAAAACAAAAACAAAACAAAACAAAAAAAAAGCAGAAGTGGATTTCCGGTTAGGAACAAGAAATCTGATCCCCTATTATTGAACATGAGTGGCAGCATCTCAGGCGCATGAGCAAGAAGCGTTCTAGGAAACACACTTCACGGAGAGCCAAATGAGGTGGAGAGAGTTAGAGAGGCTTGGGGACTAAAAGCCACAGCCTTACTCTCTCAGCAAGAGCCTAGGCTCACTGATTGTTCACCAAGATAAAGCCACGGAGAGCGCTTAATGGACAGGCAGTGACCCGGGGGCAGGAAAGATGCACCGCGCCCCAGGGAGGAGCAATGTTGGGCTTCTGCTTGCATCTAATTCCGCTTCTGACTAGAGGACCACCCCTGGGCCTGGCTTAGCCCTCTCCTGCTTCCTTCCTTAAGCATTTAGAAGGGCACATGCTCTTGGCAAAGGAGAGGAAAGGGAAAGATACTCCAATGCCTTTTCATTTTCTCTACAACCATTTTTGAGGTGATTGATTTCTGCCCACTGTAACTCCCAAATATGCATTCACCATTTTGTTCCCCTACGTAGAACATTTGAGTTGCAATACAGGAAGGGAACTGAGCAGCTCTTGTTTAAACTAGTGGTTCTCAGACTTCTTGATTTAAGATTTAAGTTATTACTCTCCCAAATTATGGTGGACTCCGAAAAGTTTTTGTCTATGTACCTTAGTCCTTTTTGCTTATATATGTGTGTACATATATATAAGAAATCAATCTATACATATACACATATGTGTATACATGACATATAATGCAAATGTATGTAAACATATATTTGTGAGTGTATATATACGATATATATTAAAAATAGAAACTCAGGAATTTTAAAACAGAAGAATATGATGGCCCACATTCCCATAGCTGTTATAGCGATGATGTCAACCCCATTGTAGCCTCTATGCTCACTACTGTGTTCACGAGAGAACATGAATGAAGGAGACAAGGACATCAAAGTATTATTACAAAGTCACTTCAACCTCATGAATGTGCTAGAGGAGTTGGGGAAACTCCAGGGTTTCCACAATCATACTTTGAATACCACTGACAAATCATCCTATTTTATGTCCCACATCCTCTATCCCAACCTCAGGGTCTCTGCTTTCCACCTGTAAAGAGGCCCGCACCTCTGGAAGCCCTTGGCTTCCATCAGGGCACAGTCAGGTTTTCTGTAAGTTCTGCCTAAGTTATCTGCTTTTTACAGACTTGAATCCAATTAGTTTCTATCATAAATTTCATGAAGATTTGAAGACAGCATCACATGGGTGAGTTGGATGTATTTCTAATTAGCTGAGTCTTTAACAGACTGCCATGTCACCCAGCGCTCAGGACTCCCTGGGCTGGGTGGGATAGGTGCTTCCTCTCCAAGAGCGGAGGTCAGACCTTACTGGAAGCTCTTACCCGGTGTGTTCTGTAGAAGGGGTCTAGATCCTCCAGGGGCTCCCCGACCAGTTCTGCTGGGAGCTCACCATACAATTTGGGCAGCTGGTTGCAGGCCTTCAAGTACAGCTGGGGCCGAAGTTTCTCTTCTTGGTCCTTCTGCTCTCTGTGTTTATCTCTGACTTTCTTTCCTGCCCGACAGGAAGCAATTCGCTTCTCAATCTCCACCAGTGACTCTGGTGTGAACCGCCGGAAGTTGGTTTCCTGGGACCCAAAGGGGAACTCCATCTTTTCATTCTTTTCCAGGAAGAATTTATACTCTTAGGAGAGTAAACGGAATCACAGAGGGGTGTCAGCTTGACTACTGGCCCTGTCCCTCCCATCCATCACACTTAGTTGCTAAAACAGCTCTCCCACTCCACCTCCAGCCCCTTCCTGTATTCACATTAGGCTCTCCCAGGAACCCATTCCCCTGTTGTAGTCTCAGGGAAGGACATTTAATCTGTCCTATTCAAGTGCCTCAGTCCTGTCTTTGCTCCCCATGCTTCTTCAACACCCTGTGACCCCCTTCACATATACCCCACAGGCTTTAGCCATTTGGCCCCTCTTTTTGTTTCTAGGACCACTGAGCTCCAAATGTTCTCCTGCTCTTATCAAAGACTTTTGTTCATGATTTACTTTATCATAAATCTTATCCTACTTTCTGACCACAACCTTTTATTTATTAACATTTCAATACTGCTGCCCTGTTTTGAACTTCATTTGATCTTCAGGTTACTTGCTCTTTGTCCATGGCTGCACACTTTTCTCTAGAACCAGGTTAGCTCTGTGGTCCACCGTGTTAGCCACTCCCTCATCCTTATCCTAAAGTCCAAGCCTAGGTTAAGCTGGAGCTGTCTACTCTGGGTTTCTTTGAACCTGGACTTTTAAGAGGTGATGGAGAGAGAAATTGGTGTGCCTGGGAGTCCTATGGTTTCCCTAGTCAGCATCTTCTTCTGTCTGGTATTTCCAATCCACTCTCTCTGTCCCGACTGTCCCCTATCTTCTCTTGCAGTAAGCACATGATCATGATTCCTAGTTTGTGGAGTAAAATAAAACTTCCATCAACTTCCTGCTCCCAAATCTCTAACTTACCTGTGCTATACCCACCTTTTTTCCTGTCTCAACCAGGAAGATATCACTCCTCACTCTGGCTCAGATCAATCCTTTCTTTCGAGTTACGATCTTCTCACTATCTCATTTTTCTCTCCTTTTCTCCTGACTTCTTCCCTGTTTAAAATCCTTATAAAGCTCTCCATGACACTCATGAAAACTCAAACTGTGTACCCAATCAGTACTATCGTCACTAGCCGCGTATACCATTATTAGTTTCTCCTTGGATTTGATTCATTCTTTTTCATCTTAAGGTCTTTCCATGTTTTGTTTCCTTTGTCTGAAATTTTCCTACCACCTTGCTTTGCCTAGATAACCCTCTTTCATTCTTTAATGCTTGGCTTTGAAATAACTTACTTCACCCTATACGAAGTGTGTATTAGGATTCCCATTTCATGATTTCATAACTATCTCTACTTTCCCAATAAGCCTCTGATTTGTAATTTCTACTTGCTTTTCTATATCCTTTACTAAACTCTAAGCTCACTGAGGGCTGGGAACGCATCTTTTCTGTTAGCATTTATTTCTTGCAAGGACTTGGCATTTAGAATCTATTGACATCAATAGGCATTTGTGGAAGGAATAGGAAAAACTAAAGAAATTTTTGTTTATAAAAGTGTTTTTAAAAATCACATGTTTCAGTCATAGGAATTTACAGAACTAAAGAAATGATCAAATACAGTGGCTTTTCCCTCCTTTTCCCTCCTCCTCCTCTTCCTTCTTCATTTTAGCTAGCACATCCCAAAGCCAAGTAGATGGTGGCAGAGGCAGCACTTCAATGTAATACTCCTATAAAAGACAGTCTGCTTATTTCTACTAGACCTAGAAGCAGCTCTGGAGTCCAGTTCCACTCTGATGGAAACCCTGCTTCCTGTCACCAGTCTTCCCATGCACAGTGGTCCTGGGAGATCTCCCTCTTGTGATTCTACCATCTTCCTGATGCCTTCCATGGATTTTGCCTAGAAACTTTCCCTGTCTCCCTCCTACTATTCCTGCCCATTCATACTTGGTCTCTCTCTTAGGGAACTTTCCAAAGTCAACACATTATAGAACTGACATCTGGTTTGCATTTTTTCTCATTCTGGAAGTTCTACATGCTATGTGTCCATGTTCTGATACATGTGGCATATGTATGTGCCAACCATTCAGTCACTGTTGACTCGATTGAATGCAATCATCATCTTTGATTCTTCCCTTTTGAATAACAGGAACTGTTAACCTTATTTTCCTTATCTCAGGGAGAGGTACCATTTATCGTGTAAAACAAAATTTGAGTGCCAGGGCTTACTTATAGAGGAACGAGGCAGGAATTCCCTCCGTGACACTGAGTGCAATGTTGAAGATTGAAAACAAGTCTAGGCCAGAAGTCCTGGTGCTAGCGCAGGGGCTTGAGGTCAACGCACACTCAGCTTTGAGGCTGACTTAATGCCAGGTGTCTATAATTCTCCTAGGCCACTAGAAATCCCTCTGGCCCAGGTCAGGTTTGCCCACTGAGTGGTGATAAGACTGCTCACAGGCAGGATTTTATAATGACTGATGTAAGTGCAAGACTGTTCCCAAGACTTTCCAAACAGGAGAGGGAGCCGGACTTGGGATCGCTTGATCACAATGGTCCGTCTCTTTCCATCTGTTGCCCACTTCTTTATGTGGCACTCTGACAGACGTTTGGGGGCAAGGAGTTTACCTGAGAGCTGGTTCTAGGAATCTCAGAGAAGAGTGGCCCTAGTTCTCAAGGGCCAGACCCAGGCCTGTCGAAATTCCTCAGCCTTCCCGCTCACACGAAGTGATCCCTCACAGGCCTTCTGGTGCAGAGCCCTTAGAGAGAATGGTGGAGCCCACTGTATTCAGAATTTTAGTGCACTGTAAATAAATGTTATGTGGCAAAACAGTGTTGGTAAAATTTTTCCCATTTATTGCATTTGTTAAAAAGCCTGAAAGGGGCCGGTGATATAACTTAGCGGCATAAGCGTCTGCCTGGCAAGCGAAAGGTCCTGAGTTCGACTCCTGGTACCCGCATATGAAAAAAAAAAAAAAAAGCCCGAAAGGCACTAACATGTTCTGTGGCTCTTTTTCTCATGCAGTGGTGTGCTCTTAGGAAGTGACAGTCATTCCCGAGCCTGCCGGGGACATAGCAAAGAAGGCCACCTCCTCCAGTGTGCACAGCTGTGCTTGCCTGGTGAGGGGGGGCACTTCTGCCTGACCCTCCACAGCTTGGCAGCATGCTCATAAGCTTTTCATTCTTCATCAAATAAATAATTTAATTTCCTAATTAGTTAATTTTCCTCATAACTAAAAAGTTTCTTTGAAAAAGCCATATAATTTTTTGTGGTAGTTCTGGGTGTTGAATCCAGAGCCTTACACATTCTAGATCAGTGCTCTACCACTGAGCTACATTGTCCTCCTCATATACGACTTTTTTTATTATTAATCCAGGCAACTAATTTATGAGCCCTTTTTTGCTGTTTATTTTTAACCCAAATCTACCTTAAAGCTCCTGAGAGCCCATTGTTGACTTAGCATGATGGTTTTCAAATGGCTCACTGATGCCATGAATTTGCAGTCCCGGCCTAACACACGTTCTCTGACGCTGCCAGGAAGAGTTGCCGCGACTCCTGGTCCACCATGGTCCGTGCAAACTCTGGGAGACACAGCAGTGACTCTCTAGGTTTTCCATGGGCTGCAATGTTCCCAGGAAGCCTATCACCCCTGAGGTTAGCCTGGAGACAAACAGAGCGACTCGCTGTCATCAGTGGTAGAGCAGCATCTGTGTGGTATTTCCCTGCTTACTCTAGGGAGGGTAGGTCTGAAGCTCCTACAACAAGCACCCTTTCAGTTCTGTGCAGTAACCACCAGCTCTGTGGATCACACGGTTCTCCCACCTTCTCTAGTAAATGATCTTCAAACCCAGTCCACAGGCTGGTGCTGGGCCAGATCCATCACCATTAGAGGGAGAGTGAGTTAAAACATAGATGCCTGGGCCCCAACTTCAAAGATCCTCATTCAGTGAGTCAGAGGTGGTCCAGGGAGCTCTATTTTTTATAGACTCATAGCTGAAACTGCTGGAGGCATTTTTTTTTAAATCCCTGAAATTCTCTGCAACCATGGATGTGACGTGGAGTTCAGGTCAGGGGCACAGGACCTGATCTATTATGACCCACTCCATGGCTCCAGAGCCTGGACGGAAATCTTCCTGGATTGTGGAGGCAGGTCAGAAGCTAGGATTGGGTGAGTTAGGGAAGCGGAGACCTGACATCAAGCAGCGGGTGTTCTTGCTGAGTTACCATTCTAAGAAACTGATTATTCAGAGGCTTTCGTGGGGTAGGACTCGGGACTTCCTCCCTTCTGTTGTCAGAATCAGGACAACTGCTGGCCAGAAACTTCAGGGAATCTTACACACAGGGGACGTGGACAGGGTGGACTCTGGCTGTTCCTCAGGATCAGCCTTCTCTAGAGATGTATTCTGTGTCTGCAATTTTTGAGCTACAGGAGGGTGCAGTCTTTGTGGGCCATAGGGGCATCGTCACTTGAATTTCTGAGACCTGTGAGGGAGCAGTTTCTAATGAGGGATAAGATCAGCTAAAAGTGATTAAACAAATACAGGTGTTCCACATTTGTCATTTTGCTGGCAATGGACACAACTTTGATTGGTCATGGTCAGGACTTATGGTCAGGGACGACCGGCAGACTTGGGGCTGCTCAGTGGTGGTGGGTAAGACTGTGGGTGCAAACGAAGGTCTGTCTGAGGTTGCACTGGGGAAGGAAGACAGAGTGTTCTTTCTGTTAGATTCTGTAGTTCTAGCAGGAAAGTGTGTCTGCAGTCGTGAGTACACACTGAATCAAGTCTGAGTTGGTCACAAAACTGCCCAAACCTGATGGGAAGAATTTCTTAAATCTTCGACCCACGACACCAACAATGCCTCACTTCTGTACAGTGGGTTTATAAAGCTCCTCCTCCCATGATCTCGGCCCCCACAGAAATCCTGTAGCATGGGTAGAAGGTGCTCTCTGGATTCTTTTCTTTTTTTGGTAGTTCTGGAGATGGAACCCCACGCTTCATGCATGCCAGACAAGTGCTTTACCACTGACCTACATCCCCACGCCCCAGGTATGCTTTTAAATATAAGAAAACTAACAATCAGTGAGTATTGGTGCTTGTTAAAGGTTATAAAGGTATTAGTTATACCAAACAAGCTTGTCTCTGGGTCTTTTGATCTCTGACTCTCCCATCTCTGGGTGAATCTGTCTGCTTGGAAGAGTCCTGGAATCCCACTGTCTGAGGTTCTGGGACTTGAGTGAGGCAGGGGCTGACTGGAATGAGTTCAGATTTGGTGAGGTCTCAAGGGCCTCCAAGATCAGCCCCTTTGTTTCTTAGTTCATGGAGGGGTCTTAAGAATCTAATAGAAAACTACTCCTAATTTACTAATGCAGCAGCTGGATCTGTATGGCAGATAGGATGTGCATAAACTGGTAATTATAGGTTTTTTTTCCAAGCTTGATTAATGGGTAAAAGTGCCAGCCCCCATCCTGTGCAGAAGTGTACTTTCTCATGCTTCTCACTTCGCTCTCATGTTGCTTGTATTACAACCACAATGACCATTTTTATACAGGTGACTCCCAAACTTGGGTCTTTCCTCTGATCCCCAGACCCACCCCTCTAATGCCTTTGAACATGTCACCTTGAATGCTACATAGACATCTCAAAATCATTGTCTCCCGTGATCTCATCGTCTTTCCTTTACCCAAACCCAGCTTCTCCTCCTCCTGTATTCCCTGCCTTAGTAAATTGCATAATCATTTTTCTAAGGCAGAAACATAGGGACCTTCCATTGTGCTTGTTCTTCCCCCAAATTTTCTTAACTTATGTCAGGCAATATTTTAGACTCTGAGGTGCAGAAGTAGATGAGCTATACATACTTTTGGGAAAATAAACATAGTTCTAGGCCTCAGCTGCCTTATTGGTCAGCTACCCAGGCCCTTCCTTCCCAGAGAAGAAGGCTGAATACGGTGACCACATGAGTAGCCTGAAGCCACATTTGAGAGATGAATCTAAACGAATCTTTAGCCAGGCCTTTCACCAGCATTCCAAATTTCTCACTTCCAACCATCCACTCATCGGCTCCCACACCTGGGTATCTGACGGATGTATAGTCAAGCTACTGATTTCTTCACCTCAAACATGCTCTTCCCTCATGTTCCTCCATTTCAACACATCAGAACAGTTCTGATGTGGCCTAGTGTCTCAAGTCTTGAAGCTTTGCAATTATCCAATTCTCCCACTCACATATCGCATTCAGTCCCTCAGGAGCCCGACTCCTGAGCATGGTTGTCCACTTCTCATCACAGCCACTGCCAGTGCCTCTCGCCTGGTCTGCTGGTAAAACTCGACTCACCACGGGCATCCTCTTTCATCTCTGAAGCCTTTTTGCAGCAATCAGAGTAATCCTTTTAAAACATGCCCTGTACTGTGCTTCGCATATAATTCTCTCCCTTGCTCACTGGACCCCAGACCCACAAACTGTCTTTCTGTTTCTTGAGCACACCAAGCAAACTTTTGTCTCTGGGCTTTTGAACTTGCTGTCCCCTCTGCCCTGTATTTCCCTCCCATTTATACTCACATGTCCCAGATGATGATATACTCAGATATCACCATGCTTGAACAACTCCCCGACCACTGTTTCCTGGGCAGCAGTCCCTGGCCACTCTCTGTCCCTTTATTTTTCTTGATTATTTTATGGCATCTTTTTTTCCCACCCAGCATTTAGTAGTTTTTATTTGCTTATTATTTATCTCCTTCAGTCAAAATGTTTTCTCTCTGAAAGTATGTGTTTTGCCTGTGTGATTAACCAGTGAACCCATAACACTTGAGCAGTGGTCGGCACATTGTAAGTGATTGACAGATACTGGTGGTCAGTTAGAATGGAGGAACCACTTCTAGTTCTGCTTTACACATTGGGGTAACTGATGGGCAATTGTGATATATTTCAAAAGGACTAAAAAAGAAGAGTATGAAGTTCCCAACATATAAAATTATTAATAGTTGTAGATATGGAAATGCTTATTACTCTGACTTGACATACATTGTACTGTATATATGTGCTTAATTACCATAGAGTTCGGGCCGGTGAGATGGCTCAGCGGCTTAAGCGCCTGCCCGGCAAGCGCGAGGGCCCGAGTTCGACTCCCGGAACCCACATACGAAAAAGGGGCCGGTGATATCGCTCAGCGGCACGGGCGCCTGCTGGCGCACAAGGTCCTGAGGTCGACCCCCCGGTACCCACAAAAAAAAAAAAAATTACCATAGAGTTCCCCATAAAGATGTACCAAAAAATAAATAAATAAAGCATTTGTTGAGTAAATAAATGAATATTCAAGGGATCCAAATTTTATGAATCAGATTTTTCTAGAATAGAGCTTCTCAACTCACCCCAGGATTAAGTTTTGGGACAGACAGGGAAGAGAAGGCACACGTACAGTACTTGAACTGTCATTCCAGGGTTGGTAGAAACGGATTATATTTCATGTTACTGAAAAAAGAAGTGTCTCCAGTTCAATAAGAAATCACAGAAAATACACCCTGATGTGCATAAAAGTTGTTCTGTCAGGTGGGAGAAGAACAGTGAAGGCCGGAACCAGGAGGGCTGCAGGGGTGGCCAGGCATTAAACATCAGAAGGATGAGGAAGCCAAAAAGAAAGGAGAACAAGGATATGTCAGTGTCATAAGAACAGTAGACACAAAAGTTAAAAAAACTAAAAAATAGGGCTGGTGAGATGGCTCAGCGGCGTAGGAGCCTGCCTGGCAAGCGCGAGGGCTCGAGTTCGACTCCTGGATCCCACATACGAGAAAAGGGCCGGTGATATTGCTCAGCGGCACGGGCGCCTGCTGGCGTGCAAGGTCCTGAGGTCGACCCCCGGTACCCACAAAAAAAAAAAAAAAACCAAAAAACTAAAAAATAGAGCTGATGAGCCTTGTTCCAGTGTGGCAATGATTTTAGTCTTGGGGACACAGGGTACAATGTGAATTAGTAACGCAGAGTGGAGAGGATGTGACTAAATGCTGGAGTTGCAGAAAGAGGATGACTGGGATATGGATGCAACTGCAAACATGATCAGACTCATTGCACGAGGCACCAAACAGCAGGCCATGGTAATGAGAGATTTCAGGTTGTGCTGGCATGTCTTAGCTGCCCAATGGAATAGCATTTTGCAAGGTGTTACTAGGATTGAGGCTGTGGTTGGGTCACTCCTGGAAGAGGGTTGACCGTGTGATGATTTGGAGCTGAGAAATAGTACCTGAGGCTTTGGTTTACCCAAGTGAGGCTGTTGTGCATGGCACTGAGGGTGTGAGGAGGTTCTCCGGCTCATGGAATAAATAACAAAGCTACATCCAGCACTGGGGATATTGTTGGACTTTCCATGGCAATAGAAGCAGGGGTTAAAAGTCCCTGTCTTGGGGGATTTCCAGAATGGTCAAAGCCTAGAAAAGAGCTTAGTTAGATACATGTCTAGCTGCTTCTGAGATTTCAGCATTTTATATAGTTAGTGATACTGACACGTATCCAGCTAAGCTGTCCATTGTCCTAATTTTTAAAAAATCTTTAGACATCTTTATGGAGTAACAGGTTTCTGGACATGTGACTAAGCTGTCCAGGGAAGAGATAAAATTGAAAGAACTATGCCACTAGGAAACTACAATAAGCTGTTTGCCATAATGAAAGTGAGACCACCTAGCCATGATCTTGTCATTTGGCGGAAATGAAACCTCAGCTGAGTGTGGTACCAGAAAAATAATGCTGAGCCATCTTCACAGGTAATAATCTTGAATTGTTCTGGATGCTAAGGGAATGGGGCTGGGAGTTCTTGATGAACATGACTTAACCCTTGAGCGAGGCAGAGGTAATTCTTGACTAATTTGCTATAGCGCATGCGCTATCCATGTTTCTGCAAGCGCGAAGAAGCGCCTCAGCTGGACTTGAGCTGTCCGCGGTGCTGAATGAGGGGCGGGTGGGTGAGAGGGGAGTGGGACCAGTTTTCCGTAAGGCTTGGAGATTGGTGGACGGATGTGTGCAGTGTGGAATGAGTGGTTGGGCTGAAGCTATGAGAATAGATGCATTTCTGTGGGAGCTAAAAGGGAAGACGAAAGAATGGAAGGAAGAAATCTAGGTGTTTGGGGGAGAAAGCGTCTCATCACGTATTTAATCAAAATAGCTCTGTCCAGCATAATGAAGATCCAAATAAAGTTGAAAAGGAGAAATATCCCTTTCCCAAGAGTCTTTGCCTCCCTACCTTCTCCTTAATCCCATTGAAATGGGATAAGAAGGGGAGAAAATTTGTTTCCCAAGGAAGAAAACAAATTCTTCATCACCTCATCTAGGAATGTTGCCACCCTCAAAACAAACAAACAACCAAAAAACAAAACAACAACAAAAACTCAGGATGATTAACTAAGTTGTATCCAGAGACCTTAAGATATAATTATTTTCAAAACCCAGGGAGGTATTTTGTTTTGTTGAAACAGCAACTAGGCTTGGAAACAGAAAGCATGAGTTCTGATACCAATGGGGTCTTTTGAATTTATGACCCTCTTTTCTGTGACTCATCAACTGGAGATGATTACCTCTGCCTCGCTCATCTGAGAGTGCTGTTTGGGAGAATCGAATAATGTATATGAAATCACTTTGTAGCTAAGTGCTGTACAAATGCACTATAAAGACAATAATATTCCCATTACACATGTGCTTTAATAGCCAATGGCCACTTAGACTATTTCAATCCCATGCCACTAACTCTCAGTATATAAACTAAATAACATGTGAGGTCATTTGCAATTAAATTCAATATAAAGAACTTACAATCTTCTTTATTTCTCTATGCCCCATCTTTAGTGCGTGAGTACTTTTGAATATGATTCAGCTGCCCCAAATAAAAGCATTCATTTAATGAGGTAATTTAAATAACAATCAACTCAAGCAACTGAAGGAGATTCATGCTGTGGATAAGAGTTTTTATTAAAAATATAGAATCTACTTTTCTCCTTTTCCACCCTCCCCAATTTCTGTTCTATTCAAAGGGACCATATTAAAATATATCACTAACAGACTTCCAGAATTTTAGAGGAGGGGACATAGCAAAAACTGAATTCTTATCATTTTAAAAACCATGGCTTAACATTGCCAGGTATATTCAGGTAAGGATGAAATACAGGCTTGATTCAAGGACAATATTAAAATCACTAATGTAGACAAGTCTTTGCCATTTAAAAAGTTCTGGTGAACAATCAATTTCACTGGTGTGTAGTTGACTTCATAACTGGTTAAGTTTTTCTGGAGATGCTGGTGTTACAGGTTCAACCTGTGGCATCCTACGACAGAGATCAAGCCTTCAAAATACATCAGTAACTGTTGGTGCTCTCGATCCTCTCTGCTAGGTCTCTCCCAGCCCAGTCCACCAGAGTTTTAACCATTTTGCAATGACCTCCAGAGTGCCAACTCCAGAAAAGCTTTTAGAACTCTACTTTTACTTGACTTAGCAGGATTTGACACCATTGACCACTCTATTTTTCTCGTAATTTCCTTCCTTTGTTTGTTCCATTTGAGGCTTCATTGGAGGCTTATTTTCTGAGCCACTAAATACTGGAGCTCCTGGGGATTCTGTCCTCACCCACTCCTTCGTGCCTTCTCAGAGACACCTGCTTTTTCCCCTATGATTTTAACTCTTATTCAACCCTCTCTCCCTGCCAGACTTGACTGCATATCTGTCCCTATTGGATATACGCCCCCTCTGAATTAGTTTCTTCTTTCCTATCTTCTGTTTTGCTAAATCGCACCAATGAACACTCAAGTCGCCCTCACCATAGATCTATAGACACGCACTCTCTCCCCTACTTCAATTACCCAGACAAGGTCACCTCTTATCTGGCTTTTATGCTTGCTCATTAACAGGTTCTGCATATTCTCTTTGCTTGTGTTCATAGCAACCAACATGGTCTTTTAAAATGCAAATATGATCACATCACTTTTCTGATTACACATTTCAAAGGCTTCTCAACCCCTTCAGACCGTGTCTAAATTCATTCACATGGCACACAAGGCCTGGCATGTTCTGGCTCTCGACCATCCTTCAACACACTCTGCCTCTTGTCTTCCCTGTGGTAGTTATCCATTTTTTTCAGTTACTAGAATCCACCAAATTTCTTCCAACTTTGGTCCCTTCACACGTTTTTTTTCTGTCTCTGCAATGTTTTCTCCATCTATTCCCCCAGGCCGACTTCTCTTGTTCTTTCATTTTAGTTTAAATGTCACTTTCTTCAGAACAGCCTTTCCTGACCCTCAAGGCTAGACAAGTTTTCTTTGTTTTTATTTTGCATAGCAGCCTATACAGTCGGGGTGGCCATTTCAGTAATGATCTGTTCAAATGTTGACTCATATCCTGGAAAGCAGCCTTCCTGATGCCAGAGGACATATCCTCCTTTCCCCCTGCCATATTCTTAGCACCTAAGACAATGTGTCACATCCAAGTGTTTGATAAATATTTGTTGAGTAAAGGATAAAGTGAGCAGGGGGCCGGTGAGATAGCTCAGCGGCACGGGTGCCTGCTGGCGCGCAAGGTCCTGAGGTCAACCCCCAGTACCCACAAAAATAAAAGGGGGGGGGATAAACTGAGCAAATGATGGCTCTCTCAGAGATGGACTGTTTTAGAGGAAAATCATGAATGTGCACCATGACCGTTCAGGCTAGAGCTTCTGCTGTCATCGTGCCTCTTTTGACCTCATGCTGAAAACATTGTTCTTAGTGCCCAAAGATGCTGAGCATGACTGGGATTCTACTGTGAAGAAAGAGAAACCCAGAGCTGGAATCCGAAGGCAAGAAAACTGAAAAGGGGCAAACAGTCGAAAGTGCTAGGAAAAGGTCATCATGGAGCAGAGAGGAAAGGACTGTGCTTGAGAGTGAGGAGACAGTGGTCAGCCCTGGGTGTCCTGCTGACTTGCTCTTTGGTGTTGGCTACTCTTTTTTCTCTCTGAGAAGCTGTTACACGCAGAAAGATGAAGACATGCTCTGAGGTGAACTCTGTGAACCCTGCTGCCGCTGGAGTCTGGGAGTAATGTGCTGGTGCTGACTCATTCTGAGCCTGATCTTGTGGGGAAACCAAGTCTTTTCCTAACCACGGTTTACGTGGGTTCCGTGAACACAGGCTGACTTTGCGACAGCCAGTGTCAGGACGGGGCTTGAGCAGCAGTATTTCTCCCCAACACGAGTATTCTGTTTGATATGGCTAACGTGATTCCGTTTTCTTTTTAGGCTCCAGTTTGTCTTCACTTAACCCCTAGATGCACTCATTCCCCAACCCTGTTAGATACTAAGGCACTAACCCTGGATAAAGTCACTCCTCAGACCCCTTCCCAGTTAGCCATAAAACCCATAAGAGGAGGAACGAACAGCTACAGCAAACAGACCAGATTTTTGGAGAGGGCCTGTGATAAACCTAGTGATGTTCTTGTGTAATTCCAGAAAGATGATGTGGTGCAATGTGGTTACTAAGGTTATGGGGAGGGCTTATGGGGAACTTGTAATGTATAAAAACCCCCGAGAACAAGAACTAGGCGATTGATGCCTTAGCTAAAAGCTGGAACATCATCAGCCAGCCAATAAAGTTCCTTGTGTCCACACTCCGCCTCTGTGAGTGATTCTTGCGATTTTGCCATAACATGTTCAGTTACCTTCAGGAGCAACTCCTAGAGGAGAAGGAGGACTGCTTTTCACTTCTGAGTTCTTGACTCCCTAGGAAAGGAGTAACAACAGGCCTGTGTGCCCTTGGCTGTAATCAAACATGGCCATGACCTCCTGTCTTTAAGGACCAGGAGAAACTTTCACAGCCTGGAGGAGTCAGCTGACCTGAGGAAGGATGCAGGGTGAGTCAGCAACACTTTGTTCTCATTCTGCTAAATATTTTTAAAATGCTTTTATTACCACTGCTTCATTATCAAGTGTTGTGGAAGATGGTATGGAGTAGTGGGAAGAGTCCTGGGCTGGAAGTTGGGAGACTGGAGCTCCAGTCACACGTCTGTGATAAGCCATGTTCAGTCTTTCTCTGGATCTGAGTTCATCTGTACACTGAAGGGACTGGTCTAGGTATATACTGAGGCCCTTCCATCTTGACAAGGAGCTAACGTTGTCAAAATAACGTTCTTATTTTGGAGGCCTTTGAGTCTACTCAGGGAGAAAAGAAGCCCAAACAATCAAAACAGAATAGAAAAATATGTAGGGCCATCTTATGTAGTGTGGACCATGGAGGTAAGTGCCTCGAGGTACTGAAGAGGTGCCAGAGCAACGTAGATAAGAGATACTCAGGTGAAGGCATCCTGGAGGAAGCCATTGGGAGAGTGGGTTTTTATGACTCAGTTGTGTCACAATACAAATGCCACATATGTTAGCTGGGAGAGGTGGCCTTGCATTCAGGCTCTGTGACCCCGAAGAACATACCAATTTGTACCCATCTTGGTCCCCCTGTACTCTTTCTCTTTGGGTCTGACTTTGGTTGGTCACATCCTGAAAGCAGGGGCACCTCCGTGGAATCCCTGTCCTCAAGACAATTCTGTAACTGTTAATCTTCTTAAACATTAATTATTTTTAGAGTCAAATATATTTCTCATGAACAATAATTCTCTTTTTCTTTGCTAAGTTTCCAAAGAAAAAATATGCAAATTCTTATAAAAATTGACAGGTAGAAATGGGTTTTGGACAAGGTTCTAAGGAAGGAGCCCTGAGAATATTATGTAAATGCCAACCAATATAAAGCAGCCCCTCAGTTTATTCCAGTGAGGCAAAGGGGACTCAGAAAATCCTGCATTGCTGCTTGGCTCCTGACATTGAAAGAATTCAGCTTTTGTTCCCAAATCACATTTCTGATTTGGTTCTTAAATTCTGCTTCCAAATGGTGAATTTGGACAAAAATTGTGTATCTCTTTTCAGGCTGAAGCTTGACTGTGCTACCTCAGCAACGCCTTTCTTGATCTTGCCTGTCTGAATTAGGTACCCTCAAGATGATCTTTCAAAGAATCCTATTTTTATCATTTCTAGCACCTATCACAGTCGATAATTATATTTGGGTGTTTGCTTAGCATCTGTCTGCCCCATGAATAAGTCTAAGTTCTAGGGGTCAGAAATGACATTTATTCTGCCCGCAGCCCCGCATCACCCGTGCCTGGCACAGGGAAGAGAACATAGCAGATGCTCGTGGGTTTCTTGGATGTTTGCACAAAATATTGTCATTAAGTGTAAATAGGACCTCGGTGAAATAGTCACACTTAATAAACTTTGTAGCATATGTCTGTCATGTTTCAGATTGTTTTGAAATGCTTTATATTAAATCTAATGTTTATATCCTGTAACATTTTTGCATTTACCACATCACTTCCACCAGTACGACAAAATATTTATTATTAAGAAACCAATGTTTAGAGAAAAGTAGTGCAGTGCAATGGTTAACTTCCTGGATTTTGGAGACTTATTATCTGGGTTTAAATATCCATTCTACAAATTACTAGTTGTGTGACTATGGGATGGTTTCTTAACTTCTTCATGTCTCGGTTTTCTCACCTGTAAAGCAGGCATAATAATACTGAATAGTTGTGAGAATTAAATGAGTGAATATGAATGTCTTGTTCAGAACATAGACAGCATTATATTACTTTCATTATTAATATTTTTATTTCCAAGGTAATATAATTATTAACAAGTTGGCTTAGAAGTGCTGTCCAATCTATCTACTTTTATATAAAGTCATGCAGTCTCCCTGAGGTGCCGCTATCCCCAACAACACATGAAGCGTCTGAGATCCAGATGTGTTGTGGCTCTTGCCAAAGGGCTCCTGCTTGGAGGAAGCAGAGTGGGGACATCAACCCAGATTTCCCAGTCCTTATTATGCTCCAGCACCAACACAAGCATTTTCCAGGATAGCCTTTCTCTTACCCTCATCCTTGTTTCCCATAAAGGCAGGATGGGGACACAGTAGAGCAGGGACACAGAGCAGGGTCAGCATGAGCCCACTGTCCCCACCAGGACATCCTGAGCCCTGTCCTCCTCACCTGGTGTATAGCGAGGCCACGAGCTAGGAGTCACACAGTGCTGGCCTACGATCATCCAAGCATCCAGCCAGCCCTTCATACAACACAGTTTCAATACTTTATTTGTTTAAAAAAACAAACAAAACAGACTAGTAAAAATGTCTTCTTGTTTGCCTTCTCTGTGCAACCACAGTGCTACGTATTTTGTGCACTGTCACCTGATCCTCGCAGTCACAGGAAGCAGACCCTCTTACCATCTGTCTTTTACAGATCCAGCACCAAAATCTCCAGGCTGACTTGGGGAAGGCAGAGCCTTTTGGGGACCTAAGTCATTATTCTTGTCATTCTGCCCAGAGGCAATGAAAATATTAACACTGGTTATTCTTAGGGTGTGGTCTTAAAAGTGCACAAAGTTCACTAATCTCAAATTTACAATTTGATGCCTTTTCTAACATATGTGAACACCTGTGATGCCATCCTCAAGACTGAGACATGAAACATTTCCTGTACCCAAAGAGAGGCCCGTGTACCCATTTCCAGGGTCCACCCTTCTCCCACCCGGACGCAGATACTCTTAGGACCTCTCCGGTCAGAGTCGGCACTTTCTAGGTGTTTTGGTTCTTTGCTATGTTGCTGAGCCCTGAGCACAGTACCCGCCTCTCTATTTCCTATGGATCTAAAGCTCACCTGCTTTCTAACACCTCCCTTACTCCCCTCTCTCTGAAGCATCCTCCGATCTGTGCTGATGGTGAGCTCTGTGAGCCCTGCACAATGACAACAACAAGAATAACAGCAGCATATTCCTTCCACCTTCTCTCTCCTAGGACACTGTCTCACCCAAGGTCAAGCTCACACCTGCTGCTGCATTTTTCCTGGGCTTTGAATGCCCTGGCTCCTCTCTCTAGAGTGTGAACAAAGCTTCAGAGCCCAGCTGCTGGCTGAACAGCACTGGGGAAAAGCCTTGCGTTGCGGGAGGGGATTGTGGTTCTGTTCCCTGTGCCAGCAACCAGCTAGACGACCTTGAGTAGGTCACTGAAACTGAAGCTCCGAGTCTCATTTTCTTTATCTGTAAAATGAGGGCATCAGACTAAATAGGAATAAATGCTAAGAGGAGCAGCTGAGCCTTATTTTTTTTGGGGGGGGCACATCCGTCGGTTTAATCCTTACAAGTCTCGTGATACAGGCATTATTATAGCCACTCCAGAGCTGAGGGAGCAAAAGTACTAATGGCAGCAGAGTCAGGGCCCTAGCCAAGGTCTGGCTCCTTCCAGAGAGCTTTTCTCTTGGTCGCTGTGCTCCGTATGTGGCCATGGTCACTCTGACCCCTTTCCTGCTCTCACAAACTTGTTCATACAGTGTGGCTCTAGTATCCCAGGAGAACCAGAGGGAAGCACAGGTGAACCAAGGTAAGAAGGGTGGCCGAGCAAGAGAGATCAGAGTGACGTCCTCCCTAAGGACAAAGCTTTAAGCCTCTCAGAACTGAAGCTGGCGGGAAAGAGAGAGAACACATTTGCTTGAGTGGGGAGGACGAGAGAAAGTGCCATCATATTTGAATCTGGATATCAAGCCAGTTTTTTTTTTTTTCCCGTATATAGTCACTGAGCTGCTAAGTTTTGATGAAGGTATGAAAAGCAAGGAGACTGAGTTCTCACCTCCCTAAACTCACACCCTGGGGGGAGACAGACAAATACAAGCATTGTTCCAATGTGAGGCTTGTGCTACACAAATAAGCGTACAGGAAGAGGGGAGGCAGAGTCCAGAAAGGGAGGGCGAGGGCACCATTTCTGTGGGGGGCCGGTGTCTACCCAGGACTTGGCAAGGCCGGTAAGATCAGGGCAGGAAATGATTATGCAGGAAGGGTGAGCACTGTAAGTGCAGAACGAGAGAGAAAGGCCACAGCAGCCAAAGGAAGGGACAGGATGGTGCTCGCCTCACGGGCTCAGGAGTTACGGACTCCAAGGTCATGATATTACTTTGTAGCTGGGATCCTAGGGTCAGTCCAAGGTGGGGTTAAGGGAAGCTTAGGGCTGAAGCTGGAGGTCCTCAGAGCCCCCTGACTTGACTGGGCTCTGACTCCAGCGACAACGTGACTGCACACGCCCAGATTCAGTGATTACTGGTTTCCTCCTCCGGGAACAGCATTTCTTTGGTAATATTTATTTGTGAAAAACTCTGCCACCATTTACCATTGCAAACCATTCTCAGGTTTCTTCTCCATTTCCTTCTGATGATTATTATTTCAGAATCATCCTTGTAGACATATGTTCTTTCATATGGCTGGGGCAAAAGAAAATGCTGTTTCCATTTATGTGCTTGTTTATCATTATTCATTATTATTACCACCATTATTGGGTTGCTAAGTGAGTGGACAGGGAACTAGGAAATTACTTTTTAAGACTACTCTAAAAATCTCCCTAACGTTTCAAACCAACTTTATGCCATTTCAAAACAAATTTTTCCATCAGTCTAAAAGCAATTCATTTTTCTGTGTCATTTCAACCTTCCTCCCACACCATGTGGCTAGAAAGCCCAACCTTTGGCTTCTGTAACTCAAAATATGTATGTGTGCTACCTTCTACCTGCTGCATCCTGCAAGCCCAGTAAAGCTGATGCAAACTACATTTTAAATCATAGCAGACTTTTCTCTTTTTCTGGCACTAACCGAATCAGGTAATCTCAAAGAGCAAAATCCATGATTAAGGATCAAATTTACATTAAGTACACTAGAGCTATGGAGAAAAAAGCCAAACAAAGCCTGAGCCCCA